>QXEO01001457.1:122047-722047 GCA_007115705.1 Dactylis glomerata
CACATGTGAGCTTATTGAGGAATTGATATGCAAAAAGATTGCTAAGTTGACATATATGGGATAGGAGAATCATGAGCATGATTTTTATATGTTCCCAATAATATGTCCTCATCTCAACTTGCTCACATTTGCAATAAAGAGGTTTCATTAGAATCCTTGCAAGAACCACATGATTTTCAAATAAAGATATCCATGCCAAGAAACAACCTACACAAGGTTGGACGCTAGAAAAGTATGCATAAAAAGATACTTGTTACCGAGATATTAAAGGTAGGATGTAGTAGATAGGAGTTCTTCAATAATCCTAGCTTGCCTCAAATTATCATTTAGTCACCACTTCATCCTTATTATTGAGACAAGCACCAATATATCTCCATGTACCTAAAACAAAGTTCAAGTACAAGATGGTCCCCAAACTCATTGGGTCCAAAGTAGTTAGAAACTACAATATATAGGATAAACTCCACATAAATATGTGCATATATATATGAAATTGAATTTCATGCACATCTTAGCCGATTTAGGATTTGATGGAGCTTCTCCTATATATTTGATCAAAGAAAGCAAAGCATGCCATAAAGTATACATTTAGAAAATATGCATGCACATGACTTTCAAGAGCCAAAGGAGATACAATTTGGACACAACACCAAGAAGGACAAGCGAGCACACAAAATTGTGAAGCTACAAAAAGGTGTCCAAATTATATCAAAGAATCAAATCAACACAAGATTGACTCCAAGTTCAACTAGTGAACCAAGCAAAATCCAGTGAGCATAAAGCATAACTAAAACACACATGCTCAAAGACATATCTCATTTTAAGAGTAAGAAATAAATAATAAGGAATGAGATCACCAACTCCCAAGAGAGCAAGGTTCAAACAAACAAACCAAACTCTCCACACTTTTTATGATGGCATACAAAGTACCAAAAAAGAAAAGATTTGTCTTCCAACAAAAACCAATACCAAATGAAATAAGCACAAAGAGTGTGTTATAACAAATATAGGAGAGCTCCCCCAAGATTAGTGCATTATTTATGATTTTGCATTTGAATACAAAATGCGCACAAGTGGGATCATCACATCTACCTACATAGAAATAACACAAAACAAGTTCAACAAAATCAAATGGAATAACAAAAGTCATGGAAGACAATGGGAGCTAAAACAAATACATTTTTGGCTAGAGATAAGGCAATTAAAAGCAATAGCCAATGTAAAGATGATCAATATACAAGTCCCACATGATATAGTACCAATTGTCCAAGAATAAGAGGTATTTGGATTTATTTCCCGGTGGTAGTTTACATATAAATCCAAGATCATCTTCACAACAAAGAAGCATACGGAGAAGAATAAGAATTAATCACCATGCTAAAGAAGATATTCTTGATAGACTCAAATAGTTAAACAATCACGCAAAGCAATGATTAAGATAACTTGAAGCAAATGGTTTTCCAACTTTGATGTAGCATTCCACATTTTAGGAAAACCCTATCAAGAAAGTATCTCACAAACAAGATCCAAAACAAGAGCAATAAAACAATTTGGCAAATTGGAATTTGTTTGAGAAAACATGCCACATAGAAGCAAGATAATTTACAATATCAACACTATGTGACACAACCTCAAATATACACATTATATTGGTTTGTAGTATGCACAAAGCATATTACTCCCCCATAATGTGATAAAACATTTATTTTTCACAAGAGGCAAATAAAATCCAACAAGATGATTAATGGACATTATAGAATTTGAATTTCTCATGAGAATGACATACCACATAGAGACTAGATAATCTTTAAATATCAACACTAAGTGGTATTCCTCATGTACACACATTTTTAGGATTGTGAAGTGCAAAGCATATCACTCCCCCAAAATGGGATGGTCCAGTAATCTCTCACAAGAGCCAAGTAAGATAAAACGAGATGCAAAAGGCTCAACAAGAACAACCGTACATGGTGTGCAAACCAACATGCACATACTTGATTACTCAAAATGAAGCAAGTAGGAAGCACAACATATACAAACACATGCAAGATACAAAACCCAACACATGCAAAGGGACGAGTAACTTTCAAGGTAGATAAGTTGAATACATGTTACCGCAAGGAGGAACATTGGATATATGATAGAAATAAGATAATCCAAATGACTTGACTTGAGAAAATATAATTGATGAAGATCCCTTAATTCTTCATGATATAGCCAAGTCTCCAATGCCCTCCACCAACACCTATTGTTCAAGTAATGGCTTGTTGGTCCCCAACCAAGTTGGGTCCTAAGAAGTTAGAAACAATAGGTTTGGCAACCCAAATGGTTCTTTTCTTGACACCACTTTGAGCACCAACAAATTTGGCAAACACATTGCCAACCTTATCCTTGCAAAGTGAATAAGCATCTTCAATTATGATAGGGTTGGATGAGTTACCACTAGTGCATGAAGAAGATAGGTGACCCTTCTCATGGCATATGTAGCAAGTTCTTTTCTTCACCTTCTTCTCACTTGATTTCTCCACAAGGGGAGCATTAGCTTGATTTTTCTTGGGAAGTGACCTTTCTTCAACTTGAGGTTGAGCAAGGGCTTGAACTTGAGGCCGCTTCCCTTGTTGCTTCTCACTAAGTGCCTTTTTCTTCAAAGGGCAAGATCTAACATGGTGCCCTTCAATTTTGCACTTGAAGCAAACAATCTTGGCCAAATTCTTGACTTGTTCTTGGCCCTTCTTCTTCTTGTATATTTTGGACTTCTTCTTGTTGTTAGAGATAAATCCAAGTCCACTCTTGTCATTGGGGGATTGTTGCACACTCAAGATCTTGTTGAGTGTGGACTTCCCTTCACGATGTTTTTCCAAGTCTTTATTCAATGAAGTAACTTGGGCCTTGAGCTCTTTGATTTCCTCTACATGGTTAGTGACAACACAAGTACTAGTGGAAGTAGAGGCTACATTGTTAGAGCAACAAGGCAAGGAGGGTAATTCATCACTAGATGTAGAAATAGTATGAGTGGATGAATTACTAGTACTAGCACATGGCAATATTGCATTTTGGGAAATAGTGCTAGTGCCCACATGAGGCTCACAAGATGTTACCTTTATAGATATAGCCTCACGAGCTAACTTTAGGCGAGCATGGGACACTAGAAGATCCTCATTAGAGCTAGATAGCTTTTAATGAATTTCTTCCAATTTCCCATACTTGCTAGTTAGCAATTCAAGTTGAGCCCTTAGCTCAACATTCTCCTTCAAAATAGATGCTTCACAAGAAGTAGAGTTAGTAGCACATGCATCATTATCATTATGAATAGGAGAAGACAACTTGGCAAGAGCGAGGTCACGTTCTTTAGTGAGTTTAGAAATAATTTCATTACATGACTCCTCAATGGATTCAAGCTTCTCCTCAAGAGAAACCCGAAGCTCTTGCTCTTCCTCTAGAGCATATTTTAAATCATGGATATCATTGGCATACTCACGCTCAAGAGAAAACATTTTATCAATTTGTTCTTCCTTCATCTCAATGAGTTTCGTGCTCTCAATAGCACAACTCATGATTTCAAAGAAGTTGGGCAAAACATTTTTATGGTTATGCAAAGCATCAAAGACCACCTTACCCTTCTTGTTTAAATACTCAATATAGTCTTCTTCATTTTCCTCATCCTCACCATTGTCCTCAACATCATTATGATTTGAAGACCTAGCCATAAGGCATATGTGGGAACCGTGAGAAGAAGAAGATGAAGAAATGCTTGAAGCTCCATTCAAGACCTTGTCTTGGCCCAAAGACTCTTCGGTTTCCTCTATATGGTTAGCATCACAAATACTAGAGGAAATAGAAGCATTTGTATCATGGCAACAAGACAAAGCAAGCATATCATCATGAGATTTATTCAAGAAATTTACACATGATATGCAAGGACTATCAACACAAGCATGTAAAACATTTATGGGGCTACAAGTGTTTAAGTCCAAAGATGAAGCATTGCAATGAGATAGAGATGAAGGATCATCAAAAGTAAGCATACTATCACCATTGCAAGTTTCATCACCACTCACCATATCATTACCTTGTGTCTTGCCACACTTTGGTGAAGTGGATGAAAGTTCATTGCGGCCGGAAGTGGAAGGAATACAATCATCCCCAAAAATCTTGGACACACCATATTTGTCTTGAAGCTTTGTCCATATCTCATGAGCGCTCCGAAAAGGCGTGATGGAGAAGGTAACTACATCGCTCAAAGCATTAACAATCACATGAGTAGCTTGAGCATTGAGATACAAGTTTTTCTCATCCTCTAAAGATAGATTTTGAGTATCCTTTGGAGGAGAAAAACCCGCATCTACAATTCGCTCCATAGATGGGTCCATGACCCGAAAATAATTAAGCATGTGAATTTTCCAAGTATCATAATTTGTGCCATCAAATATAGAAGTGTTATTGTGCACTAATCCCCTAGCCGACATCTTTGCTCTCAAGGCGGTGAAGCCTAAAATGAGAGACCGGGCTCTGATACCAATTGAAAGGACACAGATGTCGCCTAGAGGGGGGGGTGAATAGGCGATATCAAATTTTACGAATGGCTTGAACAAAAGCGGAATTAAACTAGCGTTTATTTTGTCAAGCACATAAAACCTAAATACACTAGGCTCACCTATGTGCACCAACAACTTATGCTAAGCAATACAAGTAACAAGGTGATAGCAAGATATATGACTTCAAGCACGAAGGCTATCACAAAGTAAAGTGCATAAGTAAAGAGCTCGGGTATAGAAATAACCGAGGCACGTGGAGACGATGATGTATTCCCGAGTTCCTCCCTTGAAAGGGAGTACGTCTCGTTGGAGGGGTGTGGTATCGCCACAAAGGCCTAACCAACGCCACAAAGGCCTCACCCTATTCTCCGGTGTGAGCTTGCGCCACAAAGGCCTAGCTCACTCTTCCACTAAGGGGTTCCTCAAGGCGGAACCGGGCCTTTACACAAAGCTTGGGGCACGCATCCACAACTTAATTGGAGGCTCCCAAGAATAGCCACAAAGGCACCACAAAGCCACAAAGCCGTCTAGGGTTCCAAGAACCCAAGAGTAATAAGCTCACAAACTTTCACTTACTCGAATCTCCGGGGAGAACTCAAACCGATGCAACTTATGCAATGGCAAGAGCACACAAGGTGCTCAAATCCTTCTCACTCAAATCCTACCAAAGCAACTAATGCTATGGAGAGATATGAGAGGAAGAACAAAGGAAATCCACAAAGAACTCCAAGATCTAGATTGACTATGTTCCCCTCACTTAGAGGAGAGATGGATTGGTAGAAATATAGATCTAGATCTCCTCTCCCTTTTCCCTCAAAAATATCCAAGAATCATGGGAGGAATGGAGGAGGAAGGGCAAGCTTGCAAAGTCAACAATGGAGGAGAGAGAGGCCCAATTCGTGTGCAGCCCAAGGTGGAAGAAGGGGTATTTATACCCCCCCCCCCACGAAATATGGCCGTTGCAGACTTGGAGGGGCGGATTATCCGGCCAAAATATGGCCGGAATATCCGGCTGGCCGGATTATCCGGCCCCCAGGCCGGATTATCCGCCCCCCATACTGGGTGACGCCGACTCAGGTCCTTAGCAGAAATTCCGAAACGAAATTTTCGCCCCCAGGCCGGATAATCCGCCCCCCCTTGGCCGGAATATCCGCCCCCCCTACTGGGTGACGCCGAGCAGAAACTGCAATACGAAAACGGTGATAACTTTTTCATCCAGACTCCGTTTTCGATGATCTTGGGCTCGTTGGAATCACCACAACGAGCTCTACAACTTCATCCATAGAAACATCATAGTCCAACAAGGGAGTATAAAACCAAATGATGAAAGGTTTGACCTCTCTTTAAAGGCAAACCGGAAAAACCCCCAAACATCAAAAATGCAATAAGAGCTTCATGCGAAATCCGTTTTTGATGAGCTAGAGCTTGTCATGGAAATAACCACAAGCTCTAGAACCTCACATGGATAAAACTCAAATAAGAACCAAGAAAGAAGATGCCAAGTATGCAAAGGTTTGAGCTCTCTCTGAACGATACAATTAAGTTACTCACTCGAGAGCCCCTCTTGATAGTATGGCTACCGATCCTATAATCCGGTCTCACAACTAACACCATGAGACCGGTAAGAAAGAAACCCTAACACTATCATACCTTTGCCTTGAGCATTCCACTTGAGGTGGATAATGATGATCTTGATCTTCTCAAGTTGGACCATCTTTCTTGATTGAGCTTGCTTGGTGAAGTCTTGCGGATTGCTCCCCCATACTCCACTATGGAAGAGACTCTCTTTAAGCATATCTTCACATATCCATAAACACAATATAGATGGCAAGCTTCAAGCATATGTTCTCTTCTAGTTGCTCATCTTGAACTTGCGCTTTGACATGATCAATCCTCGAATCAATTCTTCTTTCTCCATAATGATGGTGTCTTGAGGATACACATGAGAGCTCACTCAATCTTATTCTTCAAGCCACACTTGACATAAGCTCAACTCCCTTAAGACCAATCTTTGGATCACTTCTTGAATAGCACCTTGGTTAACACATAATCTTCTTCTTACAACCTTGACTCCAACAAATGGTTCAAGCATTGTCTATGGACAAGTCCTACACATATAACTCAATGCAACCATTAGTCCATAGGGATTGTCATTAATTACCAAAACCACACATGGGGCTCGATATGATCTTTCAGGCATGAGGCATTTGACTTATATTTTGTCAAGAGCACTACTCATATTTGCTTTCACTTTAACCTTTAACCATTTTGAGATGCTAATGATAGCGACAATGGGAGCCTAAAACCAATGAATACCATATCTCGAATATAAGCTTAAGTTGAAGTATTTGGAAGCTAGATATTACTTTACTCATGTTTAGCCTCTGCTTATCATCTGTTTCTCTAAAGTGTCCATCTTTACATTCAGTTTCAAGAAGAATACTCTATGACCATTATAGGATGTCTTTACTTTGTTTTATTTCATTTTGCATACATTTGGTCCATAGTGCTTTCTTCTATGTTTTACTTTGTGAATCATTATTAGACATGCTTATATTGAAATGTTGATATCTTTTGATAATCTATTTTGCATATTGCTACTTATTTATAAAATGAATCATTTGATTATGTGTAGCAGCAATAATCTTCTTTGATATCTTAGATAGTAATAAAGTACAAAGCTCATGTTGTTTATCACCTTGATACTCGAGGACGAGTATAGGTTAAGCTTGGGGATGCTGATGCATGTAAAATGCATCCATGATCTTTGCACTTTACCACTTGATATTCCACCTTATTTGCATCATATATTGCTTATATTCATGCTTTTTGATGATTATTGGGAATAATTCACATGTTCCCTAATTTTATTGAATTAACCTGGGAAAACCAGAAAACCTCTTTTTCAATATTTTTAACTTTCACGGACCAAACGGAGTCCAAATTACCTGAAATTTTACGGGAACCAGTTTTTCCACGGAACAAGACTTAGGAGCGAAGGAGATGCAACAGAGGAGGTCCGAGGAGGAAATAGGCATGGCCCACGCGGATAGATGCTTAGGCCGTGTGGGGCCTACCCGTTGCCACCTCGTTGCTCCGATGTCGTCGATCTTCGTCTCGTTCGATTCGTCTTGACCTAAAACTGACTATATAAAGGGTGCCCCTGCGGGTCGCGAAAGGGAGCACCACAGAAACATGAAACATGAACCAGGGAGATCGAAGATCGGAGGGGAAAACTTTGGCGAGGCACTGCCGGTGTGATCTCCATCCCCTCCAACGACTACCTTCGTCGCCATGATGAAGTGGGAGTATTCCACCTCTGGACTACGGGTTTGTGGAAGTAGCTATATGTATCTCTCTCTTGTTCTTCGTCGTATTAGAGCCATATGAGCTGCCTAACATGATTATTGCCATCTTTGTATCACTTTTGTGGTGGATCTTTCTATGAGTTAATATATGAGATTGCAATTGTTCTTTAATTTTAGTGTATGAGTAGATGCATATTATGTACCCCGTTCTTGTTTACTTGTTATGATCAAGCATGTTTATGAGAGCATGTGTGGAGGAACACGTGTGTTAGTTGGAGTAACCGGGGGTGATTATTCTGAGGAGGACAGTCCTCGGGTGTCGCTTGGGTGTTTACCTTACTTTGTTACCTCACTAGGGATAAAGATAATACCATGCTATAGGGTGTCTCTAGCGTGACCTTGCTGAGTATCTGCGACTAGATCAAGCATGTTCTTATTTTAACTTCATGTCATTGTACTTAATGCTATTCTTTGAGTTTTTCTTAATACTGAGGTGATTAGATTAAATTCTCATCTTGGTGGAGTATGAAAGAGATGAATAACCAAAACATCTATATAGTAGGACGTGATGCCCATATGAATTCATTTGAATGTGAACTTTTGTTGCAATCTTTTATGTCAATTGTATGATCATATGTCCGCCATATCTTTTATGAGAGAGTGCATTAGTGAACCCATGGACCCCGGTCCACTTTTTATTATAAGAAACACCTTTCTGTTCACTTTACCGCTGTTTTTATTTTCAGTTATTATTAATTTCGAAAATATGAAAAATATTTCCTTTATTGCATTTCACAAACCAAAACACTACAACCATATCTTTTACTGTTTATAATTGCATTGCATTTTACTTTAGTTTGCATATTCTCGTGCCATACACGATTTTCTGGTGCTGTTGCATTTGCATATTTATTTTAAGTTTTGTATACTTACACACACCTTGTGCTTGACAACCACTTGGTGAGGTTGAGAGCACAAAGCAAATTTATTTTACGTTGCAGGTTGTTAGAAGAGGGACAGGAAGGATCTAGTTACACACAGTTCCCCGAGAGTTTGATATAAACCCTCGAGTCACCTTCATGGGGGAAAATCACGTTCTCTGTGCTCAACACTCTACTCTTAGAGTCTCAACCTAGTGGAAGCATCAGCCGTCAAATTCAAGGAAGCAGGAACCAAGGAGCAATAGCATATGGCGCACCGCTCCCGCCACCATTGTCGAGTCATGGCGACACAACAACCCAAAGACACTCAAATTCGGCTAGCCCGAACAATGGAGGATACATACAGTCGAAAGGCCACATGGCTGCAATGATCCAGCCAGTACGAAAGTTGAAAAAGGATCAGAGAAGCATATCCAGACAAGTGAATCTAGCCATACCATCGCCACTAGCTACTACGGAGTACCTCAAATGGTCCAATCAAACAGTTGGGTTCAGCAGAATAGATCACCCAAAAAAAGTACCTCGCCCAGGGCACACACCCATGGTACTGAAAGTGCACATATGAGGATACGACATCGGAAGAGTCTTTATGGATGTAGGAAGTGGCATAAACCTCATATACGCAAGAACCTTGAAAGCAATGAATATTTATCTCAACTTTTTGCAACCAACAGACTTTTCCTTTCACGAAATAGTACCAGGAAGCGCCAACTATCCACTAGGGAAAATTGAACTCGATGTTTCTTCGGCCATCAACACAACTTTCGACGGGCTTTCAATGGTTCTACTGAACCTCTCTCTGATAGATTTCCAAGACTTTTCTCCTATGTGCTGGATCCAAAGTTATCTGCTTCTCAATTCTACCAAACTGAAGATAAAGGAACTGTGTTCCAGTTACCCCTTTTAGAACAAGCTTATGATGAATTTAATCAGTTGTCACTGCAAATGGCTGCATGCCCTCTTTCTTTGGAAAGGGATCTTTGGGGTTATGATTGGGGAGATTCTATTACTTCTATGAGATATTATAAGCATATTCATGCTCACATTCAGGTTATGCCAGCTTTCAAGTGGCTTTGGAAGTCATGTTGTATGATGAGGGTGAAGTTTTTTGCTTGGCTTCTACTTGTCGATAGACTGAACACAAGAGATATGTTGCAGAGGAGGCATTGGAAAGTTACTGAAGACACTCACTGTGTGCTTTGTCCAACTAGAACTCGGGAAGACAGAATGCATCTTTTTTTGAGTGTAATTTTAGTCAAAGAGTCTGGAATTATTTGCAAATTGATTGGTCTGAGGCTCAAGATATTCAAGGTTCCAAATCTGCTGCAAGAGTGGCCTTTAGGAAACCGTTTTTCATGGAGGTTGTTATGTTGGCTTGTTGGAACATTTGGAAGCGAAGAAATGGTCGAATTTTTAGGAATGATAGACCATCTTTTGCTGGATGGAGAAGTAGTTTCATCCATGATATATCCATGCTTGGGCATAGGATTAAAAACAAACATCATGCTGAATTAATGGCCTGGATAGGCAGCTTGTATTAAACTTCCTGATCTTGGTTGTAGTCTCTGTACATAGGTAGGTTCCTCTCTTCCTTTTTTCAGCTCCTTGTAATTATGTTGTACAAGATGTTATTTTTATAATAATTGCTATGGGGCTTTTGCCTCACAGTTCCCATGTTCAAAAAAAACTTTCAACAGGCAAAAGTTGGAATTTGAAGTCATGGATTGGCCATCACAATATCATGCGATCCTGGGACGACCAGCATTCGCACGATTCATGGTAGTTCCTCACTACGCATATCTTGTGTTAAAATACCATGGCCAAACGGGGTCATCACAGTCAAGGGAAACTTCAAAGTCTCTGACATATGCGACAAAGAATTCCATCAAATGGCGCAAACCTTCGGTATGATAGCAGAATACGCCTGAGTCAAGGGAGATACTGATCAAAATGTGCTACCCGACGTTGGTCGATCCCTGCCGGACCAGGCTTTCGACACAACACGGGATTCCAAGAAAGTTCGAGTTCACCCAACCGACGCATCTATAGCAGTTGACCTGGACCCCGCATAGGAAAGCGTGCTCATTGAGTTCCTCCGTGAGCGCTAGGAAATCTTCTCCTGGTGTCCATCAGACATGCTAGGCATTCCCAGGGAACTCATTGAGCACACATTAAATGTGGATCCTAAAGCACGACCAGTGAAGCAACTTTTTGGCGATTCAATGAACCAAAGCGCAACGCAATAGCAGTTGAACTTCATCGCCTAGAAAATGCCAGCTTCATCAAAGAAATCAAAACATTAAGTTGGGTGTCCAACCCAGTCATTGTCCCAAAGAAAAACACCGATGTACATCGCGTCTGTGTCGACTATACAGCTCTCAGCAAGCATTGCCCTAAGGATCCCTTCCCACTACCCAGAATAGATCAAATAATTGACTCTACAGCGGGTTGTGCAAGGCTTTTCTTCTTAGACACATACTCATGTTACAATCAGATCAAGCTAAAGGTAGAAGACAAAGAAAAAACAACATACATCACGCCATACAGAGTTTACTGTTATCAAGTAATGCTCTTCGGCTTAAAAAACGTGGGTGCAACTTACCAACGGATGATGCAAAACTGCCTAGGAAATTAAATAGGCCACAACGTTCAAGTATACATTAATGATGTAGTAATCACTACAAGAGAAGAGGCGACTTAACAGAAACCTTTGACAACCTGGAAAGGTATAAATTGAAACTAAATCCAACTAAGTGTTCCTTTGGTGTCCCAGCAGGGCAATGATTGGTAGCGGTGCTAGCCACCCAGTTGGGAACCCTAAGAGGAAGGTATGATGAGCACAGCGACAAGTTTACCTTAGTATGAAACTAATGTTTAATCGAACCAGTTGGAGAAAGAAACCACTTCTGAAGGTTGATGCTAGCTGGCTTTGGCGACTGCTCCAGAGAATTTATTTATGGCGCCTATCTGGGGCGTAGCCTTGGCACCAACAGCAACGTGGAACCTGCACACAACACAACTAAAGTACTTTGCCCCAACTTGCAGTGAGGTTGCTCATACGTCTCAAACGTATCTATAATTTTTGATGCTCCATTCTTGT
This sequence comes from Dactylis glomerata, assembly GCA_007115705.1. Classification (NCBI taxonomy): domain Eukaryota; kingdom Viridiplantae; phylum Streptophyta; class Magnoliopsida; order Poales; family Poaceae; genus Dactylis; species Dactylis glomerata. The sequence continues at coordinate 133,932 of QXEO01001457.1, forward strand.
TTTTACACCATTTGCCTTGTGTTTCGTTACACTTTGTGGCACTTTTATGCGATTTCTGGAACTAACCTATTGACAAGATTCCACAGTGCCAGTTCCATGTTTTCTGCTGTTTTTATGTTTCAGAAAAGCTACATAGGAAATATTCTCGAAATTGGACGAAACAAGTTCCAGAAGTCTTATTTTTCCCGGAAGCTTCCAGAGAACCGAAGAGGAGGCAGAGTGGGGCCACGAGGGCCCCACAAACTAGGGCGGCGTGGCCCAGGCCCTGGCCGCGCCCCCTATGTGTGAGGAGCCCCTGGCATCCCCCTGACGACGCCCCTTCGCCTATATAAAGCCTCGGGACGGAAAACCCTAGGGGGGTCGGCAATTTTCCAGAAAGAGTTCCGTAGCTCCGCCGTCGCCATCGACAAATTTCGGGGGACAGAAGTCTCCATTCCGGCACCCTGCCAGGATGGGGAAGTGCCCCCGGAGCCATCTCCATCGGTCTCCATCGCCGTCTCCGCCGTCTCCATCGACCTCACCGCCATTTCCATCAACCTTGCTGTCTCCTATGATGAGGAGGGAGTAGTTCTCCCCCGGTAGCTATGTGGTTCACCTCTCTCTCCCATGATGTGATCTCTATGTGATCGTGAGCTTTGTATCATGTTGAATAAGTAGATGCTACTCTTCATCATTATGTGTACTCTAGTGGTGTTATTAAAGTAATCTATTCCTCCTGCCATGGTGTAACGGTGACAGTGTGTGCATCATGGTGGTACTTGGTCTAGGCTACGATTGTGATCTCTTATGGATTATGAGAATAATTATCACTATGATAGTATTGAAGTGATCTATTCCTCCTTTCATGGTGTAATGTTGACAGTGTGTGCACCGTGTTAGTACTTGGTCTAAGTTGCAATAATATTTATCTTGAGTTGTGATTTGATTTGGATATCTCTATGAGCGGTGTTTGTCAAGTACTTGATGAACTTTAAGGGGTGCTTCTGTAGCCACTACGCAATGATTAGTTTTATTCAATAGGAGAGTAATTCAGAGTAGCATGGTGAAGAGAAGTTATTTATTTGTTCAATTATGTTATATTTGTTGGGAGTGTGTCCACTAGTGAAAGTATGATCCCTAGGCCTTGTTTCCAAGCTTTGCACACCGTTTACTTGCTGTTTTGTTACTTGTTTGCTTGCAGCGATACTTATTCCATACTACATTTACTACTCATAATCATCACTACTACTTGTATTTCACTATCTCTTCGCCGAACTAGTGCACCTATACATCTGACAAGTGTATTGGGTGTGTTGGGGACACAAGAGACTTTCTGTATCGTAATTGCAGGGTTGCTCGAGAGGGATAGCTTTGACCTCTTTCTCCCTGAGTTCGATAAACCTTGGGTGATCCACTTAAGGGAAACTTGCTGCTGTTCTACAAACCTCTGCACTTGGAGGCCCAACACTATCTACATGAACAGACGCGTGCGTAGACATCAAGCTCTTTTCTGGCGCCGTTGCCGGGGAGGTAAGGTAAAAGGTACTCGCATCCTCCTGTGTGAGTGCTCAGAGTTATTTCCTTTAGATTCTGCAATTACATCTTTTTTTTATTTTTTTATTTTCACTAGTTAGGCTTAATGGAAAACAAAGAGTTCTTTAGTCTTTTTCCTGAGTTTAGATATGAAGTGTTTGAAGAGAAAATTGAAAAACCTTTGGAGCTTAATTTGCATGCTAATAGTGTTGTTAGTATGAATGCTTTGAACACCGTTATTTCTAATGCTATAGAAAAGTCTAAGCTTGGGGAAGCTGGTTTTGTTAAGCATGATATTTTTAGTTCCCCAGCTTTAGTGGAGAAAGTTTGCTCTGATGATATTTTATCTCCCCTTTGTGATGTTCCTATGCCTGTTACCTATGTTAGTGATCATGATTGGGAAAAGCACTCTACTTTTGATATTGAAAATCTTTTTGGTACCAATTCTAAAGTTAATAATTGTTGTACCATTAGTACTATCCATGTTCCTTCTTATGATAATATGTTTGATGAATATGCTTTGCAAAATAGTTGTTCTCTAGCTGTGATGATACTAAACCTCTAGTTTATGATGGTTATGATGATGGGTATAATATTTTTAGTTCACCTACTTTTGAGGAGAAAATTAGTTATGATTACAATATCCCTCCTGTTTTAGATGATTATGGTGATGAGAATAATTATTCTGTTGAATCTGCTCCTACTACGATTGTTCATGTGGGGAGCATTAATTCTTTTATGCATGTAGCTCGTGATAGGGATGCTTTATGTGATAGTTATATTGTTAATTCTATTCATGATGCTACTGAAAGTTATTATGAGAGAGGGAAACATGGTTTGATGGATCTCAACAATATTGAGTTTTCCCTCTTTATGTTGCAATTCTTGAAGTTGTACTTGTTTTGCCTTCCTATGCTTTTTGCTTTGCGCTTTTATGACTTGTCTCTTTACAAGACTATTTTTTATAGGAAGTGGTTTAGATTTAAATGTGTTCCATACTTGCTTTTTGATGCTCTCTTTTGCTTTAAGTTTTTATATAGTGCCTTTTCCTCAAGCTCTTATATGGCGCCTACTATGAGCATCTTTGCAAATTACTGCGCCTAGCTCAAAGGCGTTAAAGAAAAGCACTCTTGGGAGATAACCCATTATTTTATTTTCAGTACTTTTTCTTTTATTTGAGTCTTGGAAGTTATTACTACTGTAATAACCGCTCCTTATCCTTTTTATTTCGTTGTTGTGCCAAGAGAAGCCTCTAATTTGAGTAAGGTAAGATTTGGGGATGTTGCTGTCCTGAAACAGTTTTCGGTGCTGCACCGTAAAAATTCGTGAAAATTCTCTGTATATCTTTTAGACCTGCGATTTCTTGTGCATATGCCCCAGGTTATATCCAAACTATCATTAGTTGAACACTTTTTGATTTGAGCAACATAAAACCCCTTAAAAATTCGACCTTTATCAGCTGTTCTATTTTGATAGATTTCTGCCAATATTTGTGTTTGCCGCTTTATCGCTTTTTTTTATCACAAAACTTTTGGGGAAGTTGCTACAGTAGTATATACTTTATATGTGGTGGTTTTGGGTTGAAACCTGAAGCAAAAAAGTGTTGATTATATGTTATGCTTACACTAATGTTGCTAATAGATTTGTGTTTAGTTTTGTATGAAGGAAGTTTTCAAGTATAGGGATTGGAGAATGATGGGATGAGTTGAAGAATGGACAAAAGCTCAAGCTTGGGGATGCCCATGCGTCACCCCAAGAATTATCCAAGAAGTACAAGCATCAAAGCTTGGGGATGCCCCCGAGGCACCCCTTCTTCATCGGCAAAAATCAGGTCACCTTTCAAGACACTATATTTTTATTGCTTCATGCACTATGCGTTTTTCTTGGAGCGTCAGTTATTTTTGTTTTCAGTTCTCTTTTTTTTTGCTGTAATAAATGTTTGGATCACATCATGTGTTTGGAGAGAGACATGCTCCGTTTTTCATTTGCCAAGAACACTCTGTTTTTCACTCTTATCGTTTCAATGAGTGTTCTCTTTTTCTGCTACTGCGTTTAGCTTGCATTTTTCGCCTTGATTTGTGTTCAGATCTTGTTATATCTTTTCATCAAGGTGTCTTTTTGCCTCTGGTCTTTATTGGTTTTCATCAAAAGAGGTGTTTATAAAAAGTTTGAATGGTGTTGGCAAAGAGAAAAAGCTTTATGCAAAAAAGTGGTACAAGAAGGAGCTTGTGTAGACTGCGGCCTAGGCTTTTGCATGTCGTGCTTGATGTATTTTTGATAGTATGCTTAGTGGTTTTGCTGTAGCATGACTTGTCTCAAATGACTGAGATTGCTTAATGAGCCTTTGAAAAAATCATGCGTTGTTTTAATTATTTGGAAGCATTATTTTGGTTTTCTCCTTGATGCTTTATTTGGGTTGACTTGGCGCATGCTCACACATGTTAGAATCATACAAAGTCGCCATTGCCTCTATGATCATTTAGTTTTTGACTTTTGATGCCATCTTATGCTTCTTTTAATGGTGCTTTGTCGCTTTGCATGATCATGGCCGTTATTGCTCTCTTAGTTGGTCACTCCCAGTCTTTTGCTAGCCATCATTTTGTAATGAGTATGAGCTCTACTCGTGCATCCAACTCTTAAAAACCAAGTTTGCCATTGTGTCCACTATTAATTCCTATGCATGGTATTTGTAAGCCATTCCAAGTAAATTTTCATGTGCTACCTTTCAAAATACTTCTCGTTTTGTGACACTGTTTTCAGCTCATGGGGACGTAGTGGTCGGATTTGCTATCTTCCATATTGCTTATTCCAAAAAGAAAAAGAAAGAATAAAAAGAATGAAAAAAAGGCACTCCTCCATGGTATGCGAATGTTGGTGGGCACCCGATGGAATCGGTTAGCCATGGTTTGAGAAAGGAAAAAAGGTGGGGAGGAGTGCCAAGCTTTATAAAAAAGAGCACAAAAGTGCCAATCTCTCTCTCAAAAACTTGCTTCATTTTTTTATGGAAGATAGTAAGAACCCCATTGCCAGTCGTTGACAAAGACAACCACCTCTCAAAACCAATTTTTATCTCTCTGTTTTACAAATGAAAAGCTCTAGCACATGTTTAATCACTGCTTCCCTCTGCGAAGGGCCTTTCTTTTACTTTTATGTTGAGTCTCCACCTTCTATCTTTATGCACTGTCTAAGAGAGCATAGTTGTCATTCTTAGTATAATGTGCATTGTCCCAAAGTTTTCATTGATCGATTCATATTGTTGGTTTCACTTGTTCTCAAATTATTTGTATCTAGTCGCCCTCTTAAACTTGAAGGTGTCCTATGCATTTATGTTTTGCTCTCCATGAAGGACAAGCTGAAAACCATTTGTATGTTTTTCCTTATGATTTGAACACACGTTTGACTTTCATTGTTTCATTTTCATGATCTTTTGTTTGTTTTCATTTTCATGTTTATAACATGGTTGCTAAGTTTCTTCTATCAAGATTATGTCTTTCATACCCATGTTTTAAGTTCTTTTGATCCCAGCTCACAACGCTTACATATGTGATCAAGATTATGTAGGTGCATGTCACCTCAAAAATTATTTCTTTTGTTATCACTTACCTACTCGAGGACGAGCAGGAGTTAAGCTTGGGGATGCTGATATGTCTCAAACATATCTATAATTTTTGATGCTCCATGCTTGTTTTTACACCATTTGCCTTGTATTTCGTTACACTTCGTGGCACTTTTATGCGATTTCTGGAACTAACCTATTGACAAGATGCCACAGTGCCAGTTCCCTGTTTTCTGCTATTTGTGTGTTTCAGAAAAGCTACACATGAAATATTCTCGGAATTGGACGAAACAAGTTCTAGAAGTCTTATTTTTTCCGGAAGCTTCCAAAGAACCGAAGAGGAGGCGGAGTGGGGCCATGAGGGCCCCACACACCAGGGCGGCGCGGCCCAGGCCCTGGCCGCGCCCCCTATGTGTGAGGAGCCCCTGGCAGCCCCCTGACGACCCCTTCGGCACGGAAAACCCTAGGGGGGTCGGCAATTTTCCAGAAAGAGTTCCGTAGCTCCGCCGCCGCCGTCGACAAATTTCGGGGGACAGAAGTCTCTGTTCCGGCACACTGTCGGGACGGGGAAGTGCCCCCGAAGCCATCTCCATCGGTCTCCATCGCCGTCTCCACCGTCTCCATCGACCTCACTGCCATCTCCATCAACCTTGTTGTTTCCTATGATGAGGAGGGAGTAGTTCTCCCCCGGGGCTAAGGGCTCTACCGGTAGCTATGTAATTCACCTCTCTCTCCCATGATGTGATCTCTATGTGATCGTGAGCTTTGTATCATGTTGAATAAGTAGATGCTGCTCTTCATCATTATGTGTACTCTAGTGGTGTTATTAAAGTAATCTATTCCTCCTGCCATGGTGTAACGGTGACAGTGTGTGCATCATGGTGGTACTTGGTCTAGGCTACGATTGTGATCTCTTATGGATTATGAGAATAATTATCACTATGATAGTATTGAAGTGATCTATTCCTCCTTTCATGGTGTAATGTTGACAGTGTGTGCACCGTGTTAGTACTTGGTCTAAGTTGCAATAATATTTATCTTGAGTTGTGATTTGATTTGGATATCTCTATGAGCGGTGTTTGTCAAGTACTTGATGAACTTTAAGGGGTGCTTCTGTAGCCACTACGCAATGATTAGTGTTATTCAATAGGAGAGTAATTCAGAGTAGCATGGTGAAGAGAAGTTATTTATTTGTTCAATTATGTTATATTTGTTGGGAGTGTGTCCACTAGTGAAAGTATGATCCCTAGGCCTAGTTTCCAAGCTTTGCACACCGTTTACCTGCTGTTGTGTTACTTGTTTGCTTGCAGCGATACTTATTCCATACTACATTTACTACTCATAATCATCACTACTACTTGTATTTCACTATCTCTTCGCCGAACTAGTGCACCTATACATCTGACAAGTGTATTGGGTGTGTTGGGGACACAAGAGACTTTCTGTATCGTAATTGCAGGGTTGCTTGAGAGGGATAGCTTTGACCTCTTCCTCCCTGAGTTCGATAAACCTTGGGTGATCCACTTAAGGGAAACTTGCTGCTGTTCTACAAACCTCTGCACTTGGAGGCCCAACACTGTCTACAAGAACAGATGCGTGAGTAGACATCAGTTGTCAATCTCATTGGTTTGCTGTAAACAAATGATTAAACGTTTCGTGTGGTAAAAGATATTTGTTTGCAAGAAAGTAAATAATGCTTATAGAAAGTAAACGGTAATATGAATGTAAAAGAATGGACTAGGGTCCATAGTTCACTAGAGGTGTCTCTCCATAAAGATAAATAACATGCTGGGTAAACAAATTACAGTTGGGCAATTGACAGAATAAAGAATGCAAGCAATGCATGTACACGTCATGAGGATCATTATGAGATTCACTTGGGCATTACAACATAATACATATACCGTAATCCAACTGCGTCTATGACTAATAATCCACCCGCCGTATATCATCCAAACAACCGTTGGGTATTAAGTTGCAAGCAACAGATTATCACCTTAAACAAAGTGTGTAATGTAAACAATACAAATGTCCTTGAACACAAGATTGTTGAAAATGACTATTCGTGCAACAGTGAAAAATTACCATTGAAGAGTTACATATCATCGAAGAATTAATGTAAGGTAATTACCGCATGAGAGTTGTCGGAAAGATTTATTATTACCAACGAAGAGTTATGTATCATTGAAGAACTAAAGTAAGGTAATTATCGTAGGAGAATTGCCATATAGATTGACTATCGAAAAGTCGCTGCTAAGAAATTACCTTTGCGTCATGGCTGGAAGTGACCGGTCATGCATCGTACAAAAATGTAGTCGAAGAGTTATCCAACATTAAGAATTTACCATCAAATAATTACCACCAAAGAATTACAAAATATTTAAAGAAATGTAAAAAGATAGGAAAACTCGGTAGTATTTTCCTCAGGTAAAAGAGCGGACAAATATTAAAGTCGATGGAAGAATTATTCGTGCACCCGTAAAAAGCATCGGAGAGTTACACATCATAGAAGAATTATTGTAGGATAATTAATGTTGGAGAATTGCAGTAGATATTTTCTATCGGGAAACCAACCGGTATCGGTTAAAATTTGTGGCTCATGAGTTAATATTGAAAATGACTATTCTTGCAACAGTGAAAAATTACCATTGACGAGTTACGTATTGTCGCAGAATTAACGTAAGATAATTACCGCAGGAAAGTTGTCAGAGAGATTTATTACTGAGAAGTCACAGCTAAGAAATTATTGTGTGACGGATGAAAGTGACTGATCATGGATCGTAAAAAAAATCCATCAAAAAATTAACCAACATCAAGGAATTACCGTAAAGTAATTACCACCAAAAAATTTAAAAATATTTCGAAAAAATACACACTGTTCACATGAACAGTACCAAGCATGACGTGGATGAATGTGGAGGCCCCAAAAGGGTTGTCCTTTATATATGTCCTAGAAAATTTTGACGCGGCGGCACGCCGCGCCCGTGGAGTTACATCGGTTGTTGCAAAAGTTTGTAGTTAAACCATGTCTGTTCGATGAGTACTACGTGGTATCAGAAGAAGAAGCCGCCTGATAAGCCTTGGTGCCCACCGTCTCCAGGCTGGGTGAAGTTGACAGTGGATGGTTCGTACAAAGAGGATGATGGGTCGGCAGGTACGGGTATGATACTTTGTGATGATTCTGGTCAGATAATTTTTTCGGCCTGCCGCTCACTATTATTGTGTGTTGATGCATTGGAAGCTGAAATACAAGCGTGCTTGGAAGGGTTGGATCTAGCACTCCATTACAGCCAGCTGCCAATTATCATTGACACAGATTGTTCCCAACTAGTTGTTGCGGTCCAAGATCACTCTCTCGACCGTTCACCCATGATGCATCTAGTCTCAGAGATTAAAAGGTTGTCTTGTCTAGATAGTACTTGCAAATTTGTAAAAGTGGATATATCACAGATTAGGGTTAGTCACTGCCTCGCTAACTTTGCGAGAGCGGAAAATCAAACTGATTTTTGGCTAGGTTTCTGGTCCTGATATTATGCTTCAGGAGCTAGGACTTGAGCGTCTTGTAACCCTGTCTAAGTAATGAAATCCCCTTTTACCCGCAAAAAAATCATGTATGTTCGTGTATGCATGATTATGCTATCATGTAAGAGTATGTGATGCTAATGAAATTGTATCTGGTCTGAGGTAATTTTTTATATCTAAATAGAAGAGCCCCACTACCTGATTTCTCTAAACATGCAAGCATGCCACGTCATGAGCCTCCCATATCACCAAAATCACTTCGGTTACTCTTTTTCTTCTTCACGTTACGTTCCTTGTTTTTTTGTCATATCTAAATAGAAGAGCCCCACTACCTGATTTCTCTAAACATGCAAGCATGCCACGTCATGAGCCTCCCATATCACCAAAATCACTTCGGTTACTCTTTTTCTTCTTCACGTTACGTTCCTTGTTTTTTTGTCATTCCTATTTTGGTCTGATCAGAGCACAAAACTATGAAGCCCAATTATCAGGCCCATACAGTCCACTACTGCTCATCTTCTCCATCGAACAGGTTCTCATTCCCTCAAAAAACATAACGAACAGGTCCTGGTATCCACCGAGCCATCATTAACACGGTAATCAACTCAGTTGTCAAAAAAACTCATCCGTAAAAAAAACTCCTGCGTGAAAAAAGGACTCATTGATGCTTCATCCTTCAGATCAATCTCCACAGTGCAGTCATTGACAGTCCTCTCTCTTCCTCTCCCCACGATCCCTGCAAGGAAATTGATGGGAGAATACTAGAAGGCACGCGATTTTTACCTTTAAAAAGCCATGATCTGCCCTCTCGTCTCCGTGAGGAGACTGATGGAACTGATCCTCGGGGCTACGCCCGCAGCCTGCTTCAAATCGTCCGTTGTACATCTTCTGCATCCATGAATTTGTCATCCAATCCCTCCAAGCTTCTTGCTACTAATAGTAATATCTCATTCGTCAGCAGCCACCTCACCATGCTGCGATTTGGGGGGCCAGGGCCTCTCCAACAAGTAAGGATTCATAAATTTGACCAGAGGGCCTCGATGGGTTTCTCAACATCTCCATTTTGGTCTGCTCTGAATGACAAGCGACACTAGCAGTCCACATCATCCCCTTCCTGCTGTGAGATGCTATTGATCAATCATATTTGCTCCAAATATTTCTCAACTATAATAGGGAAGCACTCGAGAAAGACAATGGTATCAAGCATTCAAGGTAATCATTTTCTCTTACTTTATTTGCAGAATTAGGTTAATTTAACGGGTTTTCTTAATTGCTATTGCTAAACACTTATCCAAGGTTGCCATGTACTGATATACGCTCGCCTTCAGTTCAGATTGGCAGCGTGCCGCATTAATCATATCACAAGTGTCGGCAGATATCAACTATCCCGATCAACACGTTCAAGGTGTTCTTTCTTACTGATTGATGCGATAATCGGCCAGAACTTCCTCTAAGGTTATATCTATTTGTTAGTGAAAGATGTCTGCTGGGCTAAACCGGACTGCACCTGGTCTCACAGAATACCATTAGTAATTAACTCTACATCATTCTCAGATTCATACTATATGATTTCCCTTTCTAGCTATAACATATTCTAGCAGTAGGTGGGCTGCAGCCTTCATTTCGGAGCCTACTAGACGATGGAATGGGGGCTTTCTTCAAGTACTAAATCTCTGATTATATATAACATGTAGATGCAGTACAAAACCCAAAGTTAGAGTGATTTGCATTCATTGGTTGATCAAGTCAACATGATTGCAAGAAGAAATAATCTGTTCGTCATATTATGTGAGTCCTACTCACCGGTCACAATGACTTTTTGTTTCATCTGATTTTAATTGTTTCTCTTCATTTGTTATTTTGTCTGCGCAAGTTGGAATAGTTTCATTGAAATACTAATAGGTGTGACGAACCATGCAACAATCTATATAACAATCTATATTCCCTTGTGTTCCATGAGCACCTTGCAACTGGAAGTGCGTGAGGTCTTTTTAGATTTACATTATACCTCAGCTACTTTTTTATCCTACGAACATATGTTAATTTCATTTCATAGCTGGCATGTAGCTTATTTGGTTAATCATTTCAACCATGCAGAATTCCTGGGTTTCCGTTTTCTCTGCAACAATAGCAATTATTTGGTTTTATCTACAAGTTATGTTAATTATGAAGTTCATTTTATTATTTAGCTAATTATTTTTGGAGATGTTATTTGCAAAATAAAATAAGAAATTATAACGAAATGTCCTGCAGCAACGCGCGGGGTATCATCTAGTTCAATGAACAACGTAACCCATATAATATTGATTTTTAGGAGGTTTCATAGATCACCCTTTAGAGAGCTTATAATTACTAAACAGACAAACGTGGGAGTACGTATATCAGACTGGGAAAGTAGATTGCAGTTAATATACTAGCAACACTTTGATGTATAACAATAATGACTTCTCTATCCTGCAAAAGCACGGTGTGCCGCCGCATCCTGCCGTTAATTTTCTAGCATTAGTAGTTAGTGGTAATTCTCTTGTAGTGTATTTTTTAACAGTTTGCAAAGTGGCGCATTTGCTGTAGCAGATCGGAGTATTCTTCATAATGATACTGAAAATTATCTTAGTAACTTTTAAAAAAAATATCTTAGTAAGCAGTTGATTTTTATACGTAGATAATATTGAGCAGGTGTACGCGGTAGAAATAAGCAGCCTGCAAAATAGGCCGCTCTAGGAATCTTGGCCCAATCCTTTTGCATTCTCTTCTTTGCAAGCTTCGTCTAGTCTTGAGAATTTTAAGTCCTTGACTACATTTTTCTCTCCCAAATGGTTGTGATGTGACATCAGTACATCACCCCCCCCATCACTGTAACTAGTGGTCCTTGCCGGTCCGTTGAAGCGGCGGACGGCGGAGAGAGGAGCGGCTTGTCTGTGACCTCCTTCTCCTCGCCGCGGGTGCCACTATCCAACTTGTTGGGGGGCGGGGGCGCTGGCGTCAGTAGCCATGGGAGCGGAGGCGGAGGCGGGATTGAGGTAGGTGGGGGCGGTGGACTCGGTGGTGGAGCAAAGAGATCGCAGGCGACCTCGCGCGGCCGAAGTCCTGCTGGGACTGTGGAAGCGGCTGAGGGCGGAGAGAGGAGCGGCTTGGATGCGACCTCCTTGTACTCATCGCGGGTGCCGCTATCGGGCTCGCTGGAGGCAGTGGTGTTGTCGTCGGCAGCCATGGGAGCGGAGTCAGAGGCGGGGTCGGTGGACTCGGTGGTTGAGCCAGGAGATCGCAGGCGACCTCGCGCGGCCAGCGGCGGTGTCAGGGGGCGCCAGCATGCGGACATCTACCAAATAATCGCCGCTCCGGACCATGTTTGTAAGGTAAGCATATCATGCAATGCTCTGTATATACATTATGGACGGGATACATTATTATACATCAAGTACCAGCTGCTAATTTTGTAGAAGAGACTGTCGTCGTGGTGAAACAACATATGCCATGGGATGGCTTAAATGGGGGCCGAACTAGATGCTGGAGGATTCGGGAGAGGGGAACGAGCTGAGAAGCACGACAGAAAGGGACACAGATCTACCCAGGTTCGGGGCTCTCGTATGGAGATAACACCCCTACTCCTGCTCTACTGGTTATATATTTGGATCGATGGAGTATACAACAATGGTGCTTCCAAGCTCTCTGCTAGAGGAGGAAGATAAACAGCTAAGTGTAGGAACATTGAATGACCAACCTCCTACTAGGGCTCCCTGTGCCACCTTATATAGTGGTGGCCAGGGTTACAACGGTCACATGAGACCCAGGAGACACTAGCTACACTCCAAACAGGACATGCTGACGATGGCTGAGACCCTTGACTTTGCCCCTGATTGCTCTCGATGGGACTCCACATCCATGTACCTTGTACTTCTTGGACTGTGACCTTACCAGTGTGAGGTAAGGGCTGTACTTGTGCACAGTGAGGGTAGGTAAACCACCACTGTGCACCCTGTCAACATGATCTCCCTCCATGCTTGGCAGAATCTCTCCTTGATTGTAGGGAAGTGACACCTTGGTTGACTTCTATATCCCGGGTATGACCGTTGGCCATATCCTGGACCTATATGCCGGACCAACGACCTATGAAGATCGGGTAATTCGGCCTCCCTGCTCCTGCACATCATATCAAATAAGTTAGGCCGGCATATCTATACATATGCCGGCACACCTCTCCGTATATCTCGGATAAACCGGTATATCTGAACACCAGCCGGGACATACTTATATCCCGGCCAGACCCAGCTTTGGTCATTCGACATAAAAGTCAACCATATTCCTTGTATCTTTCTAGCCTCTTGACCCTACCGGGGGTCATCCCCCCGACACTAGTCCCCAAAGCTGCCGAGGTTCCCCAGTCTCAACTGTGGAGCCTTGACAGGTTCAACATATCATCTTTTCGTTATACCCTGGCTCTATGTTATACGCCGGCGATCAGATTATATGCCGGACACCCACGCATACACCGGCTCCTGCTCCTTTTCCAAAGTTAATCCGGCCGGTTGATACGTCCAAAACGTATCTACTTTCCCGAACACTTTTGCTATTGTTTCTCCTCTAATTTGTGTGTTTTGAATACAACTAACACGGACTGACGCTGTTTTCAGCAGAATTGCTCTGGTGTCTCATTTTTGTGCAAAAATTCAACTTCCAGTAAAAATTCGGGAAAAATCATGAAAAATCCTATTTCACCAGAAGACCCACGGAGCCAGAAGACCGGAGGGAGAAGGGGCTCGAGGGGCCGTCACACAGTGGTGGCGCGGCCCAGCCCTGGCCGCGCCACCCCTGCGTGAGGGAGCCCCAGGTCCCCTCTCGACCTCCCATCTCGCGTACATATACCCCCTGACGACATAATATCGGGGAGATGGCGTTTTTCCCAGATAGACTTCCGCTACGCCGCCGCCATCAGAAACCGCGATTTGAAACCAGAAACTCCGTTCTGGCACCCTGCCGGGACGGGGATTCGGAGGAGATCTTCATCACCATCACCACCGACGCTCCTCCATCGACCATCCATGACTCCCCCATCCATGTGTGAGTAATTCCCCCGCTGTAGGTGAGGGGATGGTAGGGATTGGATGAGATTGTTCATGTAATTTGATATGAGATTGATAGGGCATAGTGCCTAGTATCTTTATTTAGTGCCTATGACATTGTTGCAACTTGTTGTGCTTAATGCTTGTCACTTTGGGCCCGAGTGCCATGATTTCAGATCTGAACATGTTATTATTTCTATGATGATACTTGTTGTTTATGGTCTTACCTACAAGTTGTATACACATATTGTTGTCCGGAACCCGAGGCCCCAAAGTGACAGAAATTGGGATAACCGGAGGGGATGGCTATGATGTGAGGATCACATGTGTTCACCGAGTGCTAATGCTTTGCTCCGGTACTTTATTAAAAGGAGTACCTTAATTACCAGTAGTTTCCCTTGAGGCCCTGCTGCAACAGGCTAGTAGGACAAAAGATGTCGTGCAAGTTTCTCCTTGTGAGCACGTACGACTATATACGGAACACATGCTTATGATTGTTTGTACTAGGATGCTTTATCATTATTTATCTGCAATGCCCATGTCTCATTGATTTCATGAATTATCTTATCCATGCAACGCCCGTAGTCCATCCCTATGCCTACAGTATTTGTTCCTACTGTTTACAACTGCTACTTTTACCACTGCTATTTTACTACTGCCATTACTGTTTCACTACTGTCATCACTATAAAACTGTTGCTACTGATAAACCACTGCGAGCGAGACTGTTTCCAGGTGCAGCTGAATTGACAACTCATCTGTTAAGGCTTACATATATTCTTTGGCTCCCCTTGTGTCGAATCAATAAATTTGGGTAATACTTCCCTCGAAGACTGTTGCGATCCCCTATACTTGTGGGTCAGCAAGACTATTTTCTGGCACCGTTGCCGGGGAGCATAGCTTTATCTGTAAGTTCACTTGGTATTCATATTGTTCGCTGCAATCCTTTCATCATGGGTAAACCTCGTGATGGAAAAGTTCCTATATTGCCATCCACTACAAGAAGAGGTATGACTCTCAACACCTCTGTTGCTCTTGATTCACCTTCTGTTATGAGTAAGTTGCTTACACCACCACACCCACACGTTACTGCTACAACTTCTGCTGAGATTGAAAATGCCACTGATAATTTAGATGATGCTTCTACTGTTCTTGATGGGAGTGGTTCACTAGGTTCCTTTTTAGATGCTACTATTGCTAGAGCTAAGTTGGGAAACACCACTGTTACACCTGTTAGTTCACCGGAGTCTAGGGAGTGTCCTAGTGATGATTATGATGATGATGCTTATATTGAGCTTAATGATGATTTTATTGCAGAAGCACGTACTGCTCGTAATGCAGGTAATGTTAAAGAACTTCTTGCAAGACGCTCTGTTAGATATAATTTGTCTCCTGATCCTAAGTTTGTTGCTTCTCCTATAAATATTAGAGACAAGGATTATGATTTCTCTTTGGATTTATCTTACATATCTATTGTTGAGAAAACTCCTTTTTGTGGTACTAAAGATGAGAGTGCTATGGAGCACATGAATGAGCTTTCTACTTTGAGTAATTTGTTTTCTGATGATATTAAGCTCCGCACTTACTTTGTTGCTAAGATTTTTCCTTTTTCATTGAAAGATGCTGCTAAAATTTGGTTTAATAGCTTGTCTCCTGGATCTCTTACTAGTCCTATTGCTTTGGTTAATGTTTTCTTTCAGAAATATTTTCCCGCTAGTGCTCAACATGCTGCTGTGCAGAAAATCTTTGATTTTGAACAGGGAAAAGGAGATATGTTGCCTGAATCTTGGACAAGGTTTTGTTCTTTAATTAGAGCTTTGCCTAAAGAACCATTGCCTAAAAATGAACTCCTTGATATATTTTATAATGGACTAACGGATGAATCTAAGTCATATTTGGATAGTTGTGCTGGTTGTGTTTTCAGGGAAAGAACTCCGGCTGAAGCAGAGGAGTTAATGGCTAAAATAAGCCGGAATCATGATGATTGGACTTTAGTTGAGCCAACACCAGCACCAACTCCTGCGCCATCTACAGAGCCTACGCCGAAGAAGAGAGGGATGATTAAATTAAATGATGAAGTTATGAAGGAGGCGAAGAAATCTCTTAAGGAGAAAGGTATTAAGGCCGAAGATGTTAAAAATTTACCTCCTATTGAAGAATTATGTAAGCCAATCCCTCACTCATCTACTATTGAGGTACACTCTCTCCAACGCTTCGATGAAAGAGATATTCCTTATACTAAACCTCCTGATCAATGCTTAGATGAGTTTGATAACTTTATTGTTAAGCAAGAAAATTTTAATAGAATGGTGCATAATCATTTGTTAGAAAATTCTAGAGCTATTAACAAGTTGCAGGATATTGTGGAGAGAACCGCCAATGATATGAAGATACTTGCTAAACATTTTCAAATGGTTCAAACACAAATTGATCAGCTTACCAAGGTGCAAAAAGATTTGCTAGTTAATGCTGTAAGAGAGAAGCAAGCATGTGAAATACGCACAAGAAGTGGTGCTGCTACTCAAGACCCATTATATCCTGAAGGACATCCTAAGAGGGTTGAGCAAGATTCTCAACGCACTTCAAATGATGATATTCCTTCTAAGAAGAAGAAGAAGCATAAAACAACCGCAGAATCCTCTGATGCAGGTAAAGATCCTAACAGTGTTTCTATTTCTGATGCTGAAACTGAACCAGGAGATGCTTCCGATAAAGAAGAAGATAAAGAAGAAGTTGAAGAAGAACCAGAAAAGATTGATAAGAATGCAAAGTACACCAAAGAAGACTTCATTGCCAACAAGCATGGTAAGGAGAGAGAACCTTGGGTACAGAAACCAATGCCTTTTCCTGGTAAGAAGCACAAGTCTAAGGAAGAAGAACACTACAACAGGTTTTGTGAATGGATGAGACCTTTATTTTTGCAAATTCCTTTGATTGATGCTATTAGAATGCCACCTTATGCAAAATATATGAAAGATATTGTCACTAACAAAAGGAAAATTCCTAGTGAGGAAATTTCCACTCTGCTTGCTAACTATTCTTTTGATGGTAAAGTTCCAGAGAAGCTTGGAGATCCAGGTATACCAACTATTCCTTGCTCCATTAAAAATAACTATGTTAGAACTGCTTTATGTGATTTGGGAGCGGGAGTAAGTGTCATGCCTTTTTCCCTCTATAAGAGACTTGATTTAGAAAAATTGGTATCAACTGATATATCTTTGCAGATGGCTGATAAGTCTACTACTATTCCTATTGGTATATGTGAGAATGTTCCTGTTCAAGTTGCTAACAGTTGTTTAATATTAACTGATTTTGTTGTGTTGGAAATGCCTGAAAATGATAATATGTCTATTATTCTTGGGAGACCTTTTCTAAACACTGCAGGAGCTGTTATCAATTGCAATCAAGGAAAAGTCACTTTTAGTGTTAATGATAAAGAATATACGGTATATTTTCCCAAGAAGATTGATAGGAAGAATGCTCTAAATACAATCAAGCATGTTGAGACCATCAAAGTTGGTCAAATTATTTGTTCAGAGCGAAAGCCCAAAGAAGAATGTCAAATTGTTATGGTTGGGACTATACCTATCAAAGTTGAGGTAACATAAGCATTGAGTGATATGCAAAGTTTCTCCGCATAAAAAGTTAGTTTGGTAACAAGACTTGATCAACCTTGTTAACAAAGTGATTTTATATGATAGAAACTTCGTTTTCACCGCATCCACTCCTCCTCACTTGTATTTACTTTCATCAAATTTTATTCCTTCAGTTTAGTTGCATGATTAAGAGTATCTCAGAGCTGCTGCATGCTTAGTTTTGATTTGCTTGAAATCTTTTCATCCTCATTTTTCCTGAGTTCTATTGATATGCCAATTTCTGAAAAATTCTCGAAAATAAAGTTTCTCAAAAAATTCCAGAAAATTCTTTATAAATTTTTATGTCAAAAACGGGGCAGAGAGACACCTGGGAGGCACCAGGTGGGGCAGCCACGTCACCTCACACACAGGTGGCGCGGCCCAGCCCTGGCCGCGCCACCCAGGTGTGAGGGGGCCCCACCAGGCCACTCACTCATCTCTTCTTCCCCTGCTCTTTCTCTCTCCCGAAAAACACCGCCCCATTTGCTCAAGCTCGAGTTCTTGCTGTTCTTCACCTGGATTTCTCGATCTCCTTGTTCAGCCCAACATTTCTGCTGAAATTTGGATCATTTGCTCTCCGGTATGTGACTCTTCCACTTGTCCAAGTAGATTTTCTTTTGGTGAAGTATATCTTGAGTATTTTAGCATTGTAGGTGACAGTATAAATGAGTATGCATGCTTGTTCTCTTGTTTAGAATTGATATTTTGATGCATGATAGCTCTCTAGTAACTCACCATAGTAGTTTCCTACATTTGCTCGTCTTTAAATCACTTTTTATGAGGTTTGTCAAAAATTTCAGAAATGGAGAGGAATGCATATCAACTCTCTCAACATGAACTAGAAGTGCAAGATGTTATGAAAGTTCATCGTGAAGAGAAGGTTTTCCCCTCACACTATCCATGCTCAGCATTCTTGAGTGCTGCTGGATTTCTGCAGGATTTTCAAGCCTTGCTTTCTAATGCAGGATTAGAATATTTTGTTGAGGGTGAACCTCCCCAATACGTTAAACTAACAATGTCTGTGGTGCAGGATTTCAGATTTAGTTGGTCCGCTTCTAATCCCATGGTTCATTATAAAATTTATAACAAATCTGTGGACTTGCCTCTTGATGTTTTCTGTACAGCTATTAGAGTACCACAGTGGGGATCACTTGAGAAGATAAGGGGACAACCGAGGCAATTGTTAGAACTATATGAGGAGATTTGTCAAGGAAGAAGCTTCACAGGAGAGGGTGGTAAAATTCGAAACATTCATTTCCCATCCATTCGATATTTTGCCTTCTTCATTACCAAATGTATTCTTGCTAGGAAATCTGCAAGTAAATTGTCTCTCCATGATCTAGCTTTCATTGCTGCTGCTTTAAGGCGCGATAGAACTTACAATCTGGGTGCCTTAATAGCTTTCCGTCTTGATATTAATCGTGAGAAAGGGGGAATCTGTGGGGGGCTTATAGCTTCACGCTTGTTAGCTTTGCATGGTATTTTGCCTCATTTTCGAGATCTCCAGTTCCCCGAGGAGAAACTTGGCCTTGATGCTATGGTTCAACATAAGTTTATTTCTCCTCCTGCCAGTTTGATTAATTTAACATTTGAGCTAACCTTTTTCAAGAAGACTACCTGGAGGGTAGTAAAGACTGAACGATCAATCCGTTTGCCTGCACCTCTTTTGTTTAACCTTGATCGCAGGAATGGATGGTCGCTTACTGAAGATGAGCTTGACGCGTACATAGGGGAGCATCCGCCGCCTGTGCACGATGAGGAAGGCGCCGAGGAGTCGGGACAGCCCTCCAACACTATGAATTTCCCATATGAGCAGCCTTATTATGATTATGCGCCATCAGCTTCATCTTCACGGGAACCGGGGTACGATTACACCTATGATGACCCACCAGCCTGGAACAGCCACCAGAGCCGGAATTGATCTCCACTTAGGCCAAAAGCCTAAGCTTGGGGGGAGGTACGCCGACGATTCACTCATCTACATATCATATTTTGTCGGACTTTTGTATATCCATGTTTTACTTTCTTTATTGTTCTAAGTTCTTACTTCTGCTTTCCAAAACACAAAAAGACCAAAAATATTTCAGTTGTTTCTCTCTCTGTGGTTCTTTGGTTTGCTATCTTTGGTTTGCTTTACTTGCTATTTTCGGTTTGCTATTTGCAAAATCCAAAAATATTTTGCTTTGTTTGCTATTTCCTTCTGCTTTTGTTTCAAAAATCGAAAACACAAAAATATTTGTTGTTCTTCTTCGGTTTTGTAAAGTTTGTTGCAGAGTTCAGTCTCCCGTTACTCCATTGGAGCTTGGTATTCACTTTATGTTATTCAAGCCACTCAAATGAAGAGCAATAATGACGACATATGACAATCCGAGATGTGGTTAGAGGCTGGTATGAACTCTATTTGTTTTCATTTTTGTACATATACTCATCTATGTGGACATGCTTAGTCGGTTCATGTAAGGTATATGTTATCTAATGGATGCTTTGTAGTTCTCGCTTTCATATGATTAGTTTCAATTTACTATTAGCCTGTAGCATGTCATGTTGACGCTTGCATGCATTGTTTTATTCATAGTATGGTATGGTATTGTGGTATCCACCTCTGAAAGCTTCATTTGAATCGACTTGGCACATGCTCAAGCATGCATATGACTGAACAAAAAGTCAATTAAGCCTCGATGATCTAATTTGCCTCAGAGTTCTTGTATCATTTTTATGCCTATATTAATTTTGTTTTGTCGCAAGCATGATTATGATAGTTATTGCTCTCTCGATTGTCGCTTCCCAGTCTTTTGCTAGCCTTCACTTGTACTGAGTATGAGCTCTACTCGTGCATCCAATTACCAAAAACCAAGTCTTCCAAAGAGTCCACTATAAATTCCTATGCATGGTATTTGTAAGCCATTCCAAGTAAATTTTCATGTGCTACCTTTCAAAACTTTCAACTACTTCTCATTTTGTGCCACTGTTTTTAGCTCATGGGGACGTAGTGATCGGAATTGCTATCTTCCATATTAAATTAAGTACCCCTCGACTAGGCAGCTTCATCTGCTCGTCATTAATTTTGCAAGGGAGCTGGTCAGACCATTATAATCTTAATTTTAAAAGAAAAAAAGGCACTCCTCCAAAGGAATGTGAAAGTTGGTGGGCACCCGATGGAATCGGTTAGCCATGGTTTGAGAAAGGAAAAAGGTGGGGAGGAGTGCCAAAGCTTTATAAAAGAGCACCAATGTGCCAAATTTCAAAGAACTCAGAACCGCTCTCACTTGTTTATTATGGAAGATAGTAAGTCCCCATTGCTAGTCGTTGACATAGAACAATCACCTCTCAAAAGAAACTTTTATCTCTGTTTTACAAATGAAAAGCTCTAGCACATGTTAAATCCCTGCTTCCCTCTGCGAAGGGCCATTCGTTTACTTTTATGTTGAGTCACCATCTTCTAACTTTAAGCACTTCTTGAGAGCATAGCTGTTATTCTTAGTGTAATGTGCTTGTCCCAGAACACGGTTAATTGTGGTATAACTTGATGCTTGTATCTTTGATATTTCTATTTCTAGTCTTCCCTTGGACTTCAGAGGTGCCTCGGCATTTATGTTTTGCTCTACAAATAAAGGCAAGCGGGATACCACTCTTTCATATCATTTATGCATATTACAATCTTGTAGCTTCTCATGCACATGTTACTTGTTATTAGTGCATTGGCACTCTTTCATAGCTTGCTTGACTATGAGGTGACATTAGTTGCATATTTCTTATTATGAATTGCCTGAGTACTTGATCACATAGTTAGTATATATACATCATATGAGCAAATGTGTTCGTGAAAGTTTCTTTTACCGCTCTCAGTTGTTAACTGAATTGCTTGAGGACAAGCAAGTAGCTAAGCTTGGGGGGAGTTGATACGTCCAAAATGTATCTACTTTCCCGAACACTTTTGCTATTGTTTCTCCTCTAATTTGTGTGTTTTGAATACAACTAACACGGACTGACGCTGTTTTCAGCAGAATTGCTCTGGTGTCTCATTTTTGTGCAGAAATTCAACTTCCAGTAAAAATTCGGGAAAAATCATGAAAAATCCTATTTCACCAGAAGACCCACGGAGCCAGAAGACCGGAGGGAGAAGGGACTTGAGGGGCCGTCACACAGTGGTGGCGCGGCCCAGCCCTGGCCGCGCCACCCCTGCGTGAGGGAGCCCCAGTTCCCCTCTCGACCTCCCCTCTCGCGTACATATACCCCCTGATGACATAATATCGGGGAGACGGCGTTTTTCCCAGATAGACTTCCGCTGCGCCGCCGCCATCAGAAACCGCGATTCGGAACCAGAAACTCCGTTCTGGCACCCTGCCGGGACGGGGATTCGGAGGAGATCTTCATCACCATCACCACCGACGCTCCTCCATCGACCATCCATGACTCCCCCATCCATGTGTTAGTAATTCCCCCGCTGTAGGTGAGGGGATGGTAGGGATTGGATGAGATTGTTCATGTAATTTGATATGAGATTGATAGGGCATAGTGCCTAGTATCTTTATTTAGTGCCTATGACATTGTTGCAACTTGTTGTGCTTAATGCTTGTCACTTTGGGCCCGAGTGCCATGATTTTAGATCTGAACATGTTATTATTTCTATGATGATACTTGTTGTTTATGGTCTTACCTACAAGTTGTATACACATATTGTTGTCCGGAACCCGAGGCCCCAAAGTGACAGAAATTGGGATAACCGGAGGGGATGGCTATGATGTGAGGATCACATGTGTTCACCGAGTGCTAATGCTTTGCTCCGGTACTTTATTAAAAGGAGTACCTTAATTACCAGTAGTTTCCCTTGAGGCCCTGCTGCAACAGGCTGGTAGGACAAAAGATGTCGTGCAAGTTTCTCCTTGTGAGCACGTACGACTATATATGGAACACATGCTTATGATTGTTTGTACTAGGATGCTTTATCATTATTTATCTGCAATGCCCATGTCTCATTGATTTCATGAATTATCTTATCCATGCAACGCCCGTAGTCCATCCCTATGCCTACATTATTTGTTCCTACTGTTTACAACTGCTACTTTTACCGCTGCTATTTTACTACTGCCGTTACTGTTTCACTACTGTCATCTCTATAAAACTGTTGCTACTGATAAACCACTGCGAGCGAGACTGTTTCCAGGTGTAGCTGAATTGACAACTCATATGTTAAGGCTTACATATATTCTTTGGCTCCCCTTGTGTCGAATCAATAAATTTGGGTAATACTTCCCTCGAAGACTGTTGCGATCCCCTATACTTGTGGGTCATCACCGATCCCAGGGATATTCCGGACAGAACTTTTATTCCCCGGACAGTTACGCCGGCACATAGATGATACTTCCTCAAGAAGCCAAGGCCGATAGTTTGCATCGAAACTTGCAACTGCCCTGCCACCACGAACGGTCACACGATGTGATGGTTCACAGTGCATTTACTGCGTACCATCATTGCCTAGTGGCACGGTTACAAGAACCGCCGCCCACTCCATGCCGCCACATGGCGACTTACCACAGAAACGGTCGGGGGAGTGGAGCACTACCACCCCCACGACCCTTACTTGGCGATGTATAAATAGGGCGGTGGGGGTAAAACTTCTCCTTTTTACCCCACCCCATCGTCTTCTTCCTCCGCTCCTCGGTCCCTCGCGCTCCGCCGCCGTACCGAGAGAACAGAGAACCTGCCCCGCCGTCGACCTGCTCCTTGCCGGTGCCGATGCTCGACGATGTCCGACACCTTCACCGACGACGCCGCTGCCGCCGCCTCTCTCCCGGACTGTACCGGGGGAGGTTGGATCTTCTACTGGGAGCTCTCTGCCGTTCCATCACCGCCGCTCGAACTCCGGTAAGCTTTTCCTTCTCTGTTCTTCTTCTCTTATTCTTTTCTGTAGCCTCGCGCTGGTAACATTGCCTGCTTAGATCTTCAGTAGTTTCCATACTTAGTATCTCATTGACTCGATTAGCATTGCCAGTGATGTTCTTCGGTAGTTCACAAATGTTCCTCCATAGGATTTATTTCCATGTTTATTTCTGATTTTAACTGTGTTGATAGATCTTCTTTTCCTGCAAACTTCTGTGAGAGTAGTATGCCGGAGAGACTAACTTCCCCCTTTTCTCTGATCTTGATAGGACTAACACCACGGGACTCCGGCTCTCACGCCTTGTCCCGGCCACCAGGATGGCTTCATCGAGCATGACGGCTACCTCGGCTTCGAGGAAGATAACTCGGCCCAGCTCCAAGGACGCTCTGGCTGGGAGGGGTCGGAGGTTACTCCGGCCGACATATCCTGGGTTACCACCACCAGACGAGTCCCGGACGGCGTGGCATGCCGGCTACCGGTGGGAGAGATTGTGCCGGCACCTGAACCCGGCGAACGCGTCATATTCACTGCACACTTTGAGCGGGGCTTTGGTCTGCCGGTGTCAGACTTCTTCCGGGACTTCCTCGACACTTACGACTTGCAGCCTCATCATATCCCGGCGAACGCGGTGATGATTCTTTCTGCCTTCATCGCTTTCTGCGAAGGCTTCGCCGGCATAGAGGCCTTCACCCAAGCTTGGGCTAAGTACTTCCAACTGCGGAAGCAAGTTGTCCAAGAACCGCCCCGGAGCAAGGACGACCCGCCGGAGACAGCTCAGGAGAAGATGGACCGCCCCATGACCCAATGTGGAGCGGCCACCATTATGTCCCGGAAGGGCTCGGACTTCCCCAAGGTAGAGCTGCTTGAATCTTTCAAGAAGTGGCAAAAGAGCTTCTTCTACATCAAGAATACTACGGACGTTGATCTGCTCAACCTGCCGCCATTCGTGGACGAGCCACCCTTGGTGATGAAGAACTGGGCGTATAACCCGAAGACCAGCATGATGCCGGTTAATGCCATTCACCGGGTTAAGGGCGAGCTACGGGATGCCGGCCTCACCCCTCAAGACTTAGTGGCTTTCTTCATCAGCCGGCGCGTCTCTCCTATGCAGCGCCGGTCACATAAAATTTGCCAGATGAGCGGGCCCATGGACCCCACCCGGCACTCTACACACGAGCTGACTCCGGCCGACATCCTGCGGAGGATCAAAGATATCTGCAAGTCCTCTCAGGCCACCTTTGTCTGGGGGTTTGAACCATACAGCCGGGATCGCCCCGCCCCAACGGTAATCTTACTTAGCCGACATATCTCCTGATCCTATGTTTCAGTCCGACATACCGTTACAGCCAATATACCTATGTTTAAATCCTTACTATTGCCGACACATCTTCCTGATCCTGATTATTTTTCCTTGACATATGCAGAAATTCAGCTTCCAGAGTATGGAGAACTCCCGCATCACGATAGCTGTGAATCGCACTGCTGCGGACGCAGAAGACCCAGATCATTGGGACAAGCTACCTCGGAACACCTGTGCTGCCTCTGCCACGGGTAAAGCCTCTTCATCCCGGCATTTCACTCAAGACTGGAGTGACGATGATTCCGATGAAGACTGCCAGATGTTTATCTGCCCGACACCTCTTGCTTATGCTTTTCCAGAAACACCTCTTGCTTATGCCTTTCCAATGCCATCCTCAGTTATCCCGGATGACATGGTTGTCGATGCCACCCCTCTAAACCAGGGACCTCCTTCCACCGACGGGCGTGCCGGCCAGAAGCGAGGCGTGAAGCCCCAGCCCGACACACCCCAGCCACCGAAAAGGCAGAAGGTTGGCGTGCCCCAG
Source organism: Dactylis glomerata (assembly GCA_007115705.1). Classification (NCBI taxonomy): domain Eukaryota; kingdom Viridiplantae; phylum Streptophyta; class Magnoliopsida; order Poales; family Poaceae; genus Dactylis; species Dactylis glomerata. Next base: position 158,941 of record QXEO01001457.1, read on the forward strand.
CCAAAAAGGCAAAGACCCGTCTCCTCTGGGTAAGTTTCTTTCCTTTGCACCATTTCCGATATATTTCTCTCTTTGATTACTGACTTGGTGTTTTCTCTCTTTCAGGGCTCCTCTTGCGCCGAAACATGCTTCCAGCTCAAGTGTCAGTCCCAACATTGAAAAGCCGGCGGGCACTGCCACCCCCGACATACCCTCTGCAAGTCACACCACCTCCCCGGCGCCGGCATCTTCGCCTGCGCCCAACAAAACCACTTCCCCGACGAAGGATGACCCTCCGCCGGAGCAAGACAACTCTGCCCCCGACGTCCACATGGACTCGAGGGCTCAACAGGATCCTTCGGCTTCTGATGTCCACATGGACACAGGAGCCCAACAAGATGCCCCTGACGCCGGCGCGCCCACCAGCGGCGCCGGGACTACTGAAGATGCCGGCGTGGGCGACATGAGCACCGGCATAGATAATAAAGGAAAGGGGCCCGTAGTACCAGAAGTCCAGACTATCCCGGAACCTCCTTCTACTGGACAAGCTGCACCTGCCGCGTCGGAACAACCAGCGCCCAAGACTCCAACTGCTACGAAGACATCTGCCTCAGCCAAGACCGCTGCCCCGCCAAGATCTCTGTCCCGGCCAAGACCTCTGTCCCGGCCAAGACCTCTGTCCCGGCCAAGACCTCTGTCCCGGTCAAGTCCGGCACTCTCAAGATCAAGCCGACAAAGTCCGGCACACAATCCGCTGCTACTGCACCTGCTAAAGCAGTAGCCCGGCCCAGCTCTGCCCTGGCACTTCATTTTGGCAAAGCAGTAGCTAGGCCCAGCTTCTTTGATACGCCGGAACTTGAGGGCCGCGCCTCCCTGCTGACAAAAAGTGACAAGAGCCTTGGATCTCTTAAGAAGCACTGCATCAAGTGGAATGACGCTGACAGTATGGACACAGCTGACTCCAAGAATAAGAAATTGGCCGAAGCTTCGGCTACTGGCAATCCTGCTGATATCCTGGCCGCGAAGCCCATTCCTATTGCCAGCGAGCTCCTCATCATCCAGCAAAGACTTTACCTTCTGGCCGATGCCACCAACGTAAGTCTTATATATATATATATCCCCAGTCCCCGAAAATGTCGGCTGTCCGGGTTACGGACATCCGAGATTTTCCAATACCTTTTGCACTTAGCTATTTTCAAATTAACTGTCCGGCATATAAGCTCGATCTGAGCTTCAAATCCTAGTCACCGAGGGCCGAGATAGGTGCGCAGCACCTGTGTCGGGTCTTTAACAAACTAACAACTTAAGCAATTTTCAAATCTTCTTGACCGAGATATAAGCTCGATTCGAGCTTCAAATCCTAGTCACCAAGGGCCGGGATAGGTGCACAGCACCTGTGCCGGGTCTTCAACAGAATGAACACTTCATATAATCTTCAATTGTACTGATATGTTAGACTTCTCTCATAACCTTTCAAATCCTAACACTTTTGCAGTGCATGAACAACGCCCGTGCCGACATGTACCATGACTTGGTGTGCGAGCTTCGGAAGTTATCTGACGCGCATAGCAAGCTTCGGCTGGAACTGCGCCAGAAAGGTAGACTCAGCCGACATACCCATATATGCCGAATGCCTTGCCTTCTTTTACTTCGGAATATTTCTCTTGCCGACACATAACCCTTTACCGACATATTTTAGCTACTACTAAAGAGAAAGTCACCGCGCTTCTCCAGAGGGTGAAGGAGCTGACCGGTATGCCGGATTCTACTGATCTTTTACTACTCCACTTGTACTTCAAATCCTTTAATTCTTGTCACTGTTTTCTATCTTCACATTCTTTTAACTTCAAATCATTGCAGATGAGAAAGCTGCACTGGAGGCACGCCACCAGGACTGTACATCCTCAGTGGATGTGGCCAAGCAGTTGGACGACCGGGATGCCGCCCACAAAGTTGTGGTGGAGCAGCTGAAGGGCCAGGTTGCTGAGCTTCTGGAGGAGAAGGAACAGAGGGAGGGCCAACTTAAGAAGGCCCAGGAGCTGCTCGTCACTTCAGAAGCCGACGCATCCAACGCCCACGCAGAATTGAATGGCTTGAAGGAGCAGGCCACCAAGTGGGAAGTTGATATTGCCCGGCTCAACGTCGATCTCGCCAGTAAGCCTCAAATCCTCTTCTGCCCGACACATCTTGTCCGATACATCTTTTCCGGCATAATCTTTATGCCGACACATATTCCTTTTACTAACCTGCTTGCCATCTTTCAATCCTGTTTCCTGCTTCCGTCGAAGACGTTGAGAGGGCTCTGCAGGTGGACCGAGTGAACCGGGGTGCCCCAGTCGACTCTCCCAACTGGACTATATCGGAGCAGCTGATCGCACTGGAAGCCCGGAAGAACGACATGACCTTCTATACTGAAGATCTCTTCCTTGGTGCCCAGGAAGCATACTCCGCCCTCTGGCCGGGACAAAGGACGCCCACTGACCCTGTTGATCTTGGCAATGATCTACAGCTTTCCAAGGTTCGCCTCCGAGAATGGCGGGATTCCGGCGCAAGGGTGGGAGCTGATGAAGCTCTCACCTACTTCCTCTCCTGGTACGAAAAGGCCGACTTAGAGACTTTGCGCACTGTGCGCGAAGGATCTATCTGGACCACGGATCCGGAACACATCCGGCGTCGGCAAGAATTGGCCCACAGCTATGTGGACTACGCCGACACCAAAGCCTTTGTCCGGGACATCCGCGAACCGGAGAAGAAGGAGGACGAAGCCAAGGACGCTGCCGACGCTGAGGGCTCCGACTCCAGCCAAGACGAAGAAGAAGCTGAAGAAGCCAACACTGAAGTTCCAGAATAGGGTTCTGTCCCGGCCGGAGGTGATGGCTCCATTCCGTCTACTGGATTTGGCACACCTGAAGCCGACGTCTCTACTACCACAGCTCCACCCGCCGGCGGCTCTGCTTCCACCCCGGCATCTTGAACTTTGAAGTATCAAAAACTTTAAGCTTTATTAGATCCCCGGTATGCCGGGTGCAGATGTAATATATACGTTTAATTTCCCTCTGGTTTGCTACCTGAACAAGTTTTAACTTGGTTTGCTTGTTTATCAATGCCGGATCATCTTTCGGCTAAGTCACCGAGTTTGTTTTCCTATTTCCCTAACTCCATAACCTTGGCTACTTGTCTACCTCTTTTGGCTTTTGACTTATGAGTCTCAAGGTTGCTTCATTAAACATACAGTACTTGAACTTTGAAACTTAGATTTCAAATCATCCGACATTTCAAGTTTTAACTTTGGCAATATAAATGTCAGTTCACTTGCTTTATATTTCCTTAGCCGTTTTCCATGTGTAGACAATCTCCGGCATCTGCTCTTGCTAGCCATGAAGCCGGATTCCGGACAGCAGCTAAGTCGAAGAGCGGCCTTTGGTGCCGACACACTACTAGGCCGACATAGGAAACATGCAAATCAAGCCAGCCGGCATATAAATGAAAAAGTGAATTTTAAACAACATATTTATACCGGAGGCAATGCCCGAACTCCTCGGGATGCCAAAATTTCATTCATTAGTCTTGTGCCGACACATAATGCCGGCACACAAAGCAAAATGGAAATACATACATTATGCTGCTCAGGAGTAAAAGGGACGGAGTAGGGCTATGTTCCATGGTCGCTTGGTTTCTTCTCCGGACCTGTCCGCCTTGTCCTTCTTGGGGGCATGTGCATCTATAAGATAGTAAGCATGATTGTGCAGAGCTCTGCTCACGATGAATGGCCCCTCCCACGGAGGACTTAGCTTATGCCGGCCCGCTGTGCCTTGCCTTAGCCGGAGCACTAGATCTCCCTCTTGGAATCTCCTTGGATTCACCTTCTGCGCATGATAGCGTCTGAGGTTCTGCTGGTATACCGCAGTTCTTGATAGTGTTATTTCTCTTGCTTCTTCCAGCAAATCAACATCATTTTCTCTGGCTTCTTTGGCCTCTTCCTCGGTATATAGCACAACCCTTGGTGCATCATGTATTACATCTGTTGGGAGGACAGTTTCTGCTCCATACACAAGAAAAAATGGCGTATAGCCTGTTGACCTATTCGGAGTTGTCCTCAAACTCCAAAGCACTGCCGGCAATTCATCTAGCCAACATCCCGGAGTTTTCTCCAGTGGCTCTATCAACCGGGGTTTTATGCCGGATAACACTAGTCCATTTGACCTCTCTACTTGGCCATTGGTACACGGGTGAGCGACCGACGCAATGTCTAGCCGGACTCCCACCTCCTCACAAAATCTGGCGAACGGCCCTTGGGCAAAGTTCGACCCATTGTCCGTGATGATGCTATGAGGCACACCATATCTCAAAATTATATCCTTTAAGAACTTCACTGTTGTGTGACCATCACACTTGCTTATGGGCTTCACCTCAATCCACTTGGTGAACTTATCCACCATGACCAGTATATGGGTCATCTTTCCCCTTGCCGGCTTAAAAGCCCCGACCATATCCAGGCCCCAAACAGCAAAGGGCCAGGTTATCGGTATAGTCTTCAATGCTGATGCCAGCTGATGAATCTAGTGGGCATATCTTTGACACCTATTGCACTTCCGGACCAAGTCTTCGGCCTCTTGCAGTGCCGTCGGCCAGTAAAACCCATGCCGGAATACCTTCGCCACTAATGCTCTGGACGAAGCGTGGTGACCACACTCCCCCTGATGAATTTCCCGGAGCATCTCCAGGCCTTCTGCAGATTCAATACATCTCTGCAATACTCCAGTGGCACTTCTCTTGTATATTTCCTTGTTTATGATGGTATACCCTTTGGATCTCCTTGTAACCCGGCGTGCCTCAGTTTCATCCGCCGGCACCTGACCATTTACTAAGAAATCCGTGATAGGACGCACCCATGAGGGCACTTCCCTGACGGTGAACACTGCCTGATCTATCTCCATCATTTCGACCGACACATAATCGATCTCCATGGGCTGCGAAGTCCCCGGGACAAGTGGATCAGTCCCTGGGTATGCCGGAGCAGTCCCCGGGTATACTGGCACAACCTCTTGGTACATTTTACCCTTGCCTTTATTTCTGCTCCAGAATACCGCACTCACTGCATATGCCGTCCTAGTCCCCGGGACTGAGAGAGCAGTCCCCGGGTTATCTGAACTGGCTCCGGCATCTATCTCCATTGGAACTGCATCCTCTGGGCTTGGCGGAACATATATGGACGATGACTCCGGCGAGGGCTTGATTGATGGCTTCCTCAGATGCTCCAGCGAAATGCCGGGCGGGATTGAATCTCTGGAAGATCCCAGCTTGGATAATGTATCGGCTGCTTCGTTCTGAGCCCGAGGAACATGCCAGAACTCACAACCTTCGAAGTAACCACTCAACTGCTGCACCGGGAAACGGTAGGAGCCCATGTTTGCATCATGTGCATCCCATATACCGGAACACTGCTGAATCACCAAGTCAGAATCACCGAAACACATAATCCGGCGAATACCTATGTCCTTAGACACCTTCAGGACATGCACAAGTGCCTCATATTCCGCCACATTATTTGATGCTGCAAAGTGGATCTGCAGAACATATCTGAGCTGGTCATTTTTGGGCGAAGTGAGAACTATGTCGGCACCCAAGCCATGAATTGTCTTGGACCCATCGAAATGCATCCTCCAATAGTTTGCATCGGGCAACGGCGGCTCATATTGTATCTCTGCCCAGTCAATGAAGAAATCGGTCAACACCTGTGACTTGATTGTATCTCTTTTGTCATACTGAGGGGTATATGGTGACAACTCTATTGCCCACTTGGCTATCCTGCCACTAGCATCTTTGTTGCCTATGATTTCCGAAATAGGGGCCTCAGCCACTACCCAGATAGGGTGCTCCTGAAAATAATGCTTGAGCTTCTTGGCTGCCATATAGACCCCATAAGTCATCTTCTGATAGTGTGGGTAATTTTGCTTCGAGGTGGAAAGGACTTCACTCAAATAATATACCGGCCGCTGCACGGTTTTGCCTCCGTCCTCTCGCTCCACTACCACCACTGCACTGACAACTCTGTTGGTCGCCGCTATATAGAGCAACATTGGTTCCCTGGGCATCGGGGATGCCAACACCGGCGCTGTTGACAACATCTGCTTCAGCTCCTTGAAAGCCACATCTGCTTGCGTTGTCCAGACAAATGTATCGGACTTCTTCATTAATTGATATAACGGCAACACTTTTTCTCCCAACCGGCTTATGAAGCGGCTCACGGATGCAAGGCACCCAGTGAACTTCTGTACTTCCTTCAAATCCGTCGGCGGCTTCATTCTCTCTATGGCACGAATCTTGCCGGGATTCACCTCAATACCCCGGCTGGAAACCAGGAAACCAAGTAGCTTGCCTGCCGGCACACCGAAGGTGCATTTAGCCGGATTCAACTTCATCCGGAATCTCCTCAGGTTTGCAAAGGTTTCCTGGAGGTCATCTATGAGAGTCTTACTCTCCTTGGTCTTTATGACGACATCATCGACATATACCTGCACATTTTTATCTATTTGGTCATGCAGACACTTTTGCAAACACCTCTGGTAAGTTGCGCCGGCATTTCTTAAACCGAACGGCATAGTGAGATAGCAATAAGCCTCGTATGGGGTAATAAAGGACGTCTTTATTTGATCCGGCTCATACAAAGGGATCTGGTGGAAACCAGAATAGGCATCTACAAATGATAACAGTTCACATCCAGCCATGGAATCAATCACTTGATCGATCCTAGGGAGCGGGAATGGATCTTTAGGACATGCCTTGTTCAAGTTGGTGTAATCAACACACATCCGCCATACCTTCACTATGGCGGGCTCATCCTTCTTCTTCTCCACCAATACCAGATTAGACACCCAATCCGGGTGCAGTACTTCCTTGATAAAGTCGGAGGCTAGGAGCCTGGCCACTACTCCCAAATTGCTTTCCTTCTATCATCTGCATTCCGCCGAAGCGGTTGCTTCACCGGTTTTGCATCCGGTCTTACATGCAGTGCGTGCTCAGCCAGCTCCCTCGGCACACCTTGCAGGTCAGCGGTTGACCATGCAAAGATATCCCGATTCTCACGGAGGAAGCTGGTGAGCTCGCTTTCCTATTTGGGGTCCAAACCTGCCCCGATGAGGGCATAGCGCTCCGGGAAAACTTCATCTAGAGGCACCTTCTTGACTTCCTTGCCCACTTGAAAAGAAGCACTACCTCCTGGGTTTGTCATGCCCGGCAAAGGTGTGCCGGCCACGACTGTCTCTGCTATCTCCACTGCTCGCTTGAGCCTCTTCTTTTCCTCTGCAATGATCAGAGTCTCGGCCAGACTAGATCCGGCCGTGGCACATGCCATCGAGCGCTTGTAATCACCAATGATGGTGATCACTCCCTTGCGCCCCGGTATTTTCATCTTCAGATACGCGACATGGGTAGAGGCCATGAACTTCACCAGTGCCGGCCTACCCAGCAAAGCATGGTAGGGGCTATCCAGATCCACCACTTCAAACATGAGGTTCTCCACCCTGCAGTTACCCCGGTTGCCAAACATGACATCTATCCGGATCTTGCCCATTGGCGCACATGAAAGTCCCGGCACAATGCCGTGGAATGTGGTCTTGCTTGGCTCCAGCATATTCTCCTTGATACCCAGCTTCTGAATCGTATCTCGATACATGATGTTGATGCTGCTTCCATTGTTAATGAGGACCTTACTGAACCTCACATTGTTAGCCGGCCCGACAAATGTTGGATCCATCACCAGAGCATACCCACTGGGGTTTGGCATGATCCTGGGATGATCTGCCCTGTCCCAGCCAATGGCCTGGTCAGACCAGTACATCAGCTTCGGAACTGCCGACATAATGGCATTCACCTCCAAACACCGCCGGTACAAGCTCTGCTTGTCTGTTCTTTCGGTCTCAAAGACCATGTAGCTCTGATCATGCTCCTTGTACTCATTCCGGCCCGCTGTTGGGCCTCCGGCATAGTACTCCGGGTTGTAGTTCTGATCTATTTGATTTACGCCAGCATTTCCAGCATTACTCTGATTCCCAGGATTAACCGGCCTGGGCGGGACTGCAACTGTATTTGCACATGTCAATGGTGATGGAGCTGCCGGGATAGGTGGCTTAGCCGGCCCAAAAGGACCTGCACGACCGGCCAATATCTCGTCCAGCCATGAACAGTTCCTGGTCAAATGATTCGCCGGCTTACCCGGCTGGAATGTGTGAAACACACAAGGCTTGTCCATGGCCAAACCCACCGTATACTTCGGCCATTGCTTCTTCTGACCGGCAACACCGCCGGCATTCTTGTTGATCCAGACATTCTTTTTCTGGAAAGACTGTGCTTGCTGTTGCGGTTGTTGCTGCTGCTGCTGCTGAGGCTGCTGATAGCCCTCATATCTCGGACGCTGGCTACTGCCAGTGCCCCCTTGCTCTTCCTCCACGGCCGCTACCTGTGCCGAGCCATACCGATAATCCGGCCGGTCATCTCTCCTCTTATTCCGGTTATCAGGGCGATAGAATTGCCCTGGTCTCCCGGTGTTGCTATTGTTCCGCTGGGTCTGCCCCTGTCCCTGTGAATCAAGGGTGGGCTGCATGGGATCTCCCAACGCATAACTGTCGGCAATCTTGATTGTTTCGGCCAACGTGTTCGGCATTTCCCTCTGGAGCTTTTGCCACAACATGGTGCCATGCCGGCACCCATGAGCGAACCACATGATGGCCTGCTGCTCCACAACTCCTTCGCAGGAATTGTGCAACGTGCACCACCTGGTCAGGTAGTCACGATCAGTCTCATATTCCCCTTGCCGGCAGTTAGCTAATTGCTGCAGGTGGTTGGGTCTCTTGTAAGTACTGGTGAAGTTTGACACAAACTGCTCTTCGAAATCAACCCAGCCATTGATACTTCTGGCCAGCAAATTATTCAGCCATATCCGGGCTGGCCCCTCAAGCATCTGCGGCACATATCGTACCGCTCACCTGAGGTTTCCTTCGGCGATGTTCACCGCAGTGGAGTAGTTCTCCAACCAATCTTCCGGCTTTGTACTGCCGTTATATGTTCTCGCGCCCCGCGCGAGCTGAAAACAGTAAGGCACCGGCTCACCCATAATCCGGGGTCCAAAGCACATAGGACCCGGAGCTCCTTGTCTCTCCACCAACTCTGACTGGTGAATCCTGTCCAGCTTGAAGCGCGCATCATTTGCCGCCAAGGACCGAGGTCCGAGCCGGGACGCAATTGGGCCCGCGATCATGTTTTGCTGCTGCTGCTCCGGCTGACACTGCTCATTCTGCTGGCCTTGCTGATACTGCTGGCCTTGCTAGTACTGCTGCTGATATCCCGTCCTTGCCAAGGCGGAATTTCCATCATCTTCACGGTGTCGCGGCTGACCCGTACCTTGCTGCTGCACCGCATGTCCGGCGCCCTGCTGCTGACGCCGGGCTGCACTGTTACTCCAGCCCCCACCGGCCGAAGCTACTCCTTGCCCGGCCGGCACATTTTGACCGGCTTTCTTGCTGCCGATATTCTTGTCAGCTTGGCCGGCACTCTTCTGCACCACCGCATGCTTTCCGGCGATTGCCGGATCATACACCTGGATCTGCTTGTCCCGGCGGCCAGAGGTCACACTTCCGGCACGTCGGGCGCTTGGATGCGGGGACAAAGCTTCCCCCCTCGACCTTGCGCCGGCACCTCCTGCCGACACAACGTACTGGGATGCCCCGGCACCTGGGTTTGCCATCTTGAAGGCTTCCTGCTGCTTCGTAGCTTCAGACAAAAGATGGTTAAGCCGGGCTTGCTGCTCACGCAGTGCTTCGCCGGATAAATTAGATAGGTCCTTAGCTACCTCTGCTGCTGCTCTAAGGTTTTATACTGGAGAGCTATAAATTACCTTAGGTACAGTACTAGTTGCAGTATGACCCTTATCACTAGCACCTTTTTCTAGCTCAGTGTTGAGATCTCTACCTCTAGTTCTAACCTCATCTATCCGGCTAGGCCGGGTTACCACAGGAGTAAAACCATGGGCTGCCTCATACTCATGGAGTTGCCGGTTAAACCGTTCGCGCTCCTGATGCATGGCCAGGGCCTCGTCGACGAGGGCCTGACAAGATCCCTCCAGGACCTCCTTCACCTGCTCCGGATCATCGCCGGATCGCACCGGCTCAAGAAGCCGATCGATGATGGGGAGAAGCACCTGGCCCCTAACCGGCACGCCGGAAGTGCCGGCCAGGTTCTCAACACGCTCCAACGGAGGACGTGCCGACCTCTTGGCCTTCGGCGGCTCCGGGGGAGTATCCGCTGCTGCTGCTGCTGCCTTGCCGGCACCATCTGCCGGCGGCACTGATGTGCCGGCCATCATCACCTCTGCCGACTCTACTGGGCGAGCGCTCCGCCCAACACGAGTCAGCAGATGCGACGGAGGATCCGCCGCCACCAGCACCTTTTCCCTGCAAACTCTCTCAGTCCCCACGTACACCTCGTGGGAACCGAAAGACATGATCCGGCCATCCCTGGGGAACGGCCGGCCGCCGAGACATCCGGCATTGTCACTGATGAAGCTGAGCGAGCCTAGCCTCTGAACAAGGCCAGAAACCACGCGCACTCCCGAAGCTGTTATCACGGACCCCGTCCGAATGAACACTCCGCCCAGCATATCGATGGATAGCCCCACGGTGGGCGCCAAATGTCGTCGTGGTGAAACAACATATGCCATGGGATGGCTTAAATGGGGGCCGAACTAGATGCTGGAGGATTCGGGAGAGGGGAACGAGCTGAGAAGCACGACAGAAAGGGACACAGATCTACCCAGGTTCGGGGCTCTCGTATGGAGATAACACCCCTACTCCTGCTCTACTGGTTATATATTTGGATCGATGGAGTATACAACAATGGTGCTTCCAAGCTCTCTGCTAGAGGAGGAAGATAAACAGCTAAGTGTAGGAACACTGAATGACCAACCTCCTACTAGGGCTCCCTGTGCCACCTTATATAGTGGTGGTCAGGGTTACAACGGTCACATGAGACCCAGGAGACACTAGCTACACTCCAAACAGGACATGCTGACGATGGCTGAGACCCTTGACTTTGCCCCTGATTGCTCTCGATGGGACTCCACATCCCTGTACCTTGTACTTCTTGGACTGTGACCTTACCAGTGTGAGGTAAGGGCTGTACTTGTGCACAGTGAGGGTAGGTAAACCACCACTGTGCACCCTGTCAACATGATCTCCCTCCATGCTTGGCAGAATCTCTCCTTGATTGTAGGGAAAGTGACACCTTGGTTGACTTCTATATCCCGGATATGACCGTTGGCCATATCCTGGACCTATATGCCGGACCAACGACCTATGAAGATCGGGTAATCCGGCCTCCCTGCTCCTGCACATCATATCAAATAAGTTAGGCCGGCATATCTATACATATGCCGGCACACCTCTCCGTATATCCCGGATAAACCAGTATATCTGAACACCAGCCGGGACATACTTATATCCCGGCCAGACCCAGCTTTGGTCATCCGACATAAAAGTCAACCATATTCCTTGTATCTTTCTAGCCTCTTGACCCTACCGGGGGTCATCCCCCCGACAGAGACACATGCAGCGCTTCCTTTTTTTACTTTCAGAAAGAAGCAAAATTCTTAGAGCACAGAGATTACTCAATATATTTGATTATATTCTCATCATTGTAGATTAATAACACATAGTTGATACTAATTTAACACATACTCAACACTTTTCAATATGTCCTACAGAAATGAAACAAAGATTTATCAAAAGGAAAACACAATATCATGACACAACAGGAGGTCTCTAGTAGGTACATAATTGATAAGAGCCTAGCTATGCAACAGGAAAACAAAGTGCTCGGCAACTGGAGCTGCATTAGCTTGTATTGGCACATCAAAGGATCTGGCATCTGTAAATTTGCATCAAATCTGTCTAGCACAGCAGCAACATCTCGACTTACAGTGCAGCTGGTAGGCTAATTCTTTGGTTTCATGGATATACATGCCGCCGGTTTGATTCTCTGATTCTCTGGTATGTCCAAGCTTCATTATACCTTATTCGGCAAACGTAGTTGAAGCTTCATAGTTATGAATTATTACCAACTAAGCTAACCATGCATCATATCAGAAAATTACATTTCTGTAACATAAGCGTCAAATATTCAGAATTTCAGATTGCAGTACATGTAAATTATACACATTTCACTTTGCTTCTCATACTCAGAACACAGATTAATGAGCTGCACTTTATTTCTTCAAAACTCAACATTTTTTATTGTTACTTTTCAATGATTTTGAACTGGAGTCAATAAGCCAGATTTCCACACTGTCTACTTATCTATACAGACTACTTCAAGACAATAAAAGTTTTCTATTTAAATGTTCAGCAACACTTCTCTCGAGGTACCTTATGATCGAACGATCTCTATAGCCTAAAATAGTTACATGATGCTTAGTATCAATGCAATGTAACCAGACATGCTAACAAATTATGGCAGCTAATTACATCTCCCAGTTCGGTGCATAGAAATCGCTAAGCACAAAGAGGAAGCAGAAATAAATCGGTAGTCAAACAACCTATGCTGTACTAAATATGTACTGTACAACTTATCAGAAGAAAAGTAGTGAAGAAAAACTATTGTTCTACTACAATGTGGGTTAGCAAGTTTGTCTGCTGATAGGGTACATGAAGAATCTGACCTTCCTGCAAAATCTAAGATCATCAATATTTAAATACCCATCACTATGAGCTTAGTCTAGATATATGGCATTACTGAGAACTAAGCAGGATGTACAAAGATAGCTATGGGAAAGTGATATGTCAAAATAACAAAACCATGTAATGATTATATATAGAGCAACTTACTGGTTACCACAAATAATCCAACCTTGTTCCACGCAATCCACATAATCCAGAATACTGGGGAGAGAGATACATAAGCTATGCCGGCCATTTTTGCCAGAACCATAATGTGTGAAGCTAGGCCTATCTAGCACCACTGCAATCCTAGAATTGCATGGACAACGGTTGGCAGAAAAAAGGGAATTAATGTGAGTAGAACAATATCTCTGTACCTTTGAAAAATATGTAGGCCGGTATTTATTAGCACTACGACATGCAGTAAATTCAGTAGCTGACACTGAAAAGAGGAATACAGCGAGAATCTAACCAGTTAATGAAAATATGGTATGTCCTTTGGATGAAGTGTTGTGAAAACAACTCTGACTAATCTCAAGTCGGAACACCCTCACAGCTGAACAGCTCTTGGAGTCTAGAATCACATAATACTGATATGCTCAGTTCGTCATATGCAAATGAAACAGAACACCAATGAATTTCATGCATCTCCATTAGGCTGGGCAGAAACTCCAGTCCGCGATAATTTAGTCTCAAGAATAGCATGGTTAAGAGGGAAGAAAATATGGAAGTAAGATAGGCACATTTTCTGACACTACTTTACAGAAAAGTATAGGCTAGAAAACCATTTTAGATTTCTACTGGTATTCCTAAACCTATCTCTTAATTCAACAACAGTTTCTTGTACCTGAGAAGCATTGTGTGTATCTTACCTTTTGAGATGAATGCAGTTTCGAAACCACAATCTACATTCTAGAATAAAACTTGGTACTCTAGTATGAGTGCTCAAGGTAATCAATGTTCAAAATTTGTACCTACATACCAATAAAGATTCCGTTCATACAGATGCATACATGATTAAAAAACTGCAAGAACTTGACGAACAAATTTCAAATGAATAAGAATATCGGTCATAGGGAAGGTAATTGCAGGTTTTGTTTCTAGTCCTATTATATACTTATTTTTTAAAGAAGTATATGTTTGACACATAGCATTATAAGCACAAACCATTGCTTCCAAGATCTAAATGCCATCTGTATAAATTAACTCTATTAGCACATAACATTATAAGTAAATTATTGCCTCTGAGATCTAATTGCCATATGTACAAATTAACTGTACTGGAAATATAGGAGACTGGGAGACTGAGCTGTGAACCTGCGAACAAAATCACCCCAATGAAAGAACATTATGAAGATATTTAAACAAAATTCAACAAAAATTAGCAAAGGGGGAAACAACAAACCTAGAACTGAATTTGACTATCAGGTCGAACCATAGCTGTGTCAGGAGATGAATAATAATGAAAAGAAATCCATGTTCACCGGGAAGCTCATGAGCCTCGCATTCGCCATGTTAGCCTACAGAAGCACCCATGTTACATGCATTTGTGCCTCTGCTCAGTATGGATTGTGCAAGACACTAGAAACCCACACACCAAATAGAATGGAAAACATCAAAACATTAGCCTGAACACCAATTAGAAAGTGTAGCATGTAAGAATTTGAAGAACCAAGACAAAACAAAGATATATTACGACCATGTAACGCTGGTGGTCGATCTGCCATCAGGGGAATGGCGTGCTGCCGTGCGGATCACTCGGACCCCGCTGCTCATTCTACCGACTGACGAATGAAGCAGCCAGGGATGCACCGACGACAAGAGGTAGCCGTGTAGCCTAGGACGCGCTAATGAAGGTCGACATCCTCCCATGCCCCTGCTGCTGCACTCATTGGCAAAGAGAGGGATGAGGTGAGGCTGGAGAAAGAGATGGAGAAAGAGATGAGGGCGCGGCGCCGTACCGCACTACAACAGGACCCCCTCTACAGCAACATATGTATATGTAGCTAAACATCCATATAGGCGTTGCTAGCGCCCTTACCAACGGATTCAGTATGCGTTGCGTTTTTGGACGTTGCAAGGATAAAGTGCAACGCATATACATGCGTTGGTAACCCATAGGTAAAGCGTTGCAAAAGTGGCAACAGATGTCATACAACACTTGTATCTGTTGGAGTATTACGTACACGGATTAAATATTTTTATTTTAAAATAAATATAATTTTCAATATTGTGGGTCTCTTCAAATAGGGTATTTTTTCCTTACAACTGTATATAAGCTTCATAAGAAATAATATATATAATTCATAAGAATGTAGAAACACACACAAATTGTAGAGTATGAATGCACTGCACCAAGATTTTTTATATATTTATTACTAAAATCACCATCCCGTACATGAAAATAATATTTCTGCATACATTGCTTACAATCTTGATTCAAAGTATGACATTCTAATGATCCTATATCTTTTCTTTCTAATGTACATATTGATATCCGAATATAGCAGTTCTTGGCTCCTTGTAATAGCGCACTATTTTTCCATGGGTATTTGCTGATCTTCTTTGAGCCTGCTTCCAATTTTAGAACAAACCTGTCAAAAAACAAGGTTAATTCCTTGCTGATAAGGAGAGCAGATCAATGAATATTAATGCCATTATATAAGAACACAACTAGGCATAATTATAGACCACCAACTTAGACCAAAAGCTATAGTATTTTCTTAAAGAAATTTTAAAATTTCAATAACCATAAGAATCAATCACTTGTGTGCTCTTAGCATCTTTTTAAATTTTGATCGGAGTGACTTGTTACTTACAATTAGAGACTAGGCATATGCTTGAATGTTAGTTATAGTAGCAAAGGTCACGTTCAAACTAACATACAAGATACCAGATTTCTAATGGGAACTTATAGAAAAAGCAAGGCTAAATTTTTGTGGAACAAGGAGTTGGAGGAAACAGGGAGGAGGGGAACTTACATGGGGCCAGCGGTGACAATGCAATCGTTAGACAACATCAAAACTGTGTGACCTAATTGTGTAATTCCTTTACCGATTGAACTGCAGATGACTACAATATAAAATACAATATAGAAGTTAATCAAATCAGCAATGAATAATGGTATCTAAGACCGAAGTGCATAAATTCCTAACACATTCTAGTAGGGAAATTTGCAGCTAGTTACAGATCAAAAATACTAGACAGTATAGGTTGGACTATCACTGTTCTATTGCGTTAATTTCCAGTGTTACGGTAATGACCCAAGTAAATTAGAATGTCACATCACTTTGTCAGAAATGGTTTGCGGTTTTCCTATACTTTACCACAAGCTAACAAATAATAATTAAACAATTATCTGAAAGCTGGCATGTACACTACAACCCAGATAATACATACACTCTCTTTTGCTTCAATCCTTGCTCCATGCATTGCAGGTAGGAGTCGGCACACATCATATAGTATAAATAGGCATTGAACTGCAAATGACATAAACAACAATATAGTTGATGGCAGTATGATAACGGATATGCTGAGTCTTGCGGTGAGTAACTAGATATTGGCATACTAGAAGATTAGTACTACATGTAAACTAAGAAGTGACGAACCTATGATTTCCTGAAGACTGCACTAGGAGATCACATTATATACAATTCCTCCCCCTTGCAATGACAACGGGAGACATCACATCGGTTTCTTCAACCAGCACTGCAACAACAAGAGTACTCTGTTCAATAGATTATTCAGAAGAATAAGAGCGTTGGACATGTGGAGCGATGAGTAATCTCTAGGTGCTGAACATACCTCGTTTGCAGACTCATAACTCATAGCGGACGTCCCCGTCGCAGCACATGGCCCTAAAAGAAGCGGTCGATGACTAGCAGTGGTCAAAGCCACCGTCTACAGCCGGGATCCAGATCGCGACGCCCTGGAGGCTGGAGGCACCTGCTGCGGCCGGACTCAGCGGCAAGGTGTGGTCCCTGCGCGCCCTTGTGAAAGAGAGATAGGCGACGGCGAGGCGGCGCCTAGTAGGAGGGCGATGGTGATGAGGCGTCCGCCGCGCCGTCGGATGGATCCGGAGGGGAACTAGGGTTAAAGGTACTGGCGGCTGCGCAAAGGAGAGGATCTATTTGTGAGTTTTTTCTGAGAGAGGGGATCCAGGAGTTGGGATAGGGCTGCGGAGGTTTATCTCTACTAATAATACGGCTTGAGGACGCGATGGTGACAAAACCGTGGTAGGTCAAAAAAAACCACCGGTTTATTTTCGTACGTCGGTTTATTTTCGTCCGTGTTCGCGTCGTCTTCCTCTCCCAACCAACGAGCGCCGCCTCTCGATCCCCAACTCTCCCCCATCCTAGCTCCTCGCCAGCCCATCCCCACCGCCATCCATCGCCGGCTCATCCCCTCCGCCTCTATCGCCGGCTCATCCCCACCGCCATCCATCGCCGGGGCATCACCGCTCCCTTCCATGTTGGACTCCACCACCCACGCCGCCGTCCGTGCTTCAAATCGCGTCACCAGCAATCCCCCCGCCGGTCACGCGGCCCTCCTCCCGGTCCTCCGACTCCCTCCCCGCCCTGCTACAGGATGCGGACCGGCTGTTCCGGCTCCGGCGTTCCTCTGGGACAAGGGCGACGGCGTCCATTCACCTGTCCGACGTGGCCGTCCCCGGTCACTCCGACCCGGAAACCGGCGCCGCCATTGACGGCTTCGTCCGGTCATGCTCGCTTCTGCACACCTGAGAGGGGGTGCCGTCCACCAGGACATGAGCCACGGACGACCGCCAAACGCAGGCGCCGCCGCCAAGTTCCACCCCCGCCACGAGCAGTGGCCCCTGGGCGCCGTCCCCTCCGACGTGCTCACCGGTGAGACCTCTCATCCCTCGTTGCTCTTCAGAGCGTTGAATTGCAGGACGCCCGTGTGTGCCTAGAAAAAAAATCTTTGAACTATTATGCGAATCGATCCGAAGTGACGCCGTCTAGGTCTTAGGTTATTGTCCCCTAGATATAGCTCACCATAATGATATATGTAACTGCTGTGATCCATTTTTGCTTGTTTGTGAGAAGTTGAGCTCCTCATTTCGTCAAATATTGATAGCTTTTCATGTTCAGAACAAGCTATGTTTGCATAGGAGAACTTTACAACCTCAATTTTTTAATTTGTCTTCTTAATCCTAAGTATTTCGCTTTATGCAGGCAGTGACATATGGGAAAGGCATTGGAGCTATACGACCGGTGTGGAAGAGCAAGGCCTTCAGGAATGGCGGCGGCGAGGCTTGGAGGAATAACTGTTGGTCGCTTGCCCGACCTGCTGTTGGTGCCGGAGTCCACGTCCCCGAGCTTGCTGCTGCCAGATGCTTCCGGCATCCACATTGCTCAGCTGCTGCCACCGCCTACCACTCCGGCCTGCTAGGTCTCTCTTCTCCCCCCTCCATTTATTTCCCATAAAATTTTATTTCCCTGTTGAAACTTGTATGAAACACACACCTATAGATTGCAATTGACAAAAAACTTCTTGTGTGCATAGATAGGCAGTTCATGTGTAGGAAGCTTTTTTATTTCATCTATTTGCTGCTTAATTAATTATGCACAGGCAGTGCTCAACCCTATATGTATATTTTCAGGTTCGGAGGATATGGGTGTTCATGCTGGCCGTGGCATCCCGTGCAGTGGGTGGTAGGCTTGCCCGGCTTTGACGACCTCCTTGGATCCTGTTGCTGCCGCGCGTCGCAGCGGTGGTGACATTCGGCCTTGAGCCTTGGAGATTTTTGTGCCCCGTACGTGTTTGTGCGCCCTAGCTGTTATCTTCCTAACTTAGTTTTTTTAGTCGTCAGATTTAAGAATGCCATTTTAATTGTTTGAAATAATCAGCACATGAATAGAAATATATTTACAATCAAAGTTGTACAGCCTCATCTACATGAAGCATTAGATTGCAGTGCACCGAAGGGAGTTGCGCATAGATGGAGAGGGCAAGAGAGACGGACCTGAGTTTGCCGGTCCGGCCGCGGCTGATCGTGAGCTTGGAGAAGGGGAGGGGCGCGAAGTAGACGAAGCCATGGTTGGTGAGCTCCGAGGAGAGAAGCCGGAGAGGAGGCATCCATCCGCGCTGAGCTCGGTCGGTGAGATTTTGGCGTGGTCAGCGATGCAGAAGACCGTGATCTGATGGGGGAGGGAGCTCATTGCCGGCGGGGAGGATGGCGTCATACCAGAGCGGAGGCCCACAACCATCGAAACTCAGGTGGCGGTGTATGCGGTAGCAGATCCGTTGGAAACGAGGTCCACCCCTCCTCCATTGGCGCCTAGCGCTAGGACACCTGATCTTCCGCAAGTACTACCTGGTCTCCGGTAACCGGAGGAAGCGGAAGGAGGAGATGGTCATGGAGGCAAGAGGCGGGGAGGAAGGGGGGCCGGAGTCAAGTCGCCGGCACTGGGGAGACAAGAAGAAGTGAGTGGGGATGAGATGCAGAAGCTAGAAGGTGATGGGGAATTCGGGCATGGTCTGCCGCTTTGGCCTTCGGGTATGTGGCCATGTGAGTGGGTCGTGTGCTGTTTTTCACCCAGTGAAATGAGTTAAAAAAAAGTCATTTCACTATATGAGTTCCGTAACAAATGTTGGGGATTCAGTTGATGATTTTGAAGGTCTTTTTCGCTAAGAATGATTCAATTGAAAAATCAAAAGCGAAGCGTGTCGGATAAAAAGTTAAAAAATAACCATTAAAAATAAATATTGTTTTTATGAATTTAAATAATTGTTTTGTTGAGTATATATCATATTTGCAATTGTGGTCGATGGATGTAAAATTATGTCGACAGTCTCAATTTAAAATATAATCCTGATCCTGAACATATATATTATGTCGACGGTCTTAAAAAGATCGAAAGGTATAAGCCCTAAAGCACTTATGTTAAGACTTCTTTTTTTTTACAGGGTTATGTTAAGACTTCTTCTATCTTCATTGCTAGAATGTTGAATTAATAGATCTACTGGTTGCAATTTCAGTTCCAAAAATTACGTATAGTTTTCGTTATCTTTCTTACCAGGCAGTCCTAAATCACTCATGTTGTGCAAGCAAATCGTCCAACAAACTGAAGTCATCTTCATGCATTTGAATTTGAGACATGCCAATTATAAGTTTCATGTTGAATTTACACCATGCCGATTATATGTTTTATGCCATGAAAAAGAAAAAAATGCTTTGAAAATGTCATGAACACCACGCCTACAAGTATACCATGATTAATGGATTAAATTCAAAAAAAACCACCTCAATTGAGCGACAAGTACAAATAAACAACCACAATTCAGCCGCTGCTCTAGATGCCGAACACAACATCGGTCTCGAGGTCGCGGGCGCGGCTGAAGTCGCTGGCCATGGGCCGTTCTGGCCTCCCCTGCTCCACGTTTGCAGGCCACCAACGGACTCTTGTGTGTATCGCCGCCCCATCATCAATGTCGGCAGGACATAGGTGGACGTGCGCATGCTGACGACACCAACTGCAACCGCGTTGTGCAAATTTACCGCAATCACCGTCGAAGCCTCGTTTTGTGACCTCGACGCCGAGCCAATCGTCTACTACATCGCCTCCATGTGTGGATGCTGCTTTGGAGAGCCCACCTCGCTCCGGAGAACTACAAATAATTTTAATAGTCGTAGTTGGAGGAACACAACAGAACCAGAAAAGTGGCGAAGACAAAAAAGATTAAAAGCCCGTAGCAACGCACGGACATTCCACTAGTAGAACGAAAGGTATGGGGACGGGGGACGTGGGACGTGGGATGTGGACTATAGACTCGTAGATACATATATGAGCATCGTTGCAAAGTATGTGTTGCGGTAAGGCTATGTGTGTAGCCGCCGATGGTTGGTGGTTGGTCGTGGGTCGCCGCCATACCCGCTGTATCTGACCTCGCCTCTTCCTGTTTGTCGGTGCGCCTCCACGCCGACGGCTGCCGCCACCCCACCTGCCTCCCGAGGTCGTGCGGCGGCCAGATCAGCTGGCGGCCTGCTGTGGCCGCTCCTCCCAGTGTGCCGCTCCTTGCCGTCAAGGTCTACAGGTGGCGGCGAAGTAGTGAAATAGGTCTTTCGGGAAATGGCTAGAGGGATATCATGGGGGAGAGAAGGAAAAAGGGACAGGAGGGAAGTCGTGGAGGGTGAGGTTCTATCGATGTTTCTCGGAGATTGGAGACTAATCCAAACTGCTTTGACTGCCAAAGGATAACGAACCAGGACTTTGCAACAAAAACGACGGGTACTGTAGATGTGCAAAGATGTGCAAAACTTTGCACATCTACAGTACCAATGCTTCCGTCGCAGGGTGAGTGCATGTTATTTCTTTCAACTTTTATATAGGAAATGCTATTTTGAACCCGAGCTCATATGAGCCCCTTTTCTTGACCACTCGTTTAATATAAAAAAAATGCTCGTATCAGATTCGTATTTGGGTCGTAGGTCAATTTCTAAAATAGAACTCTGAGTTTCCTGGACCCACTTCTGTGCAGGTCATAACGTTGCAATTAACGACGCCCGTTATTGGAACGCGTCCTCCACCTTCTCGTGCGATTTTTTTTTATATTGCACTTTTTTTCAGCTTTTTCAAATGTAGCATTTATTTGTAGCTAATTACAAAACTAGGACACCGTTTTATCCGCCGGACGCGAGAAGGCGGAATCGTATCCGCCGGACGCGAGTAGCTAGGGGGCCCACATGCTGGCCGGCCTGGCCGCATGCAGCCGCATGCAGTCGCATCCGCCGGATGCAAAAGGCTGGGGGTCCGCATGCTGGCAGCCTGGCCGCATGCAGAAGGCTGGCGCCGGCTACACGCACCCGACCGTCTACCATTTGTGTGTGTTTTAGGCAACGCGCACCCGAGAACATGATATTTTTATTAATTTGAAGTGTTTTTAGTCGCGGCAAAATTTTCGGATAGTTTATCTATTATGAATATTTTTGAATATATATTGGAAAAACATTTATATTAATATAGAAAGTGTGTGATACATCGGTATTATAAACCGCAAACAAAAATATAGAAAGTGCGAGATACATCGGTATTATATACCGCAAACTAAAATAGAAATACATAATTCAGGACAACTAAAATTAAGATAGAAATATAGTACGAGTAACACCACTTCCAACGCACCGGAATCAACAAGAAAACTATAACCTGGAGAATACAAAAACAACATCAAGAACGCTACATAATACAACAAGAACACTAGAACACCTACAATTTTTTTTTACACAAACTACATCTACATAATACAACAAGAACACTAGAACACCTACAATTTTTTTTTACACAAACTACATCTACATGCCACTATACGCACCATAATTATTTCTCCATAATTATGGTGCGTATAGATATAGTTTAGCGGTGTAGAGATATAGGCTTAATTATGGAGAAATAATTATGGTGCGTATAGTGGCATGTAGATATAGTTTGTGTAAAAAAAATGTGTAGGTGTTCTAGTGTTCTTGTTGTATTATGTAGCGTTTTTGATGTTGTTTTTGTATTCTCCAGGTTATAGTGTTCTTGTTGATTTCGGTGCGTTGGAAGTGGTGTTACTCGTACTATATTTCTATCTTAATTTTAGTTGTCCCGAATTATGTATTTCTATTTTAGTTTGCGGTATATAATACCGATGTATCTCGCACTTTCTATATTTTTGTTTGCGGTTTACCGATGTATCACGCACTTTCTATATTAATATAAATGTTTTTCTAATATATATTCAAAAATATTCATAATAGATAAACTATCCGAAAATTTTGTCGCGACTAAAAACACTTCAAATTAATGAAAATATCATATTCTCGGGTGCGCGTTGCCTAAAACACACACAAATGGTAGACGGTCGGGTGCGTGTAGCCGGCGCCAGCCTTCCGCATGCGGCCAGGCTGTCAGCATGCGGGCCCCCAGCCTTTTGCATCCGGCGGATGCGACTGCATGCGCATGCGGCCAGGCCGGCCAGCATGTGGGCCCCCAGCTACTCGCGTCCGGCGGATACGATTCCGCCTTCTCGCGTCCGGCGGATAAAACGATGTCCTAGTTTTGTAATTAGCTACAAATAAATGTTACATTTGAAAAAGCTGAAAAAAAGTGCAATATAAAAAAAAATCGCCCCTTCTCGTCGTCACACGCGTCCGTTGCGGGACCCAAAGACGACGTGCGTCACACTTATCTTCTTCCTCGCTTGGTTCTCTATCCCCGTATTCCTTCACTCACGAGGCCATGGCACTCCTGCTCTGCGCTCTTCTCGAATATCGTCGGATCCCCGCATTGCCGCACCCACTACGACCTAGCCGGATCACAGCACAGACGCACACCCACCACAACCTTGCCGGATCCCCGCACCCCCGCGACCACAGCCTGGCTCGCGGTCTTCTTCCTCGTTCTCACTCTTCACTTCTCCTGCTCACTATATAACTTGTACTGAGCGAGGTCTTTAGCTTAAAGGCAGGGAGGAAAAAGGAAATTTCTAGACCGCCGGAGGCTTCGAGCTAGCTAAGATCTATCCAGATCTCTGAGCCATTTCGTTCCTAATATCGTTCCTGTTTGCATGCATGAGATTAGTAGACCAAGGCGCATCTAATCTGGTCTTCGCCACCGCAGACCAAATCTTGCAGAGATGGCGTGGCCGCCGGCCACACTGACGTGGGAGAGATGGACGGGCTCGCCGGGCTCTTCCTGTACCACGGGTACATGACGATACCGCACACCTGTACCACAGGTACAGCTGCTTCCCGCGTGCGCCGTCCCGTCTCCATTCGTTTAGCTAAACTCGTTACCCGACGTATTCTACTTCCCGTATTTCTCTGTACCAACCCACGCTGTCAGAACTGGCACAGAACCCAAGACACAATGTGTGGACAGAAAAAAGGGCTTATCTGAGCCCGGGTGCCAAAAATCCCCTCCCCTTTTATATATACTGAGCTGGTCCGGCATGGCCGTCGGCATCTCCTCCATCGTATGGGGCTACAGCACGCGCCGGAGGATTTCTCGCACACAGCGGCTTGCCGGCTAGACTTGGTAGTGTGTGCGTTATACTCCAAGCTACAATAATTTAGCCGAGCCATCTCGGCCGGTGGTGCATCATGCGTATGGACGTGTTGACAACGACTTCGTTGTTAGAATTTACCTACAGGATCAATCACATGAAGCTAAACAAACACATATGGAGACTAAATTTATCGTTAAGGACGCGTGTCGCATCCGTTGTTTTTTTCTTTTATTTCTTCTGAACTCACGGTGTTATAAGCTTGTGGTACACACCCTATATATATGACCTGACCCTGAGATTATCCTAACCGACTCAACCTTTTCTAACTAAACCTACTCGTACTAGGAGTATGTACACAACAAGACCTTGTAGACAGCAAGTAGTCTAACACTACTCGGTTTGCACTGAACTCAACCGGAGTAGACAAGTACTAGCTAGATCTCCTACTCATGTACGTACACACTAGTTAGGAGACTAACTAGAGTTACCTAATCAAGATTATTGCTTCTAACAATCTCTTCCTAATTTTGACTCGATGTCTTTTGTGCTTCCTCCTGATCTTGACTCCTTGCAGATTCACGTCATGACCAATTAGATCCAGACTCTCAGTCACGCTGCCAGGCAACACCATCGGTCACCCCTAACGCATACATGCCAACGATGATCACCACATCGTCCCATGTAGAGCCAGGTCCTCATCTAAGAGACTCCCCTTCACTGGTCCTTGTCCCACTATACGCTTGAGCTTCGCCATCCTCACGTCGAGACCCTCGGTTGCACCTAGCACCGGACAACAACACGACGTGACACTCTTCACCTGCAACGGATCCTCACAGAAACAAGCACTTGGACACAACGACGACTCACGGACTCGACGCCGACTCAACGTGTCAACTCGCACACACTTGACTCTTTGACTCTTCAAACTCTCCCGGACGATGATCTTCATGAGACTCCCGATACCTCACCTCGGCACCACCTCTCCCATCAACGATCATCCTCATCCGCCACCTTCATGATGACAACGCCCTGTCGCCCCTCCGTGTTGCTTCGCCAAACGGCAATCGTCCGCCGCCTCACCGACGAATGCATGCTCGCCGTCTCCCCCCATCGCTCCGCCGACCGACAGTCGCCCGCCCCGAGGCGCTAGCAGTCGCCTCCCGGGGCAAGCGCAGCCTCAGATCTTCGACCCTGCTCTGATACCAATTGTTGGAATTCACCAACGGATCAATCACATGAAGCTAAACAAACATACGCGGAGACTAAATTTATCGCCAAGGACACGTGTCGCACCCGTTGTTTTTTTCTTTTATTTCTTCTAAACTCACGGTGTTACAAGCTTGCGGTACACACCCCATATATATGACCTGACCCTGAGATTATCCTAACCGACTCAACCTTTCCTAACTAAACCTACTCGTACTAGGAGTACGTACACGACAAGACCTTGTAGACAGCTAGTAGTCTAATACTACTCGGTTTGCACCTGAACTCAACCGGAGTAGACAAGTACTAGCTAGATCTCCAACTCATGTACGTACACACTAGTCAGGAGACTAACTAGAGTTACCTAATCAAGATTATTGCTTCTAACATTCGGCATGTGATTACATGCCTCGGATTCGCCGCCTTCGTCTGGGGAACCATGCCCCCTCCAAAGTGCAGTTCTTTGGCTGGCAGCTCGCTCGTGGGTGTGTCCCCTCGCGCAGCTCGCTGCTCCGCAAAAACATCTTGACGCGGGCGGAAGCGGTCTACCCATCTGTGCTGCTCCCGAAGAAACGATTGACCGCCTGTTTGCCGGGTGCGTCTTCGCACGCAGTTTCTGGTATGTCGTCGGGGTCGGGCCTTCTCCTGATGCTGACGTCGGGCTGTTCTACTCCCTCCCTCCGCCGGACGGTATGCCAGGGCAGACTGCTCCGACGTTCTCCCTGCTTTGCTTCTGGCAACTTTGGAAACACCGGAACGGAGTGGTTTTTCGTGCCCAGAATTCGAGTCTGGCTCTCCTGATGCGCCAATGTCGTGAGACCGCCGATCTTTGGCGTGTGCGACTACCTGAAGATCGTCGAGCAGACGTTGATAGCCGGATCCCCCGGTTCCAGCTGTAGTTCTCTCTTTCTTCTTTAGCTCTCTTTTCTGCTCCCCCCCTGTATATGTGTAACTATCTCAGGCTTTTGGCCATTTTTGAATGAGAAAATTCAGGTGGAGGGATTCACTCCCTCTCCGGTGAAAATTCAAAAAAAAAATACATGCCTCGGTTGAGGTGATGGGATCTTGTACATCCAGCGCTTTGGGAGGGCCGTGAGCTGCCCATGGGTGTACTACTAGTGATGCGCGTATTCAGTATTTTGAGCAAGGACGTCTAGAAGGCCATTCGTGTCTCCGGTTGGGTTTGATTTTGTTGGTTGCCTGCTTGGTCTGTTCTGAAAACCAGTTCCTATTTTCTCATGTCTTATACCCTCCCTTTTTACCATAGCAAAGCACCGGTATTTACCTATAGTAATGATGGCTAGGGCTACCCGCCACACTTTTTGAAGATATTCATAGATACTTTCCAATTCAGGAGACGTATATTTTCTGTTGATAATGTCCTGGTATCACTGGTGGAAAAAAGGCCTTCAATCCCGGTTTGTAAAGACCATTAATCCCGGTTTCCGCAACCGGGACTAACAAAGCGCGACTAAAGGCTTCAGCCTTTAGTCCCGGTCGTTTATGAATCGGGACCAATGGTCCGCCACGTGGCCCTGGGCATGTGCTGCGGCTTGAGGACCTTTGGTCCCGGTTCCTAACACGGACCGGGACTATAGGTCCATTCGGTATAAAATTGTATTTTCTGTTTCAGAATTTCTGTATTTTCTTTATTTCTCTATTTTTCTTTATTTCTCTATTATCTAATCATCTCTATTCTCATATAGAATTAGATACTTATGGCTCTCACTCCATATCACATATCAAATTACAAGTACTTGTGGTCCTCACTTCCCGGTCGGTCACCCATCCTCACACTGCTCCACCCTTAGCACGCTTAACTTCTCCATTCCTTCACTACTAGCTTCCAAGACTGCGCTCGCGACTTCTTGATAATGGTATGGTACCTATTCTATTAACCTATACACTTTGGTAATATATAATATTACTTTTTTAAATTCCAAATAAATTCACAAAATAAGAAACAATGATTACGAATAATAAGCACCAATGAATTTCAAATATTCTTTATATATAATTTAATTATTAATTTTCAGATGATTAAAATATTCAAAAAAGCAAAAATACTTGAAAAATCACAAATTCGAAAATTAATTGACTTTGTTAACCGAAACAAAGGGAGTACATTTTTTCAAACATACTCATCCAATATGGCTCATCCAACATTTTTCCAATTGCTCATCCAACATTTTTCCATACATATAATCATCCACCTAATTATTAAGGTTAAGACGACCAACATTGCTATTGTAGCCCTTTAGCTTCCAGAATCTCCTAGCTATCTCAAAGCCTAGGCGAGCATCTAAAGCGGCATATTTTAGTTGGTTCATGCTCAATGGAACTTTTTCCCAACCAAAAATTAGATCATCATCTTTTTTTTTCTTCTTCTTCTTCTTCTTCTCCCTTCTTCTTCTTGTCCTTCTTCTTCTTGTTGTCCCTCTTCTTCTTCTCAAGATATGTCCCAATAATAGCATTGGCCAAATCATAGAGACTCGGCGTTGGCTTGCTAGTGGGGTTTGGGACAACTTGTTGAAGATCATACGCGGACGGAATAACAATTCTGTATGGCCATAGCATGCGTAGATCGTTGTTGATAGCCACACCACAAAACTTGATGGTGGTGTCCTTCAAGAAGTCCTTGAGTAGTTGCGGCACGGCATTGGCCTTGCAAATTTGGAAGACCAATATCTCGGACTCCACCGAGAGTTGAAGGACGGCGGCACATTGAGGGCGCGCGTGAGTGGTGAACTCACAGTCCAAGCCCACGCACTTGACCGGTGCGTCGTCGAGGAACCGGCGCTTGACCATGCCGATCCACTTCTCCACCCTCGAAGCACGGAGGGTCTCCGTGATGGTGAAGTTCATCTCTTCGATGACCACGTAGTAGACCCGAGACCGGGGCCAATGTTGCTCCTCCATTGTCGCCGAGGGAGAGCTCGCGGGCGCCGGCGGTATGGTGATGTGTGGGAGAGGTTTTGGGGAAGAAGAAGAGGGATGTTTTGGGGAAGAAGATGATCAAATGTTGAGTGATTTATATAGTGAAAGAGGGAGAAGATGAGAGAGCACACGCCGGTGATGTGAATGCAGACCGAGTTCCAACGCGTCGCCGCGGCGGTTCCCGATCAGCACGACGATATACAAAGCGTCGTCGTTAATGTCGTCGATCGATCCGAAGCGCCGTCGATCGATAACTGGCGCGAAGTGGGCGGTTCGTTTGAACGGGTGATTGGTCCCGGCTTGTGGAACGAACCGGGACTAAAGGGCACCTTTAGTCCCGGTTTGTTCCACGAGCCGGGACTAAAGGTCCCCGGGCATTAGTCCCGGCTGTTAGATGAAACCGGGACTGAAGGTCCCTTTTGAACCGGGACTAATGCTCCCTGGCCCACATTTTCAAATGAACTGGGACTGATGAACCCTTTGGTCGCGGATCGATTTGGTTCGAGACAAACGGGTCGAATGGAAGCCCCTTTTTCCACCAGTGTATAGAACAGCCTCCGAGAGTCATCGTTTTGGAATAGCAACATTATATGGAGACATCACACATTGCGAACTGTTGTTATTATCGCACTACTGGAATTAGTACACATCAAAGAAAATCGGATTGTTTTCATGCATTTTAATTCCATATATCATCAATGATGATAAAGTACCTAAAAAACAAAGGTGCTCTTGGATGCAACGAAATGAAGCAGATACCAAAGAAAGTGCATCTGAGGAGAGACCGGTTAATTGGTCTGGTACTATCTCTTTATAAGAATTTGACTACAGATCAATATTATTTCCTAAGTCAATTAATACATGTTAAATGCAGGTTGTAAATTTCTTGGTTTATAAAGCTCGTGCATATTACAATACCGTGATCTTAAACAGCAAATGTCATATTCGCACTCGAACTTTTAAATGGAGAAATTAATCTCTTCTTACATTGCATATATGAGAACACAACAAATTGAAATTTAATTTAGTCCGATCCAACTTTTAGTGTGTATATTATATATATTGATGTACTAAACGAGAAATTACATATAAATAAGATTGCCATAGTCGGAGGAGCAATAAGCCGGCAGCAAAGAGAGAGAAAGAGAGAGGTATGAGGAAGATACATACTGTGTTCTTGCATGGACAGGATCACAAGCAAGAGGGATTGCACACATGGGGTATGAGAATGTCAGCCAATGGTTTAAAAGTAACAATCACATACGGTGTTAGGAATAAGCACGTCTACGGCGATGATCTCCGTATACGGAACGTATACGAGTGTGTGGGTGTCCGGCCGGTAGGAGTAGTGTTCGTATCCTAGTCTGTTAGGATCACGTATGTCCTAGCCTAGTATATATATGCGTGTACTCTACCCTGTAAATCCTAACCGAGACAGAAGAAATAAAGAAAGGATCATGAGGTGCGATATGCATCTCTGGCATATCGTGATTCCTGTGTTGTGTCTACGTGAACTAGCTCCTGTAAGGATCGATTGATCAAGCTAGTTGTGAGCCTGCTTAGCTACTTACGCGGATACGTATCGTCGTCTCGGCGAGTTGGTTCTTGTGCGTTTCGCCGGAGTTGATCGAGGAGTTTCGCTAGTACGCGCGTCGCCGGAAAGTACTCGGCTGATCGCAGCGTGCGTGTCGGGCCAATTCCAACAATTGGTATCAGAGCCTGAGGTTCGTCGTCCGTGATTTTCTGAAAGTACTAGAATATTATGGCGATGGTCAAGGTAGGCGAGAACTCGGGATCGGCATCGATGGTGAAGACGGTGGGGGCGGCTTTGTATCCGCGCCTCGATCGCAAGAACTACGGGCTTTGGGCCGTCAACATGGACGTGGCCATGGAAGCTTAGGAGATTTGGGAAGCCGTCGATCTAGGCGGTAGTGAGTACGCCAAGGGAGGCGCGAAGTACCGGAAGGATCGCCAAGCTCTAACGGCGCTCTATTCCGTCGTACCGAAGGACGTGTTACAGCACCTTGTCGGAAAGAAATCGGCGAAGGATGCTTGGGAGACGATCGAGATCTTGCACCAAGGTCATGCTCGCGTGAAGGAAGCGCATCTTCAAAGTTTGACAAAAAGCTATGAAGATCTGAAGATGGAGGAAAGCGAGACGGTTGATCAGTTTGCCGCCCGTTTTGTCACCCTCATCAACGGAATCAGGGGATATGGCGAGAAGTTGAATGAGGTCAAGAACGTCAGAAGATTCTTGTGTGCCGCACCGGCGCGCTATATGCAGATCGTTACGTCGATCGAACAATGTCTCGACCTGAATACACTGACGGTTGAGGATCTCGTCGGAAGGTTCAAGGCCCATGACGAGAGAATCCGGCTTAGCTTCGGCGAATCGGAAGAGAGTGAGCACTTGATGCTCACGAAGCAGCAGTGGATGACTCTTTCAAAAGAAGCGCAAGGAGGATCCACGAGCGGCGGTAAGAAGAAGGAGAAGGAACGCTCAGCGAGAAAGTACGTCGTAGAGCAGGAGGACGATGACGAAGCTCCGCCACGAAGGAAGTTTGACATAAAGAAAATAAGGTGTCACAACTGCGACAAGCTTGGTCACTTCAAGTCTGATTGCCGAGAACCACCGAATGAGAGGGCTCTCATGGCCCAGAAAGGAGATGATGGACCCATGATGATGATGCTCGAGGAGTGCGAGCACGACAAGGAGGAGTTAGCTCTTTCGATGCCGACTATGGAGATTGTGAAGCTCGTAGAAGAGAAGGTTTACCTTCATGACAAGCGGGGGACAAACACGGGTGATAACGTCTGGTGCCTCGACACGGGCGCGAGCAATCACATGACTGGCGACATGGTCCTATTCTCTGAATTAAATCTCTCGGTGGGAGGCACCATCCGCTTCGGTGATGGAGCGACGGTCAGCATCGCAGGACGAGAGCGAGGATGCAAGATTGTGCTCGAGGAGAACTATCTATGGGGATATGATCGTCAAAGGCAGCTTATCATGAAGGTGGAGAGATCGAAAAACAGACTCTACTATCTTGACTTGGATTGGGTGGATCCAATATGCGATGGATTTCTAGTCGAGGAGCAACGGAGTGCCCCGTTCCCAGTTGAATCCATGCATGTCACGCAAGACATAAATTGCGAGGGAGAAAAATCGGGCCAGCAAGAAGAGAGCCCAGAAAACAGCAGGCCACCATGGTCAGAAGGAGGCGGACTAAAAGAAAATAGCCCGTCAGAAAAATCTCCACTAGAAGGTCCACCGAAAAAGAAGATACGTTATGTTTGTTCAGAACTACTCAATCTTGCTGTAGCAAGTATTATTCAGAATCAAACATATACGGGAGACCTAGGAAACAGGCCAACTCGGCCAGAAGAAGGACAAGCTATAAATTGGCAAGCAAAATGGGTGTGGATTTCGTGCTCCTGAGCACCAGTGCTCTCACCATGTGTCCATCTCTGGTTGGCTGCAATTTGCGTTGATAACTGTGCGAAACTGTATTTCCAACCAATACAAAGAGCTCAAAAATAGCTATGCATTGCAGGAACAGGATCCTCTGACTTCACCAAGCCTGACTTTGGGTCACTGACAGGTGGGTCACACATGTGGTGGGTCCCACTTGTAAGTGACCCAAAGTCAGGGAAAGTCAGGGAACACAACGTCAGAGGATCCGGCTCCTGCATTGCATACGTACCATGCATTATAGAGGATATTGCGGTGGTTGGTGCTGTGTTGGGCCAGAAAGTTCAGGTGTGCCAGATATGTAAGCGCATTTTCCGTCGACTCGTAGCTCATTAATTGACCTGGGCCATAGGTTGGATGTGCAGAGATTGATAGTAGTAGACTTCATTCAACGGTGAAAAAATTAATAGAAGCCCTGACTAGTCAAACAAATGGATAGACGCTGCTATCAGGGTGAGCAGAGTTTGCAGAAATTAGAGAAGCACATATCTGTGGAAACAAATGAGACAAGCAAATTTCGATCAGATCTGATTTATCATTGAAACAGAGATTACAAAGGTGATTTACATCTGGTAATTCGGGACACTGAAAGTAATGATAGCACTACACCACGAACTGACTAACTGACTGCATAAAAGGAGATAACCCTAGACCTAGACCTATCACTGATAAAGACATGCTAAATCCATGATGGCCGATGCTCCATTATTGACCTCCGAGAAAGCTTCAGCTCATGTTCATCACGATGAGCAGAGTAGCGAAGAGGATCAGCAAGCAAATAACTCCAACGATCATCAGCAGACGCTAGTTAAAACCAATGTCAGTCCACGGAGGCTCTGATGGAAAATGCGTCGGTGCATTGGGGATAACATAGCCTTGACATACCACTCCTCGAGCTGATGCTGCATGCGGTTGATGATCACGGCGTACTGCTCGTGCCACTCCTAGAAATTGCATCCTCCAAGACCCTAAAGAATGTGATAGACCAAAATGAGATGACAGCGACAAAATGACGAGTGTTCTGAAAAGCAGAAAAATCAAGATCAAAAAGCAAGACTCATAGAGTTGGGGCACTTGTAAAAACGTCGTCCCTGGTTTTCCCTCGACGAACAACATATGTGCGAACATCTCTACCGCATATGGGGCAGCGAATCAAAGGAAGAATAGGGGTGATTGCTTGCATTGAGGACCAAGCATCAGACATGGCTACACGAGCTTGCTGGTCGTCAAAGGGGTGCGAGAGGAAGAAGACGATGTGAACCGACCAAGACGAGATGGCATGGTGGTGTGTCCATCTCTACCGCATATGGGGCAGCGAATCAAAGCGAACCAATGATTTACACCTAGATACTGTGCATCTACAGGCCTAGTGATGTCCATAGCATGACATCTATGTCTGCACGCGGCCAGCAATGAGAAGTACTGACTACTGAGCTCTGCGCTGTCAGCACAGATAGGCCACACTACCTAGACATTAAATGCATCTCCTTCTTAAATACAGCAAACCAAAGAAAATACAGGCTAATATACCACTAGGAAGAAGTATTCATACTGAAACCATACAGACAAGTGGATAGTCAGATCGAGGAAAGGAACGGCACAGCTTGCATACACTTGGCGAGAGCATTGGAGCTCATGTGCCAAAAGGATTTTTCGGTATATGGATGCGTTATAGCCAAAAGCATCGGCTGGAGTCACATCCATCGAGCAGGGAGCTAGATAGCTTTGCTAGTAACTGGGGCATGCACGCTGGTGTGTATCTCAACGAGAAAGTACTTCGGCAAGAGCACAAAGGCGATTCGTCGGGGAGTGACGTGGGATGTCAGCCAGCAAAAGAAGGTTCGAAAAGTGTAGAGAGGAGCGCAACATCGATCGCAGAAGAGTACGTTGTATCTGCTCCGATAGCACTAGAGCCGAAGCAACTACAACCGATGTTAACACGCATGTGGTGCGTGTTGGACTACTATTCGAAGGAGGCGCTTCGGATGGTAAATCCGGTGAAGTTGAAGAGCAAAAAGCAATGTTCGCCCAGCGAGGAACCGGTGAAGACCAAAGAGATGGACTAGGAAGATGATCAACATCAAGCCATGGAGAAGCCGGTGAAAGTAAAGACGGTGATATGGATGCGACGAGGGGCGACGAAAGCAATGTCGACGATGAAGACCAATACGGTGAAAGCAGTGCCGAGGGTAACACCTACGCAAAGCAAGTGGCGTATTTGGGACCCAGGTCGAAGTGAAGCGGTCGTGCTTAGGGGGGTGATTGTTAGGAATAAGCACGTCCACGGCGATGAGTCTCCGTATACGGAACGTATACGAGTGTGTGGGTGTCCGGGTAGGAGTAGTGTTCGTATCCTAATCTGTTAGGATCATGTACGTCC
This sequence comes from Dactylis glomerata, assembly GCA_007115705.1. Taxonomy (NCBI): domain Eukaryota; kingdom Viridiplantae; phylum Streptophyta; class Magnoliopsida; order Poales; family Poaceae; genus Dactylis; species Dactylis glomerata. The sequence goes on from QXEO01001457.1 coordinate 192,632, forward strand.
TAGCCTAGTATATATATGCGTGTACTCTATCCTGTAAATCCCAACCGAGACAGAAGAAATAAAGAAAGGATCATGAGGTGCGATATGCACCTCTGGCATATCGTGATTCCTGTGTTGTGTCTATGTGAACTAGCTCCTGTAAGGATCGATTGATCAAGCTAGTTGTGAACCTGCTTAGCTACTTACGCGGATACGTATCGTCGTCTCGGCGAGTTGGTTCTTGTGCGTTTCGCCGGAGTTGATCGAGGAGTTTCGCTAATACGCGTACCGGGCCAATTTCAACATACGGTATGTGGTATAGAGCAAAATAACATACCTATAAATTTGTATGGTAAATTTAAGTTTGTTGAGCCATGACAACTCGCACAGACATTTAACTAGTATATATACTACTAGCACATTTGCCCGTGCGTTGCAACGGACGTCACGCCCTGAGTCCTCGTTCTGGTCCACAAAACACATCCTTAGACGACTATTCCGATCTAACTCGCCTCGGCTTGATTTCTCTCTTCCTCTATTGACTATGTGAGCTAGGTTTCCGTTCTACCAGTTCGCCACGTAGCACCACGTCCTGAATGTAAAGCAGCTATGCGACGAGTATGTTGGCCAGAATAATTTCTATAGAACGCTAGTGAGTTCACACCAATTTTAGTTTTCTATTTTGCAAATTTACTCACCTTTTGTTTTGAAAGAAAAAGTTATCCTCTAATTTCCATTAAAATCAATGTCTGCTACAAAATCGTCAGCAACACTGTACCACCTGGGCAGAAAGTTTTTATCGAATAAAGAAGATGAAGCAAACTAAGTCTACCCATGTAAAAAGCGACTCCCAGGCGATCTAGACGCTCATTTGCATTGTTCCCCTGCACTCTTCTTTTGTTTTTAATATTATCGTGGTAATTGCCATGACAGGTGCTACCAAGGGTAGCGCATGGGAAGTAGAGGGCAAGGGAGATGCAGCTATATGTGGATTGAGATGTAAGACACATGACGATTTACCTAGGTTCGCCTCCGGAGGGTAAATACTTACGTCCTGCTTGTCTAGATTGATTGTGGTGATAATTACAATGTCAGCGTGTCCAAGCGCTGGTCATAGGACTGCCTCTATGAGGCACTCCATCCGTTTAGAAATATAAGATGTTTTATCTTTGTGAAGTGAGTGTATCTAGACATCTTTTAGTGTATAGATGTTTTATCTTTGTGAAGTGACTTCACAAAGATAAAACATCTTATATTTCTAAACGGAGGGAGTATAATGGAGTGGATCCTTTTTTAGGTACTTCTACCCTTGTTTATATAGCAATCGCTATGTTATGGTTTACATAGATAAGACTGAGTTTGTTGGTGACTCGGTCTTTGACCTAATCGACTGGGCCTAGCTACACTTCTGGGCTTTGTATTCCACTCGCTAGGCCTCACGTCGTGGGCTTTCGAGTCGTCGTGCCTCCCAGGTCAGTTGTGGGACTCACTATCTGTGGTACAGAAACTAAAATTTGTCAAATACCTAAACATGATCAGTATGTGACATGACGGCACCGGACGTGCCGGCCGGTATGGAAAAATTCTAATGTATGAGTGCCATAAATCCGTAGCACTTGTGATGCAGTGAAGACAGCTAGCATAAAAAGAATACAAGGCAACAGAAGCAGCTACACAACATTATGACATCACATTATCAGTTAAAATCACCAATTAATTTTCTAGCAGCGGCGCTCGACCTCTTCCTCCATGCAGTAATCCACCGCTGGTGGCAGTCTCCACTTACGCGCACACGCTAGAGCCTGAGGCCGGTTGCTTCACGCGATTGTCAATCGCCGGTCGCCACTCGTCTACGGAGCCACCATGCGCCAATCATCAGCCGGTGAACAGCGTGAGCTCGTCGGCGTTGGCCAGGAGTCATGTTTGGCAGTCCAACCCTAATCTTTTTTTAGCAGTCTAACCCTAATCCTCTCTCCTGTGTGAGTCGCTTAATTGTTCTGGCCGTGACGACGTGCTCGATCCGGACTTCAGGACGATAACGCTCAAGGACAAGGCTGGCCTGGGCTGTTCGACAATTGCTGGGCCTTTAGCGATCCATCTTGGTCGACCCGATCGTGCAATGCGGATTGTGAACGGCAAGCGACGAGTCGGGATGGGGGCTAGGGGAATCACCGGACGACGGACGAAAAGAGGCTGGTTTTTTTAACGTACGAAGAGGTTTAGTCTGGTTTTTTTATATACCACGGTTTTCTGACCATCGCGTCCTCAAACTGGATTTTTTTTTTTTGAAAATCAATACCACGTATATTTATAGCAACAAATAGTACATGGTAGAGTTACACGGCTGTCTTTGATGATTACAAAAATAAAGTCTAAAAGAAACTAGCAAATCTTCGAGGTCTTCAAATTCTTTCTTCTTTCATGACACAATTTTGTACTTTTCTGAAGGCAGCCCAAAATAGATACCAAACCATAAACCTGTAAATACCAATGGAGGTTCTCCCATAATTTTAATTTAAGCCGCAATGGAGGTTCTCCCATAAATCTCAAACCGGATTATTAGTTTAGATATAGATAGATAGATATAGAATAGATTAACGCGGGCTTTTGGCTCATGGTGCCACCCACCCCCGTAGATCCATCATACATTTTTTCTATGAGATGTGGGCATAAGATAGTGAAAAAAAGGGAAAGTCAATCAATTCAAAATACATTGATATACATGTATGTCTACCTGACATGAAACAGTGTTTTGTAGGGCAGGAAATTAAAGTCTGCCCAACGAATTGAATGGATATGGGACTATGGCCTGAATAGTGAATAGTACAGAAATCTGAAATCAAAACGGAGATACAGATAGCTACATCGGTACCGCTGTCCGCTGAGCTCTAGTTACTTTATTGGCCGGAGCTCTACCGGAGAACGCCGCCTGCAATTTTTTTCTCCGCCGGGGTTGGAGGCCAGCAAAGCACTGGAAACCAGCAGTGTCGACCCAAAATAATTGCCGTCACCAGAATAGCCAGGAGGACGGGGGAGAGAGAAAGCACGGCGGTTGGGACGTGCGACGACTCCGGCAGCATCGGCGAACTGGGCGGCGGCGGTGAACCTGGGCAGCCGCGGCGGCGAACCTGGGCGGCGGCGGCGGCGAACCTGGGCGGCGACGGCGGGGAACCTGGGCGGCTCCATTGAACCTGGGCAGCGGCGGCAAATCTGGGCGGTGGTGGAGGTGAACCTGGGCGGTGGCAGCAAACCTGAGCTGCTCCGTTGGAGCTGTGCGGAGCCGAACCTGGAACCGCCGACCACTCCACCTTCTTCTTCAATTCGTTCCATTCTCCGGCCAACGTAGGTGAAGCTTTTGGTGGCTGCCTGACTGGTAGTGGCTGAGAAATAATGATGCAGGCCCATGGTAAGTGCAGCAACGGGCAGATTGGAGAGAACCTACCACCGGCCAAGGTACAAAACATTAACTGCTATATGGACCCAACAAGTCACTCAAATACCAGGGGAAGAATCGATCGATACCGATTTAATACATCCCTCCATGGACAGGTGTCAGCATAGCTGTTGGGGAGTGTGGCACCCGAGTGCCCCAATGCATTTCTCTAGAATAGATGTCCAACAAACCGAGAAGTAAATACTCTTCCTCAACCCACACCCACGCCCAGCTGGAGCCGTCGATTCGATGTAGGAATAGGATAGGACAACATGTGAATGTTGCTCTTTCTTCTCTATCCATCCATCTGCCAGTCTGTCCCCTGCAGAACCCTATTTACTGCCCCCATCACCACCCCAACAACCAAACTGCGTGCTCCTTCATTGCGCCACCGCAATGGCTACCTCCCCCACCACCTCACCTCATCTCACATGGCCAGTCCAGTGCACAGCTGACCATCAATCAATGATACGCAGCTTTCCAGCAGCTATATAAGATGCTCAGCTGCTGCACACCATGGAGACCAGATACTCAGCTTCTTCCTTTAGTAGCTCTTAGCTAGCCAGCCATGGGGAGCGGAGGTGGTGTGATGGAGAGTAAGGCAGTGGCGCTCACCCTGCTGCTCTGCCTCAGCAGCGCGGCCGTGGGCGCGTGGGCGAGGCCCGTGGCAAACAAGGGAAATCACGCCGGCGACGAGAAGTTCCTATTGTTGAAGAAGCACTTCGGCAAGGGGCTTGGAGGTGGTATTGGGAAGGGTGGTGGGCTCGGTGGAGGGTATGGCAAAGGTGCAGGGCTCGGTGGAGGTGGCGGTGGAGGCTATGGTGGAGGTGGCGGCCTTGGCAGTGGGTATGGCAATGGTGGTGGACTTGGTGGCGGCATCGGCCAAGGTGGAGGACTTGGCGGAGGTCTTGGAAAAGGTGGCGGTCTTGGTGGTGGAATAGGCCATGGAATCGGTGGCGGTCTTGGTGGTGGAATCGGCAAAGGTGGAGGTCTCGGTGGTGGTATCGGGCATGGCCTTGGTGGTGGATACGGTAAGGGTCTTGGTGGAGGCATGGGAGGTTATGGCAAGGGTGGCGGTCTTGGTGGAGGCATCGGCAAGGGTCTCGGTGGAGGCATTGGAGGTGCCTATGGCAAGGGCGGTGGTCTTGGCGGCATTGGCAAAGGTATCGGTGGAGGCATTGGAGGTGCCTATGGAAAGGGCGGCGGTCTTGGAGGCGGCATCGGCAAGGGTCTCGGTGGAGGCATTGGTACTGGTTTCGGAAAGGGCGGCGGTCTTGGAGGCGGTATTGGCAAGGGGTTCGGTGGTGGCATCGGAAAGGGTGGGGGGCTCGGGGGAGGCTTTGGCAAAGGTGGCGGTGGAGGCCTTGGCGGAGGAGGCGGAGGTGGTGGTGGTGGTGGTGGCGGCGGCGGCAGCGGTTTTGGAGGAGGCTTTGGCAAGGGAAGCGGATTTGGTTTCGGGTTTGGCAAAGGTGGCGGCGGCGGTGGAGGGATTGGTGGCGGCCACTGATGCTTATATCTTTGTTCGGCTCTCTGCTCTGCTCCCGTGAGCTGAGTTTGCTATCAAAATGTTGGATGTTATGTTGATGAGAGCAGTACGTACGATGCAGATTGTCCTTGTGGAAGTTCTTCCTAGCACGCATTCTTGTGTTGTGTTTGTTCGGTTCTCTTGTTTGCAGAGATATGATGGCCTATGTAAGCTGTAATTTGGTGATGTTAATATATACCATCACACTATGTACTTCCTCATGCAAACGTCTATTCTAATGATTAGATTATAAATTAAGTGAATAAGGAGTTAAAATGATGCTTATACGATAGTACAAATGATCTAAATTGGCAAAATATCAATATGAGCAAATTGGACCAGGATATTTCTAACAGGGCCAAACAAATCATGAGCCACCTTTTTTGTTTTACTTGAGACACTATACAACATTCCATCTGGCTTTCAACAACATTATTTGCTTTGTGTTGGGATATACCAAAGTGGGCGACTACACCCATATCAGCCTGAAACTAGCATAACGCTCAGGTTCTGACCGGGCCCGAACTTTCCTGATTCGGCTATCAGGTGCGCGTCGGGAAGTCCATTTCTAGCGGGAACTGGTGGCCGCTCCCGCGTTGCGCACCAAGACCACAACCTCTCCCAGGCCTTCACTCGTAGACACAAAAAGGGCACCATCTTCTTCCCCACGAAACCAGAACTCAACTTAGAAAAGAAAAACACATATCTGCTACATCCCAAGGAAGAACACGCCGGAATCACAAAGGAAAACACAGTCGCAGAAAAAAAGAACAACTTTGAAGGTTGGCTAGCTGCTACATCCCCATCATTCTTTTCTTTCCCCGATCCTGAAGAACAACAGATACGAACTAGCTCTACCCTCAGGTTACCTGCTACATCTCCTTCCCAATTTCTCAGTATTGATACATACAAGAACACATAGATCTAGGATGGAAGTACCTACAGGTTACCTGGTACATCCCTGCACCCTTTTCTCTATTGATACCTGAAGAAACACCCAGATCCTAAATAGCTGTTATTCAGGTTATCTACTACATCCCTCAATCTCTTTGTTGATACCTCAAAAGCTGTCGATCTGGGAAGGGGAATCCAGCACAAGATAATTCAATTTGCTTACATGCATCCCCAGATTGTAAAAAAGGTTTCAGCTTGATCTGTTGAAGGACCGAAGATATCCTACATACTGTGAAGAAAGTAAATTTCCTTTTACCTGCAGAAAGCTATAAGTTTTCCCAAAAGACTACTGATTTCTTCATCTGGATGTAGTTGAAAAAGTCATGTAAATCTAACACGATAAAATTAGTACTTAGTGCTATATGTTCTTGCATACATGTCTTTGCTTGAAATAACAGTTTTCCTAGGCCCGACATACTTGACATAATGTTAAAGAGACATAGAAGTCTTAGAAATCCTGGAAACTATGCAGCAGCACATCTATCGCAGATAATAGAGTATTCAAAAACAAGAAGTAGTAACATCCATCATCCCATGAAACTTGTAGCTGAAGAAGTGTGTGAACCAGATGATGTTAGACATCACAACTTTTAGAAGATGTAACAACTATAGCATTGCTGTAGTGCTGGATTCCTCTTTCCCCAGATGATGTTTGATAGCACAACTTCTAGAAGATGAAGCAACTGTAGTAAGTTATATATGGTGTGAGAGCATGAAAAAAATTTAATAAGGTAATCTGAAAATCATAGGACTGGGAATGTATCATCAATGATTTGTTTCATTTATGAGAATGTTAGTTGTTTCTATTTACTACATTGTCTTCCAGTTCTCGAGTAACAAAAATACAATGTGTGCTATTACTTGCAGTCACTACATCGACTTGTTTGTAGAAGCAACTAGAAAATGCCAAAGGGTTTCAAGTACTGGTTTGGAGAGTTTGATCTAAATAATCCACTTCATGAAGATTTTCTATCTGCTATGCATGAAGATGAGGCTGGTACTTCTACTGGTCCTAGCACTGGTGCTAACACTGGGATTGATCCTAGTGGTCATGCAACTTCATTTACGCATGAAGATGAAGCTGGTAATTCTGATGGTCCTAGCACTGATATTCCCATAGCACCAGATGGAGTTGATCAATCCAATGATCCTCCAAACAATCGCAGACACGGACACTCAAATTTGTGGCCATGGGTTACTTTGTCGAGCGAAGAAAGTGGCAGCAACGGTGAAGTACAATCAACACAGAAGGCTATGTACCTCAAAAACCGTTTGTTGGCATGGTTTTTGACTCCCTTAATCCATCTCTCGCGCATTACAACAGATATGCAAAACATGTGGGTTTCTTAGTTAGGATTGAATCCTCTAGGGAATCAACTATAGATGGTGAGAAAGGATAAACGTTTGTTTATCTGTAACAAAGCTGGAAAGAATGCCGAAGATGAAGAAGTTCCTTTGAAGCAAAGGATTCATAAAATAACAAAATTGTGTGATTGCAAAGTAAAGTTTTGTGTCAAACGTGTTGGTGCTAGGTGGCATGTAACACAATTTGTTGAGGAGCACAATCATGAGCTTGTACAAAAGTTTGCGTTAAAAAAATATCTTAAATCACACAAGAAGATACCAAAAGAAGAGAGAAAGTTCATTGATATGCTCCATGAAGTCAACATCAGTGCAGACAGAATCATGCAGATCATGGGTGAAATCTATGGGATTAAGAAAAATGTACCTTATGACACTAAGACTAACAGTAACTACACTACTTCGCTTGGAGAAAAGGAGAGATTCAAGGACATCCCTGTCCTGTTTGATTACTTTGAAGAGTTGAAACAACATGATCCAAAGTTTATCTACAAGTACAAGCTTGATGGGGAATCAAGGGTACATAGCCTATTCTGGGTTGATGGGGATGCTAGAGAAGCTTACAGGCTGTACCATGACTGCATTTCATTTGATACTACATGTCTGACAAACAAGTATAAGATGTCATGCGCACCTTTCATTTGTATTAATAGATATGGGCAATCAATTCAGTTGGGTTGTGGTTTTGTTAGATATGAGAGAATAGAGGATTTTGTTTGGCTTTTTGAGAAATTTCTTGAAGCTATGGATGGCTTACATCCGATGAATATCATCACAAATCAAGATCAAGCCATGAGGAGTGCTATTCTTACTTTGCTGCCCCATACTTGTCATAGGAATTGCCGCTGGCACATAATGCAGAAAGTACATGAAAAGATGGGTCTGTTTATAGCAAAGAGAGATGATTTTAGAAAGGATTTTAATGAAATTACTGATTACAACTTGAGTGTTGAAGAGTTTGAAACCAAATGGGCTGAAATGTTAGTGAAACATGACATTGTGGACAATGATCATTTATTTTCTGTCTGGGAGTTGAGAGAGAGCTTTGTTCCAGCGTATTTCCAATACCATTTCTACCTGTTCCTACAAACTACAGCTCGAAGTGAGGGGTTTAATGCGGTTCTTAAGAGGTATGTGAGCCCACATGATATCCTTCTCCGTTTCTTCAAGCAATACATGAAGTTGCAAGAAGACAGAGATTCATGAAGATGCGCATGAGTTTGCTGGAGAAGATAAAATTGTGAGGCTCTTGTCTGATTTCCCAATGGAGAAGCATATTTTTTCAAAAATACACCATGCCATTGTACCATCGTTTCCAAATGGAATTGTGCCGAATAACATCATACAATGACCGTGACTGTGGCAGAGGTGTTTTTGAGATTTTTCCGGTGCAGGGGTATATGATTGGTTGTGGAAGAAGTTACATAGTAAACATGGATTTTGAAAACGAGATTTACAATTGCCAGTGTTGTAAAATCAAAATGGATGGGATTCTTTGTTGTCATGTCTTGGAGGTTATGTCCTATATTGGCGCTCTAGAGAGTATCCCTGAACACTACATCTACGTAGATGGTCACAACCTGATTCAGATATAGTTCCAGAAACTACTGAATTACCACAACATCCCCCTGACAAGAAGCTATCCAGGAAAGACATGCGGAGGCTGTAGTACGGAAGCATGTGTAATGACTTTTCTAGACACGTTGTTGACTTAGCAGCTTTAGAGAAAACTAAAGATATAGCTGACAAACACATGAAAGCTATGGAAAAGAACTAGCTGATCTAAAAAGAGCGTCTACAGATGCATTGAAAAGGAAAAAAAGAAAGCACATGCTTCTGTCATTGCTCTAGAACAGGGGGGGCCCCAGCGTCGGCCGCGTGGCCTGCTATACCCAGCAAGAAGATGAGGCTCTGCCTCCGAGCAAGTTTGGCATCAACGGCACCATCACCCGACAAAGCGTTGTCGGGCATCGACCAAGGCCCTTCCCTTAAGAGGGAATGAAGTAAGAAGGCCTCTCCCCCTTTGTCGGGGAGGGAATAGTGTTGAAGAAGGCTCTTCCCCCATGTGGGGGGAAGAAAGCATAGGAGAAAAGGCTCCTCCCCTTGCGGGGAGGAAAGATTGGACGAGAAGGCTCAAGATCGCTCCCGAAGGACAAGGACACTCAGTGCGTGGCATGCGTATTGAAAGGACATGTTCCTAGCTTTCGTTTTTGGGTGTTTGATTACAACACAAGGCAATTAATCTTGTGCTAAGCATTGCAGGGATTCTCCAGGTATTGCACAAGACGAAGTTGAAGAGAAGTTTGGAAAAGGGGACTACTGTAGGAAGGCTCAAAATCACCCAGAGGACTGCATTTCACAGGGCCAGAAATTATGTTTCAGGGCCAGAAATTCCGCCCCTGGGCCAGAATTTCCGCCCCTGGACAAAATTTCCGGCCCTTCGAAATTCGGCTAAGTCCCTTACAGAATGTTGTGGTGCAACATGCAGTAAGGGGGCCGGAATTTCTGGTTTGGCAGAATTTCCGGGGGCCAGAAATTCCATAATTTCAGGCCCTCAAAAATTCAGCTAAGTCCCTTACGGAATGTTGTGGTGCAACGTGCAGTAAGGGGGCCGGAAATTCTGGTTTGGCAGAATTTCCGGGGGCCAGAAATTCCATAATTTTAGGCCCTCGAAAATTCGGCTAAGCCCTTATACAAAGGGCTGTGGTGCAACTCTCTGGTAAGGAGCCGGAAATTCTGAAGAAGCAGAATTTCTGGGGGCCGGAAATTCCATAATTTCCGGCCCCCGCGATTTTTCGCTAAGTCCCTTATCGTGAGCTGTGGTGCAACTCTCTGTATAGGGGCCGGAATTTCTGGCCAGAAATTCCAGAATGGAATTTCTGCCCCCAGGCCGGAATTTCCGCCCTAAGTGAACCCCAGAAATTCCGCCCCCGGGCCAGAATTTCCGGGGTAAGTTACCTCCAACGGGCTGATTTTGAGCTGGCCTATAAATAGTCGTCCCCTACCTCAGATCTGAGTTACCTCGTCCACACTCTCTCTCCTCCATTAAAGCAGAGCTTCAACTCCGTAGATCTCCTTCCCTAGCCAACCAAATCCCCCAAGATTTGGTAGATTGGGAGAGGAGCCCTAGATCTACAATCCTACCGAAGTGATTTGTGTTTGCTTCACTCCTCCTCCGTGGAAACTTGCCTTGGGCAAGAGAGGTCACCTCAAAGCTTCCTCCGTGTAAAAGCTTTGTGGTTGTCTTGTTGGGATCCTCCAATTGAGTTGTGGAGTTGTGCCCCAACCTCCGTGTAAGGGTTTCGGTCGGTGCCCCCAATACCACCGCTTAGTGGAAACGAGTTAGCCTCCATGGCTTGCTCACCGGAGAACAAGGTGAGCCTTTGTGGCGTTGGTGGACTCCGTGTCGCCACACCTCTCCAACGTAGATGTACTTCCCCTCAAAATAAAGGAACTACGGGAATACATCCGTGTGTCTCCGGTCTCCGCTTTATGGTCCTTTCTTACCCTTACTTGTATCTTGTTTGCGTTTTCCTTACTTGCTTACTTGTCACGTAGGAAATTCACCTAGTTGCACATCTAGTGAATTTATTTCGTGTCAAGCCTTAAATTTGAAAAAGGTAAAATTTTGTGTAGCGCCTATTCACCCCCCTCTAGTCGCCCTTAAGATCCATTTCAATTGGTATTAGAGCAATGGCTCTTTGATTGGGCTTAACCGCCTAAGAGATTATGGGCGACGATGAGGCCGCCACTAAGGCGGATCTTAATAGTCTAATGACACGAATGGATGCCATGATGGTAGTCATGGAAAGCCAAAAATCTCAACTTGATGCTCTCACTAGTGGAACGTCTAGTACCACTCCACCAACTCCGGTTGAAACCCCGGATAAGGATAAGCCATCCTTAAACGAGGATGATCCGGACAAGGATGGGGATGAGAGCAACGAGGACCCACCCAAGAAAGATGACTCCTCTCGGGCACATAGCACGGAAGTTCCACATCCTACGAGCTATGTCTCCGGAAGACACCTTCAAATGCCACACCTTGCTTCATGCGGCCCACCGCCACCACTTGATGCTTCTAGCTTTGCCAATTGGCAACATAACAAGCGCTCTCACATAAACTATGTGTCTATTGAGCTTTGGAGGATCATTGAGCAGGGTTTTCATCCAACTTCCAAGGACTTGACCAACTTGCTACCTTGGGATCAAATCGACAAGCAACTCAATGCCTCCGTCTTGCATCTCATTCACATGTCTCTTACTGAGAAGGACAAGGCATTCGTCCGCAACATCACCTCCACCAAGGAAGCTTGGGATGCTCTCACGAACCTCTTCATCGCAACGAGAGCATTCAAGAGTCCAAGTTTGACGAAGCATCTAATGAAGCGGACAACTTTGCCATGCTTGATGGTAAATCTCCCAAAGAACTTCATAGGTGTCTCTCAGCACTACAAGTGAAGCTAGTCGACCTCGGCACTACCCAATGTGATGGGAGATGGATGAAGAGGAAGTTCTTCCAAGCCCTCTTGCCCTTCATGAAGGAAACAATGAACTCAATTAAGGGAGATGCCAACTTTAGGAAGATGACCGCTCATGACATCTTGCAAGGTATTGTGGCAAGGAAGATCTCCGAAAAAAATGCGGATGATGCTCTAGCTCGTGCACATGGTGTGCGTGCTCCCAACCTTGCTTTGAAGGCCAAAGTCTCTTTTCATGAAGAAGCAAGCTTGATGGAAGAGGAAGAATCAATGGGTGGAAGTCCCGAGGACATGAAGTATGCTCATGCCGAGCACATGGCTCTCGCTCAAAGGGAATTCATGAAGAAGTGGAAGTCATCTAGTCCCTCCAAGCCTAAAGCCACAACTAGAGTGAGGACTTGCTACAATTGTGGTAACCAACACCACTTCATTGCGGAGTGTCCTTATGAAAGAGTGGAAGATCACAATGGAAGACTTGTCCGCAAGGAGATGAAGGCCAAGTCACACCCTCCAAGAAACTTTGACAAGAAGAAAGCCGTTCCAATACACGCCTTGACGACTCAAGAAGAATATCTCTCCGGTGATGATTCAAGTGATGGTGAAGAAGTAGGGAAGGCCGCCATCGCCATCATCAATCCTACCTCTTCGTCATCCCTCTTCGCTTCCGTAAATGAGTCCAAGCGCTCCAACTTCAAAGGGACATGTCTAATGGCTCACGCTACAAAGGTATCACCTACCTTCACACCCATCATACCTAGAAGCCTATCTTTGATGGATTGTGTTGATGCTAGTAATGATAAGGAAGAGCCTAATGAATTGGACATGTTCATGTCAACTTTGCATGGGGAGACTAAAGCTCGCTTTGAAATTATCCTAGATCAATATAATGAGTCTCTCAAACTTAATGATAAAAATGAGGAACACATCTTTGAGCTAGAAGGGCATGCTCGTGAGTATACCGATGAAATTGCCACACTCACTCAATCCCTTGAGTTTGAGCAAGACCTAAGGATGGCACTTGAGGCATCCAAGTTGGGTCTTGAATAGTCTCATAATTTGGGCATTGCTAGGCTTAAAAGTGATCGAGATATTGCTCAATCCGTTGCTAATGAACTTAGGTTTCAAAATGAAAAACTTAATCTTATAATTGCTAAAGAAGCAACAAAGTTTCCTTCTAGCACTTTTGTTGCAAGTACTTGTCACACTAACCCTCTTTATGAGAAAGATCCCCCCAATGGTGACACAAGGCTTGATGAGCTTTTGAGTGCTCAAAAGCAACATGGTGACAAGACCGGAATTGGTTTCATCTCCAAGTCTAAGAAGAAGAGGAATAAGAAGAAGAACAACAAGAAGACAAAGTTTCTTGTGCCTACTCCTCCTCCTAAGAAGCGCATCCCGAATGACATATGCTTTGATGAGGATGGCAATGTTTTTGAGGAGGAGGGGGAGCTTGTGAAGGAGGTGGTTGGGAATGCTAAAAAGGTAAGGCCCAATCACAACAACTTTGCGGGAAAATATAACCCTTCCTATGTTCTTTGTCGTGCTTATGATGGGCATGTTTATGCCAAATTTGTTGGTTTGCCTAATGAACACATTGCTTGGTCCATTTGGGTTCCTAAGACCCTTGTCACTAACAAAAGAGGACCCATTGAAAAATGGGGACCTAAAAACAAGACTTGATTTCTTGTAGGGCTTTGCTTCCGGTGCGGGACAATGGATAATTGATAGTGGTGCTACCAATCATATGTCCGGAAGCAAAGAGTTGGTGAAGCAGCTTCACACCGGTTCATCTAGTGCGGGCTACGTCACCTATGGAGAGTCCTCAAGGTCAAAGGTATTGGGTCTCGGTAAAGTTGTCATTTCTCAAAATGTTATCGTGGAAGATGTCATGCTTGTTGAGACTCTCTCTTATAATTTACTTTCCGTAGCTCAACTTGCCGATATGGGCTTTGCAACTTTCTTTGATGTTGGGATTGTGGTTCTTTTGTGGAGCAAGTCTCTTAAAGTAGCCTTTGTTGGGCATATCGAAAATGGCTTATATGTGATTGACTTCTCGGAGAAGGTCACTAAAGCCGCGACTTGCCTAATGGCTAAAGTTGACGTGGGATAGCTTTGGCATCGCCGGCAAGGCCACATCAATATGAGAACTTTGCAAAGTCTCTACAAAGGTAACCACATCCTAGGACTAACCGATCTAACCTTTGCCAAAGATCGTGTGTGTAGATCTTGCATTGAAGGAAAGATGCATGAACTTCCTCATCCTAGCAAGACGATCATTTCTTCTAAGTGGGTCTTAGAGCTCCTCCACATGGGCCTCTTTGGCCCTCCATCTCACGGAAGTCTAGGAGGAAAGAAGTATTGCTTGGTGATTGTTGATGACTACTCAAGATATACATGGGTCTACTTCTTCAAGCACAAATACGAGACCCAACAAACCTTCAAGGACTTCATCAAGGAAGTGGAATGTCAATATGGCCAAGATATCTTGATGATTCGAAGTGACAATGGGACGGAGTTCAAGAACTACACCGTGAATGAATTCTTGAGTGATGAGGGAATACGTCATCAATACTCGTCTCCCTACACTCCGCAACAAAATGGTGTAACAGAGCGGAAGAACCGGACCTTGATGGACATGGCTAGGACAATGTTAGCGGAGTTTAAATCTCCGTATAACTTTTGGGCCGAAGCCATCAATACCGCTTGTCATACTTCTAACCGGTTATATCTTTGCAAGGGCTTAAACAAGACTCCGTATGAGATCCTCACCGGCAACAAGCCTAACATCAAATACTTTCGAGTATTCGGTTGTAAGTGCTTCTATCTTAGAAAGGGTGTTCATTTATCCAAGTTTGACTCTAGAGCTCTTGAGGGTATCTTTGTTGGTTATGCCACCGAATCTCATGCTTTTAGAATCTTTGACAAAGAGCCTGCTCATGTTGTTGAAGTTTCTAACGTGAGATTTGACGAGAATGATGGCTCCCGTGTGGAGAAAAGTGGTGTTTGTGATGTAGGTGATGAAATACCTCCTCAAGCCATAAAAAGAATGGGTGTGGGACATCTCATACCCATTGAGGAACACCTTTTGGCGGAAGGAGAAGGACTATGCTCTACTCAAGTGGAGCCTTCACCTTCACAAGCTCCACAATCTCCACAAGCTCCACAAGGTCCGATTGATGCTAACCAAAGACAAGCTCTAGACCCTCACTCAAGCGAGCAAGACCAAGATCAAGACCAAGTGGACGGTGGTGATTCTTCACGAATGGTAGATCAAGGTCAAGCTCAAGATGATGAGCATGCTCATGATGATGATCAAGCTCAAGTTGAAGGTCAAGGCGAGGACCAAAATAGTGGTGATGACCAAGTGGCTTCTCAAGAGTCTTTTGAAGAAGCTCAAGCTCGCCATGCAAGGAAAGTGGAAGATGCTCTTCGTAAGGGGAGCCATACCTTGGATAGTGTGATTGGAAGTGTGAGGAAAGGGGTTTCTACAAGGAGACAATTAGCCAACTTTAGTATCCATCATGCCTTCGTCTCTTGTGTGGAACCTCAAAAGGTGTTTGAGGCACTTGAAGATCCGGATTGGGTAGAAGCTATGCACGAAGAACTCAACAACTTCAAGCGCAACAAAGTTTGGACTTTGGTGGAGAAGCCCAAGGATTGCCGCAATGTCATCGGAACCAAGTGGGTGTTCAAGAACAAATAAGACACCAATGGGATTGTTGTGAGGAACAAGGCTCGCTTGGTTGCTCAAGGATACTCTCAAGTTGAAGGCATTGACTATGGGGAGACCTACGCTCCCGTGGCTCGCCTTGAGTCAATCCGTATCCTCCTTGCTTATGCTTCTCACTTCAATTTTAAGTTGTATCAAATGGATGTGAAGAGTGCTTTTCTCAATGGTCCTCTACGTGAATTGGTCTATGTGAAGCAACCCTCGGGCTTTGAGGACCCTCATTTCCCAACCCATGTCTACAAACTCGATAAGGCGCTATATGGCCTTAAACAAGCCCCACGTGCGTGGTACGAGCATCTTAAAGAGTTACTAGTGGACCGTGGGTTTGAAATAGGGCTCATTGATCCAACTCTTTTTACTAAGAAAGTCAATGGGGGGCTTTTCATATGTCAAATTTATGTAGATGATATCATATTTGGCTCTTCTAACAAAATCTTCAATGATGAATTTGCCAAGCTAATGACAGACAAATTCGAGATGTCTATGATGGGAGATTTGAAATTCTTTCTTGGCTTTGAAGTTCGGCAATTGAGAGGAGGGACCTTTGATACGTCTCCAACGTATCTATAATTTTTGATGCTCCATGCTTGTTTTTACACCATTTGCCTATTGTTTTGTTACACTTCGTGGCACTTTTATGCATTTTCCAGAACTAACCTATTAACGAGTTGCCACAGTGCCAGTTCCCTGTTTTCTGCTGTTTTTGTGTTTCAGAGTGATACACAGGAAATATTCTCGGAATTGGACGAAACAAGTTCCTGAAGTCTTATTTTACCCGGAAGCTTCCAGAGATCCGAAGGAGAGTAGGAGGGGGGCCACCAGGGCCCCACATGCCAGGCTCGCGCGGCCAGGGGCCTGGCCACGCCGCCATGGGGTGAGGGCCCCTGGCCCCACCTCTGACATCGCCCCTTCGCCTATAAAGCCCCCCGACAGAAAAAACCTAAGTACCCTATCAGTTTTCCAGAACACATCGCGATTCGCCGCCGCCGTCGACCCGAAGATCGGGAGGGTCCAGAAGCTCTTCCCGGCACCCTGCCGGAGAGGGGAATCGCCACCGGAGGTCTTCTTCATCGCCATGCTTGCCTCCGGAGCAATGAGTGAGTAGTCTACCTTGGACTATGGGTCCATAGCAGTAGCTAGATGGTTGTCTTCTCCACCATGTGCTTCGTGTTTAGATCTCATGAGCTGCCCTACATGATTGAGATCACCGTTATGTAATTCTACATGTTTGGTTTGTTGGGATCCGATGAATATTGGTGTTTATGATTGAGTTGCTGTACTGAATATTATCTTTTGTTATCTCTATGTTGTTTATGATCTTGCATGCTCTCCGTTGTTAGTAGCTATCTTGGCCGAGTAGTTGCTAGTGACTCCAAGAGGGGGTATTTATGCTCGATAGTGGGTTCATGCCTCTATTTAACCTGGGGGAGTGACAAAAACCTCTAAGGTTGTAGATGTGCTGTTGCTACTAGGGAGAAAACAACATTCATATGCTCAAGGGCATATGCTTTGTTTACATTACACACTTTGCTTAATGCAATTATCTGTTGTTCGCAACTTAATACTCATGGGGTGTTCGGATTGATATCCCCGGGAGTGGATTATTAGTCATAGATGCAGTTGAATGGTGGTCTATGTATTTTGTTGTAATGCCAAGAGTAAATCTCATAGTGATCTTCTTGACATATCACGTTTATCTTTATTCTATCAATTGCCCAACTGTAATTTGTTTACCCAGCATGTGTTATTTATCTTATGGAGAGACACCACTAGTGAACTGTGGATCCCGGTCCTATTTCCATCATATTGCTATCACCTGTTTACTTTACTCGCACTGTTTACTTTATTCGCATACTATATTGTTTCCCACTCGATACGCTCATAACCTTTGTTTCAAGCAAACCGGTGAGATTGACAACCTCATCGCAAGTTGGGAACAAAGTACTTGGTTGTGTGTGTGCAGGTTCCGCGTTGCAGCTAGCAAGCAAAGCTTGGACGAGGCGCCATATATAAATTGTCCGAAGCCGTCGCAAACTAGCAAGCATCACCTTTAGTCGTCATTGTCTGCTTTTCTCCTGAACGATAAACCTTGGTTTCTTAACTAAGGGAAAACAAGCTGCTATACTCATCATACCTTGCTCTTGGGGTTCCCAACTGGCTAGTCATTCACCACGCACAAGGACCTCTGATCTCCCACATCAACTTGGAGTATCAACCTTCATCAATCAAGCCAAGTACATCCAAGACATGCTCAAGAAATTCAACATGGACTCCGGAGTTAAGAGAGCCAAAACCCCCATGCCGACTAAGGTTACTCTTGATCTCGATCCTAATGGTAAAGAGGTGGATCAAAAGCTTTACCGTTCTATTATTGGCTCGTTACTCTATCTTTGCGCATCTAGACCCAATATCATGCTTAGTGTGGGAATGTGTGCACGTTACCAAGCTGCCCCAAAGAAAAGCCATTTGATGGCCGTGAAAAGAATTTTTCGATATTTGATTCATACCCCAACTTTTGGCCTTTGGTACCCGAAGGGATCAAGCTTCGAGCTTGTTGGGTACTCGGATTCGGATTGGGCGGGAGACAAAGTGGATAGGAAATCAACTTCCGGGGCTTGCCAATTTCTTGGTAGGTCCTTGGTTAGTTGGTCTTTCAAGAAGTAAAATTGTGTGTCTCTCTCCACCGCCGAAGGCAACTATGTGTCCGTGGCAAGTTGTCGTGCTCAACTCTTTTGGATGCGGCAACCGTTGAAGGAATATGGAGTTCATTGCGACAAGGTTCCACTCTTGTGTGACAACGAGAGTGCCATCAAGATTGCTCATAATCCGGTTCAACATAACAAGACAAAGCACATTGAGATCCGGCATCACTTCATCCGGGACCACGTCAATTGAGGTGATATTAACCTATCTTATGTAGGTACAAATGATCAACTCGCCGACATCTTCATGAAGCCTCTTGATGAAGCAAGATTTCGAGAGTTGAGGCATGAGTTGAATATCATTGATTCTTGCAATGTGGCTTGAAAGTGTGCACTCATTCCCATACGATAGCACGTGTTCTAATCTAGATGTGGGCATGGATATAGGGGGAGTGCGGTCCTAATTCATTGGACTATCCCTCCCCCCATAATGCCGAAAGTAATGAAATCATTCTCTTAATATCATTTTGTGATATGTGAGTGACGAGGGTTAACTCGACAAATGTCCTAGATGAAGGACTTAGGATCGGGGAGATAGGGCGTCGGATGAACTCGAAGGAAAGGTTAGTCGAAATAGGTGTATATCGAAAGTAAACTTGGGTGTTGAACCTGGCTTGCTTTCAATCTGCCCTACACCGTCCCCTCCTGGCCCCCATATATAGGTGGCCAGGTCTCGAGGATCGGGTAGGGTCCGATGCAGATTACAATATCGACATACGGTAAGGACTCGTATCTCGACTATCATTACAATTGGGCCTAGCTTAACGGGCCTCAGGGGTACTCAACTAACGGGCTCTATTAGCTATGCCCTTGTCAGTAGCCCCTGAGATTCTACCAGAATTGCAGATTCGGGTTGAATCTCTAATCTTTAAATCTTCGACTTGATCAACTCTTTGACTTCTTCATATCTTCGAATCTTCGGCTTGGACTTTCGACTTATTTTCATGATAATATTTCGCAAGGGGTTTTGATGAACAAGCCTGACAACTCTGATGGATCAAGAGGTCAGTTAACTGCCGGAACAGATACTTGCCACCTACTTCAAATTCAATCCCCTTGGACTTGAATTCGGGATACCGGTCAAACCCACTCTTTTGCCGCATTTAGGACTTATAAAGAATGAATCCTAGTGATTCTCAGGGTACCCAGTGCGTCCACCAAGATTTTCTTCGCATCGTAGACATGGATACATACCAGCAGAGCGCATCCATGTGCGTATACCGGGCCACACAGGACAGATCCCGGGGTGATGCCTCTGATGGCGACCAGACTGTCCTTGTGCGTGGTGAATAACCAGCCCGTTGGGAACCCCAAGAGGAAGGTATGATGAGTGCAGCAGCAAGTTTTCCCTCAGTTTAAGAAACCAAGGTTTATCGAACAGGAGAAGAGAGACAATGACGACTGAAGGTGTTGTGTAACCTGCACACACACAAACAAATACTTTGTTCCCAACTTGCGATGAGGTTGTCAATCTCACCGGTTTGCTTGAAACAAAGGTTATGAGTGTATCGAGTGGAAAACAATATAGTATGCGAGTAAAGTAAACAGTACGAGTAAAGTAAACAGGTGATAGCAATATGATGTAAATAGGACCGGGGTCCACAGTTCACTAGTGGTGTCTCTCCATAGATAAAATAACACATGCTGGGTAAACAAATTACAGTTGGGCAATTGATAGAATAAAGATAACGTGATATGTCAAGAAGATCACTATGAGATTTACTCTGGGCATTATAACAAAATACATAGACCGCCATCCAACTACATCTATGACTAATAATCCACTTGTGGTGAATCAATCCGAGAACTCCACAAGTATTAAGTTGCGAACAACAGATAATTGCATTAAGCAAAGTGTGTAATGTAAACAAAGCATATGCCCTTGAGCATATGAATGTTGTTTTCTCCCTAGTAGCAACAGCACATCTACCACCTTAGAGGTTTCTGTCACTCCCCCAGGTGAAATAGAGGCATGAACCCACTATCGAGCATAAATACCCCCTCTTGGAGTCACTAGCAACTACTCGGCCAAGATAGCTACTAACAATGGAGAGCATGCAAGATCAAAAACAACATAGAGATAACAAAAGATAATATTCAGTACAGCAACTTAATCATAAACACCAATATTCATCGGATCCCAACAAACCAAACATGTAGAATTACATAACGGTGATCTCAATCATGTATGGCAGCTCATGAGATCTAAACATGAAGCACATAGTCGAGAAGACAACCATCTAGCTACTGCTATGGACCCATAGTCCAAGGTAGACTACTCACTCATCGCTCCGGAGGCAAGCATGGCGATGAAGGAGACCTCCGGTGGCGATTCCCCTCTCCGGCAGGGTGCCGGGAAGAGCTTCTGGACCCTCCCGATCTTCGGGTCGACAGCGGCGGCGGATCGCGATGTATTCTGGAAAACTGATCGGGCCCTTAGGTTTTTCTCGTCGGGGGGTCTTTATAGGCGAAGGGTCGATGTCAGAGGAGGGACCAGGCACCCTCACACGGGGGTGGCGCGGGCCAGGGGCTGGCCGCGCCGCCCCTGTGTGTGGGGCCCTGGTGGCCCCCCTCCTACTCCTCTTTTGATCTCTGGAAGCTTCCGGGTAAAATAAGACTTCAGGAACTTGTTTCGTCCAATTCCGAGAATATTTCCTGTGTATCACTTCTGAAACACAAAAACAGCAGAAAATAGGAAACTGGCACTGTGGCACTTCGTTAATAGGTTAGTTCCGGAAAATGCATAAAAATGCCACTAAGTGTAACGAAACAATTGGCAAATGGTGTAAAACAAGCATGGAGCATCAAAAATTATAGATACGTTTGAGACGTATCAAGCATCCCCAAGCTTAACTCCTGCTCGTCCTCGAGTAGGTAAGTGATAACAAAAGAATAATTTTTGAGGTGACATGCACCTACACAATCTTAATCATATATGTAAGCATTGGAGAGCTGGGATCAATAGAACTTAAAACATGGGCATGAAGATATAATCATGACAATAAGAACTTAGCAACCATGTTGTAAACATGCAAATGAACACAAACAAAAGATCATGAAAATGAAACAATGAAAGTCAAACGTGTGTTCAAATCATAAGGAAAAACATACAAAAGGTTTTCAGCTTGTCCTTCAAAGAGAGCAAAACATAAATGCATATGACACCTTCAAGTTTAAGAGGGCGACTAGATACAAATAATTTAAGAACAACTGAAACCAACAATATGAGTCAATCAATGAACTTTGGGACAATGCATATCACACTAAGAATGACAACTATGATCTCTTAATGGTGCATAAAGAAAGAAGGTGGTGACTCAACATAAAAGTAAAAGAAAGGCCCTTCGCAGAGGGAAGCAGTGATTGCAAGTTTTATAACCTTCAAAAATTATGGTACTTACCGGCTTTGAGCTCTCATTGCCCCCATCATAAGCATCTTGAATGGTTAAAGTTAATGCGAGAACAATTATGATGCATATGCTTGACAAATCATAAGTTGAAAACCTCGTGCCCCGTGAATACGAGTACCCAAACCTCATGCTACTTTACTTAGAGTCCCAAGCAAGGCTCTTGTCATTGTAAGTATATGCATATCATTGAGAACCGCCAATGGGGTACCTCCGTGACCGATGACATGGAACAAGCCCACACCAAAATGACAGGACAAGCAGACAATGAACACCTCGACATCTCTTTTATTTGCTATATTGTTTAGCTTTTTATTGTGAGATGCGTCGTCGAATGTTCACCATGGGTATGCTGCAAATTTCCACCATGAATTATGCATGGCTTAGATTGGCGGCCCGGCGTTTCCCTAACACATATACAAACTCCATGATCCCCACAAGATTCCCAATTCATTTCACACCGCGGGCATCCATAAACAAAAGATCACGATATCAACTCAAATAAGAGGTGCAATGTTGAAAGCTTGCCCCATGACAGCATGGATGGGCTAGAATCCAACTTACAACTTGCAAGCATAACAACTCAACATAAGAGACCACAATGTCAAATTTTTAAGAACAGGAAAAAGTAAAGTGTGCCTTCCGGTTCGTGAGAGCTTTACTAACCGAGTTTCGCATAACACTGGTAAGAGTTTAATTTGAAGAGAAAATAAAAGCAAGTCAAATTTACTTGGAATAGCAAATTGCTAGTAGGTATGTATGGTGGACACTTTGGAAAACTTTGGCTTTTAGGAGTTGGATGCACGAGTAGAGCTCATACTCAGTACAAGGTGAGGGCTAGCAAAAGACTGGGAGCGACCAACTAAGAGAGCAATAATGGCCATAATCATGCAAAGCGACAAAGCGACATTAAAAGAAGCATAAGATGGCATCAAAAGTCAAAAACTAAATGATCATGAAGGCTATTGGCGACTTTGTAAGAGTCTAACATGTGTGAGCATGCGCCAAGTCAACCCAAATAAAGCATCAAGGAGAAAACCAAAATAATGCTTCCATACAATAAAAACAACGCATGATTTTTTCAAAGGCTCATTAAGCAATCTCAGTTATTTGAGACAAGTCATGCTACAGCAAAACCACTAAGCATACTATCAAAAAGACATCAAGCATGACATGAAAAAGCCTAAGCCGCAGTCTACACAAGCTCCTTCTTGTACCACTATTTTGCATAAAGTTTTTTCTCTTTTCCAACACCATTTGAAATTTTTATAAAGACACCTCTTTTGATGAAAACCAATGAAGATCAGAGGCAAAAAATACACCTTGATGAAAAGATATGACAAGATCTGAATGCAAATCAAGGCGAAAACGAAAACCAAAAGCAGTAGCAGAAAAAGAAGAACGCTCGATGAACGATAAGAGTGAAAAACTGAGCGTTCTTTGCAAATGAAAACGAGTACATCTCCTCCAAAGAAATTTGTTGGGGTCCAACCATTTATTGAAGCAAACAAACTAACTAAACCAACTAAGAAAACTAAAACAACTGACGCTCCAAGAAAAACACATAGTGCATGAAGCAATAAAAATATAGTGTTTTGAAAGGTGACCTGATTTTTGCCGATGAAGAAGGGGTGCCTCGGGGGCATCCCCAAGCTTTGACGCTTGTACTTCTTGGATATTTCTTGGGGTGATGCATGGGCATCGCCAAGCTTGAGCTTTTGTCCATTCTTCAACTCATCTCATCATTCTCCAATCCCTACACTTGAAAACTTCCTTCATACAAAACTAAACACAAATCTATTAGCAACATTAGTGCAAGCATAACATATAATCAATCCTCTATTTGCTTCAGGTTTCAACTCAAAACCACCACATATATAGCATATACTACTGTGGCAACCTCCCCAAAAGTTCCATGATCAAAAGAACTCAAAAGAAAGCGATAAAGTGGCAAACACAAATATTGGCAAAAATCTGTCAAAACTGAACAGCTGACAAAGGTCGAATTTTTTAGGGATTTTCTGTTGCTCAAATCAAAAAGTGTTCAACTAAGAAAAGTTTGGATATAACCTGGGGCATATGCCCAAGAAATCGCAGGTCCAAAAGATAAACAGAGAATTTTCACGAATTTTAACGGTGCAGCACCGAAAACAGTTTCAGGACAGCAACATCCCCAAATCTTTACCTCACTCAAATTAGAGGCTTCTCTTGGCACAAAAACGAAATAAACAAGATAAGGAGCAGTCATTACAGTAGTAATGACTTCCAAGACTCCAATAAAGAAAAAGTACTGAAAAGAAAACATTGGGTTATCTCCCAAGAGTGCTTTTCTTTAACGCCTTTGAGCTAGGCGCAGAAAAGTGCGAATCAAGTAATATCAAGTGATGAAGTGCTAGGATCAGCACGTGCCTTACGTCTCCCTTTCTTACCTTTGCTCTTGACTCTAGGAAAGACATGGTTATTACAAGGTGGAGAAGTAAATGTTATATTGCCTTTTCCCACATCGATAACGGCGCCCAGGAGCTTCAGAATGGATCTTCCAAGTGTGATTTGTCCTTTTCCTACACATTCAATAACAAGATAATCAGTAGATATCATTCTTCCTAGGATTTTTGTAAAGACTCCTTCAGCAATTCCAAGGGGAAATATGGTGGCATTGTTAGTAAGAAAAATTTCTTCTCCTCCCTCAGAAAGCTTCCAAAGGCTCAAAGATTCATAAACATCCTTTGGCATGAGACAAAATTCAGACATAATATCACAACGAGCATGAAAAGTTTCACCACTAATGGTGATTTTTATTGTAGGATACCAACTCGAAGGTTCAGTATTTGTTGGCACATAATCAAAATGCTGGCGCAAAGTATTGTAGCAAGAATTCAAACTAGCAGTTTGAGTCTCAAGAGTATTAAGTCTATTGAAAATGCACACAAGAGAGGAATCAAAATAGGTTGGCATGCTATAAATTGTAATCAACTTTTTTATAATATTGAAGGCTTGATCTCCATCACAATGAAGGAAATCTCCTTCAGCAGTAGCATCCAAAGCATATCTATAACGAAGAGAAAGTCCAAAGTAAAAGCTACTAAGAAGCAAACTCAAAGTCATTTTAGGTTCAGTTTTTTCATGCCAATCATAAATTCTAGACCAAGCTTCTTTAAAGCTTTCCTCATCTTTCTGCTTAAAGGTAAAGATCATGTCCTCGGGGGACATAGTAGTAACAACTGAACTAGACATAATAAACTAAAAGTAAAGAAATAGCAACTACCAAGGATTCTAATTTTTTTGGGTTTTTGATATAAAAAGCAATGCAGGTAAAATAAAATAAAGTAAAGCAAAACAAATAACAAAGTAAAGAATGTGTGTGCGAAGAACTCCCCTCGCAGAAGTCTTCTCTCCTTCCCGGCAATGGCGCCAGAAAAATAGCTGATGCCTCTGATGGCGACCAGACTGTCCTTGTGCGTGGTGAATAACCAGCCCGTTGGGAACCCCAAGAGGAAGGTATGATGAGTGCAGCAGCAAGTTTTCCCTCAGTTTAAGAAACAAAGGTTTATCGAATAGGAGAAGAGAGACAATGACGACTGAAGGTGTTGTGGAACCTGCACACACACAAACAAATACTTTGTTCCCAACTTGCGATGAGGTTGTCAATCTCACCGGTTTGCTTGAAACAAAGGTTATGAGTGTATCGAGTGGAAAACAATATAGTATGTGAGTAAAGTAAATAGTACGAGTAAAGTAAACAGGTGATAGCAATATGATGTAAATAGGACCGGGGTCCACAGTTCACTAGTGGTGTCTCTCCATAGATAAAATAACACATGCTGGGTAAACAAATTACAGTTGGACAATTGATAGAATAAAGATAACGTGATATGTCAAGAAGATCACTATGAGATTTACTCTGGGCATTACAACAAAATACATAGACCGCCATCCAACTGCATCTATGACTAATAATCCACTTGTGGTGAATCAATCCGAGAACTCCACAAGTATTAAGTTGCGAACAACAGATAATTGCATTAAGCAAAGTGTGTAATGTAAACAAAGCATATGCCCTTGAGCATATGAATGTTGTTTTCTCCCTAGTAGCAACAGCACATCTACCACCTTAGAGGTTTCTGTCACTCCCCCAGGTGAAATAGAGGCATGAACCCACTATCGAGCATAAATACCCCCTCTTAGAGTCACTAGCAACTACTCGGCCAAGATAGCTACTAACAACGGAGAGCATGCAAGATCATAAACCACATAGAGATAACAAAAGATAATATTCAGTACAGCAACTTAATCATAAACACCAATATTCATCGGATCCCAACAAACCAAACATGTAGAATTACATAACGGTGATCTCAATCATGTATGGCAGCTCATGAGATCTAAACATGAAGCACATAGTGGAGAAGACAACCATCTAGCTACTGCT
The DNA here is from genome assembly GCA_007115705.1 of Dactylis glomerata. NCBI lineage: Eukaryota > Viridiplantae > Streptophyta > Magnoliopsida > Poales > Poaceae > Dactylis > Dactylis glomerata. The sequence goes on from QXEO01001457.1 coordinate 218,634, forward strand.
ATGGACCCATAGTCCAAGGTAGACTACTCACTCATCGCTCCGAAGGCAAGCATGGCGATGAAGGAGACCTCCGGTGGCGATTCCCCTCTCTGGCAGGGTGCCGGGAAGAGCTTCTGGACCCTCCCGATCTTCGGGTCGATGGCGGTGGCGGATCGCGATGTATTCTGGAAAACTGATCGGGCCCTTAGGTTTTTCTTGTCGGGGGGTCTTTATAGGCGAAGGGTCGATGTCAGAGGAGGGACCAGGCACCCTCACACGGGGGTGGCGCGGGCCAGGGGCTGGCCGCGCCGCCCCTGTGTGTGGGGCCTTGGTGGCCCCCCTCCTACTCCTCTTCGGATCTCTGGAAGCTTCCGGGTAAAATAAGACTTCAGGAACTTGTTTCGTCTAATTCCGAGAATATTTCCTGTGTATCACTTCTGAAACACAAAAACAGCAAAAAACAGGAAACTGCACCGTGGCACTTCGTTAATAGGTTAGTTCCGGAAAATGCATAAAAATGCGACTAAGTGTAACGAAACAATAGGCAAATGGTGTAAAACAAGCATGGAGCATCAAAAATTATAGATACGTTTGAGACGTATCACGGGGTCTTACCTTCATGATAACTCACGGCATTCGAGTTTTGGTGCGATAACGTAGCTCGAGAATCTTATGTCGCAGTCTCTTTTGACTGATGAAATATCAAAGAATTTCAAATTGTATTAACTTCTCCCAAGTAGCTCCCGATGGGAGTAGTCGCTCTGCATTTTGTCGACTACGTAGTCAAAGTTGTATGGTTGTCGAAATGTTGAGCGGCTCGTAGCCTTCTTCATCTTTATTGCTGATTGTCTTATTTTCTATCGGGTGCGCGCTCAGCGCTCCCGATGGGAGTAGCCCCCGAGGCTATGGTTGGATACTTGTAGTCAATCATAGACTCAAATTGACTCCTTCTTCTTGTTTATAAGCCCCCGTGCCGAAGGCAAGGTTGTTTCATACCTTTTATAATACATTCTTTTCCTCTTTGTTATTATCGTCTGCTATGTGCAGAATTTAACTCCTTTGTAAATATGTTTATGGGCCTTGCTATCACGGAGGCCCGTTAATATGTGCTTATAAATAAAGCACCTTTGGTGAGGGTAAAACCCCTAAACAGATTCCTCCTCCGCCGCATCATCTTCTTGCTTCATCTAGGGTTACTTTTCTCCCCACTTTTCCACATGACTGGTGCAGATGGGTCCCGTCTGGACCTTGGCTCTCCGACGTTGCCGCGGGGTCGCGGCCGCCTTCGTGGCTGCAAAAACAAGACAACTCCAGCTGCTGTGGGATCCTCGTCGCCCGCTCCGGTGAAGCGTCGTCCCGGCCGCCCGGCCGGTAGTAAGAATAAACCGAAGGTGACTAGTGCCGCCCCAGGTCCAAGCGCTCCTCCCCCTGGTGCTTTTCCTGCTTCGCCCAGGATATTTTCTTTCTTTTGCATCGCCAATGCGCAGTGCCGTGAGATTCAGCGCTTGCCGCTGAATTTTACCAAGTTCATGGATGGGCGAGAACTGCGAGAAGCGGTTCTTCGTGAATAATCTGGTGGAGGAACTCCATACGAAGTGGAGGTTTGGTACGACGGCGCCGGCGAGCAATACTTCAAGGGCGGCTGGTCGCAGTTTGCAGAAGACCATGACCTCCACCAAGGCTTCTTCATGACTTTCGACTTCGATATCGTCACGTCAAAGTTCGACATGAAAATCTACGATGGCACCCAGTGCCAGAAGGAGTATGAAGCTGAAGTACACTTCCATTAGAATCTTCTTTATGTAATCTCTTTTTCTGGTTGCCTTGCTGTCGTGCTATCTGTAATGAATACTCGTATTTTGCTTTGATGCTTTTTTAATAGACCATGGGAACAAATCATTGTTCCGAGGCATGCTTTATACTTATCGGGTTCTTGTGAACCAATTATATTACTTTGAAGAATATCGGGTTGTCTGCACAACCTAGTAGTGTAAAAGATCTCCATATCGTGATAAAACTTTCTTTCGTACGACCCGAGGGTTGAAGCCCCCGAGCGGAAAAGGAAAATAGTTGTACAATTTGTCGAGTTCAACCCAAGGAGCCCGACCTATGGCCTCGTGTTCTGGGTTCAGAGGGTTAACTCGAGTTTACTGATACCACTAGATTTCTTCTATGCGTAAAAACATCGTAGCTGCTCCACATTCCATGGGTTGCTCTTGTCTTTTCCTGTCTTCTTGTCTTGTAGTCGATAAGCTCCTCCTGGTATCACTTCTGTGATGATGTAAGGTCCCACCCAAGGGGACTCTAAGTTTCCGTGGCTATCCTGCCTGAGTCGTAAGACTAGATCTCCCACCACAAAGGATCGTGGACGAACTCGACTACTATGGTAGTTCCGCAGGCTCTATTGATACTGTGTGGCTCTTTCTAATGCTTTATCTCTTGCTTCATCCAGTGCATCGATGTCGTCCTGTAACACTTCTGTTGATGTTACTTCGTCGTATGCCGTCACTCTTGGAGATTCGTGTGTAACTTCAACTGGAAGCACGGCTTCTGCACCATGGACCAGGAAGAAAGGAGTTTCTTGAGTAGCTATGTTAGGCGTGGTTCGTAAACTCCAAAGAACGGAGGTCAATTCATCTACCCAAGCGCTCTTGGCTTTCTCGAGAAGTGCTAAGAGCCTCTTTTTTATCCCATTGCATATTAGGCCGTTGGATTTTTCGACTTGCCCATTTGTCTTCGGGTGTGCTACGGATGCGAATTTGAGCTTGACTCCCAATCCTTCGCAGTAACTCTTGAATTCCTTTGAAGTGAAGTTTGTCCCATTGTCCGTGATGATGCTATATGGTACACCGAAATGGAACACTATTGACTTAATGAAATTGATTGCTGCTGTCGAATCTTGAGTTGTTACCGAGGCTGCTTCCACCCACTTGGTAAATTTGTCGACTGCCACTAGCATGTAAACATGCCCTCCTGGCCAGGATTTGTGCAACTTTCCCACCATATCGAGGCCCCATTGTGTAAAGGGCCAGGACAATGGTATTGGCTGTAACTCTGCTGCTGGCGCATGCGGTCGAGATGCGAATCTTTGACATGCTTCACACTTCCGAACTATATCTTTCGCGTCTTCAATGGCTGTTAGCCAATAGAATCCTGCTCGGAACGCTTTTGCCACTATGGCCCTGCTGCTAGCATGATGGCCACATACTCTGGCGTGTATATCTTTTAATATTACTTGCCCTTCTTGAGGTGTGACGTAATGTTGCAAAACGCCAGTTATGCTCTTTTTGTATAATTTCCCCTGCAACACGACAAATGCCTTCAATCGTCGAGTTATTCTCTTGGCTTCCACTGCATCTTCTGGTAACTGTTTATTTATCATGTACGCGAGATATGGCTGCATCCAGGTTTCTTCTATCATCATGATTTCTTCGGGTTCTGGCGCAGCCCCCGAGCCTGCTGCAGTAGTCGAACTTTTGACGCTTTTTATCGACCTTTCCACTATTTCTTCCCAAAAGACTCTAGAAGGCACGGGCAAACACTGTGACCCGATATTTGCTAAATTGTCGGCTTCTTCATTGCTGTTTTTGCTGATGTGCGAGACTTTGCATCCATCGAATGTTCCTTCTAGATAGTGATATAGGTTCTTGTAGGCCATCATGTTGTCATTAATTGTGTCGCACCTGTTCATGACTTGTTGGATGACAAAGTTTGAATCTCCAAATATTTTTAGGCGAGTTGCTCCACATGCTTTGGCCATCTTCATTCCATGTAACAAAGCCTCGTATTCTGCTTCATTATTAGAGGCCTGCGGAAAACTCATCCTTAGAACGTACTTCAATTTGTCGCCATGCGGCGATATCAAGACTACTCCTGCGCCTGCACCTTGGACTCTCTTAGAACCATCGAAGTACATTGTCCAGACACTCGATAAATCTGGCGGTCCTGTGCTCTGCAGCTCCAGCCACTATGCTGTGAAATCTGGCAAAATTTGCGACTTGATCGCCTTCCTTTTTTCGTACGTGATGTCCATGGGAGATAGTTCGATTCCCCACAAAGAGACACGTCCGGTTGCTGAAGGATTGTTCAGTATGTTCGATAGTGGCGCTTCATTGACCACTATAATTGGGTGCACCGCAAAGTACTATCATAATTTTTGTGCTGTTGTAAAAACACTATATGCAAGCTTTTGATAATGCGGGTACCTCTGTTTTGTCGGAGATAGTACTTCACTGATGAAATATACCGGCCTCTGGATGCCGTGGGCTTTTCCTTCTTCACTTCTTTCGACTACTAATACTGTACTCACCACTTGATGGGTTGCGGCGATGTAGAGTAGTAGTGGCTCTTTTTCTTTTGGTGCGACCAGCACTGGTGGCGTGGAGAGCACTTTTTTCAGCTGCGCAAAAGCTGCGTCTGCTTCTTCTGTCCATTCAAATTTGTCATCTGACTTCTTCATAAGTGCATAGAAAGGAAGCGCCTTTTCTCCCAATCGAGCAACAAAGCGACTTAGAGCCGCGACGCGTCCTGCGAGTTTCTTTACGTCGTGTAGTTTCGTGGGTTTCCCCATTATTAAAATTGCTTGGATCTTCTCTGGGTTCGCCTCTATTCCTCGTGCTGACACCAGGAACCCTAAAAGTTGTCCTGCCGATACGCCGAAGGAACACTTTGTCGGGTTAAGCTTAAGCTTGCACCTGCTTAGGTTGTCGAAAGTTTCTGCCAAGTCGCTGATTAGGGATTCCTCCTCTCTTGTAGTAATGACTACATCGTAAATGTAGACTTGGATGTTGCGTCCTATTTGGCTTCCGAGGCAATTTTGCATCATCCGTTGATAAGTCGCTCCTGCATTTTTTAGGCCGAACGGCATTACTTGATAGCAAAACACCCCATATGGCGTGATGAAGGCTGTCTTTTCTTCATCTTCTTTTTTCAACTTGATCTGGTAGTAACCAGAATATGCGTCCAAAAAGGAAAGCCTTGCGCAGCCCGCTGTTGAATCAATTATCTGATCGATGCGGGGTAGAGGGAAGGGATCCTTTGGACAATGCTTATTGAGAGATGTGTAATCGACACATACTCTTTGTACGTCTGTGTTTTTCTTGGGTACGATGACTGGATTGGATACCCAACTCGAAGTTTTTATTTCTCTGATAAATCCGGCGTTTTCTAGCCTGTGCAATTCTGATGCTATCGCCTTCCTTTTGGGTTCATCAAATCGTCGCAATGGTTGCTTGACTGGCTTTGCTTTAGGATCTACATTTAATGCGTGCTCGATGAGTTCCCTAGGAACCCCTGGCATGTCTGAAGGACACCAGGCGAAGATTTCCCAGCGCTCACAGAGGAACTCGACGAGCGCGCTTTCCTATGTGGGATCCAAGTTTACCGCAATCGATGTCGTCTTGTTTGGGTCCGTAGGGTGGACCTGGATCTTCTTCGAGTCCTGAGTTGTGTCGAAAGCCTGATCTGGCAGGGATCGTCCAACATTGGGTAGCACATTATGATCCATTTCTCCTTTCAGCCTCTCATATTCTGCTATCATGCCGAAGGTTTGCGCCATTCTATTGAATTCTCTGTCGCACGTGTTGGCTACTTCAAAGCTCCCTTGCACTGTAATTGTTCCTTTGGGTCCTGGAATTTTTAACGTTAGATACGCGTAGTGAGATACTGCCATGAACTTTGCAAATGCTAGGCGCCCTAGGATTGCGTGGTATGGTGATGGCCAGTCCATAACTTCAAATTCCATCTTCTCTCTACGATAGTTGCTGCTACTACTGAAGCAGACGTCGAGTTCTATTTTCCCCAGAGGGTAATTTGCGGCTCCTGGTACTATTCCATGGAAAGAACAATCTGTTGGCTTTAGGCTTGACAGTGAGATACACATTGCCTTCAGGGTTCTAACATATATTAGGTTTATGCCACTTCCTGCATCCATAAACACTCTCCCGATGTCATACCCTCCTATTTGCGCCTTTAACACCATTGGCGAGTGGCCCGGCTTGGGAACTTTCCTTGGATGGTCTGCTCTGCTGAACTTAACTGGTTGATATGACCACCGTAAGTACTCTGTGGTGGCTGGTGGCGATGATATTGCTAGGTTTACTTGCCTGGATATGCTCTTTTGCTCTTTCCCTGACTTAGGCATCGGTTGAATCATTGCCGATATGTAAACTTTTGACTCTAGGTGCCTCGCTAGCCTTTGTACTTGATATCCTTGACTTGTGTGTTTTTCTCCTTGCCATCCCCCTTGGCTTGAACCCATGGCGCTTTGTAGCCTTAGGAAAGTTCTACAGTCTTTCATCTGGTGATTTGAGACTCTTTTTCCATCAAGATATGCGTAGTGGATTCGACAAGGTCCGTATAGCATGTCTTCGGCCGAAGGGACGGAGTATCTCAGTTTTTCTGTTCCTTTTGCTTGAAACCTCCTATTTTCATATCCTTCCTCTTCCCTTGCTTCGTAACCCGCGGCTACTTGATTTCGCCTTCCTTGGTTATCCCTGCTGCGGTGTCGTCTCCTTTGTCTACTTGTTCTGTCAACTTCTGGTGAACGTCCTCTTTTGTTATTATATGCGTCCTCTCCGTCAGCGAATTTGTTGGCTTCTTCCATTAGCTCAGCTACTGTCGTTGGCCTTGTTCTTCCTATCTCTTCCACGAGATATGAACGACGAAGGCCGGCCGAAAAAGCATCTATTGCTCGTTCGTCGGAGACATCCTCTGCTGAGTTTTTGATTACACTCTATCGTTGTATATAAGAACGTAGAGTTTCGCCTTTCCTTTGCACATACGCTTTGACTTCCTCCAGTGATGCTGGACGCTTGTATGTCGAACGGAAATTTCTTGCGAATTGGCTTTCGAGTTCTCCCCAGCTTCCAATGGATTCATTAGGTAGGGTATTCAACCAAGACCGTGCTGCGCTGGTGAGGTGTAGTTGCAAACTTTGCATTGCAGTCGCTTTTGTTCCCCCTAATATCTGTACTGCCTGCAGATAATCCGATAACCATAGGGTAGGTTCTTGCGACCCATCATATTTTTGTTGGTCGTGTGGTAACTTGAATCCTTTGGGTACTCGCGTTTTATGAACCCTGCGGGTAAAGCATAACGCGCCCATCTCTTTTTCGTCGTCTTCATAATTTTCTTCCCTCCAGGCGCGGCGCGATTTATTTACTCGAGCCTGCGCTATTATATTTCTTGCGTCCTCCCTCCTTTTTTGTCGCCTTTCTTCTTCTGATGACTCGCTAGACTCGTTTCGTGTGATATTGTGTTTGAACTTCTCCTTTCGCCTTTCCTTGTAGCTTGTCGACTTTGTCTCTGGACCTTTCCCCCTGATCTTGTCTTCCACTATCCCGAGGCTTCGTATTGCGGCTTGGTGCATGTCTTCCCGCGGATCTTCGGGTTCTGGCCGCGTGGTTAGTAAATATGCCTGTGCTGCTATCAGCGCTGCTTCCGGTGTTTCTTGCACGAAGTCTTCTTCCTCCTCCTCCAGCTGTGGAGTAATGCTCCTTGAATACCTTTCCTCTCTACTTTGCGCTGTTGCCCTTCTGTTGTGCTTTGGGTCTCTGCGTCTTTCCCTGCTGTACTCTGAATCCTCACTGTAATCATCCCAATACTCTTCCCTTGACATACTGTTATTATCTTGGAAAAACATGTTTCTTTCCTCTCTTAGTTTCTTCCTATGCTGGTGCAATGCATACTGATATCCCATTAGAACTTCTCTTCTCGATCCTTCGGGTACTTCTGTGCCATGATTTATAGCTGACATGATGATCCTCCACTCTCCGGCTGAGACGTGAACCTTCTCCTTCTCCTTCTCCTTTTTGTTGCGCTCCTTAACCTTGTCGACTTGCTTGTCGACCCCTTCACTTCCTTCGTTGTTGTTTTCTTCTTCCGCTTCAGTGATAATGATGCATAACTGGTGTACTTTTTTGGAGACGCCACTACTTCCTGCAGTGAAGTCCCTTGTACTGTTGTACGTTTTACGCGTTGTCTCTTCCAAGTCGAGTTTTTCCCGAATTTTGTCGCCTTCTGGGATTTTTGCTTCTCCTAAGCTGACCGGTGAGTTTACCTCGCTGGAAGAGCCTTCAGAATATTCCATCATTGCTATTGTTTCGGGCTTGCTTGCCGACGGATCATGTTTCGTCGTATCCGAAAGGCGAGATGAACCCGATGGCCCGATGGAGATGCTTAAACTTCCGATTGTCAACTCCATCTCTTGATTTTCGTCGACTTCTGCACTGCTGTTGGCTAAAAGCAAAAAAGCCATCGAATTCATGACTCCAACGCCCCTGGTCCCCATGGTCGGCGCCAATTGACGAGGGTTAACTCGACAAATGTCCTAGATGAAGAACTTAGGATCGGGGAGATAGGGCGTCGGATGAACTCAAAGGTAAGGTTAGTCGAAATAGGTGTATATCGAAAGTAAACTTGGGTGTTGAACCTGGCTTGCTTTCAATCTGCCCTACACCGTCCCCTCCTGGCCCCCATATATAGGTGGCTAGGTCCCGAGGATCGGGTAGGGTCCGATGCAGATTACAATATTGATATACGGTAAGGACTCGTATCTCGACTATCATTACAATTGGGCCTAGCTTAACGGGCCTCAGGGGTACTCAACTAACGGGCTCTATTAGCTATGCCCTTGTCAGTGAGCTTCAATGATGAGTACTGGTTATGGACCCAAGATATATCTTCACGGTCCAATGCCAAAACACTCATATATGGTGGCTTCGGCCACCAACCTCTTCTTGAAGAGTTAATTCCTTGAAAATCTTTTGGGTTGTATTGAGCTTTCTTGGTTTTGTTGCTCTTTGATATGGGAAGGCACTTATGTTGGTTTTATCAAGTTGTTTTGTTGTCTCTTGCAACATTAAGTGCCGAGAACCACTCCATGTTTGTTTCTCTAACCTAAGCCCCCCTTCGTCCCTAAGACTCTTCTTTCCAACACACAAGTCAACCTCTTGTTTTACCTTGGCTCTTGATGAGATGGCCAGACTTTCCGTGTGCAAGTGATATAATTTTTCCAATGGGTGGAAACCCTTATTTCCTTAGCAAATTTTCATGCCTCCATGTACTGCCACGAAGTGGTGCACTTTGCAGTACATGGGCCAGAAATTTGCCCCAGAAATTTGGTCGGAAACGTTAAATTTCCGCCCCCCCCCAGAAATTCCATCACTTAACCCGGAAATTCCGGGGGCCGGAATTTCCGCCCCCAGGGCCAGAATTTCCACCCCCAGGGCCGGAATTTCCGCCCCCAGCGGTTAGCCTATATAAGGAGGGGGCCGGGGTGAAGATACCTCTTGGCATCTTCTTCCACCCCCGACCTCCTCTCTCCAAACTGCCGCTGCCGCCTCTTCAAGCACCACTCTGGCGACTCCCTAGCCGCCGGAATCATCGGATCTCACCGGCCCGTGCTCTCCTCGATGTGGGGGTTCCTTTCCTCCATGTGGTTTTCACCATGGACGACGGTATTGTCCCAAATCCCTCTCCCTAGGTGCTCTTGCCCTAGCTCTAGATTTGTTTGGGCCGATCCGTTCTTCCATTGAAAGGAGCATGTTTTTAGAGGTAGTATCTTGTCTAGGGAACCACAAGGAAATCTCTCTTTGTGGCAACGCACTCTCTTGTGCATCAATGTTGCCATCCACAAGGAATACTATGCTGCCTATGAAGAGAGGAGGGCCATCATTCACAATCAATAGTCCATTTGTCGTGAGATTCAGCTTATCCAAGACCCGTCAGCTCAGCTCCCTCCTATTCCTGAACCTACCTACATTCCGTATGATCGGTGGCAAGATGACAATGGCATCGATTGGGCTCAGTTGGAGGCTCTCTCCAAGGTTGATAGTGATGAGGAGACTTTCGAGAGAGATGAGGAAGATGAGGATGCTGCGGGTGATGAGGACGAGTTCGATGATGAGTGATCTCCTTGGGACGTGTAGCATCGCTCTTCTCCCTTTTTGGTGTCTCGATGCCAAAGGGGGAGAAGTAGTTCTATTTAGGATTTGCTTTGGGACTTCTTAGGGTGTGCTCTTATTTGCTTTTCATGAACCTTGTGAGTGGAGACTTTGGTGGAACCTTTATTGTAATAGGCTTGAGAACTTGTTATCTATTTATCTCCTCTTGGTGTGTGAAAATTTGCTCTTGTTGCTCATTTCCTATCTTGCACATGTTTAGGGGGAGCTCGTGTATATGTATTATTATTGCAAATCCTTGTATTGTCATCAAACACCAAAAAGGGGGAGATTGAAAGGACATGTTCCTAGCTTTCGTTTTTGGGTGTTTGATTACAACACAAGGCAATTAATCTTGTGCTAAGCATTGCAGGGATTCTCCAGGTATTGCATAAGACGAAGTTGAAGAGAAGTTTGGAAAAGGGGACTACTGTAGGAAGGCTCAAAATCACCTAGAGGACTGCATTTTACAGGGCCAGAAATTATGTTTCAGGGCCAGAAATTCTGCCCCAGAGGGCCGGAATTTCCGCCCCTGGACAAAATTTCTGGGGGCCAGAAATTCCATAATTTCCGGCCCTTCGAAATTCGGCTAAGTCCCTTACGGAATGTTGTGGTGCAACGTGCAGTAAGGGGGCCGGAAATTCCATAATTTCCGGCCCTCGAAAATTCGGCTAAGTCCCTTACGGAATGTTCTGGTGCAACGTGCAGTAAGGGGCCGGAAATTCTGGTTTGGCAGAATTTCCGGGGGCCGGAAATTCCATAATTTCTGGCCCTCGAAAATTTGGCTAAGTCCTTATACAAAGGGCTGTGGTGCAACTCTCTGGTAAGGGGCTGATTGCTTCGGTTGTGATGATGAAAATGACCGATCAGTTGAGAACCCCAAGAAAAAGGTATGATGAGCACAGCAGCAAGTTTCCCTCAGTAAGAAACCAAGGTTTTATCGTCCAGGAAAAAGTCAATACTCCAGAAGGTGATGCTTTCTAGCTTCGCGACGGCTCCGGACAATTTATAAGGCGCCTCGTCCAGGCTTTGCTTTGCGCGTGGCAACATGGAACCTGCACACAACACAACCAAATACTTTGTTCCCAACTTACGATGAGGTTGTCAATCTCACCGGTTTGCTTGAAACAAAGGGTATGAGCGTATCGAGTGGAAAACAGTAGTAATATGCAAGTAAAGTAAACAGGTGATAACAATATGATGGAAATAGGACCGGGGTCCACAGTTCACTAGTGGTGTCTCTCCATAAGATAAATAACACATGCTGGGTAAACAAATTACAGTTGGGCAATTGATAGAATAAAGATAACGTGATATGTCAAGAAGATCACTATGCGATTTACTCTGGGCATTACAACAAAATACATAGACCGCCATCCAACTGCATCTATGACTAATAATCCACTTGTGGCGAATCAATCCGAGAACTCCACAAGTATTAAGTTGCGAACAACAGATAATTGCATTAAGCAAAGTGTGTAATGTAAACAAAGCATATGCCCTCGAGCATATGAATGTTGTTTTCTCCCTAGTGGCAATAGCACATCTACAACCTTAGAGGTTTCTGTCACTCCCCAGATTCAATAGAGGCATGAACCTAACTATCGAGCATAAATACCCCCTCTTGGAGTTACTAGCAACTACTCGGCCAAGATAGCTACTAACAACAGAGAGCATGCAAGATCATAAATAACATAGAGATAACATAAGATAAATTTCAAAACAGCAACTCAATCATAACACCAATATTCATCGGATCCCAACAAACACAACATGTAGAATTACATAACGGTGATCTCAATCATGTAAGGCAGCTCATGAGATCTAAACATGAAGCACATGGTGGAGAGAACAACCATCTAGCTACTGCTATGGACCCATAGTCCAAGGTAGACTACTCACTCATCACGCCGGACCCAAGCATGGCGATGAAGAAGACCTCCGGTGGCGATTTCCCTCTCCGGCAGGGTGCCGGGAAGGGCTTCAGGACCCTCCCGATCTCGGGTCGATGACGGCGGCGGAACACGATATCTTTCTGGAATTCTGATCGGGTACTTAGGTTTTTCCCGTCGAGGGGTCTTTATAGGCGAAGGGGCAACATCAGAAGTGGGCCGAGGCGCCGTCACACATAGGGGGCGCGGCCAGGGGCTAGGCCGCGCCGCCCTATTGTGTGGGGCCCTCATGGCCCCACTCCGTCTCCTCTTCGGTTCTCTGGAAGCTTTGGTGAATTTCTGGACGTTTGGCTTTTGTTTCATCCAATTCCGAGAATATTTCCTGTGTAACTTTTCTGAAACACAAAAACAGCAGAAAACAGGGAACTGGCACGGTGGCGACTTGTTAATAGGTTAGTTCCGGAAAATGCATAAAAGTGCCACGAAGTGTAATGAAACACTAAGCAAATGGTGTAAAAACAAGAATGGAGCATCAAAAATTATAGATACGTTTTGGATGTATCAAGCATCCCCAAGCTTAACTCCTGCTCGTCCTCGAGTAGGTAAGTGATAACAAAAGAAATAATTTTTGAGGTGACATGCACCTACACAATCTTGATCATCTATTTAAGCATTGAGTGCTGGGATCAAAAGAACTTAAAACATGGGCATGAAATATATAATCTTGATAGAAGAAACTTAGCAACCATGTTGTAACATGAAATAGAACACAAACAAAAGATCATGAATTTGAAACAATGAAAGTCAAACGTGTGTTCAAATCATAAGGAAAAACATACAAATGGTTTTCAGCTTGTCCTTCATGGAGAGCAAAACATAAATGCATAGGACACCTTCAAGTTTTAAGAGGGCGACTAGATACAAATAATTTAAGAACAAGTGAAACCATGATCATGAATCAATCAATGAAAACTTTGGGACAATGGACATTATACTCAGAATGACAACTATGCTCTCTTAGACGGTGCATAAAGGTAGAAGGTGGTGACTCAACATAAAAGAAAAAGAAAGGCCCTTCGCAGAGGGAAGCAGTGATTCCAAGTTTTATAAACCTTCAAAAATTATGGTACTTACTAGCTTTGAGCTCTCATTGCCCCCATCATAAGCATCTTGAATGGTTAAAGTTAATGCGAATACAGTTATGATGCATATGCTTGACAAATCATAAGTTGAAAACCTCGTGTCCCGTGAATACGAGTACCCAAACCTCGTGCTACTTTGATTAGGTATATGCGTATCATCGAGAACCGCCAACGGGGTACCTCCGTACCCGATGACATGGAACAAGCCCACATCAAAATGACAGGACAAGCAGACAATGAACACCTCGTCATCTCTTTTATTTACCATTTGTATAGCTTTTTATTTTGAGATGCGTCATCGAATGTCCACTATGGGCATGCTGCAAATTTCCACCATGAATTATGCATGGCTTAGATTGGCGGCCCAGGCATTTCTCTAACACATATACAAACTCCATGAACTCCACAAGATTCCAATTTATTTCACACCGCGAGCATCCATAAACAAAAGATCACGATATCAACTCAAATAAGATGAAGTGCAATGTCGAAAGCTTGCCCCATGACAGCATGGATGGGCTAATTTCCAACTTACAACTTGCAAGCATAACAACTCAACATAAGAGAGTCACAATGTCAAATTTTTAAGAACGAGAAAAATAAAGTGTGCCATCAGGTTTGTGAGAGCTTTACTGACCAATTTTCGCATAACACTGGTAAGAGTTTAATTTGAAGAGTAGATAAAAGCAAGTCAAATGTACTTTGGAATAGCAAATTGCTAATAGGTATGTATGGTGGACACGTTAGAACAACTTGGTTTTGAGGAGTTGGATGCACGAGTAGAGCTCATACTCAGTACAAAACGAGGGCTAGCAAAAGATTGGGAGCGACCAACTAAGAGAGCAATAACGACCATAATCATGCAAAGCGACAAAGCAACATTAAGAGAAGCATAAGATGGCATCAAAAGTCAAAAACTAAATGATCATAGAGGCTATTGGCGACTTTGTAAGAGTCTAACATGTGTGAGCATGCGCCAAGTCAACCCAAATAAAGCATCAAGGAGAAAACCAAAATAATGCTTCCAAACGATAAAAACAACGCATGATTTTTTTCAAAGGCTCATTAAGCAGTCTCAGTTATTTGAGACAAGTCATGCTACAGCAAAACCACTAAGCATACTATCAAAAAGACATCAAGCATGACGTGAAAAAGTCTAAGCCACAGTCTAAACAAGCTCCTTTTTGTACCACTTTTTTGCATAAATATTTTTCTCTTTTCCAACACCATTCAAACTTTTTGAACCAACTCTTTTGAGGAAAACCAACATGGTCCAGAGGCAAAAATTCACCTTGATAAAAAGATATAAGAAGATCTGAACACAAATCAAGGTGAAAACGGAAATCAAAAGCAGTAGCAGAAAAAGAAGAACACTCGGTTTTTGATAAGAATGAAAACTAGAGCATTCTTGGCAAATGAAAAGCAAGGCAACTTCTCCAAAAGAAATTTGTTGGGGGTCCAACCATTTATTGCAGCAAAATAAACTAAACTAATACTGAAAACTTAAACAACTGACGCTCCAAGAAAAATGCATAGTGCATGAAGCAATAAAAATATAGTGTCTTGAAAGGTGACCTAATTTTTGCCGATGAAGAAGGGGCGCCTCGGGGGCATCCCCAAGCTTTGACGCTTGTACTTCTTGGATATTTCTTGGGGTGATGCATGGGCATCCCCAAGCTTGGGCTTTTATCCATTCTTCAACTCATCTCATCATTCTCCAATCCCTACACTTGAAAACTTCCTTCATACAAAACTCAACACAATTATGTTAGCAACATTAGTGTAAGCATAACAATGAATCAACCTCTTTTGCTTCAGGTTTCAACTCAAAACCACCACATATAAAGTATATACTACTGTAGAAACTTCCCCAAAAGTTGCGTGATCAAAAGAACTCAAAAAGAAAGCGATAAAGCGGCAAAAATGAATAGTGGCAGAAATCTGTCAAAACAGAACAGCTGGTAAATGCCGATTTTTAAAGGGGTTTTCTGTTGCTAAAATCAAAAAGTGTTCAACTAATGAAAGTTTGGATATAACCTGGGGCATATGCACAAGAAATCTCAGGTCCAAAAGATATACAGAGAATTTTCACGAATTTTTACGGTGCAGCACCAAAAACTGTTTCAGGACAGCAACATCCCCAAATCTTACCTCGCTCAAATTAGAGGCTTCTCTTGGCACAACAACGAATTATTTGCTTACTTGCTTGCTTGTCACGTAGGAAATTCACCTATTTGCACATCTAGTGAATTTATTTCGTGTCAAGCCTTAAATTTGAAAAAAGGTAAAATTTTGTGTAGCGCCTATTCACCCCCGTCTAGTCGCCCTTAAGATCCATTTCACGTATCCTATGGGGAGATCCTTTGTCTCCCCCCGGGAATGTGCATGGAGGATGCGCGGCGGAAACCCGCTGCCGTGGGCAAGCAAAAGGCATCATTACACGGATAGGCATAGTAAATGTAGAGGAGACCGCCCGGTCACGTCCCATCGGCGCGGTGCCCAGGCCGGCATGATAGACAGCGCAGCTCGTAGCCTCGGCTGCCTCGCAGGGCTACTCCACCACCCAAAACCATGCGACATCTGTCTCGCATGCGCATTGGCCACTGTGGAATCCCCTTAACGTATAAAAGGAGGGCCAGACCACGGTCCAAAGGGGACAGACGGCTCTTAGATCCTCTCAGCTAGCTCCTTCACCTCGGAGAAGTTAGCCTAGTTTAGAACTCTAGAAATAGCTAAGTCCGGTGGCCTGAAGCCTAGCTCGACGGCCCCCGGCAACCGGTACACACGCCGATGATCATATTACATCAAGCAAGCTCAGACAAGCTAGACGTCGGGTTTTACGCGAGACTCTGTCGCGGCCTGAACCAGGATAAAATCCTTGTGTGCTTTCATGTGTGATTCGTGGTGACGAAGGCATCTCATCCGCGCCCGCATGCCAACAACCTAGGGAATGCATATCCCCGGTGTTCGTTTTTTGACACGCGATATCAGGCGCGTCACGTAGGGGAACGATATTTCTCTTTGCCATCCTCTTCGGCTTCATCTTCATTGTGTTCGTCGACTCCAGTTCCTCCTCTCTTGGCCATGCCTAGGTAAGGGAATGGTGCGGCCGGGGTGGCCACGACACCCGCTTCAGATCGAAGGGCGAACCACTCGGTCGTTGTAGCCCATCTGCTGACTCAGGAAGCGGTGGTGCGTGCGCCCGCCCGATCCTCTGTGGTTGGTGCGCAACCAGCCGGACCTGCGAATGCAGCCCATCAGTAGGGAGGCGGCGTAGGAGGTGCCACTGCCTAGATCTTCAGTGTGACGGTTGCGCAGGAAGCGTTGCCGCCGACCCTTTCTCCGACGAGGGTGCAGGAGGCATCCCCATTGGACCTCAACCAGGTGGCACAGGAGGTGTCACCGCCAAAGAGCCTCAAGGCAGCGCGGAGGCGCTGCCGACAGAGAAGGCGGTGGGGAGAACGTCCCATCGTGTGCTGGTCCCCAGGGAATGCCCCCTCCTCCACCACCTCCTCAACCCAAGATACCTCATGTCGAGGGCCCTCGCTCTAGCCAGCGTGAGGCAGGGAGTGGTATGAATGGCGGAGTGCCGGTGTCTCACTGCTCTGCCTAGGCTCCACGAGGCATAAACAACCTTGGGGAGGCCTTGATCACCATGTGTACCCTCACTTCATTCCCTCCAGCACAAGGGACGCCAGTGTACACGTTATGGGAAGCTCGCCTCAGGGAGCTAACCGAGTACATGCAGCGCCGCACCGCCACAACGCACTCTCGTTCTCGTTTCTTGTCTCAGGGGACGGGTGCGACGTCAGTGCACCTTGGAGGGGTGGTAGCCGCGACAGCACGTCGTGGCGAAGTGGAGCCTTCTACGGCTGGTTATGCTCGGCCTGCAGCCGATGCATATCAGCCCGCAGTAGCAACTCCTGTCCCAGCTGTCAGGGCTCTGCCCCAACCGATCTTGGTCGGATCATCATCCTCTCGGCATCGCCGCGAGGAGCGCCGCAACATTGAGGCCCAGCGTCAGGAGGACGCTCGGGCAGCTCGCCGTCATGCCCGCCCGGGTGCAGACCCGACGTGGGCATCATAATCATTCGATGGTGGTTGTCTGGCCTTCACCGATGCCCTGGGTTGCGTGTCGTGGCCTCGCAAGTTCCGCCCAGGCATTACCTTCAAGTACGACGGGTCCACGGACCCCCACGAGTTCCTACAACAAGTCTACACCACGGCCATGGAGATCGTGGAGGGGGAAGATCCTACGTGATGGCCAACTGGTTCCCGCTGGAGCTTAAGGCACCGGGCAGTGACTGGTTGCTTCGCCTTCCTCGGTGCTCCATGCGCTCGTGGGACGACCCGTGCGAGCAATTTGTTAATGTGTTCCAAAGCGGGTACAAGCGCCCGGGAACCCTTAACGACCTGTTGGCGCTATCCCAGCGTCCCAGAGAGACATTGCACAACTTCATGCAGCGCTTTTGTTAGCTTGCCCACGGTGTGGTGAACACCAGTGATGGCAAGATCATCGTGGAATTTTTCACTGAAGTTCGCGACAACCGATGTTGCGAGTAGCTCGAATTCCGTGAGCTTTCCACCGCCAGCGAGCCTATGCGCTCATGGACGAGTGTGTGTGAGTGGAGGAAGGACGGCTGGCCCTAGAGCATGCGGCTCAGGCCGCCAACGATCCGGTGCCCTCTGTCAGGAAGAAGGGGACGCGCAAACGCACCTCCAAGCAGGTCCTGGCGGCCGAACCAGGATCCTCAACGTCAATTGACAAGAAGGTCAAGCCCGATGTCCATGTGGTCGCTACGGTAATGCCGGCCCAGGGAACATGGTGCCCATTCATGAGACAAATTCTTCTGATGTGAAGAATTGTCGTTCGAGCTACGACTTGGCGGAAAACCGCAAGAAGCGCTTCACAGAGCGCGTTGATGCGGGGACTGTTGTCAACTACTACAGTTGTGGCCAGCCAGGCCACATGTCACACGACTGCCCAGGAGCATGACAACCACCCTGCCACAGCCGGTGGTGAAGTAGGCATTGCGGGAGAGTACCAGGAGGAAGCCGCGATTGTCTGCATCCATGGCGGAGCTGCATCGCTCCCCAACCCTGGTGCGATCAAGCGCTTCTCCAGGGAAATCCTGGGCAATGGAGCCTGGCGTGGCTCAGAAGGAACCCCTCTGGTGGTCGCATGTGCCGATCACCTTCGACATGGCTGATCATCCTGATCCCCACTTAGGTGTGGGAACACTACCCCTGGTGGTATCTCCGGTGATCTGCAACATGCGGGTAACCAAGATGTTGGTTGATGGCGGCGCAAGCCTCAACCTAATCTTCGTCAAGTTGATGGAGAATCTTTAGATCTCTATGAAGGAGCTCGCCCCGACCGGTGCGTTCCGAGGTGCCATCCCTGGCGTCTCCCAACCTTTGGAAAGGTGGTGGTACCTATCACCTTCGGCACGCACAACAACTACATGACGGAGAACGTCATGTTTGATGTCGCCGAGATTCCGTTGCCCTACAACGGTCTTCTCGCACTACTAGGAAAATAGCTATAGGAGGAATTGTGTTCTGTGGCGTCCAGAAATTTCTGTATGCCACGGCTACGTAGCGGAGGCGTATAGAAATATTGTACGCCACATCTACGGCCGTAGCGACGGTGGCGAGATCCTACGTGCTGCTATAATTCACTATATGGCAACAAGTGCTCGATTACAATGATGAGGTTGGCTGTTTCGCTATGCGATTGGCCGTATGACTAGAACGTCTATCGTGCCTCAAGGGCTGCTCCACGCCGGGCTTATAAAGGCGCCGGGCGTGGGCTACACGTTGGTACCGGAGCGGATACAACTTGGAGTCCTAGACTAAGTCCTATGCGTGTACGTCAAGGTAACTCGCCATGGGCCATCTCCAGATCCGCCATGGGCCTGTCGTCAGTGATCTGCCATGGGCCTGTCTAAGGATCCGCCATAAGTGCCTGCGTCCAGTACCGCCGTGGCAACTTCAGCAACTGGGCCGCCCGGTATGGCGAATCCACCATACCACCCCTGATGGGCCACCCTGGCTTGCTGATTTAGGACTACGTCGCTGGTATACCTATTTGGTATATCCCCAATAGTAGCCCCCAGGGAACTTCAAGATTTCCATCTACATCCGCCATGCAGGTTTTTGGTGAAATACTTCCGCCATAGCTCTTCTTCTCTTCTGTGCTGGGATGGCGGTTTATCTTGATGTTCCTTCTTCCATCTATTAATCCGCCGTAAATATCGGATCAAGCGACGTAGTTATCTTAGCGAGATTTTCGGGATCCATTGGATCATACCGTGGAAATCCGCCGTAAATTCCGGTACGTAGTTCCTTCTAGGGCAAGGTTTTACAATGCATGCACTGTTTTCGCCAAGTTACCTTTTTACCCCTGGACACATGTCACCGGATTAGGGCTTCTGCGATCGGGACGAGCGGTGGTGATGGCGGGCACGAATCTCGAGGCCCGGGGTCTATATATACCCCGGCCTCTCACCCCCGGCCGGTTTACCCCTCATTTGCCCCGTCGCTCTCTCTCTCTCTCTTCAGCGCCGCCACGAGAGCTCCATCTTCTCCGACGAGCCACCGCAGAAAAATCCTCACCGCCGGCGACGTTTTCTGCCACAAGCTGGCCTCATCTTCCTCGTCCTCGCTTGAAATCTTGGAAGTTATCACCGCCATACCGCTAACCGCCATGGAACCAGAATCCCCTCGCCAAGCCTCCAAGTCTGAAGCTGCTGAAGGCTCAGCGCGGTCTTCTGATACAGAGTCTGCCATGCCAGAGACCTCAAGAGGAGATTGGGACTCCTGTAACATAAGCGAGGAGATTCTGTCTTCTCTGGAGCAGGAAGGCCGCATAGCTGCTAAGGAGATCTCGAGATGGCGAGTTGAACCTGGTGAAGCAATGCCAACTCCTTCATATGAAGAGATCGTCATACTGAAGTCCCACATTGATCGTGGCCTCAGTCTTCCGCCATCCTACTTCCTGAAAGGCGTTCTCTGGCACTATAGGTTATAGCTACATCATATTGCTCAAAATAGCTTCACTGCCCTAGCGGGATTTGTCGCGCTATGCGAGGGGTATTTGGGTATCAGCCCACGCGGAGACTTATTCTGCTTATATTTTAATATCCGCCACAACCGGGATGCGAACGGAGATCCTCGCAATTGCGGATCAATCTCCTTTGTTCCTCGGAGCGGAAAATCCTACCCCTACATTATCCCTCATGACTCTGCAAAGGGATGGCGGGGATCCTTCTTCTATCTGGCCGACCAGGCCCCTCCTAAAAGGAAGTTTGGCCTACGGTCTTTTGTTGATGGCCCCGCCGAGGAGCAGGATAGCTGGGGCGTCATGGACGACTTTACAATGGATGATGAATGTTGCTACTTGGTGATGGCGCGAGAAAAGAGGCAGCTGGCGTGGAGCAGTAAGTCCTTGTGCGTGGTGAATAACCAGCCCGTTGGGAACCCCAAGAGGAAGGTATGATGAGTGTAGCGGCTAGTTTTCCCTCAGTTAAGATACCAAGGTTTATCGATCAGGAGAGGAGAGACAATGACGACTGAAGGTGTCGTGGAACCTGCACACACACAAACAAATACTTTGTTCCCAACTTGCGATGAGGTTGTCAATCTCACCGGTTTGCTTGAAACAAAGGTTATGAGCGTATCGAGTGGAAAACAGTAGAGTATGCTAGTAAAGTAAACAGTACGGGAAAAGCAAACACGTGATTGCAATATGATGTAAATAGGACCGGGGTCCACAGTTCACTAGTGGTGTCTCTCCAAAGATAAAATAACACATGCTGGGTAAACAAATTACAGTTGGGCAATTGATAGAATAAAGATAACATGATATGTCAAGAAGATCACTATGAGATTTACTCTGGGCATTACAACAAAATACATAGACCGCCATCCAACTGCATCTATGACTAATAATCCACTCCCGGGGATATCAATCCGAACACCCTAGAAGTATTAAGTTGTGAACAACAGATAATTGCATTAAGCAAAGTGTGTAATGTAAACAAAGCATATGCCCTTGAGCATATGAATGTTGTTTTCTCCCTAGTAGCAACAGCACATCTACCACCTTAGAGGTTTCTGTCACTCCCCCAGGTGAAATAGAGACATGAACCCACTATCGAGCATAAATACCCCCTCTTGGAGTCACTAGCAACTACTCGGCCAAGATAGCTATTAACAACGGAGAGCATGCAAGATCATAAACAACATAGAGATAACAAAAGATATAATTCAGTACAGCAACTTAATCATAAACACCAATATTCATCGGATCCCAACAAACCAAACATGTAGAATTACATAACGGTGATCTCAATCATGTATGGCAGCTCATGAGATCTAAACATGAAGCACATAGTGGAGAAGACAACCATCTAGCTACTGCTATGGACCCATAGTCCAAGGTAGACTACTCACTCATCGCTCCGGAGGCAAGCATGGCGATGAAGAAGACCTCCGGTGGCGATACCCCTCTCCGGCAGGGTGCCGGGAAAAGCTTCTGGACCCTCCCGATCTTCGGGTCGACGGCGGCGGCGTATCGCGATGTGTTCTGGAAAACTGATCGGGCCCTTAGGTTTTTCTCGTCGGGGGGTATTTATAGGCGAAGGGGCGTCGTCAGAAGAGGGGCCAGGTGGCCTCACAAGGCGGTGGCGCGGGCCAGGGGTTGGCCGCGCCACCCCTGTGTGTGGGCCCCTGGTCCCTCACCTCCTACTCTCCTTCGGATCTCTGGAAGCTTCCGGGTAAAATAAGACTTCAGGAACTTGTTTTGTCCAATTCCGAGAATATTTCATGTGTATCACTTCTGAAACACAAAAACAGCAGAAAATAGGAAACTGGCACTGTGGCAACTCGTTAATAGGTTAGTTCTGGAAAATGCATAAAAAATGCCACTAAGTGTAACGAAACAATAGGCAAATGGTGTAAAACAAGCATGGAGCATCAAAAATTATAGATACGTTTGAGACGTATCAAATGTCAGCTATGCTCACGATGAATTTCGAAACTTGTCTTCTCTGGACTGACAGGTGCCGATACCATCTACTGCTGGATCTCCCGGCGGATTCAGCCTCTTCAATACCGCCCATCCCTGATGTGCAAATATAGCGGAGTTGATGATCCTCAGCGCTATTCCAAGGAGGAACTATCTGCTGAAGAGATCGAGCTTCGAATTCGCAACATCATTAAGGTGGGGCGGGATGAGCCTTTGAAGCTAAAGATCCCTATGTACGAGAATGGCAGTTGTCCAAAGGTGAGTCCCTCCTTATTCCGCTATAACAACTGGTTCTTAAGTAACTTCATACTTCTCCGCAGCTTTCTTCCCTACCACCTTCCGAGATGAGCCGTCTCGTCCGTTATCCTCAGACGAAAGAGCTTACTGATGATGAGGACGAGACATCCTCGCCTCCCAAAGGGCAGAAGGTGGCGGAAGAAGAAGTAGTGGCGGATGAGCCCATAACAGCGGTTCCTCATGGCGTTCGCGGTGCTAGCGGGCGCATTCGTGGACTAGGCAAGAGAGTCCTCTCTCGCCATCCGTCCCCTGCTCTTCGCGGCCATCTCGACACCGTGCCCGAACATTCCGCCACTATCAATCTGCCAGAGCGGAAGTAAGGATAATCATAACTTGCCTTCATACTATATATAGCCTGACTTATTCTAATCTATGACTGACTTCTGCGCATAGAATAAGAAAAGTTCCTGGCCAGAAACCTCCAAGGGCCAAGCCATCTCCCGCTGCCATTCCACCTACACCGGATGCTCCTGCTCGCCCAACTGGGCCTTCCACTTCTTCCCAGCAAGTTAGCAAGATGGCGGATGCTCCAGAGAAAAGTGCTGGAGCGTCAGATCGCCCCGCTAAAAGTGCCAAGAAGGTAAGTTTTAGCGGAAAAGCGGTTCAGATGGACGCGGGAGGTGAGGAGGCCCCAAAGTGGAAGAAGAAATCAGAAGCTCTTTTCCGCCTTGACAATCTTCAAGAAGAGGCCAGTAACCATGTGTCATCTGCTTTGGCAGCGTTTGTTCAGAGAACCAGTCTTGTCAAAGAGGTATGTACTCCCAGTAGCCCCCGAGCACCATGGCGGATTTCTAAATTCGATCCGCTATGGGGCTTCAAGAGTGACTTCTGTAAGTTTTTAAATAGCACAGCCCTCGAGCGCTGGTAGTTCACACAGTGCTCTATAGAGAACTTTTAAAATTTCATACTGAGTAGCCCCCGAGCGTTATGGCAGATAACTATCTGGCATAAAGCTCTTAGGAAGACAAAAAATCAGCATAAGTATCCCCCGAGCATTATGGCGGATTCTATCCATCATGATGCTCTGAGTGACTAAAAAATCATCGTGAGTAGCCCCCGAGCGTTATGGCGGATACCTGTCCGGCATAAAGCTGTAAGAGTGACTAACACTTTAAATCATTTTGCCAGAACTACAAGAAGGTGGTAGAGGACCTAGTCTAGGTTGTCAGCTCGCAAGAGAAGGAGCTGGCAACCAAAAGCGCTCTTGTGGCGGATTTGCAGCAACAGCTTGAGAATAGCGGTAATTTACTTAACCAGTTTTAATTCTCTTATGCTTATTCAATCAATGATGTGCTGATACGTCCGCCATGCAGATGTTGCCAAACTCAAGTTCACACTTGAGGGGGTGGAGAAGGGCCACGCCATTGCGATGGATGGGCTGCAGCAGCAGCTCCAGAAATCTCTGGCCGCAAACACCCTCCTCGAAGAGCAGCTGAAGGACCAGAAGCGCCAGAACCTCAAGAAGGACAAGGAGATAGAGGATCTCCGCAAAGCCGCTGCTGATTTTGAAAAGCGGCGTGAAGGCTTTAACGAGCTCCTCCATCACTTCCAGGACACCTTGCTAGGTACCAGTTCTTCTTGTAACGTAAATTTTTCAATTTCTGCTATGCTGTGCGTGACGCATCTTCTTTTTCCGCAATGCAGTCGCTTTGGGGCAGGGCAAGGCGGATACCGCCGAAGGCTTGCGCATGGCCACCGACGCAGCGAAGAAGGAGCTTGATGGCCTTCTCAACGCTGGTCGCCAAGCGTGCGGGAGCCTGCAGATAGCGGGTTCTTCCAACCTCTCCGCCATTGCGCTTACGCAGAAGCTGCTGCTAGTGCCAGGGCTCATGGCGGACTGGAAATAGTCCTCTGCTCGGGGTGGTCCCAGGACTGCTCTGACCTTGCCGAAGGCCCACTATCCCAAGATGGACCTGGACCTGCTCACCTCCGGCATCCCGGAGAGCGCCGAGGATGGTGCGCCAGTGGACGAGGCCGCCATCCGGCAGAGCGTGCTTGGATACGATCAACTGTGTGCCCTTGGCACTCAGTTGAACGTATACTACGAAGCATACGATCTGCCAGGGTCGCCAAGCCAGGCTTCGGCATCAGCCTCCGCAGCTACTGCAGGTGGTGATGGCGGTGATGAGGTGTCCTCCAAGGTTCCGCCGTCTTCTTAGGACGTGCCCTGCAATATGGCAGGAAAAAAATACTTTGCATCAATTCGGCCCCTGAGTGGGTCTGTAATTTAAACTTAAATTGCGTGTGAATGTTTCTGCACTAGGACTGATCTGCTTGTGGCGGATCAGTGGAATGCTTTTGAACTATTGCAGCTTGTTTTTATGAAGTGGTTTGATTGTGCGAAGAAACTGCCAGGCCTAGTTTTATGCAACTTGCAGTTTTTGACATGCCCAAAAAACAACACTTTGAAATTTTTTCACGCGTAGGATTATGCGATCCGCCATCTGGCTCTCTGTGCTTGACTTTTCGTGAGATGGCGAAATCTTCGCACGAACAATCCGCTAGGGCGATGATACTTAATAGCAACCGTCCAAAACCCTGAGCAGATGGCGGCTTAGATCGCCAAAAAGTCACTACTCTGGAATCCACACAGAAAACATCGAATGAAGATCAAAACATAAAAAAGCTACGTGGACCGCTTATGGCGGATTTAAAAGAGACGCAAGTGCAAAGCACAATTGCGCAAAAAGGTTCTATACGATCTAAATGAACAATAAAGGAGGTAAAAGACTCAGAAAAAAATCAAGAGTGAACCAAATGCTTTATTTCATTGATCATATAGAGGTGCCTATTACATAGCTAGATAAGTGCTAAGTGTACAAAGGACGTAGCTGTGCGATGTTCCATGAACGACCTGTCTCGTCGTAGATATCGTCAGGGTCTCTTCATTTGCGCTTCTTACTTGGTCGCTTATCTAGCTCGCGAATATCAACGAGGTAGTAGGAACCATTCAGTAGAGCTTTGCTGATGACGAAGGGTCCTTCCAAGGCGGGGATAGCTTGTGGGACTTCTGCTGCTTGAGACGTCGCACCAGGTCACCTTCTTTAAACGAGCGTTGGCGAACTCGCCGGCTGTGATAGCAGTGGAGATTCTGCTGGTAGATGGCGGATCTCTGGGCTGCTAGGTCTCGTTCTTCTTCCAGCAGGTCCACAGATAGTTGTCTGGACGCTTCTGCATCTTCTTCCTTGTAGGCCTCTACTCTTGGAGAATCGTACTGAACATCACTTGGCAAGATTGCCTCTGCTCCGTAGACTAAGAAGAAAGGGGTAAGGCCAGTTGATCTATTTGGCGTGGTCCGTAGACTCCACAGCACAGATGGCAATTCCTCTGCCCAGGCTCCAGCTGCTCTGTGCAACGGTTCTTCTAGGCGTGGCTTAATCCCTGACATGATTAGCCCATTGGTCCGCTCAACTTGGCCATTAGACTGTGGATGTGCCACAGATGCTAGGTCAAGGCGGATTCCGTTGTGATGGCAGTATTCTTCAACTTCTTCCTGAGACAGATTAGTGCCATTATCGGTGATGATGCTATGTGGGATGCCGAATCTAACCACAATGTCCTTGACAAATTTGAGGGCAGTTTTGACATCAAGTTTCCTGATGGACTTAGCTTCCACCCACTTCGTGAATTGTCTACCACTACTAGGAGGTGCGTAAATCCCGAAGGTGCTATTTTTAGCGGACCCACCATGTCCAGCCCCCAGACAGCAAAGGGCCAAGTTATAGGAATCGTATGCAGTGCTGTGATGGGCATATGGGTCTGCTTGGAGTACATCTGGCAACCGTGGCAGAGCTCCACAATACGGTCTGCATCTGCCTTGGCTGTTGGCCAGTAGAATCCATGGCGGAATGCTTTAACTACTAGGGATCTGGCGGCGGCGTGATGCCCACATTCGCCTTCGTGGATCTCTCTTAGTATTTCGATTCCATCCACTTGGGATATGCACTTCATGAAAACTCCCGAGGTGCTTCGTTTGTAGAGCTGGCCATCTATGATGGTGTACGCTTTGGCTCTACGCTCGATTTGTCTTTTTTGGACTTCATTTTCGGGTAGCTTCTTGTTCGTCAGAAATTCCAGGTAGGGCTCTGCCCATGGCGGATTGCTGGGCAAAACCGCCATGACGGGGGAGCTTGTTAGTTCCGGATTTTCTGGATCCACCATCTTTACCGATGGTACGCGCAGATGCTCGAGGAATACTCCTGGCGGAACTGCCTTACGGCTAGATCCTAGTTTTGACAAGGTATCGGCCGCCATGTTATCTTCTCGTCGTACGTGTTTTATGTCGTAGCCGAGGAAACTTTTGGCCATCTCATCCACTTCATCTCTATATGCCGCCATAACTTTGTTCCGAGCTTTGTATGTGCCAGCCACCTTCTGAGCCACAAGGTCAGAGTCTCCACAGCACATGATGTGTTGTACGCCGATCTCCTTTGCAACAC
Organism: Dactylis glomerata; assembly: GCA_007115705.1. Classification (NCBI taxonomy): domain Eukaryota; kingdom Viridiplantae; phylum Streptophyta; class Magnoliopsida; order Poales; family Poaceae; genus Dactylis; species Dactylis glomerata. Next base: position 245,355 of record QXEO01001457.1, read on the forward strand.
GTAGCCCGTGCAGTAAAGCTTCATATTCCGCGATGTTGTTGGTGGTGGGGAAGTGGATCTGGAGAACATAGCTTAGCTCATCTCCCTTGGGAGATTTGAGTGTCACTCCAGCCCCCGAGCCGTGTAGCAACTTCGAGCCATCAAAGTGCATCACCCAATGCTCTGGTTCTGGGACAGGCGTAGTTTCCTGCGCTTCCTTCCAATCCGCCATAAATTCTGCCAGAGCCTGAGACTTGATGGCGGTGCGAGGCTTATAGTTTCCTGTTGCGTCGCTGTTGTTGATGATGTCCTTCAGTGGGGCTTTGCTCACCACTGTGATCTTATGGTCACAGAAGTAATGCCTCAACTTACGAGAAGCTAGGAAAACTCCGTATGCCAATTTTTGGTAGTGAGGGTAGCGCTGCTTGGATTCCGTCAGGACCTCGCTGACATAGTAAACTGGTCGCTGTACGCCATACTCCTGCGCTTCTTCCTTACGTTCTACCGCCATGACGATGCTGACCACCCTGTTAGTTGCCGCCATGTATAGTAACATGGGTTCCTGGTCTTCGGGAGCCGCCAGGACTGGTGCAGTGGATAACACTCTCTTCAGATCCTTAAGTGCAGCGTCTGCCTCGTCGGTCCAGACGAATTCGTCTGATTTCTTCATCAGCTTGTAGAGTGGCAAAGCCTTCTCGCCAAGACGATTGATGAACCTGCTCACTGCTGCCACGTAGCCTGTGAGTCGCTGTACATCTTTTAGATCTATGGGCCGGGAGATGTCGAGGATTGCCTTGATCTTCTCCGGGTTAACCTCAATTCCGCGGTGGGAGATGATGAATCCTAGAAGTTGTCCAGCTGGCACCCCGAAGACACACTTCATGGGGTTAAGCATCATGTTGTACTTCCTAAGATTGTCAAAGGTCTCTTGCAAATCCGCTATTAGGCCATCTTGCTTTTTAGACATAACCGCTATGTCGTCCACGTATGCGTGGATATTTCGTCCGATTTGATCCGCCAAGCACTTTTGCATAGTGCGCTGATACGTTGCTCCTGCGTTTTTCAGACCGAATGGCATTGTGACATAGCAATATGTGCCATAAGGTGTTACAAATGACGTAGCGAGCTGATCGGACTTTTTCATCTTGATCTGGTGGTATCCTGAGTAGGCATCTAAGAAACACAGCAGCTCCGATCCCGCCGTCGAGTCAATGACTTGGTCAATGCGAGGCAAGGGAAAAGGGTCCTTTGGACACGCTTTGTTCAGGCCAGTGTAATCTACACACATGCGCAGAACTTTTGTGTTTTTCTTAGGAACTAGCACCGGATTTGCCACCCATTTAGTATGGATCACTTCCTTGATGAAGCCTGCTTTCAACAGCTTGGAAATCTCCTTTGCTATAGCGCGGCGCTTTTCATCTCCGAAGCGTCTAATGGCTTGCCTCACTGGCTTGGAGCCAGGAATTATCTGCAGAGCGTGCTCGGCGAGTTCCCTGGGTACACCCGTCATGTCAGATGGCTGCCATGCGAAGATGTCCCGGTTCTCGCGGGGGAACTCGACGAGCGCGCTTTCCTATTTAGGGGATAAGTTTGTCCCAATGGAGGTGGTCTTGGCGGCATCGCCAGCGACAAGTTCCACCTGTTTTGTGTCGACAGTAGGCTTAAAGGTGGGCTGGGAGGCGGAAATCTCCTGCTTGGATGCCGGCATCTCCGCGGGGTCCGTAGCGGCATGAATTTCTTTGAACTCCTCACCGAAGAACACTGCTTTCGCGAAGGCGGCTTCTCCTTCCTCGCACTCCTTTGCCTTTCTGAAACTGCCATAAACGGTAATTATGCCATCCGGGCCTGGCATCTTCAGCTGATTGTAGATGTAACATGGCCTGGCATGGAAGCTGTGGAAGGCAGGGCGACCGAAGATCACGTGGTATGTTCTTTTGAACGGGACTACCTCAAAGGTTATAGGCTCTTCACGGTAATTTTCCTCACTACCGAAGGCGACCTTGAGTGTGATGGACCCGAGGGACTTGGCTTGGCGACCAGGAACCACCCCATAAAAGGTGACCGCGCTATGGCGGAGTTGGGTCTTGGTAAGGCCGAGCTTCGTCAAAGTTTCCACGTACATGATGTTTAGACTGCTGCCGCCATCCATTAAGCATTTGGAGAACTCATAGCCATGGATTATAGGGCATACCACCATGGCGTAATATCCATTTGGGATGTGCTCTGGATGATCATCGCGGCTCCAGTGCACCGGTACTTCGGACCATCGGACGTACTGGCGGATTTTTGGCACGGTGGCATTGAGGGAGCGCATAGCAGCTCTCTGTGCCTTGGCCGTGGGGGGTCCAAGGAATGTGTGGAAGGCACCTCTTTTGTCCTTGATTGGGTTGCCCTTGCCAGCGCCACCCTCTGCCTTTTCGGCGGGTTTGGGCGCAGGGTCTTCGTCCATGTCACTGCCATCCCTGGACTCCTTGTCTTTGTCCGCTTTCCCTTTGCCACGAGGCCGTTGTCGCCGGCTGCGCTTGAAGCCAGCTTCTTGATCCGCCTTGAGGTCGTTGACAAACTTGCAGTTCCGGTTGGTGTGGTTGCACTTTCCCGAAGCGTCGCGATGGGCGAAACATGGCATGTCGCGGTATTCATCGTAAGACACGGGGGCGGATGGCGCCGAAGCGGGAGTTGCAGAACTTCGCGGCTGGCCACTGCTAGTACCGCGTCCTCTTCCGCGTTGGCCGCTTTGGCTCTTGTCAGCGAAGGTTGTGGCCACCATATCCGGAGCCTACTGCTCTTCTGGCGGATTCTTGATGTACATCTTGGCCAGAGTTTCCGCTGTTGGTACGGTGAACTCAAGGTTTCGTACCAGCTGCGGGTCGCCTCCCTCGTTTATCTGGTTCTGGATGAGAGTAACATACTTCTCTTCCATGTTCCTTGCGCGCTTCAGCGTGTCTTGAGCTTTAGCAATGTCGCCATCAAGCTGCTGACCCATCTTCTCGACTCGCTTTGCTTCCTTGAGGAGTGCTCGCCTCTTCTTCTCGAGATTGTTCACATCTCTGACATAGTCAGGGGTGATTGGATCTGCCAGAGTTCCGTAGACGACCTTGTCTAGCGGGGTCGTGAAGTCTTCCGGGTGCTGGTCCTCGGGGATGGCGGGTTGCAGAGGCCTGGGTCCGCCGTGAATCTCAGGAAGTTGCTCCGTGGCGGGATCGGCGGCTGGTGGCGGGTTACCCTGCTCTTTGCCGGCATCTCCGTCGTGGACTGCCTGAGATGGCGGATCACCAGTTGTCTGCCCAACATCATCTCCTTTGTTGGTTACGAACACCTGCTTGGCCTCTGCTTGCTGTTCTTCAAGTGCCTGCTGCTCCAACTTCGCCTCGATTTTCCTCATGGCGGCATCGTAATAGTCAGAATCATAGCCCTTGCTGTCCCAGTCATCCGATTCACCACTTTCGTTAAGTGCCTCAAGGATGGATTCACCTGGGCTATCTTCTCCTCCATTGGAGGTAGATCCCGAAGTGATGCCTGCGAACGCAACAAGGCAGTACCGTGGTGTCTCTAACGCCAGATTGCTCATGGCGGATTCACAACGGTCTTCCACCACTTCCTCTACTTCTAGGGCGGGCTGGGTGGGATTATTCTTTAGATCCGATCTGGGCAACTTAGAAAGTTCCAGGTCAGATGAGTCCTCCTCCGTTTCCAGCTCGAAAGCGGTCCGTTTGGGGATTTCAGTCATACCGATCCGCCGGAAATTGGTTTCCGTAGCGGGGGTAGGGTTTGTCTCTCCAATGAAGATATGGATATCTCCAATCGGAACGACAGTGAATCGAGCGGGGTCTTCTCTAGCCAGCACCCAGAGGTTATCCGCTGGGACAATGGGGAAGCCGGAATCGTAGAGGACGCGCCCGATGGCGATGGTGTCGCCGATGCCTGCAAAGGCGGATCCCGCTTGGATCCGCGCTCCAGACGCGCTAAGCCCCACGGTGGGCGCCAACTGTCGTGGTTTCGTCAACAGATCTGCCATAGAGGTAGGGGTATGGCGGTTTGTGGAAGGGGGTGAACACGGAGGAGCGATCCAGGACGGTGGTAACACGAGTTTACCCAGCTTCAGATCCCGCGACGGTGGCGAGATCCTACGTGCTGCTATAATTCACTATATGGCAACAAGTGCTCGATTACAATGATGAGGTTGGCTGTTTCGCTATGCGATTGGCCGTATGACTAGAACGTCTAACGTGCCTCAAGGGCTGCTCCACGCCGGGCTTATAAAGGCGCCGGGCGTGGGCTACACGTTGGTACCGGAGCGGATACAACTTGGAGTCCTAGACTAAGTCCTATGCGTGTACGTCAAGGTAACTCGCCATGGGCCGACTCCGGATCCGCCATGGGCCTGTCGTCAGTGATCCGCCATGGGCCTGTCTAAGGATCCGCCATAAGTGCCTGCGTCCAGTACCGCCGTGGCAACTTCAGCAACTGGGCCGCCCGGTATGGCGAATCCGCCATACCACCCCTGATGGGCCACCCTGGCTTGCTGATTTAGGACTACGTCGCTGGTATACATATTTGGTATATCCCCAACATGCGGGAGCAACCTTCCAGCGGGCCATGAGGAAGTGCCTCAGCCCTTAGATTGGGTGCAACGTTGAGGCGTACATCAACGACATCATCGTGAAGAGTTAGAGCAAGGAGTCGCTCATCGACAACTTTCACGAGACCATTGCCAACCTGCGCAAGGTTCAGTTGAAGCTCAACCCCGAGAAGTGCACCTTTGGTGTACCTTCGGAAAAGCTGCTCCGTTACGTAGTATATTACTGAATACCAACGCTTTTGCTCTTATGTTACCAACACACCCCTACGCATTATATTAGATCCTTGCAGCGACAAAAATACACAATACATAATAAATTTGGGGGTAAATAAACGGAAATTCAATTCGGCTCCCATGTACATATGCTTTCAATGCTAAAAAAAACATATTTTGAAGTCTAAAAAAATTCAAACAAATTTTTTACATGTATATCTCCATAATCCATATGCGTTCGTAAAGTTTCGCGAAAAAACGACATTGCACGTGGTCGGTGTAAAAAAGACAAAACATGTACCATAAAATGTCTTATTTTTAGCACTAAAATTTGTCTTTTTTATGTAGGCCAAACGACAAGTTGATTTTTCGTGAAACGACTTTGTGCATACACAACATGTGAAGACATACGTGCGAATTTTTCGTTTGAATTTTTTTGACGTTTTAAAATATGTCAAATATTACATTCAAATAAAGAGAGCATATGCACATGAAAGCCATCTTTGATGGTAGTGGGTCTCCTTTTTTTTGAACGTTGGGTCTCCTATTTGCTTCCTCTTTAATCTTCTCTTCATCTTTGATTTCTTGTCCAAGATGCAGTGCCAACTTGCTGCTACAGAGATCGATCACCTGATAGACTGATACATTCTTACAAGTGACGTCATGCACTGGCTCGGCAGTCTTGGTACATGCATATTGCCATCTCCGTATGGCCGCCAATGAGAGCCAAGGATATCATAAGGTGTTACATAATCCTCCTCGAAACCAACGTTAACTATGCACAACCTTGACGCTGTCCAAGATGAGGCGCCAAATTGCCGGGAACAACAAAAATGCGCATATGGCAACAACAATGGCATCTTGGCACCTAGCATGATCCACCAACACGCAATCCTAGGGGTAGCCAAGTCAAGTAATTAAGAACTAAAGCCCAGCATGTACCTACCGATGCTGTCTATAAGAGCGCCGGATTCTCGTTGGAGTGATCCGATCCAGCGATCGACACAAGGCCGACCATGGCGAGCTGCTTCTGCGGCGGGAGGGCGGGCCGCCGGCGGGGTTCCCAGTTCGTGAAGCTGGTGTTCCCCGGCGGGCACGTGGAGCTGCTCGACCGGCCAGTGCTGGCGGCGGAAGTGATGGCGCAGCACCCCCGGTTCTGCGTGGCCCGCCCGGACGTGTTCCGGGAGCCAGTGGGCGCGGTGGCCGCGCCGGACGCCATGCTCCACCTCGGGCACAAGTACTACGTCGTGCCCAAGAGCACCGTGCGGAGGCTGCTCAAGTACTCCTCGTCATCCTCGTCCCACAGCGCCGGCGGCGGGCGGGGCAGCGTGTCGCTGAGGAAGCACCTGGCGAGGCCCGACGGCCATGACAGGGGCGGCTATAAGGTCGGCGGCGACAAGAGGTGGTTCGGCTGGGCGGTGACCAGAGCCGGAGCGAAGCCGCCGCAGAGGCCTTCTCGGGAAGAAGTGAGCGATGACAGTGAAGGGGAAGAGATCAGGGAGGTACGTGTGAGGGAAACGAAGGTGAAAGGGAAGGGTGTGAAGAAAGGGGAATCGCCGAGACGGCGGCGCCGGCGGATCGCCTCGCCGGCGGATTCGGCGTCTTATTCCTGGCAGCCTAGCCTTCACAGCATAACTGAAGAATGACCATGTATCTACGCGAGGGATTGTGCATCCATGTACCATGTATGCGACTGCGGGTGATTCTCATCGTTTGATGCTCGAAGCTATCAACGAGTGGATTCGATTGTATGTATTAGGGAACAGTTGCTCAACTCTTTCTGCTTTCAATAACAGGAATTTGCGCTTAACCTGAGGAATTTGTTTGGCCAAGTTCTGAAGAACATCTGTTCTTGACACACAGTTCATTGTTCATAGTTCACATCTTTCTCCTTGGTGTGAGATACACATACAGCGGGTGAAGCTTGTAGCTCATGAGCTGAACCGTGTCCACATTGTCCTCGTCGCCCTCCTTGAGCCTCCAGGCGAACTCCTGCACGAACCGCGCAATGGCGGTGCACGAAATGTTCGCCAACTGCACGACACCCGGGCAGGCCCTCCTCCCGGCGCCGAATGCCATGGTCTTGTACATGTCCGCGGCCTCGAAACTCCCGTCCAGGAACCTCTCCGGCCTCCACTCCTCAGGCTCCTCCCAATCGTTCTTGTTCATGTTACATCCGTACAGGTTGATGATGATCTACCACAATTGAGGAATTCTTTCAGAAATCCATGGCCAGCAGGCAAAATTTCATTTCTGCGGTCAGTTACCTGTGTGCCCGCTGGGATGTTGTAGCCGGCCAGCTTGGTGGTCTCATGGACGAACCTCGGAGGTATCAAGGGAGCTGGAGAATGAAGCCGCAGCGTCTCGTGGAACACGCCGTTCAGGTACGCCAGCTGAGGCAGGTGATCCTCGGTGACCGTCTCGTCACCGCACACATCCTGGATCTCCCGGAAGAGTCGATCCTGAAGTTCCAACAAAATTTAGTTAACATTTTAAAGAAATAGACAGGATAGAGTAGTAAGTTCCAGCAGCGCTTGCCTGTTTGTAGGGGTTCTTGGCAAGCTCATACATAGCTCACTGGGTGGCGACCAAAGTTGTATCTGCAGCCTCTGTGAGTTCCTCCCACACCAGCATCGTGAGTTGCTCGTCTGTCAGTTCCGTTTTCTCTGCCACCAGGAAGTCCAGATACGACATCCTTGTCTGCGCATCAAAGACTGTTTGTCAAGAAGATCCATAAACACAAAGACCATTTGCAGCATACTTTTAGTGCATTTGTGTCACCTCTCCACCTCCACGCGCAATTCTTGTCTGCTGTTGATGGACCAAGGCCCGCATAACTGCGGTTCGCCTGTATTTCGTGGTATGAACTCCGGTTGGCAATCCAGCCGAGGTACGGGAAGAAGTCCCTCCAGTCAACCTCAATTGAACACATCATGACGTCCACCACAGTGATCTGGTAGATTTCATCCTTGGATATCTCCCTCCCAAACTCCTCAACATAGACTGAACTCACATCCTCACCTAAGCTCTGAAATTTGACAGTACAAATTCAGAAGAGTATGGCACTGTGTTTACCACACTAAATCGTGGGGTTTATACTCTAACCTGGATCAACGACAAGCGGAATAACTCATTCCTGAAACTTCTCTGAAGTTCAGAGGTACATGTGGGTCATCAATCACCAACTGATGGAAGTGCTTAACATGTTGTCGATCATCATATCTCTTGTGTTCCGGAATTTTCTCTACATTATTTCAACAATGTCATTGTTTGGTCATAGTTAACTGAAATCCTAGAGGTGGTAACTAAAATGCATAGTTTCAAATCTGTTAAGGCCTATACCTGAGCAGAAGAACCCAACGCGCCCGCGATAACATAACGCTTCACCATTTTGTGGAAGTCATCATAGTCACTTGTAGCAACCATGGTTTTATCACGAGTGATCACCGAAATTGCTTTAGATAGTTTTCGAGTAGATATGGATGAGAACTTTGCAACCATTGCCTGCAAATGCATTACATAAAGAAGAATTGTTATATTATTGTACTGCATCCGGGCCAATAATAAATTTTCATGAAGAAGCATTGTGACCAGTGACCACTGACCAGTATGTCAACTAACAACATTATCAACCAAATTTAATAACAAATTCAATCTTACCTCCTTAGCTACTTCTGTTGAGTTGAGCACGACTATAGAAGAAGCCCCGGTCCTTATGGTATATATTGGCCCATAAATGTCAGACCATTTTGCAAAAGTCTTATGGCCTTTTCTCTCTAAGTTGATGTAGATTTCCAATAAGAGGAAAACCAGGAACAACTGCATGCCAAAACAAATAAAATTAAAGGCATTTTTTTCCTGACTTGAGGTTTAATTGGTATAATGATTTTGATGGCATAATTCATATTTGTAATATGATTTGATATCATTTTCTCGCATGTTAAAAATATAGATTCATGGAAATTAATTATTCTATAACAGATTTTGTTTAACATTCGTAGGTCCTATAAGCATGTACCATCCGATGAACATATACAAACGATGGTGAAGAGATGTCCTGCACTTCTCTACCCATGTGGGGATGGAGAGATGGAACCATCGATATCGCACTAAAAAAATATCAATCTACGACAAGTGATGAACAAACAATAGAATATGAAATATGCACCACAAGTATAGGGCATCAAGTATGGAGAAAGTTCATACTTACAAACATAAGTCAAAATAGATTCTTTAGATTTGATGGTTGCTAGTAATAGACAATATAAATATCAAGTCTTGCATTACTATTTGGCAATCCATGAAAGTTTGTCAAATAAAATACATTTATAACATTGAGCATAGACAAAATTCCGGCATATTGTTAAAGCTGGTAATTCAATGGCATACTGCATAGAACTATCATAAAACAATTGTATGACTCGGTTCACCAGAAGTTATATTCATGGTTACATGTTCAGAAGGGATGCAACTTGTTCCATGACATGGTTTATTTGTGCTCCTTTGAGAAAATATTTGGAAAGAAATTACAATAGTTAAGTTGATTAAACCTCAAATACCTGACCTATTTAACCTAAAGTAAGTGACACTGTTCTAATAATTTATATACTTACATATGATCTAAACCATGGTGCAACATTTCATTTTTATATATGCGAATATTTTTATGAATTGAATTTAATATAATTTTAAATCCTTAATAATTCATATAATTTCTCTTCCAAAGAGTACCAAACTTATTATTATAGTTTATACATATAAGATTCTCATTCAAAATTAACTATTTTAGGATTTTAAATTCCTACAGTTCATTTTAAATACACACATTTGGAGTTCAAGATATTTAAAAAATAAAAAATGTTCAATATAATTAAACATTTTAGACAAGACAAAGCAATTTGGATTTAAATAAGCAAGGTATACTTTGCGAGATTCAAATGAATCTCCATTATTATGTGTTGTACTTTGTTATGTGGCATCCGGCCAGCCGTCTCTGAGTCAGCTGTTATATTTGCAACATGTGGAAGAATACAATTTGTAGGTCAAAAGAAAAACAAAATAATAATCTGATTAAATTTTATGCTTCCCATAAAGTTAAGAGGTTATAAGTATATATTGTTTTTTGGAGACAAGTGAGCCCATTTATTTGAAGAAAATGCAGAAGAATATAAGATGTATTGTGGGTAAAGACAAGAAACAAGTAAATAAATAGACCGATTAGTTTTTTTTAATTGGATAGAGTGAAAGGCACATAAAATATATAATTAATTATTTAAACTACTACTTATTTTGTCCCGCAATATACATATTTTGGCAAGCTATTTAACTTGCCAAAACGTTTTTTTATACTATGCGCAGGATGTTGTAGTGTCATGCGTATTAAACCTACTCACAATAAAAGTATCGTAAGTAGTATCATACCATCCATACATATAAAAAGCTGATGTGTCACTATAATTAATAATAATAAAGATTGTAGTATTATCATAACTAGATACTGTATCATTGCGCATAAACTAGAATAGAATAATGTCATATAGATCTTACACACAAATTTATATTAAGATTCTATAAATTAATAATTATAATAAAATAGTAATATTATACTATATAATATCATACACTATAGAGATAGTATTGATGTCTACGCACTTCTATTCTTGTAGACACTTGTTGGGCCTCCAAGTGCAGAGGTTTGTAGAACAGCAGCAAGTTTCCCTTAAGTGGGTCACCCAAGGTTTATCGAACTCAGGGAGGTTAGAGGTCAAAGCTATCCCTCTCAAGCAACCCTGCAATTACGATGCAGAAAGTCTCTTGTGTCCTCAACACACCCAATACACTTGTCAGATGTATAGGTGCACTAGTTCGGCGAAGAGATAGTGAAATACAAGTGGTATAGATGATTATAAGTAGCAAACGTGATGTGAAATAAATATCGCTGCGAGTAAACAAGTAACAAAATAGCAAGTAAACGGTGTGCAATACTTGGAAACAAGGCCTAGGGATCATACTTTCACTAGTGGACACACTTCCAACAATATAACATGACTGAACAAATAACTTCTCTTTGCTAAGGCACTCTGAATTACTCTCCTATTGAATAACACTAATCATTGTGTAGTGGCTACAGAAGCACCCCTTAAAGTTCATCAAGTACTTGACAAACACCACTCATAGAGATATCCAAATCAGATCACAATTCAAGATAGAAATCATTGCAACTTAAACCAAGTACTAACACGGTGCACACACTGTCAACATTACACCATGAAAGGAGGAATAGATCACTCAAACTATCATAGCAATAATTATTCTCATAATCCACAAGAGATCACAATCATAGCCTAAACCAAGTACCACCATGATGCACGCAATGTCACCGTTACACCATAGCAGGAGGAATAGATTACTTTAATAACATTGCTAGAGTACACAAAATATCTGAATAATAACATGTACTTGTTCAACATGATACAAAGCTCACGATCACATAAAGATCACATCATGGGAGAGAGAGGTGAACCACATAGCTACCAGTAGAGCCCTTAGCCCCGGGGATGAACTACTCCCTCCTCATCATAGGAGACAGCAAGGTTGATGGAGATGGCGGTGAGGTCGATGGAGACGGCGGAGACGGCGATGGAGATCGATGGAGATGGCTCCGGGGGCACTTCCCCGTCCCGGCAGGGTGCCGGAACAGAGACCTCTGTCCCCCGAAATTCGTCGGCGATGGCGGCGGAGCTGCGGAACTGTTTCTGGAAAATTGCCGAATCCCCTAGGGTTTTCTGTCCCGAGGCTTCTTATAGGCGAAGGGGCGATGTCAGAGGAGGGCCAGGGCCTCCTCACACATGCCTGGCGCGGCCAGGGGCCTGGCCACGCCACCCCCTTGTGTGGGGCCCTGGTGGCCCCCCTCCGACACTTCTTCGGACCTCTGGAAGCTTCCGGGTAAAATAAGACTTCAGGAACTTGTTTCGTCCAATTCCGAGAATATTTCCTGTGTATCACTTCTGAAACACAAAAACAGAAAACTGGCACTGTGGCACTTCGTTAATAGGTTAGTTCCGGAAAATGCATAAAAGTGCCACTAAGTGTAACGAAACAATAGGCAAATGGTGTAAAAACAAGCATGGAGCATCAAAAATTATAGATACGTTTGAGACGTATCAAGCATCCCCAAGCTTAACTCCTGCTCGTCCTCGAGTAGGTAAGTGATAACAAAAGAATAATTTTTGAGGTGACATGCACCTACATAATCTTGATCATATATGTAAGCATTGGTGAGCTGGGATCAATAGAACTTAAAACATGGGCATGAAGATATAATCATGACAATAAGAACTTAGCAACCATGTTGTAAACATGCTAATGAACACAAACAAAAGATCATGGTAATGAAACAAGGAAAGTCAAACGTGTGTTCAAATCATAAGGAAAACATGCAAAAGGTTTTCAGCTTGCCTTCAAAGAGAGCAAAACATAAATGCATAGGACACCTTCAAGTTTAAGAGGGCAACTAGATACAAATAATTTAAGAACAAGTGAAACCAACAATATGAGTCAATCAATGAACTTTGGGACAATGCATATTACACTAAGAATGACAACTATGCTCTCTTAATGGTGCATAAAGAAAGAAGGTGGTGACTCAACATAAAAGTAAAAGAAAGGCCCTTCGCAGAGGGAAGCAGTGATTGCAAGTTTTATAACCTTCAAAAATTATGGTACTTACCGGCTTTGAGCTCTCATTGCCCACATCATAAGCATCTTGAATGGTTAAAGTTAATGCGAGAACAATTATGATGCATATGCTTGACAAATCATAAGTTGAAAACCTCATGCCCCGTGAATACGAGTACCCAAACCTCATGCTACTTTACTTAGAGTCCCAAGCAAGGCTCTTGTCATTGTAAGTATATGCATATCATTGAGAACCGCCAATGGGGTACCTCCGTGCCCGATGACATGGAACAAGCCCACACCAAAATGACAGGACAAGCAGACAATGAACACCTCGACATCTCTTTTATTTGCTATATTGTTTAGCTTTTTATTATGAGATGCGTCGTCGAATGTTCACTATGGGTATGCTGCAAATTTCTACCATGAATTATGCATGGCTTAGATTGGCGGCCCGGCGTTTCCCTAACACATATAAAAACTCCATGATCCTCACAAGATTCCCAATTCATTTCACACCGCGGGCATCCATAAACAAAAGATCACGATATCAACTAAAATAGAAGTGCAATGTTGAAAGCTTGCCCCATGACAGCATGGCTGGGCTAGAATCCAACTTACAACTTGCAAGCATAACAACTCAACATAAAAGACCACAATGTCAAATTTTTAAGAACAGGAAAAAGTAAAGTGTGCCTTCCGGTTCGTGAGAGCTTTACTGACCGAATTTCGCATAACACTGGTAAGAGTTTAATTTGAAGAGAAAATAAAAGCAAGTCAAATTTACTTGGAATAGCAAATTGCTAGTAGGTATGTATGGTGGACACAATGGAAAACTTTGGCTTTTAGGAGTTGGATGCACGAGTAGAGCTCATACTCAGTACAAGGTGAGGGCTAGCAAAAGACTGGGAGTGACCAACTAAGAGAGCAATAATGGCCATAATCATGCAAAGCGACAAAGCGACATTAAAAGAAGCATAAGATGGCATCAAAAGTCAAAAACTAAATGATCATATAGGCTATTGGCGACTTTGTAAGAGTCAAAACATGTGTGAGCATGCGCCAAGTCAACCCAAATAAAGCATCAAGGAGAAAACCAAAATAATGCTTCCAAATAATTAAAACAACGCATGATTTTTTTCAAAGGCTCATTAAGCAATCTCAGTTATTTGAGACAAGTCATGCTACAGCAAAACCACTAAACATACTATCAAAAAGACATCAAGCATGACATGAAAAAGCCTAAGCCGCAGTCTACACAAGCTCCTTCTTGTACCACTATTTTGCACAAAGCTTTTTCTCTTTTCCAACACCATTTGAAATTTTTTAAGACACCTCTTTTGATGAAAACCAATAAAGATCAGAGGCAAAAATACACCTTGATGAAAAGGTATGACAAGGCCTGAACGCAAATCAAGGAGAAAACAAAAACCAAAAGCAGTAGCAGAAAAAGAAGAACACTCGGTGAACGATAAGAGTGAAAAACTGAGTGTTCTTAGCAAATGAAAACGAGTTCATCTCCTCCAAAAGAAACATGATGTGATCTAACCATTTATTGCAGCAAACAAACAAACCTAACCAACTAAGAAAACTAAAACAACTGACGCTCCAAGAAAAACACATAGTGCATAAAGCAATAAAAATATAGTGTTTTGAAAGGTGACCTGATTTTTGCCGATGAAGAAGGGGTGCCTCGGGGGCATCCCCAAGCTTTGACGCTTGTACTTCTTGGATATTTCTTGGGGTGATGCATGGGCATCCCCAAGCTTGAGATTTTGTCCATTCTTCAACTCATCTCATCATTCTCCAATCCCTACACTTGAAAACTTCCTTCATACAAAACTAAACACAATTCTATTAGCAACATTAGTGTAAGCATAAGATATATTCAACCTCTTTTAGCTTCAGGTTTCAACTCAAAACCACCACATATATAGCAAATACTACTGTAGCAGCTCCCCAAAAAGTTCCATGATCAAAAGAACTCAAAAGAAAGCGATAAAGTGGCAAACACAAATATTGGCAGAAATCTGTCAAAACTGAACAGCTGACAAAGGTCGAATTTTTTAGGGATTTTCTGTTGCTCAAATAAAAAAGTGTTCAACTAAGAAAAGTTTGGATATAACCTGGGGCATATTTGCAAGAAATCGCAGGTCCAAAAGATAAACAGAGAATTTTCACGAATTTTTACGGTGCAGCACCGAAAACAGTTTCAGGACAGCAACATCCCCAAATCTTTACCTCACTCAAATTAGAGGCTTCTCTTGGCACAAAAACGAAATAAACAAGATAAGGAGCGGTCATTACAGTAGTAATGACTTCCAAGACTCAAATAAAAGAAAAAGTACTGAAAGTAAAAACATTGGGTTATCTCCCAAGAGTGCTTTTCTTTAACGCCTTTGAGCTAGGCGCAGTAATTTGCAAAGATGCTCATGTGGGCGCCATATAAAAGCTTGAGGCAAAGGCGCCATATAGGAACTTAAAGCAAAAGAGAGCATTAAAAAGCAAATGTGGAACACATTTAAATCTAAACCACTTCCTATGAAAAATAGTCTTGTAAAGAAACAAGTCATGAAAGCGCAAAGCAAAAAGCATAGGAAAGCAAAACAAGTACAACTTCAAGAATTGCAACATAAAGAGGGGAAACTCAATATTGTTGAGATCCATCAAACCATGTTTCCCTCTCTCAAAGTAACTTTCAGTAGCATCATGAATAGAATTAACAATGTAACTATCACATAAAGCATCCCTATCATGAGCCACATGCATAAAAGGATTAATACTCCCCACATGAACAATAGTAGTAGGAGCAGAATCAATAGAATAATTATTCTCATCACCATAATCATCAAAAACAGGAGGCATATTGCAATCATAACTGATTTTCTCCTCAAAAGTAGGTGAACTGAAAATATTATACCCATCATCACAAGCTAGAGAACTACTATGTCGCAAAGCATACTCATCAAACATATCATCATAAGAAGGAACATGGATAGCACTAATGGTACAACAATTATTAACCTTAGAATTGGTACCAAAAAGATTTTCAATATAAAAAGTAGAGTGCTTCTCCAAATCATGATCACTAACATAGGTAATAGGCATAGGAACATCATCCCAATCAGAATTATCATAATCTATAGCAGGATCATAACGCTTAGGGGAAGGTACCGTGTCCTCTCGCCTTTTACTCCTCTTCTTCTTCTTCTTCTTCTTCTTCTTCTTACTCTTTTTACTCTCTCCTTTAGGAGGGAGAGACTTGAAGGGCATCTTCTCCACATGTTCTTTAGGAGGAAAAGACATCTTCTCTACATAATCTGGCTTGCTGACAGAAACAACAGAAGAAACTTTGGAGGATTCCTCCTCTCTATTAATAAGATCGAAACATCTATTAGTCCTATCATAGCTTGGCAAATCATCATGTTTAATAAGATCTTGTAAGTAAGTATTTGCGAGGCAATCTTTAGCACAATAGAGATGACAACCAAGAAGGGTGCTATTAATATCAACATCATTCATGTCAACCAAAGAAAGCTTTCTAGATATCTCTTCACAATTCAAAAACAAGGTAAGCTCATCATGCTGATTGAGAGTAATCTTATCATCACAATACAAATCTGCGGTACTCGTTCGATTAATTGGGCATTGAAAATTAAAGTGACCTTTTTCACCACAAAATTCACAAAGAAAATGATAAAGCTCACAAACCCATTCACCAAGCGCATCTAGATCCTTGAGCCACATGCTGGTTTCTTCATTTGCGTGGGTGATGCAATAATCTTCCTTGTTGTAACTCTGTTCACAAGGTCTATGTATTCCGCAAAAATTAACATGCTTATAAGAAATAGTACTTTTAGAAGTTTGAGCATGTTTATTGCAATCATCAATAACAATATCACTTTCTATGCAAGTGTCCTTAAAAGGTTCATGATACACGTCCCCATTTCCTTTAGGAACATTCATTTGGGAAGCAAAGGCTTTAAAGCAATCAACCATAATTTGAGGATCAAGACCATATTTAGCACTAAGCTCTTGAAAATTAGCAGTTTTAGCGAAAGACTTAATGCAATCAAACTCATAATTCATACCTGATCCTTTACCTTTGTCGCTATCCCAACCTTCAATATTGTTTTGAATTGTCTCAAGCAGACCCCACTTGGTGTCTACATCCTTGCTTGTGAAAGACCCATCAAAGCATGCATCTAGATAGTCCTTGTAATATCCTGAAAGCCTTGCATAAAAATTATTAATAACAATATTACGGGGAAGATCATGAATAGGACATTTATGCATTAGTAACTTCAATCTTCCCCACGCTTGGGCAATGCTTTCTCCCTCATGAGGCCAAAAATTATATATCTGATTACGATCTTTATGAATCTCACTTGGAGGATAGAATTTAGAATAAAAGAGAGGTACAATTTCCTCCCATCCAACAGATGGACCATCTTCAAGCAGCCGATACCATTCCTCAGCTCTGCCTTTCAGTGACAAAGAGAATAGCTTCTTCTTAACTTGGTTCATTGAAATACCTGCACACTGGAACAACTCGCATAATTCATGTATAAAGAGCAAATGATCACCAGGATGGACAGTTCCATCTCCTAAATAGCAGTTATCCCTAACACGTTCAATAATCTTCGTAGGTATTTTAAAAGGATGGGGAGCACAAGCATCACTAGAAACATCACATATGGGAGATAAAATATTATCAGAACAAACCTTCTCCACTAAAGCTGGGGGACTAAAAATATCATACTCAACAAAACCAGCTTCCCCAAGCTTAGACTTTTCTATAGCATTAGCATTAATAGTATTCAAAGCATTCGTACTAATAACATTGCTATGCGAAATAAGCTCCAAAGGATTTTCAATTTTCTCTTCAAATCTAAAATCAGGAAAACGACTAAAGAACTCTTTATTTTCCATTAAGCCTAACTAGCGAAAATAAAAACAAGAAACAAAAAGATGTAATTGCAGAATCTAAAGGAAATAACTCCGAGCACTCACACAGGAGGATGCGAGTACCTTTTACCTTACCTCCCCGGCAACGGCGCCAGAAAAGAGCTTGATGTCTATGCACTTCTATTCTTGTAGACACTTGTTGGGCCTCCAAGTGTAGAGGTTTGTAGAACAGCAGCAAGTTTCCCTTAAGTGGATCACCCAAGGTTTATCGAACTCAGGGAGGTTAGAGGTCAAAGCTATCCCTCTCAAGCAACCCTGCAATTACGATGCAGAAAGTCTCTTGTGTCCCCAACACACCCAATACACTTGTCAGATGTATAGGTGCACTAGTTCGGCAAAGAGATAGTGAAATACAAGTGGTATAGATGATTATAAGTAGCAAACGTGATGTGAAATAAATATCGCTGCGAGTAAACAAGTAACAAAATAGCAAGTAAACGGTGTGCAATGCTTGGAAACAAGGCCTAGGGATCATACTTTCACTAGTGGACACACTCCCGACAATATAACATGACTAAACAAATAACTTCTCTTTGCTAAGGCACTCTGAATTACTCTCCTATTGAATAACACTAATCATTGTGTAGTGGCTACAGAAGCACCCCTTAAAGTTCATCAAGTACTTGACAAACACCACTCATAGAGATATCCAAATCAGATCACAATTCAAGATAGAAATCATTGCAACTTAAACCAAGTACTAACACGGTGCACACACTGTCAACATTACACCATGAAAGGAGGAATAGATCACTCAAACTATCATAGCAATAATTATTCTCATAATCCACAAGAGATCACAATCATAGCCTAAACCAAGTACCACCATGATGCACGCACTGTCACCGTTACACCATAGCAGGAGGAATAGATTACTTTAATAACATTGCTAGAGTACACAAAATATCTGAATAATAACATGTACTTGTTCAACATGATACAAAGCTCACGATCACATAAAGATCACATCATGGGAGAGAGAGGTGAACCACATAGCTACCGGTAGAGCCCTTAGCCCCGGGGATGAACTACTCCCTCCTCATCATAGGAGACAGCAAGGTTGATGGAGATGGCGGTGAGGTCGATGGAGACGGCGGAGACGGCGATAGAGATCGATGGAGATGGCTCCGGGGGCACTTCCCCGTTCCGGCAGGGTGCCGGAACAGAGACCTCTGTCCCCCGAAATTCGTCGGCGATGGCGGCGGAGCTGCGGAACTGTTTCTGGAAAATTGCCGAATCCCCTAGGGTTTTCCGTCCCGAGGCTTCTTATAGGCGAAGGGGCGATGTCAGAGGAGGGCCAGGGCCTCCTCACACATGCCTGGCGCGGCCAGGGGCCTGGCCGCGCCACCCCCTTGTGTGGGGCCCTGGTGGCCCCCCTCCGACACTTCTTCGGATCTCTGGAAGCTTCCGGGTAAAATAAGACTTCAGGAACTTGTTTCGTCCAATTCCGAGAATATTTCCTGTGTATCACTTCTGAAACACAAAAACAGCAGAAAACAGGAAACTGGCACTGTGGCACTTCGTTAATAGGTTAGTTCCGGAAAATGCATAAAAGTGCCACTAAGTGTAACGAAACAATAGGCAAATGGTGTAAAAACAAGCATGGAGCATAAAAAATTATAGATACGTTTGAGACGTATCAAGTATCATACACAAATATGATACTACTATATAATACTCTCATTGTGACTAGCTTAAATACCATTAGCTCCTGGAATGATGCACTAAACTCCAGCTTCTATAAAATAGTCTACCCATCCACTTCTATAAAATAGTCTACCCATCATCCAGGATACGCACACTGGTGGAAAAAAGGCCTTCAATCCCGGTTTGTAAAGCCCATTAATCCCGGTTTCCGCAAGCGGGACTAACCATGCGGGACTAAAGGCTCCAGCCTTTAGTCCCGGTTGCTTACGAGCCGGGACCAATGGTCCTCCACGTGGCCCGGGGCATGTGTAGCGGCTGGAGGACCTTTGGTCCCGGTTCGTAACAGGGACCGGGACTAAAGGTCCATTCGGAATAAAATTGTATTTTCTGTTTCGGAATTTCTGTATTATCTTTATTTCTTTATTTCTCTATTATCTAATCTTCTCTATTCTCATATCTCATATCTAATTAGATACTTATAGCTCTCACTCTATATCTCAAATCAATTATAAGTACTTGTCTCACTTCCCGGTCGGTCACCCATCCTCACACTGCTCCACCCTTAGCATGCTTAACTTCTCCATTCCTTCCCTACTAGCTTCCAAAACTGCGCTCGCGACTTGTTGATAGAAGTATGCTACCAATTCTATTAACCTATACAATTTGGTAATATATAATATTACTTTTTTAAATTCCAAATAAATTCACAAAATAAGAAACAATGATTACGAATAATAAGAATTTCAAATATTCTTTATATATAATTTAATTATTAATTTTTAGATGATTAAAATATTCAAAAAGCCAAAATACTTGAAAAAATCACAAATTCGAAAATTAATAGACTTTGTTAACCGAAACAAAGGGAGTACATTTTTTCAAACATAGTCATCCAATATGGCTCAAATGAATTGTACATTTTCCAATTGCTCATCCAACATTTTTCCATACATATAATCATCCACCTAATTATTAAGGTTAAGACGATCAACATTGCTATTGTAGCCCTTTAGCTTCCAGAATCTCCTAGCTATCTCAAAGCCTAGGCGAGCGTCTAAAGCGGCATATTTTGGTTCATGCTCAATGGAACTTTTTCCCAACCAAAAATTAGATCATCTTCTTCATCATCTTTTTTTTCTTCTTCTTCTTCTTCTCCCTTCTTCTTGTACTTCTTCTCCTTCTTCTTCTTGTCCTTCTTCTTGTTGTCCCTCTTCTTCTTCTCAAGATGTGTCCCAATAATAGCATTGGCCAAATCATAGAGACTCGGCGTTGGCTTGCTAGTGGGGTTTGGGACAACTTGTTGAAGATCATACGCGGATGGAATAACAATTCCGTATGGCCATAGCATGCGTAGATCGTTGTTGATAGCCGCGCCACAAAACTTGATGGTGGTGTCCTTCAAGAAGTCCTTGAGTAGTTGCGGCACGGCATTGGCCTTGCAAATTTGAAAGACCAATATCTCGGACTCCACCGAGAGTTGAAGGACGGCGGCACGTTGAGGGTGCGCGTGAGTGGTGAACTCACAGTCCAAGCCCACGCACTTGACCGGTGCGTCGTCGAGGAACCGGCGCTTGACGGCGCGGATCCACTTCTCCACCCTCGAAGCACGAAGGGTCTCCGTGATGGTGAAGTTCATCTCTTCGATGACCACGTAGTAGATCCGAGACCGGGGCCAATGTTGCTCCTCCATTGTCGCCGAGGGAGAGCTCGCGGGCACCGGCGGTATGGTGATGTGTGGGAGTGGTTTTGGGGAAGAAGAGAGGCTAGATGTTTTGGGGAAGAAGATGATCAAATGTGAGTGATTTATATAGTGAAAGAGGGAGAAGATGAGAGGGCACGCCGACGTGTGAATGCAGGCGAGTTCCAAGGCCGCCGGCGTCGGTTCCCGATCAGCGTCGTAATGTCGATCGGTATCGAAGCGTCGTCGATCGATAACTGGCGCGAAGTGGCGGTTCGTTTGAATGGGTGATTGGTCCCGGATCGTGGCACCAACCGGGACTAAAGGTTACCTTTAGTCCCGGTTGGTACTACGAGCCGGGACTAAAGGGCCATGGGGCATTAGTCCCGACTGTTAGATGAAACCGGGACTGAAGGTCCTTTTGAACCGGGACTAATGCCCCCTGGCCCACATTTTCAAATGAACCGGGACTGATGGACCCTTTAGCCGCGGATCGAATTTGGTCCGAGACAAATGCTCCGAATGGAAGCCCGTTTTTCCACTAGTGGCAGATCGTCATGACGTTGAAAAGTTCAAACCGAGGTTGGATTTCCGCAAAGGGAAAAGAAGATTCTGCGATTTCATATGAGTGAAGCGAAAGGGGCTATAACAAAAACAGAATCGAAGCAGCACGGCAACAAGAACAACACATGTAACTGCAAAAAGAAATAAGATCGGCACACTGTCGGCCGCATGTTTGCCGCGCATTTCGATTGACAGTAGCCGATCGGTGAGACGATCTCACCTGGAGGCGCGTTGCTGCTGTTCTTGATCCACAGCGCAACGCCGGCCTTCGCGGCGAGCGCGGCCAGGACGGCGACCGTCGCCGCGATGGCCGCCACCGTGCCCCAGCCGCCCAACAGCGGCGCCTGATCCATCGGTGTCACTACAACACGGTAGTGGATATGGGGCACTTCAAAATGCCCCTATAGATAAATAGAGTGCCCCTAATTAGATTTTGGGGCACTTTAAAAAATGCCCTCTTTACTCATGCCTCTAAAAGTTTTTGAGGCATTTTAATTAAGGGATTTCTATTTTCGTGCCCTCAGGTCGTTAGTTGTACTCAGTTGTCCCCAGCCGCTTAACTTTTCCTCAGTTTTCCCCTCGCTCTAGTTTGAAACCCCTCGCAGACGCTCGGACGGGAGGAATCCCGTTAAGTTGACCGTTGGTTGGTGCTGGCAAGTGGGGCCACCGTTGGTGCCGGCAAGTGGGGCCGCCGTTGGTGTCCCGCAGTGGACACGCCTCCACTTATCCAGATCATCGTGGGACCCGCAACTTGTCCACGTTAGCGCGCCGGACCCACAGCTTACCCAGGTGCCCGTTGCAAAATGGGAGCCCGAGCCAGCCCCGCGCCCGTGCCCGTGCCCGTGCCATTGCTTCCCCCTTCTTTCCCCGCGCCCCATTGTTCTTCTTCTCCGGCAGCGGCAGCCCTTCCCCGGCAGGCGGGTGATGTCTAGTTTCTCTTCGACCTCCCGTTCTTCATGGCCGCAGTATGGACCCGTGCCTTTGACAAGATGCCCTGACTGCCCACGCCAAGAGCCTCTGAAGCGGTCGATCTGTAAGACGAACGACAACGGCAACCGTGGACGTGAGTTCCTTGCATGCGAGAGCTTGCCATATAGAGAGGGGGATAAGGTTAGATCTCGCTCCAATTGCTCTGTTTTCTATCGATTTTCTTGTTATTCTCTCGAATTTGGGATTTAGGGTTCACGTTGTTGTTTTCAGATCCTGGAGAAATGCAGGTATTTCGAGTGGATCGATGTGTACGTTCAGAGGCTTAAATTGCAGGAATCAATTGGCGGTATTGGGGAGCGCAATTTGGGAGGGGGGGTACTTGCTGTAGAGAATGCGGTGGAGAGAGGGGCCGTCCCGATTATGCCTAATGCTCCCAATGCAGAACTGGTGGAAGTGAAGGGAGAACTGAAGAAAATGAACAAGCAGTTAAAGCAGCTGATCGAGTTGAAGAAGCAAGCTAATCTGATGGCTGGTTGTTTTTTTTGTTGTATAATTGCGATCGGATTCTTATCATTGCTCGTCAAGCGCTAGAAGTTGTTACAAGGGATCCCTTGTTACAAATCCATTATTCAGTTACATGTACTTGTAGTTGTTTTCAAAGTTAGTGTGTGCATAGTTGATAATTGTTAGAGGGGTGACATATATGTATGTCTCATGTTTATACCAAAATTATACCACTTTTGGGACGTTTCAAATAACCAAAACTATATCCCAAACTATATTCCCTAAAAGAAAAGGAATGCTAAAGAAAGTTGATAATTGTTAGAGGGGTGATAAATAATCCATTCACCGAAATCCCACAAATATGCCAAATATGTATGTCGCATGTTTCTACCAGAATTATACCATTTTTGGGCCGTTTCAAATTGCCAAAATTATATTCCCTAAAAGAAAAGGAATGCTAAAGATAGTTGATAATTGTTAGAAGGGTGATAAATAATCCATTTACCGAAATCCCACAAATATGTCAAATATGTATGTCTCATGTTTCTACCAGAATTATACCATTTTTGGGCCGTTTCAAATTGCCAAAAAACTATTTTCCCTAAAAGAAAAGGAATGCTAAAGATAGTTGATAATTGTTAGAGGGGTGGTAAATAATTCATTCACCGAAATGCCCCAAATATGCCAAACATGTATGTCTCATGTTTCTACCAAAATTATACCACTTTTGGGCCATTTCAAATTACGAAAACTAAATTCCCTAAAAGAAAAGGAATGCTAAAGATAGTTGATAATAGGGGTGATAAATATGTATGTCTCTTGTTTACCACTTTTTAGTTTAACATTTTTAAATCGTGGAAAATAATGCATAAATAGACTCCATAAATAATCCATAAATGCACACGGATCGACTCCACTAACCGTTGATAATAGAGGGAAGGGATAGTTACGTGGTAAAATAATCCATAAATGCACACGGATCGACTCCACCAACCGTTGATCCACCGACAGAGAGAGAGGGGTGGCCACGAAGAGACGGATAGGGGTATACTGCCCGTTAGATCAGTGGATCAACGGTTGGTGGAGTCGATCCGTGTGACAACCGCTCAACCAATCAGGATAAGTTTGGGTTTCTGTGAGCATTTGTGACAGTACTTGAGGGCAAAACTAAGTAGTACTAAGAAACCAAGGGCACGTAAATAGTAAATAGACTAAGGTATTCAAACAAAATAATTACAAAATGAAAAATGCGTGTTTTGTACAATATAATTCATATTGGGCTACATCAAATTATTTGCAATTCAAATATACATGAGTGTGACAATTATGGCCTCATTTAGACAAACTATGTTTTGGGGAAGATGTTTTGCAAAGGGGTTTGAGTGGAAAACCATGCATCTTCATAGCTACTAGTGATTATGAGAAGTGGCAATTTGTGGTAAAACATGATTTATTTGCGCATGAAATGACTCAATTAGCTATGTTAATCTCATTTGTTAACTCTCTGTTGACCAGCTACTTGAGGGTAGAACTGAGTATATTGCACTTGCCAGTCTAGTACTCGAGGGGAAAACTGAGTGCATATAAAATTTCTGAATAAGGCCCGAGGGTAGAACTGAGTACGCCTGTCGCGGTGCACGCTGCAGCCGTGCATAGCGGACGCGTGTTGCGGTACACCAAACGCCACCTTCGTCTTTATGGAGCCCCTCTCTCTCGACGCTTGCCCACTCTCATTCTCACTGCAACCGCCTCTCCTGTCCCATCATCTTCTCCACTTCGCGTCGAAAAACCCCCTAAGAAAAAACCCCGGCGATGGAGAAGCATGAGATGCCCATTGCCGACGTAGCCGCCGGCGCATCGGCTGCCGGCGCATCTTCCGGCGCATCTTCCGCCGGCGCATCGGCCGCCGGCGCATCGGCCGTCGGCCCCGTCCAGGCCCCCGTCGCTGCTTCCGACGTAGGCGCCGGCGCATCAGCCGCCGGCGCAATGGCCGCCGCCCCCGTCCAGGCTCCCGTCCAGGCCCCCGTCCAGGCACCCGTCCAGGCACCCGTCCAGGCACCCGTCGATTGGGACCTGTACGAAGACCCGTACGAACCAGTGCCGTACGTCGCGCCGGCGAACCCCTACGACACCAGCATCGTCGACGACTACCCGGAGGTAACCCTTTGTTCCCTTGTTCTTATGCCATTTCAATCCTTTTGTGTTAGATCTAGCGTTATTAGGGTTCGTCTGTTCCTAGTTCAATCCTTTTATGATAGATCTAGCGTTATTAGGGTTCGTCTGTTCCTAGTTCAATCCTTTTATGATAGATCTAGCGTTATTAGGGTTAGTCTGTTCCTAGTTCAATCCTTTTATGATAGATCTAGCGTTATTATGATAGATCTAGCGTTATTAGTGTTTGTGATTTGCTTTTGTTTACGATTCGGTTAACTTATGTGAGTAATCAATCCCATCCCGTTAATTTGTGCCGATGATGATGAATATTTGGGCACAAATTGATTCAGGGTTTGGTCTGTGAACAATTGGTGTGTACAAATTTGTTGTGCATGATCTTTGGTTCACTGACCCAAATCTTGGATATAAGTGTGTCCAATGTAACTGAGGCTTCTTTTTTTCGTGCCCATATTATCATGCATGATCTTTTGTTCACTCTCTGTTCCATCATCGCTGCAATTGACTCCGTGTTTTTCGATCTTTGGTGCTACGTGACAGGTGCAGAGCAGCGACGTCGACAGCGACGACGAGTCCTTCCACACCAAGACTCGTCACGTCCTCAGGAGGCTGCAGTCCGGCCATTACGATCGCCACTTTGCTCGAGGCGTTTACAGGTGCCCCTTCTGCAACAGGAGGCTCCGCGCCACCGACTTCAACTGCCTGGTGAACCATGCCGAATCCCTTGGCAGTGCCACCGGCGGCGCTAGAGTTGGAACGACCGTGAACGTGCATGCGTTCATGGCCAAACACAAAGCACTTGGGATTCACCTGCGCAGCCTCCAAGCTTAATCCCATGTAAAATGTAGCTTATGTTGGATCTAGGGATCGGTAGTACTGTTGGATCTGTCCTCAATATATATATATATGCTATATTGGCTGCTGTATGCAGCTTTTCCTATATTTTCTCGATTTATTATGCTGCTGTGAATTTATCCTCTACTAGCTTCTAGATTTGCTACTAGATTTGTTAACATATTGGGCAAAAAACGAGGGCCAAAAGGCAACAATCATTAAAGAAAGACAGAGATAGAAGCTTCTCTAGATTTGATACTAATTTGGTAAAAAGAGAGAGAACTGTTACAGAGAGAGATAGGGGAAAAAAGCGCTCTGAAAAATGCCAATTTGGGCCGAGAGAGACAAAACCGAGCTCTCACGTACAACCAAACGCGGTCTCGTCCTGTCCCACGCGGTCCCGTTCTACCAGCCCCACGTGATGCGGCCCCACACGACGCGGCCCCACACGTCAGCACGGAACGGTCAACTAAACGGCAAACCTCCCGTCCGAGCGTCTGCGAGGGGTTTCAAACTAGAGCGAGGGGAAAACTGAGGAAAAACTAAGCGGCTGGGAAAACTGAGTACAACTAACGACCTGAGGGCACGAAAATAGAAATCCCTTTAATTAAAGTGCCTTTGATTAAATACAATCAGAGACACTTGAGTGAAATGCCCCTAAAAACTTTTAGAAGCACTTGAGTGAAGTGTCCCTAAAACTTTTTGAGACACTTTGTATTGAAGTGCCCCAAATTCCAAACTTAATTAAAATAATACTGTATCATTTTGCCCTTTTAGTTAGTTTTTTAGAATTATTTTTTATTAGGGTTGTGTATATTGCATTTTTTCAGCGGTGACTAAATTCGCTGAATTTTTTTTAAAGAATCGCTGGCTTTAATTTGGCCCCGGCCCATCTTTTACAGTTTCAGCCTGGTGGTTGCGCGGGTGCGAGGCCCAAACATCGATCGAATAATGGTTTTTTGACGGGTGCTCCTCCATGGCGCCCGGGCGTCCTCTAGCACTCATTCCGCCAGGTTGGGCCGAGTAGCAAAGCGGCCCATGTAACGTTGTGTTCACATCGCGCGATCTGCTTTCCGCGGATTCTGCCTTGTTCGAACAGGTCGCTCGTACGACGTTGAACATGGCGGGGTATATATGCGGGTCTGTTTCCTTGTAAAGTGTCGATGTGGGACTAAAATAGGAACAACACTCGGCTGCTTTGCACTCCACGCGAACGTGAAACATAGGGTCTGTTTCCTGCTACGCTGCGTTTGTGTCAGAAGCATGCGTCCGCCGACCGGTAGCCACGACATGCGACACGGACGGGCCATCACACGTGACACCTGCGAGGCTGCGATGGACACATGCACATGCATGCAACTCTGTAAGTTCGCGTTTGAGTTTTCTGCTACTACGCTAGGTAGTACTAGTACTAGCTTTGAGGCATCAAACGGGGTTTCAAAAAAAAAAACAATGTTAGCAAGTATTTGCTGCTTCAATGTTCTACTTTGCGCTCACGACCTCTTATGAACAAAAAAATTGTCCGTGGAAAAAATCAAGATAGGAATAAAAAATTAGTCTGCAAATCAATTCACAACTAAAAAAGAACAATAAGTTAGTCCATGGAACTATTCAAATCTAGAAAAAAGGAATAAAAAGATAGTCCGCCGAACAATTCATGTCTAGAAAGAAGGAACAAAAATAGTACGCGAAATAATTCATGACTACCTAAGAAGGAACAAAAGTTTAATCCACGAAACAAATCACGACTAGAAAATAAGGTTAAAAAATGTTCCTAGGACAAATCACAGCCATAGAGGTAAAAAAAATATAGTCAACTAAACATTTCACAACTACAAAAGAAGGAACAAAAAGTTTCTACGAAATAATTCACGACTACCAAAATGAACAAAATTTTATTCCATGGAACAAATCATGACTACAAAAAGAAGGAACAAAAGATTTGTGTTCATGGAACATTTTACGACTATAAAAAGAAGGAACAAAAAAGACTATTAGAGGAACAAATAACAACCAGAAAAGGCAATAAAATATTATTCCATGGAACAATTTTTACTATAAAGAAGGAACAAAAACTAATCCATGGAACAATTAAATACTAAGGAAGAAGAAAATTAATTTAGTCCACAGATTAATCATGAAGGAATAAAAAAATTGTGTTCACGGAACAAAACATGAATACTGAGAAATTTCAGTCATGAAATAAATCAAAACTACATGGTGAATAAAAATTTAATCCCCAAAACAAATCACGACTATAATAAAGGAACACAATTTTAATCTACGGAACATGACTACACAAGTATAAAAAGAAGAAACAAAAAGTTAATATTGTTAGGAGGTACTATGTTCTTAGAAATTTAAAACCTAATAAAACATGCCAAAGAAAACACATGGAGAGAGATTTGTTTTCTTCGTTCTTATTAGTCCATGGAACTATCCAAACCTAGGAAAAAGTAACAAAAAGTTAGTCTGTGGAACAATTCATGACTAGAAAGAAGCAACAAAAATATTACGTGGAATAATTCACGACTACCAAGAAGGAACAAAAGTTTAATCCACAAAACAAATCACGACTAGAAAATAAGGTTAACAAATGTTCCTGGAACGAATCACAACCATAGAGGGAATAAAAATATAGTCAACTGAACAATTCGCAACTACAAAGAAGGAACAAAAAGTTTCTAAAAAATAATTCACGACTACCAAAAGGAACAAAATTCTATTCCATAGAACAAATCACGACTACAAAAAGAAGGAACAAAAGATTTGTGTTCATGGAACATTTTACGACTACAAAAGGAAGGAACAAAAAAGAGTGTTTTGTTTGACACAAATATAGTAGGGAAAGGCTCTCTACTGTGTCAAATTTTTTATTATATGGGGTGGATAATTACATGGAGGAGTCCATAAGGTTTACAAATCATAAGGAACAAAAAAGAGTGTTAGAGGAACAAATAACAACCAGAAAAGGGAATAAAAAATATTCCATGGAACATTTTTTTACTATAAAGAAGGAAACAAACTAGTCCGTGGAACAATTAAATACTAGAAAATAAGGTACAAAAAAGTAGTCTATGGTAAAAATTTATGACTAGAAAGAAGGAACAATATATTAGTCCGCAAAACAATTCACGACTACAAAGAAGGTCCAAAAATTTAGTCAATGGAACAAATCATGACTACAAAAAGAAGGAACAAAAAATGTTCGTGGAACAAACACAACCAGAGAGGGAACAAAAAATTAGGTCGTGGAATATATCAAGACTACAATTGGGGAAAAAATCACTTGGTAGCCTTTCCCTTGGATTGCATCACAAAAGATGTCAGCAATATTAAAATCAAAGTTTCAAGTCCAAACGATACATGCAAACAACTAAAATATCATCTATTGTTCCCAAGAAACACCAGGCAATGAGAAGGGAGGATTGCGCACAGTTCCAGTGTGGGACTTCATCAGCAATACTATTTCCTGATTCAGAATATATCATTTGTGCATGTGCATATATTATCAAAAATCAGCTCCAGATTTCCCCCCTCATGTGAACCTTACAACAGAAATGCATCATCATGCGTGTGGTTAATGAACTTCATAGATAGATTGCATTTCTTCTCAACACCAAGATGTACAGTCAGGGCACGATTACCTCTTGGTAACTGAGCACTAGCTACTCAGAACAATGGAACTATTTCAAGGAAATTGCTGTCTTTTGCTGTTTTGAAATATTTCCAAAGGAGAGAAATAGCAGTGCTAAATAATGTTATTTCCCCTTGCCCATAACAGCGATAAAAATAGCTGAGGAAGTGAGACCTTAATAAACTCAATGAATCAATATTTTTTCTGCTGGTAGGGCAAATAATCATGCCCTGACGGCATCATGGATGAATGAGCATGTGCCCCCATGTGTGGTTTTGGTAATTAATGACAATCCCTATGGACTAATGTTTGCATCGAGTTATATTTGTAGGACTTGTCCGTAGACAACTCTTGAGCCATATGTTGGTTTCAAGGTTGTAAGAAGATGCATATAAAGAAGATTATGTGATGACCAAGGTGTTATTCAAGGAGTGATCCGAAGATTGGTCATAAGGGAGTTGAGCCTATAGAGTGTGTCTTGAGGAATAAGATGGAGTGAACTCTCATGTGCATTCTCAAGACATCATCATTATGAAAGAAGAAGATGAAGTGCAATGTTGATCAAGTCGAAGCGCAAGTTCAAGATAGGCTTCTAGAAGATATCATTTGCTTGAAGCTCAGTGTCCATTTGGTGGTAATGGATATGTGAAGATATTTCTCTAGTGTCTCTCCCATAGTGAAGTATGGGGGAGCAATCCGCAAGACTTCACCGAGCAAGCGCAATCAAGAAAGGTTGTCCAACTTGAGAAGATCAAGATCATCACCATCTAGCTCAAGTGGAATGCGCAAGGCAAAGGTATGTTCTTGATAGGGTTTCTTTCTTACCGGTCTCATAGTGTGGGAGACCGGGTTTAGGATCGATAGCCGTACTATCAAGAGGGGCTCTCGAGTGAGTAACTTATTCGTATCATTCGGAGAGAGCTCAAACCTTTGCATACTTGGCATTATCCTTCTTGGTTCTTATTTGGATTTTATCCATGTGAGTTTCTAGAGCTTGTGGTTATTTCCATGACAAGCTCTAGCTCATCAAAAACGGATTTCGTATGGAACTCTTATTGCGTTTTTGGTGTTTGGAGAATTTACCGGTTCCTCATATAGAGACACTTATGTCCTCTAATTTCATAGTAAATTCTCCCTTGCTGGTTCTTAATATTTTTGTGAGGTTCTCCTTGTTGTTAGCTTTCCAACAAAATTGGTTTCATCTCATTCGGAGTTTCCTTGCAAAAGTTATTTGGTTTTTGGGCTGTCCAGTTCGGCCCTCGGGCTCCAGGCCGGACCTTCCGGTGGCAGACCGGGCCAGTCCGGCGGAGCCGCCGGACTGCTATTCTGAACCGCCTTTCGGCGGGGTGCCGGATCCGTCCGGCGGGCCGCCGGACCGTCCGGCCCAGAGCCCGGCGCCACCGGACTTACGGCCGAACTGGCCGGCAGGCTGCTTCCAACGGCCAGATTTTCGCCACCTATAAATACCCCTTCTTCCTCCTTGGGCTGATAACGTTTTTGGGCTTCTCTCTCCTCCATTGTTGACCTTCAAAGCTTGCCCTCCCTCCTCCATTCCCTCCATGTTTCTTGCATCTTTTTAAGGGAAAAGAGAGAGGAGATCTAGATCTACTTTTCAACCAATCACTTTCTCCTCTAAGTGAGGGGAACCTATTGGATCTAGATCTTGGAGTTCTTTGTGGATTTCCTCCTTGTTCTTCCTCTCATATCCTCCATAGCATTTGTTGCTTTGGTAGGATTTGGGAGAGAAGGATTTGAGCACTTTGTGTGTTCTTGCCATTGCATTTGGTGCATCGGTTTGAGTTCTCCTCGGAGATTCGGTGGTGAAAGCAAGAAGCTTATTTCCTCTTGGGTTCTTGGAACCCTAGACGGCTCAGTGGATTTCTTGGGGACCTCCAATTAAGTTGTGGAGATCTTCCCAAGCTTTGTGGTGCCTCCGTGGCGATTATTGGGAGCCTCCAATTGAGTTGTGGAGTGTGCCCCAATCTTAGTGGCTTTGTGGATTTGGGAGCCTCCAATTAAGTTGTGGAGTAGCCCCAAGCTTTGTGCGGGATCGGTGACCGCCCTCAAGGGGCCCATAGTGGATCGGGTCTTCCATCTTGGTGGGAGGGCTCGAGGAGATTACGGTGAGCCTCCGTGGCATTTGGGGAGCCTTGTGCCTCCACACCGCTCCAACGGAGATTAGCACCCGCAAGGGTGTGAACTTCGGGATACATCGTTGTCTCCGCGTGCCTCGGTTATTTCTTTACCCGAGCTCCTTTACTTAAGCAATTTACTTTGTGATAGCCTTCGTGCTTGAAGTTATATATATCTTGCTATCACATAGTTGCTCATCTTGTTTAGCATAAGTTGTTGGTGCACATAGGTGAACCTAGTTTATTTAGGTTTTGTATGCTTGGCAAATTAAACGTTAGTTTTATTCCGCATTTGTCAAGCCGCTCGTAAACGTTTTAAATCGCCTATTCACCCCCCCTCTAGGCGACATCCGTGTCCTTTCAATGGACCTGAAACCCCGCAAAAAAAAACTTTGAGAGCACATTTGTCGTGAAGTTTCAGAATCACAGTTCTCTCCACTTGTACTTGTCAATGGTTGCCCTTAGGACCATCAATCATGTGCCATACTAATCATGCACATGAAAGGTTAGGTCCCAAACATAAACTGGGATTCAGTTACATACACAAAGACATTAAAATGTAGCAACAATCTTTGACAGACCGGTGAATTATGCGCTCATTGCTACAATCATTGACACGGCATACTAGTCAATTTCATTTTGTGTAATCATTCATAGGAATAAGAATGAAAATCACAAACATACATGCGACTTTAGAGATATGAATTGCAAAAAAAATCAGAGATATGGAGGTGAATTTATTCAGAGATATGAAGCTTACTGCAGTGGCTGCGTTTGGAGGCCGCGCAGGGACAGGGGGAGGCGGCGACGGCGCTTGAAGAAGGAAGGAGGGACAGTTCCTCAGCAGCAGATGACGAGCGCGTGGCTCCTCGGCTGTTGGCGGAGCAGCTCCGCGGTTGTGGACGGTGGGGCTGCAACTCGGTCTTCTAGACGGTAGATCAGCGCCACGGCCAATCTAGGGACGACTGCTAGTCGACGGCGGAGCGGAAAATCACCGACCCCAAGAACATATTTTCAAGGTGCGCTTAGGGTTCGCCAATGGAGAGGACACCCACTGCGGATGCGGCATCGGCGTGGGAGTGGAAAGGGAGGAGGAGCTGAGCAGCACGACGCGGGCGAGAGCGTGGGCGCAGTGCGGGCGAGGGAGCGGCGGAGCAGGCGGCTGACAGATTTGGTCACGATGCAGGTTGGGAAAGAAGAAGATAGGGATGACGGAATTGGTCGGGAAAAGGACGAGGAGTTTACTTGAGCGCTGTATCATTACCTGCCGTGATGCCTGAACATCTAGGACCAAGAGTCAGAGGCACAGCCACACGTATATAACTTTTTAAAATGCAAAAAAGATTTGCACTTATATGGAACTTGAAGAAAAATGTGAACAAGAAATTAGTGTTCATGGAACTAACAAGGACAACCGGTGAAATAAAATGGTAGACTGAGTAGGAAAACTATGTAGTGATGGCAGAATAAGTTATCAGTACCGTGAAATAAACAACAACTAATTTGAACATAATTTTAGCATTCATGAAACAAATCATATGACTGCAAAGGGAAACAAATTTTAGACTCCGTGAAAAACGAAAAATACATCCATGCGTCTAGTGTATTCTAATTTTTGCAAAAAAAAATCCACATAGATTCAGAACATTTGAGACATGGCCTCCAAATTGAAATCTTCTTCGTCTCTATCCTCCACGCCATTGACCACTCCTCAGCAGTCTGAACCTTTGTCCAAACTTTAGCTCCTGTCTGTCGAATTCGAAGCAAAATAAACCTAATATATAAGGGAGTGGAAAAAATTGAACCTCTGTTGCTGATGAGGGTGAAGAAATAGAGCAGGAAATAAGTGTGAAAGCTGGAACAAAAATAGAAAATTAGAAAGGAAGGATTATTTTTTAGCACAGGGACAAACATCAAGATCGATCATCGTTAATTCATTTGGATGAATGTGGCGATGGCTAGGATGGTGCACCGGGTGCGGCGGATGGTGTGTCTCCTAGACGCAAACCCAGCCCTGATTTAGGCTGGAATTGGGTAAAAAAATGGAAAACCTAGATTATGGTTCGTTAGTTGCTGATTGCTCCGTAGCTTGTTTCAGATTTAGTTAACTATTGTACAAGAACTATGTTAGTATGTTTAACAGCATGTCAGTTTAATGTAATATGTGTATACAAACTTTTGGGGCACGTCTAAAAGTGCCCCAAAAGTAGCCATCTTTAGAGGCATTTTAATCAATGTGCCTTAAAAGATAGTAATTTTTTGAGGCATTTCTTCAAAGTGCCCCAAAAAGCCTTCTAATTAGAGGCATTTTGACTAAAATACCCTAAATTATACATAAATTAGGGGCACTTCAATTAAAGTGTCCCAAATTAAAACTTTTTGAGGCATTTCGATCAAAGTGCCCCAAATTAAAACTTTTTGGGGCACTTTGAAAAATGCACCTACCAAAAGTGCCCCTAAATACATACCGTGTACTAGTGTGTGCCGTTCAGCCGTTCTAGCGGCCGCTGCTGAACAGGGGTGTCGAAACAATGGGAGGAGGAATTGGAGGCCGTGGCTGCAACGCTGGCGCTGGTGTATACTGTATGCGCTTCGGTTTCTATGATTAAGTCATGGCCTTTCCGGATAGCGAGGCACTGGTCTCGGACTTTGTACAAAACTGCAAATACACAGTCCGCCTGCATCGAGAAAATGACATAAAACTATTTGTACAAAACTGCAAATAGTAGTTTTCTGTCATTTTCTTGTCTGCACACGCCTCGTGCTTAATTTGTTAATGGGAACGACATCAAATGACCTATACAGCTGCTCATAGTGGGGAGTAACATAGACAAGTGTTATGCAGATATTACTAGTCTATGTTACTACTTTCATAGTGGGAAATAACATATATGTGGTGTCATACAAGACCTTATTTATTAAGTTATAGACTCATTGTGTATTGGAGCGTGTGATGTTACAGTAACATAATATGTTAGCACACCACTCTCTTTCCTCACTTAATAGTATGCCATATCATCAAAATGCATTAGGCTATGAGTAGTCTACGAGACGACTTCGCAAGCCTCGGGGTTCCTAGCGTGCGTTCTTCGGTCACCGCCACTTTCTTAACCTGTGTTACGTGATTTAGTTACCGAGTGAAATACCGTGGTTACCGACCGGTAACCGGAGTTCCCAGCGACCCCTTGCTCAGATCGAGCGCGGGTCGATTCGAAGCGGCAGGGGAGACGATTCGGCGAGTGAGGACCCTCCTCACCGTCCTTCACCACAACCGCGATGCAGCAGGCATGGAGTAGGAGGAGGTTCTGGGGCAGTGGCCAGTGCCCAGTGCCCAGTGGGGCGGAACTTGTCGCTCATCTCGTAGAAGCTGCGGGCGCACATGGCACATCGGCAAGACATCATGGTTGTGCCCGTCCATGCATATGCCACTGAGACGCTCCTGCACCTCATCATCAACTACACTTCAATCGTAATTGACTCTCCTTTATCCTTCTTAATTCGATTTCTCCTTTTTAGCTATTGATGATTTGGTCTGTCGTGTGTTCGATGAAATGCTCGAGTCAAATTATACTCGTACTAATCTTGTTTTCAGTTTTGACGGATTCTGAGTGGATATTTCTGAATAGAAGATTTTGTCTAGGGGTGCTGGAATAGGCTAAAGGTACATGTCCACCTTGGTTGCTTCATACATGATTCACTATGTGCTGGATGCATTGCAGTGATGAAACAAACCTATCTGGTCTCTTCATGGTAAAAAACTGATTTATGATAGATGCAACTGGGTTATCATCAGGAGAAGACTGGTGAAGATTTTTCTATGTCATCCTATTACAGGTTCATTGCCTTTCTAGCATTCAAGATATTTTCTATTTCATGTAAAATAGACAGATCATACTCCATATTCTTTTCCCACTAGATATGTTAGTAATTCAGTCTGTAGCCAAAGTTCTTATTCTGTTTAGTTTATTTGGGGCATTTCAGGAAGTTATGTAGCCAAATTTCTTATTCTGTTTAGTTTATTTATAAGTTATAACAAAAGAAAGGAGTTCCAGTTGTCGGAAAAGAAAATTATTTCTCTTTGACAAAGACCTTCAGAAATGGATGCATGTTTCTTATCTGTTCTTCATTTCCTTTTTGGTTGTCGTTGTTCCCTGCTTCCTGAAAAATTCTAAATATAGTTTTTGAAATAAATTTATCTATGCTTTGTAATGATTATGCTTAATGTCGTTGATCCTTTGAAGCCTAATGGAAATGAAAACTATTTATCTTTTTGACAGTTCCAAGTAACATTAGTCCCAGTACATGCAAATCTGAATGGAAATATAATTCGCATTTCCATCGGAAAGATAACTAACCAGCAAATCTGAATGGATGTTAGTTAACATAATTTCTATCTATGGTTTGGGATTATGTTAACTAACCAGCAAATCGGAATGGAAGTATATTTCCCATGCCCATTCTGCACTCATCTTAAATTCTAAATATATTTCCACCAATTCTGACAATTAATTTTCCTAATGGACGGGCGCGGTAACACGCGCCTATACGATCTAGTGTGTTGTTATGGCTCCAATATCATAATGACAGCTGAGGCAAAGGGATATTTTCTTTTTAATTAGTACAAACAAATGAAAACAACCAGTCGTGGGCTAACTGAAGATCGAAAAAATTGTATAAAATCCTTACACTACATATCTCAGATATCTGTATAATACTGTACCTCCATAGTTATGGCCATGTCTTGAGTAGCAGACAATTTTTTACCGGTTCATTGTCAAACCAAAACTTCTAATTGTTTTCTCCCTCTCGGCGAGAGGTAGACATACAGCGGGTGGAGCTTGTAGCTCGTGAGTTGGACGGTGTCCACCTTGTCCTCGTCGCCCTCCTTGAGCCTCCATTCGAACTCCTGCACGAACCGTGCGATGGCTGAGCACGAGATGGTAGTCGCCTGCAGGGCCCCCGCGCAGGCCCTCCTCCCTGCGCCGAAGTGCCGAACGCCATCGTCTTGTACATGTCTGCCGCCTCGAAACTTCCGTCGAGGAACCTCTCCGGCCTCCACTCCTCGGGCTCCTTCCAGTCCTTCTCGTTCATGTTGCATCCGTACAGGTTGATGATGATCTAGCACAATTAAACCCTCACCATTGTAACACTTCATGTTTCTCATGACATACTTTTCATGCACGATGCCATTTCCGTGGTCAGTTACCTCTGTGCCGGCTGGGATGTCGTAGCCGGCCAGCTTGGTGTTCTCATGGACAAACTTGGGAGGTATCAGTGGGACAGGAGAATGGCGCCGCATCGTCTCGTGGAACACGGCGTTCAGGTACGCCAGCCGAGGCAGATGATCCTCTGTGACCATCTCGTCGCCGCAGACATCTTGGATCTCCCGGTAGAGACGATCCTGATGTGTCAAGAAAAACAGTCTGGTTAACATCGCACCCGGCGACATTCAGAATACTAAACTGGGAGAGTTAGTTGCAGAGACTTGCAGCAGCACTTGCCTGTTTTTCTGGGTTCTTGGCAAGCTCATACATAGCCCACTCGGTAGTGACCAAAGTGGTATCTGCAGACTCTATGATCTCCTCCCACACCAGCATCGTTAGCTGCTCCTCTGTCAGCGTGTTCTCTGCCAGCAACATGTCCAGATAGCATACCCTTGCCTGCACATCACAACAATTTTCAGTAGAGCACATAGGTGAATCACGTCAAAACTATCTAGTTACTATGCATTCTTTTGTCACCTCTCCACATGCAATTCTTTTCTTCTGTTGATGGATCAATGCCCGCATCACCGCGGTTCGCCTATATTCCGTTGCCTGAACTTTTGTTTCGAATCTCGTGTTTGGGATCCAACAGAGGTATGGGAAGAAGTCCCTCCAGTCGACATCAATTGCACACATCATCATGTCAACAACCGTGGTCTGGTAGATTTCTTCCTTTGATATCTCCCTCCCAAACTCCTTGACATAGACTGAGCTGACATGCTCACCTAAGCTCTGGAATTGCAGTGTGCATTCTCAGTATTGCCAGTTGCCGAGTGCATTTGCAATTCTCACGGTACAACTTCAGAAATAATGTTACTAGAGGTAAGATCATATTAAATCATGCCATTTAAGACTAACTTGGATCATGGACAAGCGGAACAGCTCGGCCCTGAAAACTTCTCTGAAGTTCAGAGGAGAATGTGGGTCATCAGTCACCAAGTTATGGTAAGTTCTTAACATGTTCTCCATCATCACGTCTCTTGCATTCCGAAATCTTCTCTAGATTATTGTCAAGAAGCACATTGTTAGATCTTATTTAACTGAAATCCTAGAGGGTACAACTAGTTAAATACGTTCTGATGAAGTAATGCTAAATAGGTACCAGAGCGTTAAGACTTGCACCTGAGCAGAAGAACCCAACACGCCCTCCATGATATGGCGTTTCGCCATTATGTGGAAGTCCCCATAGTCGCTTGTAGCAACCATAGTTTTATCACGAGTGAGAACTGACAATGCTTTAGATAACTTTCGAGAAGATATAGATGAGAATTTTGCAACCATTGCCTGCAAATACAGGATAAATGTATACTTCTGTTACACTTTGGTCAAATATAAGACACTTGTACCATCCTAAATCATTGTTTAATTAGTTATTGAATCGCAACCAATGATTATCAAGAAGAAGCATTTTTTTTTATATTCTCTGTTATTAGCATTGTTTTCAGTTGTATAATTTTAAGTAAAAGAGTTCAGTTCACAGCTCAGTAGAATCCTTGATTTTTTTTCTAGAATACAAAATCCTTAATTTATTTCCAGCCTAAAGAAAGAGAAATGAGAACCACATCTTATTCATTTATAGGTTCAAGTTTTGGGGTAAAAAATGATTATCATAATTGTTTCATGATCTGAATTATTACATTGCTATTTGGATGAAGAACCACAACAAAAAACATACAGACTTTACTGAATAAATTTGGACTATAATGTTACAAAATTCAAGATCAGATGACAAAAACTCGTATTCTCACAGTTATTATAAGAAATATATTGTATAGTAACATATAAATACATTATCAAGATAATTTAAGAAAAGCGAATCACAAGTTCTATCTTACCTCCTTGGCTACTTTTGTTGAGTTGAGCACAACTACTGAAGAAGTTCCAGTCCTTATAGTGTATATGGGCCCATAAATATCAGACCATTTTGCAAAGGTCTTATGGGGCATCTTTTCTTTCAGTTGATGTAGATTTCCAATAATAGGTAAACCAGGAACAACTACATCACAAATAAATAAACCACAGGAAGATTTTATATTTGTCATCACATAGAGTTGATACTGTTATTGTAAGGGGTAGAACTGGTTTGAAATGTTGTTAGTTAGAGCAAGTATCGTAGGATGAGGCTATACCGTACCATTCAATGGCTGAACATATATTAACCTCATCCTAATTTTTTCTATAGCAAACATCCTGGAGGATGAACGAGAGATGGAACCGTCATATGAAATAATACCGGAATGTCAAAAATAGGTGATGAACTAAACATCTGAATCATACGCATCCCAAATAGGTGGGCACATATCTGGAATTAATTATCCAATCATCGTATTTTCTCAATTCGATTATTAATTGCAAACTTGCGTAAAGAGATTATCTGAAATTAGGGGCATTCTTTTGGACGTGGCGATGAAACAAAGGTGCTGGAAAGAAACATAGCTGAACACGAAGATCTCAAAGAGCATGTAAGAAAAATGAAATAGGTTGACGGGAAAAGTGGTTTTGATTCCCGAACTCCAGTGAGTTGCTTTTTAAATAAAGAGTGCATTCTGCTTTGTACCCTATAGTTGTGCATTTGTGACACATATTACTCTATTTAGTGGAACTTTTACCTGATTGTTTTAGTTAGGTGATTTTAAATATAATTTTATCCTAGGTTAGCATTTTGCTTGATTTTTATTTGATCAGACCGACATGTTACATCGATGTGGCGTGACAAAATGCGTTACAATCGAAGCTCGCTATCAACAATCATGTCCCGACTTTTCATATCTATTTGTTTCATTTTTTGTCATCATTCTCATATTTTAGAATCCCGGCCATCACTTCACAACTTGCTCAATAGACACATATAAGAAAGAGAGGGGTCTAAAGTTTCTAAAAGCGGTAATCTAGATGAATTTCATTCAGTAGTAAAATTAGTGTCACAAATATATAACTAGGGGGTAAAAAGTGGAATTCACTCTTATAAAATCATAAACTGTTTTTTTTATCTGAGCAACTTCTAAAAAAATACATGTATCTATACATGTGTAATATATACAACCAAATCTGCATCGAGATATCTTTTCATATATGGTATGCACAAAATAGACAAAATATTCGAAGCAAAATAGTGAATTTTCAAAGACACAATTTTGCAATTTTATGTAGCAAAAAATAGAACGTATTATTTAACAAAACTCTATAGACATGTAGAAAACATGTTCATCTATTACACTAATTTATTTTTAGAATTTTTTGAAACTACAAATATCATTTTAGATTTTTTTAAATACCAACTTCACTAGAGCTCGGGAGCACAAACACTGCAGGTTGATGTCACATTTTAAAATGATTTCTAAACTAAAAATCATTCCATAGCTTAAACAGTCTGGCCAAGTACCTATCTATTTATATCCTTGCTTTGTATCTCTTCAAACTAGATCCACATGAGAATGTTTCGATTAAAAAAAAGGCTAATATAAGGCAGTAATGTATTGGTTGCCAACCTACTAAAAAAGTACTACTCCAACCATTCCAAAATAAATGAAGTTCTAGAGTTGTCAAACTACTTTAAGTTTGATCAAATATGTAAAAAATCAACATATAAAACTTATTTTGTTTTATAACCATAGAAAATATTTACAAAGTATAAATTTGACGTTGTAGATATTATCATATTGCTTTTTACAAATTTTGTCAAACTCAGACAAGTTTTACTTAGGACAATCTTAGAACTTTTTTTTTCTGAACAGACGTATTATACGGAAAGTTTAACACCAACACAATAACAACTCAATAAATCATCGGGTGGTAACTTTTAGGGGAAAAACATATCGTCGGCACATATCTGTGAGATGTAATTTCAAAGCACGAAATAAAGCCGTCGAGTAAAATCTAATCATATATCTGCCCCCACAATTAGATGCTTAAGACATTTTTAAAGTTTTAAATTCAGAAATCTTGACAACGTCACTTTTCACGACTGCATGTTTGCTACGCCATGCGCACGCATAGCTGAGATAATCTTCACCTGGGGGGCCGAGGTTGGCGCGGTCCTTGTGTCGTCCTCTTCCGACGCCAGCGCTGGCGGCGAGAATGAAGAACACGACCAGCCCGCCGACGGCGGCCACCGCGCCCCAACCGCCCGCGGCGGTCGCCGCCAGCAGTGCCTCCATCTGCCTGCTGACTGGTGAGTGAGTAAAAGATTGTAGACAGTGGCCGAGGACACTGCCAGTAGTAGCACCACTCAGTTTTTATTGGTGTCGTCAAGGGACGGCGACACTGCCAGTAGTGGCAAAGCGACAAGCGCCGGGGGCGATGCATACGAGAGAGCGGAGGTCTCATGCTATGCGTATTCTAAAAAAACGAATGGGAGGTAATAATTGAACACTAAATAATCTGGACCAATGAATCTATGATGCAAGTAGTAGGTAGGATCCCACTTAGGGCATGTACAATGCATAGCCCCAGGGGTGCTGCCTCGCAGCTTTAGCTAAGTTCGGGTGGTCCAATTTAGGCTTGGATGATATACTTTTGGAGAGGCGGTCTCTTCTGCAGGAGGCTGCCTCTTCAACACAAAAAGTGAGGAGGGAGGAAAAAAGGTGAGAGGGAAAGAGAGAAACTAAAGCAGCTTTTGAGAGAGAGAGAAAGTGTCATGGGTTGGACCAATATTCTTCACATCTATTGCTCCATTTACTTTTTAGGTTCGTGCTTACGTGGGGCAGTAGCATACCACTGCCCCCATTGCTCATGCCCTTATATCCTTACTTAAAAGCTTCTTTCAGTTCACAAGTCATGTCTTCAACACAGAACTGAACCAGATGACTTTGAAAGTGAGATATAAAGCGAAAAGTCCTTTTGACACCTGAGCATCAGTGCTCCTGACATGTGGAGTTTTAGGAATGGTCCGTTTCCTCTGCCAGTCCATCCACTTGGTTGTATTCTAGCAGTACACAGACAATTTTAGTATGGTATATCTCCAAATATATCTCTAGACGAGTGGTATTTTCTAGAGGTATCCATTTAATGATGTGTCAGATGTTTGTGTAGCTATGGCAGTGTAGCGGTAGCATCCTGACGATCACCTAGCATTGCAGAGCGATTCCTTTTCATTGTATCATTGCGCGGTGCTCTGCATGTGGATGCAACACCACATGACGTGTTCCTGGGTTGTCTTCTTCTACTTGTCTCTTCTCATCTTCCTCCTCTACTCTCATCAGCTCCGGTATAATTAGTGGTTATTGTGCAAAATCACTGCTAATTGCATTTTGTTTACAGTAAATATAAATTATTAATTACATTTTTCTAGTCAGTGGGCATTGAAAATTACTTCAATATTTGTATATTTTTTGGTTTGCCCACGAGCTAAAATTGGAAAGTAATACGAATTTGTGTTGGCGGACAAACTTGTGCTCTCCATGATCTGGGCCTGATTACTATATCGCCTGGAATTTTCAAGAGCAGAAACAGTAACCCTTGCTGGAGGTGTGTTCCCAATGCAAACCCTGTGTAAGTAGCAATGATTATGTCATATCACTGCAGTCAACGTTTTTTTGTAATGCTGAAAATAACACATGTAATATAAACAGTTCTTCTGATGAGAGAATTATTCACCATGTAAATTGGTGTTTGGAAAAAACAGTTCAGATCTTTTCTCAATACAACCAACCAGAGGTGGTATGTAATGAATGGCTGATAAAAAAATCTTGCGTGCAGTATTTTTCTGTCATATTTTCACATGCTTTCACATAAGCAATACATTTTAGCATAGTGTTTGAATTTTTGTTCATGATTGAGTTTGTGCCCGACCATCAGATAGTAAGGGTAGGATCTTAAGAATAACGGTTGTTAGGGACACAAATGGTCAGTGCCACATTTGTTAATATCTCTGTTGTAGCATGTGTCAATCAAAAAATGTCATTTGTTTTTTCAAAACTAACTGTAATAACGAGCAAATGTCCATACAGGAACATTTACATTCTGAACTTTGTTTTAAATAACGAGCAGCATGAACGAAATTGTGGTATATGAATTTAGTAGTCTACATTAAATCGGTGAAGTAATCACAATCTGTTTGAATTAACTACCTAATTCTACGTCAAACTTTTTGAAGTTTTCATCTCTTAAATGAACTCGTATTGTCCCTGAGCCATTTCTAGCTCAATATCACCAATCCAACCAACGCTTGGATTTATTATTATGTCCAAAATGTCAAGAGTGCTGCCTTTTTTCCACTGAATTTACGTCAGCTAAGTGTTAATTGACAACATGTTGTTTCTCATGATTACAGCTCTCCACTACTGAACAAATACAATGGCTATTCAGAGCCTTTCGATTCAGGTGTAGTACAGCCTACCTGTGACAGATGACTTAGGCCCACATTAATTAATAACAGATGTGTCGATGCAAAAATGTGCCGCGAACCCTGTCACATCTGAAGCTACCGGGCCATGTTACCTTCCACCTGCTGCAGTATCTACTATTGTGTACATACGTATCCGGTGTATTACAATATTTTGCAGCTGCTCGTATTCATTGGAAACCTATTGTGGCACAGATATCAACATAGAGACCAACCAACCACAAACCCACACCTGGCGGGAGCACTGATGCTCAGGTTCACAAAATCCCGATATAAAGTGGGATCCCGCTTATATTATCCCTATCTGAACCACACGTAGGTCCAAGTGTATCTTGAACTATCTAGCTGTCGTGTTTTTGGTAGAAATTGCCACATGACACTAGTGGAAAAAGGGTCTTATGTTCAGGTCCTCTAGCACCGGTTGTGTATTAAATCGGTGCTAAAGGTCTCTCCAGGACAACCAGATTCGCTGTTTTAGTACGGCAGGAACTAGTCCCGGTTCGTTCGGGACACCAACCGGGACTAAAGGGGTCTGCGGCTGGCCTGCTGCCATACCCTTTTAGCCCCGGTTGGTGTCTCCAACCGGGACTAATGGTCCCGGCCTATTTAATGTGGCCACCCGCCGCTGGCCGCCCTCTCCCTCTCCCCTGTTTTTTTTCCTCCTAGAAGAGTGGGAGTGGGTGTTCGAATTTTTTTCCATTCTATGCACAAGAGGTGTTTGATGAAATGTGTGAGTGAATAATGGCACAAAAAATATACATGATATGAGGTGAGAGGAGATATCGAGCTAATTTGATCTTCCCTGCCCCGAGCCAGCTAGCTTCCTTCTCCTCTATTCTTCACCACCGAGCTCTAGTTTATCCACTATTTGTCAAGATTTCGCGCCGCCCCATCTATTCAAGTGTTGGGAGAGGTTGACAACTATAAGCTCTTGAGTAATTTTAGACATGGACTAATTTTAGCATCGCGATTGCATTTAATATACTTATAACTTGCAGATGAGCCATCCATGGATGTACGGTGATCGACGCTCTGCTAAATTCATGGAAGGCGTGCATTCTTTTCTCAAAGTGGCTGAGGCAAACAAGCGGAATGGTTTTATGTGTTGTCCTTGCGGTGCATGTCAAAATGAGAAGGATTACTCTTTCTCAAGCACCATTCACTTCCACCTGATTTGGTGGGTTTTCATGGTCGGGTATAATTGTTGGACCAAGCACGGAGAAAGAGGGGTTATGATGGAAGACGGTGAAGAAGAAGAGAATGATGACAATGAAGGGTTTCGCAGCATAGTAAATCAAAAAATTTCCTACGGATGCGAACAAGAAAGCCAAGATCTAATCTAGGAG
Organism: Dactylis glomerata; assembly: GCA_007115705.1. Classification (NCBI taxonomy): domain Eukaryota; kingdom Viridiplantae; phylum Streptophyta; class Magnoliopsida; order Poales; family Poaceae; genus Dactylis; species Dactylis glomerata. The sequence continues at coordinate 289,822 of QXEO01001457.1, forward strand.
ATATAATCAACGAGAGAGGTAGATGAGATCTTCATACCCTTGAAGATTCGCACAGCGGAAACGTTCAATAGAACGTGGTTGACGTAGTCGTACTCGCCGTCTCCTCCTCGCGATCCGATCCGATCCTACGCCGCAAGTGGCGGCGCCTCCGAGAGTTGCACACGTGCGGTGCAGCGACGTCTCCTCCTTCCTTGGTCCAGCAAGTATGGTGGAGAGATAGATTGGATCAGCAGCACGACGGCGTGGTGCTTATGGTGGAGAGTTTCTGCAGCAGGGCTTCGCCTACGCGCAGTCGCGAGAGAGAGAGAGAGGAAGGGCAGCAGTTGGCGGCTAGGGTTTGGGTTAGGGGGTAGAGAGGGCTGCGCCCTTGCCCCCCTATATATAGAGGGGTGGCCGGCCAGCTTGGCCTCTCCCCAAACCCTAGGGCGCCGACTTGGAGTAGGAAGAGTGGGGGGCAAGTTTTCCCCTTTCCTTCTTTGAAGACTCCCTTAGGGTTTCCCCTTGGGCTGGCCGGCTGGGCCTTAGGGGCCTTGTGCGCCTGGCCCAGGGCGGCCAGGGCACTTCCCCTTAGGCCCACGCAGGCCTCCGTCAAGTGGGCCCACGTTGGTCCCACTCCGGAACCTTCTAGAACCTTCCGGTACAATACCGATAAACTCTGAAACCTTTCCGGAATCCAAAAACTGCTTTCCTTTATATGAATCTTATTCTCCGGACCATTCCGGAACCTCTCGTGACGTCCTGGATCTCATCCGAGACTCCGAACTAAAACTCATAAACCAATTATCCATTCTATCCTAGCATCGATACACGTTAAGTGTGTGACCCTACGGGTTCGAGAATATGTAGACATGATCTTCTATCAATAATCAACAGCGGGATCTGGAAACCCATATTGACTCCCACATATTCATCGATGATCATATCGAATGAACCACGATGTTAGGATTCAATTAATCCCGTATATGTATTCCCTTCGTCACACGATATTTTACTCGCCCAAGATTTGATCGTCGGTATCGCCATACCTAGTTCAATCTCGTTCACAGCAAGTACTTTACTCGTTCCGTAATCCGATATCACTTTGTGATTAACTCATTAACCACATGCTTGCAAGCGGTGTTGATATCGATTACCGAGTGGGCCCAAAGTATATCTCTCCGACTTGGGAGGGACAAATTCCATCTCGATACATACAACCCAACAAGTACTTTCCAATCACCTGAGAGACACCTTTATTATCATCCTCACATAGGATGACGTTTGATGACTTCAAAGCTTTCCTCCGATACTAGGGAGTTGTATTATCTCATGGTCTAAGGAATACAATACATGACATAGGAAAAGCTTCGCAAAGATGAACACGATGACACGATCTAATTGCTCTGCTTTATTTGGGTCTGTCCATCATATCATTCTCCTAATGATATGATCTCATTATTAATTGACAACTCATGTCTATGGTTAGGAAACCTTAACCATCATTAATCAATGAGCTAGTCCATAGAGGCGTACTAGGGACACGGTGTTGTTCATAAACCACACAAGTATTAAAGTTTCCGCTTAATACAATTCTAGCATGGAATATAAACATTATCATGAACAAGAATTATAATAATAACATCTTTATTATTGCCTCTAGGGCATAATTCCAACAGTCTCCCACTTGCACTAGAGTCAATAATCTAGTTTACATCTGGCAACAATCTAACACCCATGGCATTAAGGTGCTGATCATGTTTTGCTCGTGGAAGAGGTTTAGTCAATGGATCTGCGACATTCAGATCTGTATGTACTTTGCTAATCTTCAGATCTCCATCTGCTATATAATCTCGAATTATATGGAAACGGCGGTTGATGTGCTTGGTTTTTGGATGATATCTTGGTTCCTTAGCCAGTGCTATGGCGCCAGTGTTGTCGCACAATATCTCCAGTGGGTCCAAGGCATTTGGAACCACACCAAGCTCAGTGATGAAGTTTCTGATCCAAACTCCTTCACTTGATGCTTCTGAAGCAGCCATGTATTCCGCTTCTGTTGTAGATCCCGCGATCACGCTTTGCTTGCAGCTTCTCCAGCTCACAGCTCCACCATTCAAAATATAAACGTATCCTGTCTGAGATTTAGAATCATCCGGGTCGGTGTCGAAGCTAGCGTCGACGTAACCTTTTACGACGAGCTCCTCATCACCTCCATAGACCAAGAACATTTCTTTAGTCCTATTTAAATACTTTAGGATGTTCTTTACGGCTGTCCAGTGTTCCACTCCTGGATCACTTTGGTATCTGCTCGTCAAACTAAGAGCATTGGACACATCCAGTCTAGTACACAGCATGGCATACATGATAGAACCTATGGCCGAGGCATATGGCACTTTGCTCATAGTATCTCTATCTTTTACCGTAGCTGGACACTGAGCCTTGCTCAATATCTTACCTGACAACATGGGCAATGAACCTTTCTTTGCTTTATCCATTCTGAACCTCTTCAGAACTTTGTCCAGGTATGTACTTTGGCTTAAAGCTATTAGGCGTCTTTCTCTATCTCTATAGATTTTGATGCCTAATATATAAGCAGCTTCCCCTAGGTCTTTCATTGAAAAACATTTATTCAAATAACTCTTCACATCGTTAAGCATACCGATGTCATTTCCAATAATCAATATGTCATCCACATATAGTACTAAAAATGTCACCGAGCTCCCACTCACTTTCTTGTAAATACAAGCTTCGTAGCAATTTGGTACAAATCCAAAACTCTTGATCACTTGATCAAAACGAAGGTTCCAACTCCGAGATGCTTGCTTCAGTCCATAAATGGAACGCTGAAGTTTGCACACCTTATTAGCATCCTTAGGATCGACAAAACCTTCGGGCTGCATCATATACAACTCTTCATCAATGTTGCCATTGAGGAACGCAGTCTTGACATCCATCTGCCATATTTCATAATCATGAAATGCAGCAATTGCTAATAAAATCCGAATGGACTTAAACATCGCTACGGGAGAGAAAGTCTCATCGTAGTCAACACCTTGAACTTGCCGAAAACCTTTTGCGACAAGCCGAGCTTTATAGACAGTAACATTACCATGCGCGTCCATTTTCTTCTTGAAAATCCATTTGCACTCAACGGCCTTACGGTCGCTAGGAGGGTCCACCAAAGTCCACACTTGGTTTTCGCTCATGGATCCCAATTCGGATTTCATGGCTTCTAGCTATTTCTCAGAGTCTGGGCTCATCATTGCTTCCTCATAGTTCGCAGGTTCGCTGTTGTCTAACAACAAGACGGTTAAGACAGGGTTGCCATACCATTCCGGAGTGGCACGTGACCTTGTCGACCTGCGAAGTTCAGTAGTAGCATCGTTCGAAGTTTCATGATCTTTATCATTAGCTTCCTCTCTTATTGGTGCAGGCGGCGCCGGAACAATTTCTGGTGCTGCGCTACTCTCCAACTCGAGAGAAGGTTCAATAACCTCGTCTAGCTCTACCTTCCTCCCACTCACTTCTTTCGAGAGAAACTCCTTCTCAAGAAATGATCCGTTCTTAGCAACAAACACTTTGCCTTCGGATCTGTGGTAGAAGGTATACCCAATCGTTTCCTTAGGGTATCCTATGAAGACGCATTTCTCCGCTTTGGGTTCGAGCTTGTCCGGCATCAACTTCTTGACGTAAGCTTCGCATCCCCAAACTTTAAGAAACGACAACTTAGGTTTAGCACCAAACCATAGTTCATACGGTGTCGTCTCAACGGATTTAGATGGTGCCCTATTTAAAGTGAATGCAGCGGTTTCTAATGCATAACCCCAAAATGATAACGGCAAATCTGTAAGAGACATCATTGATCGCACCATATCTAATAGAGTTCGATTCCGGCGTTCAGACACACCATTGCGCTGTGGTGTTCCGGGTGGCGTGAGTTGCGAAACGATTCTGCTTGCTTTAAGATGCGTGAGAAAATCATAACTCAAATACTCACCTCCACGATCGGATCGCAGAAATTTAATTTTCCTGTTACGATGGTTTTCCACTTCATTCTGAAATTCTTTGAACTTTTCAAATGTTTCAGATTTATGTTTCATTAAATAGATATACCCATATCTACTTAAGTCATCAGTAAAAGTGAGAAAATAGCGATATCCACCGCGCGTCGAAATACTCATTGGTCCGCGCACATCAGTATGTATGATTTCCAACAAGTCCGTTGCTCGCTCCATTATACCGGAGAACGGGGTTTTGGTCATCTTGCCCATGAGGCACGGCTCGCATGTGTCAAACGATTCAAAATCAAGAGACTCCAAAAGTCCATCAGAATGGAGTTTCTTCATGCGTTTTACACCAATATGACCTAGACGGCAGTGCCACAAATAAGTTGGATTATCACTATCTACTTTGCATCTTTTAGCCTCAATGTTATGGATGTGTGTTTCATTGCTTTCGAGATTCAGAAGAAATAAACCATTCACGACAGGTGCATGACCATAAAAGATGTTATTCATATAAATAGAACAACCATTATTCTCAGATTTAAATGAATAACCGTCTTGCAATAAACACGATCCAGATATAATGTTCATACTCAACGCAGGCACATAATAACACTTATTAAGGTTTAAAACTAATCCCGAAGGTAAAACTAAGGAGAGCGTGCCGACGGCCATCACATCAACTTTTGATCCATTGCCAACGCGCATCGTCACCTCATCCCTTGCTAGCCGCCGTCTATTCCGTAGCTCCTGTTTCAAGTTACAAATATTAGCAACTGAACCAGTATCATATACCCAGGCACTACAACGAGCGCTAGTAAGGTAGACATCAATAACATGTATATCAAATATACCTTTGATGGTGCCAGCCTTCTTGTCCGCTAAGTACTTCGGACAGTTGCGCTTCCAGTGACCCTTGTCCTTGCAATAGAAGCACTCAGTGTCCGGCTTAGGTCCAGACTTGAGCTTCTTCTCAACAGGGGCAACGCGCTTGCCGCTGCCTTTCTTGAAGGATTTCTTTGCACCCTTAGCTTTCTTGAAGCTAGTGGTCTTGTTGACCATCAACACATGATTATCTTTCTTGATATCCACCTCCGCAGCTTTCAGCTTTGCGAAGAGCTCAGTGATCGTATCAGTGGAACCAATTTGATTATGAGTAACTACAAAACCTTTGTAGCTAGGAGGGAGTGATTGCAGAACTCTGTCAATCTTGAGCTCCTCTGGAATCTTGCAGTCCAGTTGCTCAAGACGTTGAGTGTAGCCCGACATCTTAATGGCGTGCTCACTAACGGAACTCCCTTCCTCCATCTTGCAGTTAAAGAACTTCTCAGAGATCTCATATCTCTCAGAACGGGCTTGAGTTTGAAACATGGTTTTCAGTTCCTCAAGTATCTCATAAGGCCCGCGGTACTTCTCAAAACGATTTTGAAGTTCCGGTTCCATAGAAAACAGCATGGTACTCATAATCGCATCACAATCATCTCTACGAGCATTGAAGTCAGCAAGTTCTTCAGTTTTCGCAGTTGCAGCAGGGGTGTCACCTAGCGCTTTGTCAAGTACATAGGCTTTTTGTCCGCCAGCGAGTATGATTCTCAGATTGCGGAACCAGTTGGTGAAGTTAGACCCATTGTTCTTAAGCTTTTCTTTCTCAGCAAACACGTTGAAGTTGAAGTTGGACTTAGCCATTTGATCTACAACATTGCAAGTACAATTTTAGACTATGTTCATGATAACTAGTTCAACTTAATCAAATTACTAGATGAACTCCCACTAAATTCAACATCCCTCAAGTTGTTTAGTGAACACGATCCAAATTCACCACACCTAATCCGATCTTCACGAGAAGAGATGTGGTTTCAATGGTGGACAACTCAGTGTCGATCATATCATTCATATGACTCATGATTAACCTTTCGGTTCATGTGTTCCGAGGCCATGTCTGTACATGCTAGGCTCGTCAAGTCAAACCCAAGTATTTTCCGCGTGTGCAAAACTGGCTTGCACCCGTTGTATGTGAACGTAGAGTTTATAGCACCCGATCATCACGAGGTGCTTGAAAACGACGATCTTTCGCAACTGGCGCATACGAGGGGAGAACACAATTTTATCTTGATCTTTAAGTGAGGAATCATCTTATAATGCTACCGTCGCGATCTAAGCATAATAAGATACATAAAAGGATAAACATCACATGCATATAATTTTATGTGACATGGTATAGCCAATCTCCGCGCCATGATCTCCATCTTGTGCGCGCCGGCATGATCTCCATCACTCCACCATGATTGCCTCCACCACGAATAGCAACTACAACTATTGCTAACTACTTAGCGATAAAGTAAAGCTATTACATGGCGTATAAGAAGTTGACACGCAGGTCATACATAATTATAAAGACAACCATATGGCTCCTGCCGGTTGTGAACTCATCGACATGCAAGTCGTGAAAGATTACAAAACATGATCATTGCATACAATTCAATTCATACTCATCATGTCTTGGGCCATACCATATCACAAAACACTCCCTGCAAAAACAAGTTAGACGCCTCTACTTTGTTGTTGCAAGTTTTACGTGGCTTATGGGAGTAGCAAGCTAAGAACGATTCTTACCTACGAAAAGCCACAACGGTGATATTATGGTTGCTAACATCCGATGTAAGTCCCATGACTACTATAGTGAGAGAAACTGGCATCCACCAGCCGCATGTGTGGAACAAGCCACACGTCAAGTGCGGAGCCGGTCTCGCGAACGCGGTCGCGTAAAGTTGGCCTAGACCGCTTCAATCTCACTATACCGCGCCATAAGAAATACACAACAAGAGGTTTGCAACAGAAAACATCAACGCCCGCAACAAGCATGTTGCGTTCTACTCGTGAAACACATCTACGCATAGACCTTGCTCTGATACCACTGAAGGGTTTCGCAGCATAGTAAATCAAAAATTTTCCTACGGATGCGAACAAGAAAGCCAAGATCTAATCTAGGAGATGTAATCAACGAGAGAGGTAGATGAGATCTTCATACCCTTGAAGATTCGCACAGCGGAAACGTTCAATAGAACGTGGTTGACGTAGTCGTACTCGCCGTCTCCTCCTCGCGATCCGATCCGATCCTACGCCGCAAGTGGCGGCGCCTCCGAGAGTTGCACACGTGCGGTGCAGCGACGTCTCCTCCTTCCTTGGTCCAGCAAGTATGGTGGAGAGATAGATTGGATCAGCAGCACGACGGCGTGGTGCTTATGGTGGAGAGTTTCTGCAGCAGGGCTTCGCCTACGCGCAGTCACGAGAGAGAGAGAGGAAGGGCAGCAGTTGGCGGCTAGGGTTTGGGTTAGGGGGTAGAGAGGGCTGCGCCCTTGCCCCCCTATATATAGAGGGGTGGCCGGCCAGCTTGGCCTCTCCCCAAACCCTAGGGCGCCGACTTGGAGTGGGAAGAGTGGGGGGCAAGTTTTCCCCCTTTCCTTCTTTGAAGACTCCCTTAGGGTTTCCCCTTGGGCTGGCCGGCTGGGCCTTAGGGGCCTTGTGCGCCTGGCCCAGGGCGGCCAGGGCACTTCCCCTTAGGCGCACGCAGGCCTCCGTCAAGTGGGCCCACGTTGGTCCCACTCCGGAACCTTCTAGAACCTTCCGGTACAATACCGATAAACTCCGAAACCTTTCCGGAATCCAAAAACTGCTTTCCTTTATATGAATCTTATTCTCCGGACCATTCCGGAACCTCTCGTGACGTCCTGGATCTCATCCGAGACTCCGAACTAAAACTCATAAACCAATTATCCATTCTATCCTAGCATCGATACACGTTAAGTGTGTGACCCTACGGGTTCGAGAATATGTAGACATGATCTTCTATCAATAATCAACAGCGGGATCTGGAAACCCATATTGACTCCCACATATTCATCGATGATCATATCGAATGAACCACGATGTCAGGATTCAATTAATCCCGTATATGTATTCCCTTCGTCACACGATATTTTACTCGCCCAAGATTTGATCGTCGGTATCGCCATACCTAGTTCAATCTCGTTCACAGCAAGTACTTTACTCGTTCCGTAATCCGATATCACTTTGTGATTAACTCATTAACCACATGCTTGCAAGCGGTGTTGATATCGATTACCGAGTGGGCCCGAAGTATATCTCTCCGACTTGGGAGGGACAAATTCCATCTCGATACATACAACCCAACAAGTACTTTCCAATCACCTGAGAGACACCTTTATTATCATCCTCACATAGGATGACGTTTGATGACTTCAAAGCTTTCTTCCGATACTAGGGAGTTGTATTATCTCATGGTCTAAGGAATACAATACATGACATAGGAAAAGCTTCGCAAAGATGAACACGATGACACGATCTAATTGCTCTGCTTTATTTGGGTCTGTCCATCATATCATTCTCCTAATGATATGATCTCATTATTAATTGACAACTCATGTCTATGGTTAGGAAACCTTAACCATCATTAATCAATGAGCTAGTCCATAGAGGCGTACTAGGGACACGGTGTTGTTCATAAACCACACAAGTATTAAAGTTTCCGCTTAATACAATTCTAGCATGGAATATAAACATTATCATGAACAAGAATTATAATAATAACATCTTTATTATTGCCTCTAGGGCATAATTCCAACAGACAACTATCGTCAAATGTTCCCTAAATACGGTGATACTACAATGGAAGACAGTGAAGAAGAAGGAGGTGACGAACGGGCATCAGTTGAGCCCGCTGATGATCTTAGTCGGGTCATTTCTGTTGCGAAGCGAGACTGTGGAACAGAAAAGGAGAGGTTGCAGTTCGAGCAGATGTTACAGGACCACAAAAAATTGTTGTACCCAAATTATGAAGATGGCCAGAAGAAGCTGGGTAGCACATTGGAATTGCTGAGATGAAAGACAGAGAACGGTGTGACTTACTCGGGATTTAATAAGTTACTGATAATGATAAAGAAGTTGCTTCCAAGGGATAACGAATTGCCCGCCAGTACATATGAAGCAAAGAAGCTTGTCTGCCCTCTAGGATTAGATGTGCAGAAGATACATGCATGCCCTAATGACTGCATTCTCTACCGCGGCGAGGAGTACGAGAATTTGGATGCATGCCCGGTATGCACTGCACTGCGGTATAAGATCAGACGGGATGACCCTGGAGATGTTGAGGGCGAGTGATACGTCTCAAACATATCTATAATTTTTGATGCTCCATGCTTGTTTTCACACCATTTGCTTAGTGTTTTGTTACACTTAGTGGCATTTTTATGCATTTTCCGGAACTAACCTATTAACGAGATGCCACAGTGCTAGTTCCCTGTTTTCTGCTGTTTTTGTGTTTCAGAAAAGTTACACAGGAAATATTCTCAGAATTGGACGAAACAAAAGCCGAACATCCAGAAATTTACCGAAGCTTCCAGAGAACCGAAGAGGAGACGGAACGGAGCCAGGAGGTGGTCTCACCACCAGGGGGCGCGGCCGAGGGCCTGGCCGCGCCGCCCTATGGTGAGCCCCACCTGGTCTACTTCTGATGCTGCCCCTTCGCCTATAAAGACCCCCCGACGGGAAAAACCTAAAGACCCGATCACTTTTCCAGAATACATCGCGATCCGCCATCGCCGTCGACCCGAGATCGAGAGGATCCAGAAGCTCTTCCCGGAACCCTGCCGGAGAGGGGAATCGCCACCGGAGGTCTTCTTCATCGCCATGCTTGCCTCCGGTGCGATGTGTGAGTAGTCTACCTTGGACTATGGGTCCATAGCAGTAGCTAGATGGTTGTCTTCTCCACCATGTGCTTCATGTTTAGATCTCGTGAGCTGCTTTACATGATCGAGACTACCTTTATGTAATTCTACATGTTGTGTTTGTTGGGATCCGATGAATATTGCTGTTATGATTGAGTTGATGTGCTGAATATTATCTTATGTTATCTCTATGTTGTTTATGATCTTGCATGCTCTCCGTTGTTAGTAGCTATCTTGGCCGAGTAGATACTAGTGACTCCAAGAGGGGGTATTTATGCTTGATAGTTGGGTTCATGCCTCTATTTAATCTGGGGGAGTGATAGAAACCTCTAAGGTTGTAGATGTGTTGTTGCCACTAGGGAGAAAACAACATTCATATGTCCACGGGCATATGCTTTGTTTATATTACACACTTTGCTTAATGCAGTTATCTGTTGTTCGCAACTTAATACTTGTGGAGTTCTCGGATTGATTCTCCGCGAGTGGATTATTAGTCATAGATGCAGTTGGATGGCGGTCTATGTATCTTGTTGTAATGCCCAGAGTAAATCTCATAGTGATCCTCTCGACATATCACGTTATCTTTATTATATCAATTGCCCAACTATAATTTGTTTACCCAGCATGTGTTATTTTATCTTATGGAGAGACACCACTAGTGAACTGTGGACCCCGGTCCTATTTCCTTTATATTGCTATCGCATGTTGATACGTCCAAAACGTATCTACTTTCCTGAACACTTTTGCTATTGTTTCTCCTCTAATTTGTGTGTTTTGAATACAACTAACACGGACTGACGCTGTTTTCAGCAGAATTGCTCTGGTGTCTCGTTTTTGTGCAGAAATCAACTTTCAGTAAAAATTCGGGAAAAATCATCAAAAATCCTATTTCACCAGAAGACCCACGGAGCCAGAAGATGGGACGGAGAGGAGGCCTAAGGGCCCCTCACACACTGGTGGCGCGACCCAGCCCTGGCCGCGCCACCCTGGCGTGAGGAGGCCCCAGCAGTCCTCTCGACCTCCCCTCTCGCCTACATATACCCCCTGACATAATAATATCGGAGAGACGGCGTTTTTTCCAGATAGACTTCCACTGCGCCGCCGCCATCAGAAACCGCGATTCGGAACCAGAAACTCCGTTCTGGCACCCTGTCGGGACGGGGATTCAGAGGAGATCTTCATCGCCATCATCACCGACGCTCCTCCATCGACCATCCATGACTCCCCCATCCATGTGTGAGTAATTCCCCCGCTGTAGGTGAGGGGATGGTAGGGATTGGATGAGACCATTCATGTAATTTGATATGAGATTGTTAGGGCATAGTGCCTAGTATCTTTATTTAGTGCCTATGACATTGTTGCAACTTGTTGTGCTTAATGCTTGTCACTTTGGGCCCGAGTGCCATGATTTCAGATCTGAACATGTTATTATTTCTATGATGATACTTGTTGTTTATGGTCTTACCTACAAGTTGTATACACATATTGTTGTCCGGAACCCGAGGCCCCAAAGTGACAGAAATTGGGATAACCGGAGGGGATGGCTATGATGTGAGGATCACATGTGTTCACCGAGTGCTAATGCTTTGCTCCGGTACTATATTAAAAGGAGTACCTTAATTACCAGTAGTTTCCCTTGAGGCCCTGCTGCAACAGGCTGGTAGGACAAAAGATGTCGTGCAAGTTTCTCCTTGTGAGCACGTACGACTATATATGGAACACATGCCTATGATTATTTGTACTAGGATGCTTTATCATTATTTATCTGCAATGCCCATGTCTCATTGATTTCATGAATTATCTTATCCATGCAACGCCCGTAATCCATCCCTATGCCTACAGTATTTGTTCCTACTATTTACTATTGTTACTATTACCGCTGCTATTTTACTACTGCTGTTACTGTTTCACTACTGTCACCACTATAAAACTGTTGCTACTGATAAACCACTGCGAGCAAGACTGTTTCCAGGTGCAGCTGAATTGACAACTCATCTGTTAAGGCTTACATATATTCTTTGGCTCCCCTTGTGTCGAATCAATAAATTTGGGTAATACTTCCCTCGAAGACTGTTGCGATCCCCTATACTTGTGGGTCATCAAGACTATTTTCTGGCGCCGTTGCCGGGGAGCATAGCTTTATTTGTAAGTTCACTTGGTATTCATATTGTTCGCTGCAATCCTTTCATCATGGGTAAACCTCGTGATGGAAAAGTTCCTATATTGCCATCCACTACAAGAAGAGGTACGACTCTCAACACCTCTGTTGCTCTTGATTCGCCATCTGTTATGAGTAAGTTGCTTACACCACCACACCCACACGCTACTGCTACTACTTCTGCTGAGATTGAAAATGCCACTGATAATTTAGATGATGCTTCTACTGTGCTTGATGAGAGTGGTTCACTAGGTTCCTTTTTAGATGCTACTATTGCTAGAGCTAAGTTGGGAAACACCACTGTTACACCTGTTAGTTCACCTGAGTCTAGGGAATGTCCTAGTGATGATTATGATGATGATGCTTATATTGAGCTTAATGATGATTTTATTGCTGAAGCACGTGTTGCCCGTAATGCTGGTAATGTTAAAGAACTTCTTGCAAGACGCTCTGTTAGATATAATTTGTCTCCTGATCCTAAGTTTGTTGCTTCTCCCATAAATATTAGAGACAAGCATTATGATTTCTCTTTGGATTTATCTTACATATCTATTGTTGAGAAAACTCCTTTTTGTGGTACTAAAGATGAGAGTGCTATGGGGCACATGAATGAGCTTTCTACTTTGAGTAATTTGTTTTCTGGTGATATTAAGCTCCGCACTTACTTTGTTGCTAAGATTTTTCCTTTCTCGTTGAAAGATGCTGCTAAAACTTGGTTTAATAGCTTGTCTCCTGGATCTCTTACTAGTCCTATTGCTTTGGTTAATGCTTTCTTTCAGAAATATTTTCCTGCTAGTGCTCAACATGCTGCTGTGCAGAAAATCTTTGATTTTGAACAGGGAAAAGGAGAGATATTGCCTGAATCTTGGACAAGGTTTTGTTCTTTAATTAGAGTTTTGCCTAAAGAACCATTGCCTAAAAATAAAACTCCTTGATATATTTTATAATGGACTAACGGATGAATATAAGTCATATTTGGATAGTTGTGTTGGTTGTGTTTTCAGGGAAAGAACTCCGGCTGAAGCAGAAGAATTAATGGCTAAAATAAGCCGGAATCATGATGATTGGACTTTAGTTGAGCCAACACCAGCACCCACCCCTGCGCCATCTACAGAGCCTACGCCGAAGAAGAGAGGGATGATTGAATTAAATGATGAAGTTATGAAGGAAGCTAAGAAATCTCTTTAGGAGAAAGGTATTAAGGCCGAAGATGTGAAGAATTTACCTCCTATAGAAGAATTATGTAAGCCAATCCCTCACTCATCTACCATTGAGGTACACTCTCTCCAACGCTTTGATGAAAGAGATATTCCTTATACTAAACCACCTGATCAATGCTTAGATGAATTTGATAATTTTATTGTTAAGCAAGAAAATTTTAATAGAATGGTGCATAATCATTTGTTGGAAAATTCTAGAGCTATTAACAAGTTGCAGGATATTGTGGAGAGAACCGCCAATGATGTGAAGATACTTGTTAAACATTTTCAAATGGTTCAAACACAAATTGATCAGCTTACCAAGGTGCAAAAAGACTTGCTAGTTAATGCCGCAAGAGAGAAGCAAGCATGTGAAATACGCACAAGAAGTGGCGCTGCTACTCAAGATCCATTATATCCTGAAGGACATCCTAAGAGGGTCGAGCAAGATTCTCAACGCACTTCAAATGATGATATTCCTTCTAAGAAGAAGAAGAAGAAGAAGAAGAAGCATAAAACAACTACAGAATCGTCTGATGCAGGTAAAGATCCTAACAGTGTTTCTATTTCTGATGCTGAAACTGAACCAGGAGATGCTTCCGATAAAGAAGAAGTTGAAGAGGAACCAGAAAAGATTGATAAAAATGCAAAATACACCAAAGAAGACTTCATTGCCAACAAGCATGGTAAAGAGAGAGAACCTTGGGTACAGAAACCAATGCCTTTTCCTAGTAAGAAACACAAGTCCAAGGAAGAAGAACACTACAACAGGTTTTGTGAATGGATGAGACCTTTATTTTTGCAAATTCCTTTGACCGACGCTATTAGAATGCCTCCTTATGCAAAGTATATGAAAGATATTGTCACTAGCAAAAGGAAAATTCCTAATGAGGAAATTTCCACTTTACTTGCTAATTATTCCTTTGATGGTAAAGTTCCAGAGAAGCTTGGAGATCCAGGTATACCTACTATTCCTTGCTCCATTAAAAATAACTATGTTAGAACTGCTTTATGTGTTTTGGGAGCTGGAATTAGTGTCATGCCTTTTTCTCTTTATAAGAGACTTGATTTAGAAAAATTGGTATCAACTGATATATCTTTGCAGATGGCTGATAAGTCTACTACTATTCCTATTGGTATATGTGAAAATGTTTCTGTTCAAGTTGCTAACAGTTGTTTGATTTTAACTGACTTTGTTGTGTTGGAAATGCCTGAAGATGATAATATGTCTATTATTCTTGGGAGACCTTTTCTAAACACTGCAGGTGCTGTTATTAATTGCAATCAAGGAAAAGTCACTTTTAATGTCAATGACAAAGAGTATACGGTTTATTTTCCCAAGAAGATTGATAGGAAGAATGCTCTAAATTAAATCAAGCATGTTGAGACCATCAAAGTTGGTCAAATTATTTGTTCAGAGCAAAAGCCCAAAGAAGAATATAAAATTGTTATGGTTGGGACTATACCTATCAAAGTTGAGGTAACATAAGCATTTAGTGAAGTGCAAAGTTTTGCCTCATATAAAGTTAGTTTGGGAACAAGACTTGATCAACCTTGTTAACAAAGTGATTTTATATGAACGAAACTTCGTTTTCACCGCATCCACTCCACCCCACTTGTATTTACTTTCATCAATTTTATTCCTTCAGTTTAGTTACATGATTAAGAGTATCTCAGAGCTGCTGCATGCTTGGTTTTGATTTGCTTGAAATCATTTTATCTTCGTTTTTCAGAGTTTTTATCGATATGCCAATTTCTAAAAAATCCTTGAAAATAAAGTTTCTCAAAAAATTCTAGAAAATTCTTTATAAATTTTTATATCAAAAATTGGGCAGAGAGACACCTGGGAGGCACCAGGAGGGGCTGCCACACCACCTCACACATAGGTGGCGCAGCCCAGCCCTGGCCGCGCCACCCAGGTGTGAGAGGGCCCCACCTGGCCCTTCACTTATCTCTTCCTCCCCTGCTCTTTCTCTCTCCCGAAAACAACGATACACTCAGCTCAAACCCGAGTTCTTGCTGTTCTTCACCTCGATTTTTCGATCTCCTTGCTCAGCCCAACATTTCTGCTGAAATTTGGAGCATTTGTTCTCCGGTATGTGACTCCTCCACTTGTCCAAGTAGAATTTCTTTTGGTAAAGTATTTCTTGAGTATTTTAGCATTGTAGGTGACAGGATAAATGAGTATGCATGCTTGTTCTATTGCTTAGAATTGTTATTTTGATGCATGTTAGCTCTCTAGTAACCCAATATAGTAGTTTCCTACACTTGCTTGTCTTAAAATCACTTTTTATGAGCTTGTTAAAAAAATTCAGAGAAGGGAGATGGACAACTTCACATATGGAGAAGTGTTTGAAAGTGATGCACCAAGGTCATCAAGGCCCTCAAGATCCACTGCTCAATATAGGATGTCTTATAATGAGGATCTCATGTCACCAAACCTTGAAGGGGACGATGGAGATGCACATCCATCCACCTTCCCTTGTATTAACTTTTTGAGTGATGCAGGGATTCTTGATGATTTCTTGCTCCTTATTAACAGGGTTGGGTTGACTGCTTACATGACAGATGAAAGTGACCAATATGCTATGCTTACAAAGACTTTCGTTGAAAGTTTTAAATTTACTAACACTCATTTCAATCCTTCCATTGCATTTAAGATTTATGATAAGTCTATCACCATGCCTTTGGGGAGGTTTTGTTCTATTTTAGGTATTCCCATGTTTGGAACGGCCAAGAGGATACAAAATCACCCCGCTGATTTGTTGGAGCTTTACCGAGGGGTTACCAATGATGATGACCGCACTGCACAGCGTGGCAAGATAAGAAACATTCAGCTCCCAGCTATTAGATATTTTACTTACTATCTTGCAACTAGTGTACTTGGTAGAGAAAACACTAGCAATATCTCCAACTATCATTTAGCTTTTCTAGCTACCGCTCTTGATGTTAGTAGGAAGTATAACCTTGGTGCTATTATTGCTCGTCGCCTAGCCGCTAGGGGACCTATTTATGGAGGTATTATTGCTGCGCGCATTGTTGCTGAGCTAGGATTTTCTATTGCTCCTAATGATGTATTGTTGGCCCCACAGAGGCTTGATATTGCTGCCATGAAACTCCATCATTTTGTTACTGCTAACTCATGTGCAGGAAAATTAGTTTACAGGATGTTATTTATTGATGGAGAGGAAAGGGAAGTTCCCTTGCCTCAGTCTAACTTGTTCAACATTCACGTGAGGCTATGGTCGCGCACGAAGGAGGAGTTGGACGATCAGCTTAGGTTGCTTGGTTTCAATATCCAACACGGTGCGGTGGTCCAGGAGGAAGAGGAGGAGCCGGCCTATCACTTCACCACGTACCACTCCGGGGCGTCCTCGAGCTCATATCAGGACGATGGTGCTTCTTCATCACACTACGGAGGTGCCACCTCATGGCCGAGTTGGCCGAGTTGGGATTGATCTCCACTTAGGCCAAAAGCCTAAGCTTGGGGGGAGGTACGCCGACGATGCACTCATCTACATATTATATTTTGTCAGACCTTTGTATATCCATGTTTCGCCTTCTTTATTGTTCTAGTTCTTACTTCTGCTTTCCAAAACACAAAAAGACCAAAACTATTTCTGTTCTTTCTCTCTATTTGGTTCTTTAGTTTTCTACCTTTGGTTTGCTTTACTTGCTATTTTCGGTTTGCCACTTGAAAAATCCAAAAATATTTCACTTTGTTCACTATTTCCTTTCATTCTTGTTTCAAAAATCGAAAACCCCAAAAATATTTGTTGTTCTTCTTCGGTTTTGTAAAGTTTGTTGCAGAGTTCAGTCTTCCGTTACTCCATTGGAGCTTGGTATTCACTTTATATTATTCATGCCACACAAGTGAAGAGAAATAATGATGACATATGACAATCCGAGATGTGGTAAGAGGCTGGTATGAACTCTATTTGCTATCATTTTTGTACATATACTCATCCATGTGGACATGCTTAGTCGGTTCATGTAAGGTATATGTTATCTAATGAATGCTTTGTAGTTCTTGCTTTCATATGATTAGTTTCAATTTACTAATAGCTTGTAGCATGTCATGTAGACGCTTGCATGTATTGTTTTATTCATAATATGGTATGTTATTGTGGTATCCTCCTCTGAAAGCTTCATTTGAATCGACTTGGCACATGCTCAAGCATGCACATGACTGAACAAAAAGTCAATTAAGCCTCGATGATCTAAATTGCCTCAGAGTTTTTGTATCATTTTTATGCCTATATTAATTTTGTTTTGTCGCAAGCATGATTATGATAGTTATTGCTCTCTCGATTGTCGCGTCCCAGTCTTTTGCTAGCCTTCACTTGTACTGAGTATGAGCTCTACTCGTGCATCCAATTACCAAAAAACCAAATTTTCCAAAGAGTCCACTATAAATTCCTATGCATGGTATTTGAAAGCCATTCCAAGTAAATTTTCATGTGCTACCTTTCAAAACTTTCAACTACTTCTCATTTTGTGCCACTGTTTTTAGCTCATGAGGACGTAGTGGTCGGAATTGCTATCTTCCATATTAAATTGAGTACCCCTCGACTAGGCAGCTTCATCTGCTCGTCATTAATTTTGCATGAGAGCTGGTCAGACCATTATAATCTAATTCTAAAAGAAAGAAAAAAGGCACTCCTCCATGGAATGTGAAAGTTGGTGGGCACCCGATGGAATCGGTTAGCCATGGTTTGAGAAAGAAAAAAGGTGGGGAGGAGTGCCAAAGCTTTATAAAAGAGCACCAATGTGCCAAAATTTCAAAGAACTCGGAACCGCTCTCACTTGTTTATTATGGAAGATAGCAAGTCCCCATTGCCAGTCGTTGACATGAAACGACCACCTCTCAAAAGAAATTTTTATCTCTATTTTACCAATGAAAAGCTCTAGCACATGTTAAATCCCTGCTTCCCTCTGCGAAGGGCCATTCGTTTACTTTTATGTTGAGTCATCATCTTCTAACTTTAAAGCACTTCTTGAGAGCATAGCTGTTATTCTTAGTGTAATGTGCTTGTCCCAGAACACGGTTGATTGCGGTATAACTTTGATGCTCGTATCTTTGATATTTCTACTTCTAGTCTTCTCTTGAACTTCAGAGGTGCCTCAGCATTTATGTTTTGCTCCACAAATAAAGGCAAGCTGGATACCACTCTTTCATATCATTTATGCATATTACAATCTTGTAGCTTCTTATGTACTTGTTACTTGTTATTAGTGCATTGGCACTCTTTCATAGCTTGCTTGACTATGAGGTGACATTAGTTGCATATTTCTTATTATGAATTGCCTGAGTACTTGATCACATAGTTAGTATCTATACATTATATGAGCAAATGTGTTCGTGAAAGTTTCTTTTATCGCTCTCAGTTGTTAACTGAATTGCTTGAGGACAAGCAAATAGCTAAGCTTGGGGGGAGTTGATATGTCCAAAACGTATCTACTTTCCCGAACAATTTTGCTATTGTTTCTCCTCTAATTTGTGTGTTTTGAATACAACTAACACGGACTGACGCTGTTTTCAGCAGAATTGCTCTGGTGTCTCGTTTTTGTGCAGAAATCAACTTTCAGTAAAAATTCGGGAAAAATTATCAAAAATCCTATTTCACCAGAAGACCCATGGAGCCAGAAGACGGGACGGAGAGGAGGCCTGAGGGCCCCTCACACACTGGTGGCGCGGCCCAGCCCTGGCCGCGCCACCCTGGCGTGAGGAGGCCCCAGCAGTCCTCTCAACCTCCCCTCTCGCCTACATATACCCCCTGATATAATAATATTGGAGAGACGACGTTTTTCCCAGATAGACTTCCGCTGCACCGCCGCCATCAGAAACCGCGATTCGGAACCAGAAACTCCGTTCTGGCACCCTGCCGGGACGGGGATTCAGAGGAGATCTTCATCGCCATCATCACCGACGCTCCTCCATCGACCATCCATGACTCCCCCATCCATGTGTGAGTAATTCCCCCGCTGTAGGTGAGGGGATGGTAGGGATTGGATGAGACCATTCATGTAATTTGATATGAGATTGTTAGGGCATAGTGCCTAGTATCTTTATTTAGTGCCTATGACATTGTTGCAACTTGTTGTGCTTAATGCTTGTCACTTTGGGCCCGAGTGCCATGATTTCAGATCTGAACATGTTATTATTTCTATGATGATACTTGTTGTTTATGGTCTTACCTACAAGTTGTATACACATATTGTTGTCCGGAACCCGAGGCCCCAAAGTGATAGAAATTGGGATAACCGGAGGGGATGGCTATGATGTGAGGATCACATGTGTTCACCGAGTGCTAATGCTTTGCTCCGGTACTCTATTAAAAGGAGTACCTTAATTACCAGTAGTTTCCCTTGAGGCCCTGCTGCAACAGGCTGGTAGGACAAAAGATGTCGTGCAAGTTTCTCCTTGTGAGCACGTACGACTATATACGGAACACATGCCTATGATTGTTTGTACTAGGATGCTTTATCATTATTTATCTGCAATGCCCATGTCTCATTGATTTCATGAATTATCTTATCCATGCAACGCCCGTAATCCATCCCTATGCCTACAGTATTTGTTCCTACTGTTTACTACTGTTACTATTACCACTGCTATTTTACTACTGCTGTTATTGTTTCACTACTGTCACCACTATAAAATTGTTGCTACTGATAAACCACTGTGAGCAAGACTGTTTCCAGGTGCAGCTGAATTGACAACTCATCTGTTAAGGCTTACATATATTCTTTGGCTCCCCTTGTGTCGAATCAATAAATTTGGGTAATACTTCCCTCGAAGACTGTTGCGATCCCCTATACTTGTGGGTCATCACCTGTTTACTTTACTCACACTGTTTACTTTCTCGCATATTACTATTGCTTTCCACTCGATACGCTCATACCTTTGTTTCAAGCAAACCGGTGAGATTGACAACCTCATCGTAAGTTGGGAGCAAAGTACTTGGTTGTGTTGTGTGCAGGTTCCACGTTGCCGCTCGCAAAGCAAAGCCTAGACGAGGCGCCTTATAAATTGTCCGGAGCTGTCGCGAAGCTAGCAGACATCACCTTCAGACGTTTGGCTTTTTCCTGGATACGATTAAACCTTGGTTTCTTACTGAGGGAAAAGCTTGCTGCTGTACTCATCATACCTTCCTCTTGGGGTTCCCAACTGGACGGTGAAAAACCATCAACACCGTGCCGCATCAGCGAGACACCCAGGAAGAGGGTTCCTGCCAAGGTGATGTGGTATGCTCCTATAATACCGCGATTGAAACGTTTGTTCAGAAATGAAGAGCATGCCAAGTTGATGCGATGTCATATGGAGGACTATAAGAAAGACGAGATGTTGAGACACCCCGCTGATGGGTCGCAGTGGAGAAAAATCGAGAGAGAGTTCCCTGACTTTGCAGGTCATGCAAGAAACTTATGGTTTGGTCTAAGTACAGATGGCATGAATCCTTTTGGGGAGCAGAGCTGCAGTCACAGCACCTAGCCCGTTACTCTATGTATCTACAACCTTCCTCCTTGGTTGTGCATGAAGCAGAAGTTCATTATGATGCCAGTGCTCATCCAAGGTCCGAAGCAACCCGACAACGACATTGATGCGTACCTAAGGCCATTAGTTGATGAACTTTTATAGTTGTGGGCCAAACCAGGTGTACGTGTGTAGGATGAGCACAAACAAGAGGAATTTGACCTACGAGCGTTGCTTTTCGTAACCATCAATGATTGGCCTGCTCTTAGTAACATTTCAGGACAGTCAAACAAGGGATACAATGCATGCACGCACTGTTTGGATTAGACAGAAAGTATATATCTGGAAAAATGTAGGAAGAATGTGTACCCGTGGTATCGTCAGGCATCCCTGCCGGAAAAATGGCAAGCACTTCAATGGCGAGGTAGAGATCCGGTCGAAGCCAACCCACCGTACCGGTGATGATGTCTTTGATATGGTCAAGGATCTAAGAGTAATCTTTGGAAAGAGTCTTGGCAGACAACCTGTTCCGAATGACGCTGACGGACACACACCCATGTGGAAGACGAAATCTATATTTTGGGAGCTTGAGTATTGGAAAGTCCCGGAGGTCCGCTCTACGATCGACGTGATGCACCTGATGAAAAATATTTGTGTGAATCTGCTAGGATTCTTGGGCTTGTATGGGAAGACAAAAGATACCCCAGAAGCAAGTGAGGACCAACAACGTTTGAAAGGATGAGACGGCATGCATCCAGAGCGGTTTCAAGGTCCTGCCAGCTACGCTCTTACCAAAGAAGAAAAGGAAATCTTTTTTGAAGCCCTTTTTAGTATCAAGGTCCCGTCTGGCTTCTCGTCGAATATAAAGGGAATAATAAATATGGTAGAGAAAAAATTCCAAAACCTAAAGTCTCATGACTGCCACGTGCTTATGACGCAATTGCTTCCGATTGCATTGAGGAGCATTCTACCGGAAAATGTTCGACTACCAATTGTAAAGGTACGTTCCTGCACCTCATCATCAAATACACTTCAATCGTAATTGACTCTCCTTTATCCTTCTTAATTTGATTTCTCCTTTTTAGCTATTGATTTGGTCTATCGTGTGTTCGATGAAATGCTCGAGTCAAATTATACTCGTACTAATCTTGTTTTCAGTTTTGATGGATTCTGAGTGGATATTTCTGAATAGAAGATTTTATCTAGGGGTACTGGAATAGGCTAAAGGTACATGTCCACCTTGGTTGCTTCATACATGATGCACTATGTGCTGGATGCATTGCAGTGATGAAACAAACCTATCTGGTCTTTTTTATTTTTTAAAACGAATGCACTCCATGCCCGACTTTATATTAATAAAGCCACAACACTGAAGGTTTTACAAAACGAGAATACTATCCGCAGACAGGAAAATTCAACCATAATCCCACCACAGCAGGCCACACTGGCCAAGCCAACACGAGAAAGAAAAGTCTACAACATAGGGGATACACGGCACGCAGGACAGAATTAGCTAGGGACAGAGGGAGCGGCAGTTGAAGGAGGAGACTAGCATCTAGCGAAGAAGCTCCTTGCCATGGCCACCAACTCATCCACGAACACTTGATCCTTAGGGTTTTGAAGCGGCCACCACAACTGCAAAGAGATAATCAATTTAAAAATAACATCAGCTGGATGGCGGGGGAATTTCCTTTCAATGGAAAATTTGTTGCGAGTAGTCCACAATGCCCAGGATTGGGCAGCAAAAAAGACCCACACCGGCCGCTGCGCTTTGGAGCTGAGGGAGTCCAGAATAGAAAACCAGTCTATTTGAGACATAGGGTTCCAATCCACGCTGAACAAATCTCGCACCCCACTCCACAGAAAACTCGCCAAAGGGCACTGAAAGAAAATGTGGTCCACGGTTTCGATCTGTCCACACAGTGCGCACAGCCCATCCGAGCGGCCTCCACGCGACTGAATTTGCTCATTGGAAAGGAGACGCCCTCGAGACAGTTGCCAGGTGAATTTTTTTATCTTCAGAGGCAGGTGGTTATCCCAAATATACTTAGTCAGCGGCACTTCGGGCTTTTTGCACAGAGCAAGATAGAGAGATCTTGTTGTAAATTTACTAGACTAGTCAAGACGCCAAGAGATCGATGTGGGGACATTATCCAACTCAATATCCTCCACCAGATCACAGAGTTGTTGCCAAGAGGCTAAGTCCACCTGAGTAAGATTTCTGCGGAAAGGAATCCTCCATCCTTCCTAGGAGTAAGCCTGCCCTAGTTTCAGATCTGTTTCTGAGCTCTTGCTATAGAGGTTTGGAAACCTCACACTGAGGGGTTCCTCCCCTATCCATAGGTCATTCCAGAAACTGATGTTTGAATTTCTGCCAGGGTGAAACTGGATTCCCAACTTGAAGAAGCCTTTTATCTTGTGGAGGCTGTGCCAAAAAGGAGATCCACCCACTGCATTGCCCGAAAAGAACTCCTCAGTCCTGTATTTTGCCCTAATTAACTTGAGCCAAAGCAGGTCTCCGTCATGCCCAGCTAGCATTCTCCAAATCCATTTGGCCATCAAGCAGATGTTCATTGCCTTGGTGTTCATGACCCCCAAACCACCCTGGTTTTTTGGTTGGCAAATTTCCTGCTAGTTCACCCAATGGAACTTCTTCTTGGTTCCTTGGCCCTACCAGAAGAACCGGTTTCTATGGGCATCAAAGCCCGCATGGGTGCCATCCGCCAACAAAAATAGGGCCATCGTATGCAAAGGAAGATTAGATAAGCATGTGTCGATTAAGGTAAGTCTAGCAGCGGAAGACATGAACCGGCCCTGCCAGGGTGCAGCCCTCTTGCCCACCGTGGCAACTAGAGGTTCCACGTCCGCAATATAAAGTTTGTGGTCACTCATAGTGAAACCTAAGTAGGTGAAGGGGAAACGCCCCTGCTTACAGTTAAGGAGCCTAGCCACTCTGGTTTGCTCCTCAGCGTCCACCCCCATCACGATTACCTCACTCCTGTGAAAGTTTATCTTCATACCAGACAAAAGTTCAAAACAGAGCAGAATGAACTTAAGATTTCTTAACCCTTCCTCTGTATTCTGGATCAGAATCATTGTGTCGTCCGCATACTGAAGGTGTGTGACACCCCCTGGTATCAGATGAGGAACAACCCCTTGGATCTGACCAGCCTCCCTAGCCCTGACCAGAATGGCATCCAAGGCATCTGCCACAAAATCAAAGAGCAACGGGTCACCTTGCTGGACCCCCCTTTTATTTCTAAAATAAGGGCCTACTTCCCCGTTAATTGAAATAGCTGTTTGCCCACCAGTGACAAGCTGCATGATACGATGAACATATGCTGGTTCGAAGCCCTTTCGAAGCAACACCTCTAGAAGGAAATCCCAGCTCACTCTATCATACGCTTTCTCAAAATCAAGCTTGAGCAACACCGCTGGGAGTTTTTTGGTCTTGAGCTTGTGGATAATCTCATGCAAAGCCAGGGGACCATCTTGAATAATTTTGCCCTTAATGAAAGCCGTCTGCGCTGGGGAGATGGTGCGGTGCGCCACTGGAGATAGCCTGATGGCATAAGCTTTGGACACTAGCTTGAAGATGACGTTGATCAGCGCTATGGGGCGGAATTGCTTGATATCCTCTATGCCAGGGACCTTGGGAATTAAGGACAAAATGCCAAAGTTTAATCTCGCAATGTCGACAGTCCCAAGAGCAAAACCATTTAGAATCCGCAGCACTAGGCGACGCAGCATAGGCCATAACTTTTTGTAGAACAGCACTGGCAACCCATCTGGGCCAGGAGCTGTATCTGTTTTTGTTTCTTTAAGGACCGCGTCCAGTTAATATGGGGTAAAAGTCATCATCAACTCCTCGTTCTCAAGGTTGGAGACACGGCGGGGTCCAGACCAAAGATCTGGATGAGTGCTCAGCCTCTTGGACTTGTCGGCACCCATCAGCTCATGATAGAACGGGTAGATAAGCTCCTAGATGGCATTCTTGTCCGACACCAGCCCACTGGGCGACTGGAGAGCATAGATGGCACACTTGCGCTTCCGTCCATTGGCGAAAGCATGGAAGAATTTGGTGTTGGCATCGCCTTTCAGCACCCACTGTTGCCTTCCCCTTTGGTGCCAGTATTCTTCCTCCGCACTGAGAATATCCATCATTTGCCCCTCCAAGTGATACCTAAGGGCCCAGCCCTCTTCGTCCAGCCCCGGTCCATCCGCTACTCGATCCAACTCTTGGATCTTGGCAAGGAGATTGGCCTTGAAAACCCTTGATTCCTTCCCCAGGTTAGCTCCCCACCCTTTGAGAAACTGCCTCAGCGCACAGGCCTGGGCATGCCACCAGTTTTCTGGGCCTCTGCTACGGTTGAGCTGGAGAGCATGCTCTCCCCATCTGCGCATGACCAGATCCGTGAAGCCCAAAATCTCAAACCAGCTGGTCTCAAAAAAGAATCTGTTAGAGCAGGAAGGAGGGACACTCCCTGGATCTAGGACCAGCGGTGTATGATCAGAACCTAGACTGGTGGACGCACGAAGCGAAGACACCGGAAACTGTGTCTCCCACTCTGGGGACACCAAGGCCCTATCCAGCACACAGCGAATTGGGGCCCTCTGCTTATTAGACCAAGTGAAACGCGCCCCGGAACATGCCACCTCCCTGAGAGCAAGCCTCGCAATTGTGTCATTAAAAGCATTCACCAAAGGCCAATTAATGTTAGAATTGCTTTTGTCCTGAGCTCCCCTGATAAGATTGAAATCCCCAAGGACAACCACTGGGAACTGACAGGTAACCACTTTAGTTTCCAAGTCAGCAAGGAATTGGTGTGAGCGAGCTTGATCCGCCGGCCCATACACACCGATGAAATCAAACTTGAATTTCGTTTCCCTATGGAAGAGAGAAGCACTCAGAAAGAAACTCCCTTGATCAATAGAACCCATCTCGAAAGTGTCATCGTGGATGCCCAGCAACATCCCACCCGAACGGCCTACAGCTGCCCGCCAGTGCTAGTGAAATAGGTCACCACAAACAAGGCTTCTCAGTTCTTGGTCTGTGAAATCCTGGCGCATCGTCTCTTGAAGGAAGATGATATCAAGCCTCTTTTTTTATGAAGTCCTGGAGCTGGGTTCGCCGGCCACTACGGCCAAACCCCCTCATATTCCACCCTGCAGCTCTCATTGGGATTTTAGTTGCAGAGCTCGTGCTTGGCGAGCTGGGGTGGGCCTGAGATTTGACCGCAAAGGCACACAGTCTGTTGACAGTTTCCTCTTTCTTCTAGTCAAACCTGAGGGTGCCACGCTGATGCTGGCTGCCGTGCTCTCGCCACCCAGGCACTCTGCCTGAGAAGCGTGGGAAGGGACACCAACCACACTGGTATGTTCCCTCTGGGGTTGAGCGCTGGACGGCTCCACCTCTGTGGCCGCCACTTTGGCTGCCTCCCTCTCAATAGCTTCTGCTAACTTTGCTTGTGCGATCTCTTTAGCCCGAACCAACGAAATCAAATCAGCAGGAGAGCTACCAGAATCCCTTAACATGATCCCACAATCCTCCACAATCCCCAAAAACACCAAATCCGGGGTGGATGAGAACGCAATGAATTGAGCATTGGGAGGGGTGGATGGCGGTGACATACTTGCTTTAGCCGCGGCGCGCTTGACAGCCTTCTGGAGGATCGGCTGACCCTCTGAGCCCTTGGAGCGTGCGCTAGTACGGGTGCCAAAGACTGGTGACACCACAGCCACTGAGCGCTTGGCCTTGGACACTTGAGCAGCGGCCGCCACTTCCTTTGCCAGATCCACATTGATTGGAGTTGAAGGGGGATTGTCCACCTCCCCATCTTGCTTCTTCTTTAGCTTCGCAATCTTGGCTGCCAGGGTCTCGTTATCAAACTCCCAGTCTTCTGGACTTTCCCATCCTACATCAGCTCGATCCGTCGCGGACAGCTTGGATCGCTTGAGGATTGCTGGATCAATTAGAGCATCAGAAGTGGGGGGGGGGGTCATCTTCATCCAGAATAATGGTCACGAAGAGGGGCTCAGGGTGCAGGACTTGGGTAGAGGCAAAAAGGTTCTCCTCTTCCAAGTTGGAGCCATACTGGTTAAAGGGGATGGGCTGCACGGTGAACTTGGCCAGGGCAGAGGCTGGCTTCGACGTTGAGTGGTCCTTGGTCAAGGGAGGAGGGACGCTGCTGCTTCCCACTGAGGACTTGGAGCCCGGCTTCTTTAACAATTTCTTCTGAAATTTCACTGGCTGCAATGGCGGAGCCAAGGAGGGTGCAGGCAGAGTGGGAGGAGGCGTAGAGGCAGTCAATGGAGCAGTCACCTTGGGAGCAGTACCCCCCTGCCCACCCGAGACCCCTATGTCATTTGCCTTCTCTTTGTCTTTGTTGTTCCTCCACTTCCAATGACAATCTGATAAGCTTTGATCCTCTGTGCGATCACCCTTGTTGCCCTCATCTTCCTTGTCATCATTGGGCTTGTCATCCGGCCCCGCAGGATTAGAGCCTTCCCATTTGGCAAACTCAACTGAGACCCCGATCTTAAAACCCCGCAAGTTTACAAAGAGCATGATATACTTTGGCAGGCGATCTGGGGCTTGGGAGTGAAACAGCATCCGCACAGGGCCCTCTTTGGAAGCAAGGGATTCATCATCAACAACCCTTGGGCGCCCTAGCATCTTAGTGCCTTCCAGAAGGAGATCTGCATGTCGCAAACAGGGAGGGACATCAGACAAATGGACCCAAATCTTCGAGAGAATTGCTGAAGCTCTGAGGTGTGGCAGTGGGTCGGCAAACAGGATAGAGATCTTGCTCACAGGCAAAGAAATTCCACAAGCATTCCTGCACAGGTTCTTGCAAAGATTGAGACTTGCCTTTTTTGGGAACACCATGGCAAAATTAGTATCGCTTAAGCGCCGGACGTGCCAGTCCCAGTTATCCTCCACGAGCGCCTTGAGGTCATGCGAGAGCAACTCACTCGACATACGGTTGTCCGCGACAATCACTGTGGCCTCATTTTCTGTCACCGCCGCATCCATCGCCAGCACCGCCTCTTCCACTTCTAGGCAATGAAAGCCCACCCCGTCCACTGCATAGCCATACCACTACAGCGGCGGTTGCTTGGGGGCCCTGGGGCACATACCCGTGGTATGTCCGTCGACGTCACAGAGGCTGCAGTGCGCTGGGGAGGTACACACAGACTGGAAGTGGCCTTCCTTGCCACAGTTGAAGCAGATGATCCCAGGTTTCTTCAGGCCTTGCTGCGGCTCTAGGGGAATGGAGTGGGAAGAGTGAGCGGCCGAGGGAGGAGGGGGGACGGACCGAGAGGAGGAGGAGGAGTTGGGTCCGCACTGGCCGCCGCCATCGCCCACTGGTCTCTTCATGGTAAAAATCTGATTTATGATAGATGCAACTGGGTTATCATCAGGAGAAGACTGGTGAAGATTTTCTATGCCATCCTATTACAGGTTCATTGCCTTTCTAGCATTCAAGATATTTCCTATTGCATGTAAAATAGACAGATCATACTTCATATTCTTTTCCCACTAGATATGTTAGTAATTCAGGAAGTTATGTAGCCAAATTCCTTATTCTGTTTAGTTTATTTATAAGTTATAACAAAAGAAAGGAGTTCCAGTTGTCGGAAAAGAAAATTATTTCTCTTTGACAAAGACCTTCAGAAATGGATGCATGTTTCTTATCTGTTCTTCATTTCCTTTTTGGTTGTTGTTGTTCCCTGCTTCCTGAAAAATTCTAAATATAGTTTTTGAAATAAAATATTCTATGCTTTGTAATGATTATGCTTAATGTCGTTGATCCTTTGAAGCCTAATGGAAATGAAAACTATTTATCTTTTGACAGTTCCAAGTAACCATTAGTCCCAGTACATGCAAATCTGAATGGAAATATAATTCGCATTTCCATCAGAAAGATAACTAACCAGCAAATCTAAATGGATGTTAGTTAACATAATTTCTATCTATGGTTTGGGATTATGTTAACTAACCAGCAAATCGGAATGGAAGTATATTTCCCATGCCCATTCTGCACGCATCTTAAATTCTAAATATATTTCCAGCAATTTTGACAATTAATTTTCCTAATGGACGGGCGCGGTAACACGCGCCTATAAGATCTAGTGTGTTGTTATGGCTCCAATATCATAATGACAGCCGAGGTAAAGGGATATTTTCTTTTTAATTAGTACAAACAAATGAAAACAACCAGTCGTAGGCTAACTGAAGATCGAAAAAATTGTATAAAATCATTACACTACATATCTCAGATATCTGTATAATACTGTACCTCCATAGTTATGGCCATGTCTTGAGTAGCAGATTTTTTACCGGTTCATTGTCAAACCAAAACTTCTAATTGTTTTCCCCCTCTCGGCGAGAGGTAGACATACAGCGGGTGGAGCTTGTAGCTCGTGAGTTGGACGGTGTCCACCTTGTCCTCGTCGCCCTCCTTGAGCCTCCATTCGAACTCCTGCACGAACCGCGCGATGGCTGAGCACGAGATGGTAGTCGCCTGCAGGGCCCCCGCGCAGGCCCTCCTCCCCGCGCCGAACGCCATCGTCTTGTACATGTCTGCCGCCTCAAAACTTCCGTCGAGGAACCTCTCCGGCCTCCACTCCTCGGGCTCCTTCCAGTCCTTCTCGTTCATGTTGCATCCGTACAGGTTGATGATGATCTAGCACAATTAAACCCTCACCATTGTAACACTTCATGTTTCTCATGACATACTTTTCATGCACGATGCCATTTCCATGGTCAGTTACCTCTGTGCCGGCTGGGATGTCGTAGCCGGCCAGCTTGGTGTTCTCATGGACAAACCTGGGAGGTATCAGTGGGACAGGAGAATGGCGCCGCATCGTCTCGTGGAACACGGCGTTCAGGTACGCCAGCCGAGGCAGATGATCCTCTGTGACCATCTCGTCGCCGCAGACATCTTGGATCTCCCGGTAGAGACGATCCTGATGTGTCAAGAAAAACAGTCTAGTTAACATCGCACCCGGCGACATTCAGAATACTAAACTGGGAGAGTTAGTTGCAGAGACTTGCAGCAGCACTTGCCTGTTTTTCTGGGTTCTTGGCAAGCTCATACATAGCCCACTCTGTAGTGACCAAAGTGGTATCTGCAGACTCTATGATCTCTTCCCACACCAGCATCGTTAGCTGCTCCTCTGTCAGCGTGTTCTCTGCCAGCAACATGTCCAGATAGCATACCCTTGCCTGCACATATCACAAATTTTTTCAGTAGAGAACATAGGCGAATCACGTCAAAACAATGCTGTTACCATGCGTTTTATTTTTGTCACCTCTCCACACGCAATTCTTTTCATCTGTTGATGGATCAATGCCCGCATCACCGCGGTTCGCCTATATTCCGTTGTCTGAACTTTTGTTTCGAATCTCGTGTTTGGGATCCAACGGAGGTACGGGAAGAAGTCCCTCCAGTCGACATCAATTGCACACATCATCATGTCAACAACCGTGGTCTGGTAGATTTCTTCCTTTGATATCTCCCTCCCAAACTCCTTGACATATACTGAGCTGACATGCTCACCTAAGCTCTGAAATTGCAGTGTGCATTCTCAGTATTGCCAGTTGCCGAGTGCATTTGCAATTCTCACGGTACAACTTCAGAAATAATGTTACTAGGTAAAATCATATTAAATCATGCCATTTAAGACTAACCTGGATCACGGACAAGCGGAACAGCTCAGCCCTGAAAACTTCTCTGAAGTTCAGAGGAGAATGTGGGTCATCAGTCACCAAGTTATGGTATGTTCTTAACATGTTCTGAACCATCATGTCTCTTGTATTCCGAAATCTTCTCTAGATTATTGTCAAGAAGCACATTGTTAGATCTTATTTAACTGAAATCCTAGATGATACAACTAGTTAAATACGTTTTGATGAAGGAAAAAAAACTATGCTAAATAGGTACCAGAGTGTTAAGACTTGCACCTGAGCAGAAGAACCCAACACGTCCTCCATGATATGGCGCTTCACCATTATGTGGAAGTCCCCATAGTCGCTTGTAGCAACCATAGTTTTATCACGAGTGAGCACTGACAATGCTTTAGATAACTTTCGAGAAGATATAGATGAGAATTTTGCAACCATTGCCTGCAAATACAGGATAAATGTATACTTCTGTTACACTTTGGTCAAATATAAGACACTTGTACTACCTACAATCATTGTTTAGTTATTGAATCACAACCAATGATTATCAAGAAGAAGCATTTTTTTTGCTTTCTCTGTTATTAGCACTGTTTTCAGTTGATAATTTTAAGTAAAAGAGTTCAGTTCACAGCTCAGTAGAATCCTTGATTTTTTTCTAGAATACAGAATCCTTGATTTATTTCCAGCCTAAAGAAAGCGATAAATGAGAACCACATCTTATTCATTCATAGGTTCAAGTTTGGGGTAAAAAATGATTATCATAATTGTTTCATGATCTCAATTATTACATTGCTATTTGGACGAAGAACCACAACAAAAACATACAGACTTTACGAAATAAATTTGGACTACAATGTTACAAAATTCATGGTCATATGAAAAAAAGTCGTATTCTCAGAGTTACCAGAAGAAATATATTGTATATGATAACAGAAATATATTGTATAGTAACATACAAATACATTCAGATAATTTAAGAACTGAAAATCACAAGTTCTATCTTACCTCCTTGGCTACTTTTGTTGAGTTGAGCACAGCTACTGAATTAGTTCCAGTCCTTATAGTGTATATCGGTCCATAAATATCAGACCATTTTGCAAAGGTCTTATGGGGCATCTTTTCTTTCAGTTGATGTAGATTTCCAATAATAGGTAAACCAGGAACAACTACATCACGAATAATAAACCACATGAAGGTTTAATATTTGTCATCACATAGAGTTGATACTGTTATTGTAAGGGGTAGAACTGATTTAAATGTTATGTTGATGCATAATCCTCATACATGATAGAATTTAGATTCATGAAATTAATTTGACCAAGAAAGGCTTCTCTTGCCCTTTCTTAGCTAGTTATTTTGAGCAAGTATCATAGGATAAGGCTATACCGTACCATTCAATGGATGAACATATATTCACCTCATCCTAAATTTTTCAATAGCAAACATGCTCAGATGTCCCTGGAGGATGATCGAGAGATGGAACCATCATATGAAATAATACCAGAATGTCAAAAATAGGTGATGAACAAAACATCAGAATTATACGCATCCCAAATAGGTGGGCACATATCTGGAGTTAATTATCCAATCATCATATTTTCCCAATTCAGTTATTAATTGCAAACTTCAGTTGAAGGAGATTATCTGAAAATTAGTGGCTTTTTTTTAAGGCGGCAATGAAGCAAAGGTGCTGGGAAGAAACATAGCTTTAACACAAAGATTTCAAAGGGCACATAAGAAAAATGAAATAGGTTGACGCGAAAAGTGGTTTTGAGTCCCGAACTCCGGTGAGTTGATTTTAAAAAAATTCATAAACTGTTCTTATATCAGAAATTCCAAAAAAATACATGTATGTATACATGTGTAATATATACAACCAAATCTGCATCGAAATCTCTTTTCATATATGTTCTGCACAAAATAGAATTTTTTTTTGAAGCAAAATAGAGTGACTTTTGAAAGCCATAATTTCCTGATTTTTTGCTTACCCAAAAATACAACGTATTATTTAGCAAAAATCTATAGACATGTACTCCCTCCGTTTAGAAATATAAGATGTTTTAGCTTTGTGAAGTGAGTGTATCTAGACATCTTTTAGTGTATAGATTCGAGCGAATCTATACACTAAAAGATGTCTAGATACACTCACTTAACAAAACTAAAACATCTTATATTTCCGAACGGAGGGAGTAGAACATATTCATGAATAACATAACTCATTTTTAGTTTTTTTTACTATAAAAAATCATGTTAGATTTTTTAAAATACCAATTTCACTAGTGCTCGGGAGCACAAACACTGCAGGTTGACGTCAAATTTTAAAACGACTTGGAACTAAAAAAAATGTTCCATAGCTTAAGGCCGACTTCTTTTGGGCTTGTGCTTATGCATAAGTCGGCTTTTTGAAAATGGTGGAGAGAAAATGTAGTGGGGAGAAGCTCCTAGAAATCCCATAGAACACTTCTTTTGAGCTTCTAAAAATTTAGCTTATTTGATGGGTTGAATCATGAAATATCTATAACGCCCCTAAATTAAATACGTGTCCTGAATAAGTGATAATACCACATATATAGTAGTTTTTAGTGTAAAATAAACTGAAAATAAATAAAGAAAATTATGAAAAGTTTGATGATAATTGAAGTCACCTAGTATATGTGTTCCGGATATGTCATCAAGCTAGCGATGAAACAATTGTAGGTGCCAATTTTTTCAGCAAACACGTATATGATAGTACAGGCTATCAACGCAATAATTATAGGAACCCATATTTTAAGCAATCACAAGAATGTTCAGAACAAATTCTGCAATTACAGAGTCTAAGCTTGAAGCATGATTCACGCATTCATCATGTCGCTATGGTGCAAAGGGAACGGAAAAAGATGCCTCAAAACACGGATCGACTGAGGGTCCTGGGCAGAGCCGCAGAGGAGCCGGGCCGACGCGGGCATGCTCCTGCCTCCTGGTCATCTGGGCGTGTTCTCTGAGGAGTGGCATTGCATTGTAATTTGAAGCGACCTGAGAGGCAAGGCCGAGTACCGCTTCGATCTATCCGGGGAGAAGCTCGGGAAACGCTCAGAATCGGCCTCCAACCAGTTTCTGCAAATACACATGAATCGGGCTTCACGGTGGAAATAAGCCATCCCACAGCCGGAGAGTTCTTTTGGGCTTCACCGATTTGTAACCTAGAAGCTGCTCCACAAGCCCAAAAGAAGTCCCCCTAAACAGCTTGGCCAAGTACCTATCTATTTGTATCGTTGCTTTGTATCTCTTCAGAACAGATCTCACATGAGTACGTTTCAATAAAAAAAGGCTATTTCAATTACCAGGCAGGAATATATTGGCTGCCAACCTACTAAAGAAAGTACTACAACAACCATTCCGAAATAATTAAAGTTCTAGAGTTGTACTAACTCAAACTACTTTAAGTTTGATCA
The DNA here is from genome assembly GCA_007115705.1 of Dactylis glomerata. NCBI lineage: Eukaryota > Viridiplantae > Streptophyta > Magnoliopsida > Poales > Poaceae > Dactylis > Dactylis glomerata. Next base: position 323,505 of record QXEO01001457.1, read on the forward strand.
AATATGTAAAAAATCAACATATAAAACACTTATTTTGTTTTATAACCATATAAAATATTTACAAAGTATATAGATTTGACGTTGTAGATATTGTCATATTGTTTTTTACAAATTTTGTCAAACTCAGGCAACTTTTACTTAGGACAATTGTAGAACTTGTATCTTTTTATAACAGACGGAGTACACCAAAAGTTTAACACCAACATAATAACAACTTAATAGATCGCTGATATGTCTCCAACGTATCTATAATTTTTGATGCTCTATGCTTGTTTTTACACCATTTGCCTACTGTTTCATTACACTTAGTGGCACTTTTATGCACTTTCCGAAACTAACATATTAACAAGTTGCCACAGTGCCAGTTCCCTGTTTTCTGCTGTTTTTGTATTTCAGAAGTGATACACAGGAAATATTCTCGGAATTGGACGAAACAAGTTCCTGAAGTCTTATTTTACCCGGAAGCTTCCAGAGATCCGAAGGAGAGAAGGAGAGGGGCCACCAAGGCCCCACACGCAGGGCTGGCGCGGCCAGGGCCTGGGCCGCGCCACCCTGGCGTGAGGGCGCCTGGGCCCTCCTCTGACATCGCCCCTTCGCCTATAAAGACCCCCCGACAGAAAAAACCTAAGGACCCGATCAATTTTCCAGAAACACATCGCGATCCGCCGCTGTCGTCGACCCGAGATCGGGAGGGTCCAGAAGCTCTTCCCGGCACCCTGCCGGAGAGGGGAATCGCCACCGGAGGTCTTCTTCATCGTCATGCTTGCCTCCGGAGCGATGAGTGAGTAGTCTACCTTGGACTATGGGTCCATAGCAGTAGCTAGATGGTTGTCTTCTCCACCATGTGCTTCATGTTTAGATCTCATGAGCTGCCCTACATGATTGAGATCACCGTTATGTAATTCTACATGTTTGGTTTGTTGGGATCCGATGAATATTGGTGTTTATGATTGAGTTGCTGTACTGAATATTATCTTTTGTTATCTCTATGTTGTTTATGATCTTGCATGCTCTCCGTTATTAGTAGCTATCTTGGCCGAGTAGTTGCTAGTGACTCCAAGAGGGGGTATTTATGCTCGATAGTGGGTTCATGCCTCTATTTAATCTGGGGGAGTGACAGAAACCTCTAAGGTTGTAGATGTGCTGTTGCTACTAGGGAGAAAACAACATTCATATGCTCAAGGGCATAAACTTTGTTTATATTACACACTTTGCTTAATGTAATTATCTGTTGTTCGCAACTTAATAATTGTGGAGTTCTCAGATTGATTCGCCACAAGTGGATTATTAGTCATAGATGCAGTTGGATGGCGGTCTATGTATTTTGTTGTAATGCCCAGAGTAAATCTCATAGTGATCTTCTTGACATATCACGTTTATCTTTATTCTATCAATTGCCCAACTGTAATTTGTTTACCCAGCATGTGTTATTTATTCTATGGAGAGACACCACTAGTGAACTATGGACCCCGGTCCTATTTCCATCATATTGCTATCACCTGTTTACTTTACTCGCACTGTTTACTTTACTCGCATACCTCTACTGTTTTCCACTCGATACGCTCATAACCTTTGTTTCAAGCAAACCGGTGAGATTGACAACCTCATCGTAAGTTGGGAACAAAGTACTTGGTTGTGTGTGTGCAGGTTCCGCGTTGCAGCTAGCAAGCAAAGCTTGGACGAGGCGCCATATATAAATTGTCCGAAGCTGTCGTAAACTAGCAAGCATCACCTTCAGTCGTTTGTCTCTCCTCTCCAAGAACGATAAACCTTGGTTTCTTAACTGAGGGAAAACCATCTGCTATACTCATCACACCTTCCTCTTGGGGTTCCCAACGGGCTGGTCATTCACCACGCACAAGGAAGCATTGCCGTCAACTAGGCAATCAGCTGTTTTTCTGGCGCCGTTGCCGGGGATTGAAGAAGAAGAAGCTCCCACATCAACTACACTTTCCCACGTCAACTTGGCACCATCAAACAGCATCAGCTGTTTTTCTAGCGCCGTTGCCAGGGAGGAAGTAGAAGACTTCTGCGAGGGGAGTTTTTCGCACGCACATCCTTTACTTTGTTATTGTTTTGCTTTACTTTATTTATTTTACCTGCATTGTTTTATATCAAAAACCCAAAAAAAATTAGAGGTAGTTGTTATTTCTTTACTTTAGTTCATCATGTTGATCCCTAAGTACGTTCTGGAGGACCTCTCAGTAGGTAGTGGTTCGATTATTGGCAAAAGTAACATTGAGGAGTTCTTTAATCACATTAGTATGCATAAGGAAGTTGAGGAAAAGTCTTTGGTTGAGCTAGCTCCTAGTTATGAAGTTGCTTCTGCTCATTTAGTTCACATGTTAGAAGCTAGGTTTGCTAGTCTTAATCCTTTTATGCAATACATGTTCCTTAAGCTTCATGAAATTGAGGATCCCGAAAAGAAAGCTTTTATCTTGGAAACTTTGCGCATAGAATTTAGAGATGTTGTAATTGAGGCTAGGAAAGTTTTTAAGAAGTTTGATAAGCTTGGCTCGCCTGTTGAAATTGTTGGTACACCCAACGAAGAATCTAGATTGCCAATAACTTGTAAGCTTGTAGGAATTCATAATGCCTTGGTAGCTAATACTAGTTGGATTTGTCCTGAAAATCTTTTTGATGAAAATATTGAGCCAAAGCGTGATCACAAAGGGTCTTCAAAAAATTATGTGGATGAAATACAATGCCTTATTGACAAGACCTCTGCAGTTGATCTTCATGCTTCATCACTTGATGTTACTTGATTCGCAATTTTCTGCGCCTAGCTCAAAGGCGTTAAAGAAAAGCACTCTTGGGAGATAACACAATATTTTTATTTTCAGTACTTTTTCTTTTATTTGAGTCTTGGAAGTCATTACTACTGTAATGACCGCTCCTTATCCTTTTTATTTTGTTTTTGTGCCAAGAGAAGCCTCTAATTCGAGTGAGGTAAAGATTTGGGGATGTTGTTGTCCTGAAACTGTTTTTGGTGCTGCCCCGTAAAAATTCGTATAAATTATCTGTATATCTTTTGGACCTGCGATTTCTTGTACATATGCCCCAGGTTATATCCAAACTTTCGTTAGTTTAACACTTTTTGATTTGAGCAACAGAAAACCCCTCAAAAATTCGACCTTTGTCAGCTGTTCAGTTTTGACAGATTTCTGCCAATATTTGTGTTTGCCACTTTATCGCTTTCTTTTGAGTTCTTTTGATCACGGAACTTTTGGGGAGGTTGCTACAGTAGTATTTGCTATATATGTGGTGGTTTTGAGTTGAAACCTGAAGCAAAAAGAGGTTGATTATATGTTATGCTACACTAATGTTGCTAATAGATTTGTGTTTAGTTTTGTATGAAGGAAGTTTTCAAGTGTAGGGATTGGAGAATGATGAGATGAGTTGAAGAATGGACAAAAGCTCAAGCTTGGGGATGCCCATGCATCACCCCAAGAAATATCCAAGAAGTACAAGCGTCAAAGCTTGGGGATGCCCCCGAGGCACCCCTTCTTCATCGGCAAAAATCAGGTCACCTTTCAAAACACTATATTTTTATTGCTTCATGCACTATGTGTTTTTCTTGGAGCGTCAGTTGTTTTAGTTTTCTTTGTTAGTTTGTTTTGTTTGCTGCAATAAATGGTTGGACCCCAACAAATTTCTTTTGGAGAAGTTGCCTTGCTTTTCATTTGCAAAGAACGCTCTAGTTTTCACTCTTATTACAAATCGAGTGTTCTTCTTTTTCTGCTACTGCTTTTGGTTTTCGTTTTCGCCTTGATTTGCGTTCAGACCTTGTCATATCTTTTCATCAAGGTGTATTTTTGCCTCTGATCTTTATTGGTTTTCATCAAAAGAGGTGTTTATAAAAATTTCAAATGGTGTTGGAAAAGAGAAAAAGCTTTATGCAAAAAAGTGGTACAAGAAGGAGCTTGTGTAGACTGCAGCTTAGGCTTTTTCATGTCATGCTTGATGTCTTTTTGATAGTATGCTTAGTGGTTTTGCTGTAGCATGACTTGTCTCAAATAAATGAAATTGCTTAATGAGCCTTTGAAAAAATCATGCGTTGTTTTTATTGTATGGAAGCATTATTTTGGTTTTCTCCTTGATGCTTTATTTGGGTTGACTTGGCGCATGCTCACACATGTTAGACTCATACAAAGTCGCCAATAGCCTTCATGATCATTTAGTTTTTGACTTTTGATGCCATCTTATTATTCTTTTAATGTCGCTTTGTCGCTTTGCATGATTATGGCCATTACTGCTCTCTTAGTTGGTCGTTCCCAGTCTTTTGCTAGCCCTCACCTTGTACTGAGTATAAGCTCTACTCGTGCATCCAACTCCCAAAAACCAAAGTTTGCCATTGTGTCCACTATAAATTCATATGCATGGTATTTGCAAGCCATTCCAAGTAAATTTTCATGTGCTACCTTTCAAAAAAAACCTTTAAAATACTTCTCATTTTGTGACACTGTTTTCAGCTCATGTGGACGTAGTGGTCGGATTTGCTATCTTCCATATTGCTTATTCCAAAAAGAAAAAAAAGGAAAAAGGAAAAGAAAAAAAGGCACTCCTCCATGGAATGTGAATGTTGGTGGGCACCCGATGGAATCGGTTAGCCATGGTTTGAGAAAGGAAAAAGGTGGGGAGGAGTGCCAAGCTTTATAAAAGAGCATAAAAGTGCCAATCTCTCTCTCAAAAACTTGCTTCATTTTTGTATGGAAGATAGTAAGAACCCCATTGCCAGTCGTTGACAAAGACAACCACCTCTCAAAATCCAATTTTTATCTCTGTTTTACAAATGAAAAGCTCTAACACATGTTTAATCACTGCTTCCCTCCGCGAAGGGCCTTTCTTTTTACTTTTATGTTGAGTCACCACCTTCTATCTTTATGCACCATAAGAGAGCATAGTTGTCATTCTTAGTGTAATATGCACTGTCCCAAAGTTCATTGATTGATTCATATTGTTGGTTTCACTTGTTCTTAAATTATTTGTATCTAGTCGCCCTCTTAAACTTGAAGGTGTCCTATGCATTTATGTTTTGCTCTCTTTGAAGGACAAGCTGAAAACCATTTGTATGTTTTTCCTTATGATTTGAACACACGTTTGACTTTCATTGTTTCATTTTCATGATCTTTTGTTTGTGTTCATTTGCATGTTTACAACATGGTTGCTAAGTTCTTATTGTCATGATTATATCTTCATGCCCATGTTTTAAGTTCTTATGATCCCAGCTCACAAATGCTTACATATATGATCAAGATTGTGTAGGTGCATGTCACCTCAAAAATTATTTCTTTCTTATCACTTACCTACTCGAGGACGAGCAGGAGTTAAGCTTGGGGATGCTTGATATGTCTCCAACGTATCTATAATTTTTGATGCTCCATGCTTGTTTTTACACCATTTGCCTACTGTTTCATTACACTTAGTGGCACTTTTATGCACTTTCCGGAACTAACCTATTAACAAGTTGCCACAGTGCCAGTTCCCTGTTTTCTGCTGTTTTTGTGTTTCAGAAGTGATACACAGGAAATATTCTCGGAATTGGACGAAACAAGTTCCTGAAGTCTTATTTTACCCGGAAGCTTCCAGAGATCCAAAGGAGAGAAGGAGAGGGGCCACCAGGGCCCCACACACAGGGCTGGCGCGGCCAGGGCCTGGGCCGTGCCACCCTGGCGTGAGGGCGCCTAGGCCCTCCTTTGACATCGCCCCTTCGCCTATAAAGACCCCCCGACAGAAAAAACCTAAGGACCCGATCAATTTTCCAGAAACACATCGCGATCCGCCGCCGTCGTCGACCCGAGATCGGGAGGGTCCAGAAGCTCTTCCCGGCACCCTGCCGGAGAGGGGAATCGCCACCGGAGGTCTTCTTCATCGCCATGCTTGCCTCCGGAGCGATGAGTGAGTAGTCTACCTTGGACTATGGGTCCATAGCAGTAGCTAGATGGTTGTCTTCTCCACCATGTGCTTCATGTTTAGATCTCATGAGCTGCCCTACATGATTGAGATCACCGTTATGTAATTCTACATGTTTGGTTTGTTGGGATCCGATGAATATTGGTGTTTATGATTGAGTTGCTGTACTGAATATTATCTTTTGTTATCTCTATGTTGTTTATGATCTTGCATGCTCTCCATTGTTAGTAGCTATCTTGGCCGAGTAGTTGCTAGTGACTCCAAGAGGGGGTATTTATGCTCGATAGTGGGTTCATGCCTCTATTTAATCTGGGGGAGTGACAGAAACCTCTAAGGTTGTAGATGTGCTGTTGCTACTAGGGAGAAAACAACATTCATATGCTCAAGGGCATATGCTTTGTTTACATTACACACTTTGCTTAATGCAATTATCTGTTGTTCGCAACTTAATAATTGTGGAGTTCTCGGATTGATTCGCCACAAGTGGATTATTAGTCATAGATGCAGTTGGATGGCGGTCTATGTATTTTGTTGTAATGCCCAGAGTAAATCTCATAGTGATCTTCTTGACATATCACGTTTATCTTTATTCTATCAATTGCCGAACTGTAATTTGTTTACCCAGCATGTGTTATTTATTCTATGGAGAGACACCACTAGTGAACTATGGACCCCGGTCCTATTTCCACCATATTGCTATCACCTGTTTACTTTACTCGCACTGTTTACTTTACTCGCATACCTCTACTGTTTTCGACTCGATACGCTCATAACCTTTGTTTCAAGCAAACCGGTAAGATTGACAACCTCATCGTAAGTTGGGAACAAAGTACTTGGTTGTGTGTGTGCAGGTTCCGCGTTGCAGCTAGCAAGCAAAGCTTGGACAAGGCGCCATATATAAATTGTCCGAAGCTGTCGTAAACTAGCAAGCATCACCTTCAGTCGTTTGTCTCTCCTCTCCAAGAACGATAAACCTTGGTTTCTTAACTAAGGGAAAACCAGCTGCTATACTCATCACACCTTCCTCTTGGGGTTCCCAACGGGCTGGTCATTCACCACGCACAAGAAAGCATTGCCGTCAACTAGGCAATCAATCGCTGGGTGGTAACTTTTAGGGAAAACTAGGAAATATGCCCGTGCGTTGCACCGGGAGAGAAAACTCATATCACGACTCGGCGCAACCGGGAGACAAAACTCATATCACGACTCGGCGCAATGCATATTCTATCACTTTTTGGCTCATTCAGTTATCCTTTTTGGTACTTGTATTTCAAAGCACTTTTGTCCGTAATTTATTTTAGCAAATCAAGATCCAAAATTCAGGAACAAATTAAAATAATGTCAGAGATCTATCTAGCCTATAGTGTCATATTCACTCGTCAAGATTTAAGAAGTAATAGATACGTTCTTCAATTGCACATGGATTGGGAAAAAGTGAAACAAATAACAATATAACCATGTATAAGAACAATGTATATGGCTTGGGTCGTGTTATTTCTATACTACTTCTGTTCAATTGCCTGGCTTATCCTCTATATCACATGAGACACACAGAGAGAGAGATGAAAATTGATTAAAGAAGAGACCAAAAGAGGAGAGACTACAACAGGGGAAAATAGATCGGAGAAGAGACAGAGAGAACAGAGAGGGATGCAAAAATTGATCTGACGTGTTGCAGCTGCACAAGCACGAGGAGCACGTCTTTGTGAGCCAGGGGCCGGGGCCCCTCGTCAACCTGCCCCGCTGTGCTCGCTCGATGTGCCGAGCCGGCTCCTCTGCGGATGCACACACATGGCCTTCGGCCGGACATGCACGACGCGTACTTTCTCAAGTTTTCTATGCTCTGAAAGAGTCATGGAACGGCTCTGGGCGTGGATCCAGGCATCCAGCCCCGCCGAGGATGAAGAAGCGGCGGGCCGAGTCGCCGAGGGACCAACCAGGAGCAAACAGCCACGCGTCCTGCACACCGGCCGAGCGGAGGCAGGAGACGGCGGGAGCTCGGCCGGCCGCCATGGCTGAGCTCCGCCTGCTGTACGTCCCCGTGTCGCGCTCGAGGCGGCGCCCCTAGGAGATGGTGGGGGAGGTCGGCCAGCCGCCATGGCCGAGCACTCGCCGAGCTCGCGCTCGAGGCACGAGAAGGCGGCGGGAGCTCGGCCGGCCGCCATGTCCGAGCGCTCACGGAGCTCGCGCTCGAGGCAGCGTCTACCGTGCGTCCCCGCGTCCGGCCGAGCGGAGGCAATAGACGGCAGCAGAATTAGGTAGGTTTTTTTGCAAAAAAACCGACGGAAGAACCAAACTATGGAACCCTTACTCCCTTTATTATTAGGCATAGAAACATACCGTCGGCACATATCTGTGAGATGTAATTACAAAGCATGAAATAAAGCCGTCGGTAAAGACTAATCATATATGTGCCCCACAATTAGATGATTAAGACATTTTTTAAAGTTTTGAATTCAGAAATCTTGACAACGTCACTGTTGATGACTGCATGTTTGTTACGGCATATGCACACGCATAGCTGAGATAACGTTCACCTGGGGGCCCGTTGGCGCGGTCCTTGTGTCCCCTCCCGACGCCAGCCTTGGAGGCGAGAATGATGACCACGGCCAGCGCGCCGACGGCAGCCACCGCGCCCCAACCGCCGCCGGCCAGCGCCGCCAGCAGTGCCTCCATCCGTCGGCTCGGGTAAGGATGTCCGGCCGTCCTGCTGACTGGTGAGTGAGTAAAAGAATGTAGACAGTGGCCGAGGACACTGCCAGTAGTAGCACCACTCAGATTTTATTGGTGTTACGGGGCGGCGACACTGGCGGGAGTGGCAAAGCGACAAGCGCCGGCGGCGATGCATACGAGGGAGAGGAGGTGAACGATGTCTCTCCCCATCGCAAAACCAAAGACTACATTCCACTGATCGCCCTCTGGTCGTTCTCAGGGACGTGGCCAAAGCAAGAAGAAAGCGAGCTGCAGGGGGCGAGTAATTACAAAACTTGTCTGCTAAGAGGACTTGCCGATGACAAGTCTCCAACTCTCCATGCACATGTGACGTGATAGTCCTTTCAAAGCGGATTTTCTCCTACCCATAGGACGCCCTACCAATTTGGTGGTCGTCCCTGATTGGTGCAGCACTTTCACTTTTCATCTTCTTACATGATATCATCATGTATCGTGACCCGTGAGAGGTGGTCGAAATCGACAAAACTGATCTCTTGGACAAACTTCAGCATAAAATGAACCCAATCTGAAACTATTTCACAAAATAACCTTTTTTAGTAGCGCCCGCATGGCCGGCGCTATGGTCAATGGCATAGCAACCTGCACACCGGCGCTATCCTCCTGGCCACGTGGCATCGCGTGGCCCGCATCCGACACCATAGCGCCAGAGGCAGGGGCGCTATGCCCTTAATGGGCCGGCCCATGACTGCTGCGGCCGTGTGTTGCTAACCGAGGTGGGAGTTTAGTCCCACCACCTGTTTATAAGGTGCGGTGAGAGAGAGCATGTGAGCTCCTCTCAACACACACACCTGCTGGCTTCCCGTGCCCGCCGTTCCTCTGCCTCGTGGGCCCACCTGGCTGGGCGAGCTGCTCGCTAGTAGGGCCCCAGCCCGAAAACCTGTGGCCCCAGCCAGGTCAGGGTGAGCATTTTTGGTTTTATTTTTACCTAGTTTGTGTGAGACCCAGTCTTAAGTAGCAAAACCTGTGGCCCCAGCCAGGCCAGGATCAATCGTCGGGTTTCTGAGCGGATTGCAGCTCTTGAAAGGGCGTCGACATATACTAACACTTTTTGGATTGATTCGCGTCATCGCAACGCCATCGTTCTTTTGCAGGATCGTGCTCAATATATTGGAGAAGCAGTCGATGGTTGTCGAAAATCTTTGACAACCATGTATTCTGTTGCGCTTCCTCGTAATTCTCTAGAGAATTTTGGGCAACTGCTTAATGTTTTCAGAACAAGCCGACGCGTTCATCGTTTGATAGAACTAAACTTGGTGGCTGGTGCTAATTTTGCGCTTGGATGATTACGAAAGTGGCACCCAAGGCTTAATTATAGTTCCATGTCTCTGAGTTTGCCTTCAGGGCGTGCAACGCTGCGAGTTCATATGGACGCCACGCTTCAAACGACGAGGAGGATTATTGGCAGGCTACTTCAAGAGGATGCTACCTTTTTCCATGAATATCATTACTTGAACCCGCTCCTTGTGGACGATGCAGACCAAACGGCGTTGTAATGTATAGCTGTAATGTGTACTCTTGGTAAACGCGAGAGTTTTTGTGTTCTGATGTCTTTGTCAGAAACTTTATGCTCAAGGCGCTATCTTATTTGTTCGTGCGTTTGCCGCACTTTCATGGTGTAGCACTTGTAATTTAATCGTTTGAATTTTGTGAACAGACTTGTAAGCTCGAAAAGGAGGAACTTGTCTTTTTATTATGCTGAATGTAAAAATACACAGGATGTCCCAAGAGACCTGGCCGGTGACCTGTGTTCTGGGTCTAGAGGGCATTGCCCTATTGATAACTCATGGCTTTGTAGCCTTATTTGTCGTATTCTACTTTCCTAACAGCTTTTCGTATGCTTCTTGTCTATATTGTAGAGGTCTTCTCCTCCTCTATTGTAGCTTCCTTTGGGTTCGATGGCTGCACTCGCAGTTTCTTTGCCTCTGGCTCCGCTGGGTGTTCTTCGGGTTGTTTCGTAGTGCCTGTAGTCGTGCTTGTTATTTTATCCTTGGGTTGTCCATAGTTGGCTATCATGCCAAAGTTTTGCGCCATCTTGTGGAATTCCTTATCGCATAGATCTGAGAGTTCGAAGCTCCCCTGTCGTGGTTTCGTCAACAGATCTGCCATAGGGGTAGGTGTATGGCGGTTTGTGGAAGGGGGTGAACACGGAGGAGCGATCCAGGATGGTGGTAGCACGAGTTTACCCAGCTTCAGATCCCGCAACGGTGGCGAGACCCTACGTGCTGCTATAATTCACTATAAGGCAACAAGTGCTCGGTTACAATGATGAGGTTGGCTGTTTCGCTATGCGATTGGCCGTAAGATTGGTCTGATCTCTAACTTGCCTCAAGGGCTGCTCCACGCCGGGCTTATAAAGGCGCCTGGCGTGGGCTACACGTTGGTACCGGAGCGGATACAACTTGGAATCCTAGACTAAGTCCTGCGCGTACGCTACAAGGTCACCCGCCATGGGCCGTCATCCGGATCCGCCATAAGCTCGCCGCTAGTAGCCCGCCATGGGCCTGTCTCCGGATCCGCCATAAGCGCCTGCGTCCAGTACCGCCGTGCCATCTTCAGCAACTGGGCCGCCCGGTATGGTGAATCCGCCATACCACCCCTGATGGGCCACCCTGGCTTGCTGATTTAGGACTACGTCGCTGGTATACCTATTTGGTATATCCCCAACAGTAGCCCCCAGGGAACTTCAAGATCACCATCTGCATCCGCCATGCTTGTCCTTGATAAGTCATTTCCGCCATAGCTCTTCTTTGCTGGGATGGCGGTTATCTTGATGTTCCTTCTTCCATCTATCAATCCGCCGTAAATAGCGGATCAAGCGACGTAGTTATCTTAGCGAGATTTTCGGGATCCAATGGATCATACCGTTGAAATCCGCCGTAAATTTCGGCACACAGTTCCTTCTAGGGCAAGATTCACCAAGTTACTTTCTTACCCTCGGACACGTGTCGCCAGATTAGGGTTTCTGTGATCAGGATGAACGGTGGTGATGGCGGGCACGAATCTCGAGGCCCGGGGTCTATATATACCCCTGCCTCTCACCCCCGGCCGGTCATCCCTTCATTCACCCCGTCGCACTCTCTCTCCTTAGCGCCGCCACGAGAGCTTCGCTATCTCCGGCGAGCCACCGCGGAAAACCTCGCCGTCGGCAACCTTTTCCGCCACAAGCTGGCCTCGTCTTCCTCGTCCTCGCTCGAAGTTTTAGAAGTCATCACCGCCACGCCACTGGCCGCCATGGAGCCCGAATCTCCTCGCCAAATTTCAAAGTCTGAAGCTGCTGAGGGCTCTGTGCGATCCTCTGACACAGAGTCCGCCATGCCCGAAACCTCAGGAGGGGATTGGGACCCCTGTAGTCTGAGCGAGGAAATTCTATCTTCCTTGGAACGGGAAGGCCGCATAGCTGCTAAGGAAGCCTCTAGATGGCGGGTTGTGCCTGGTGAAGCGGCGCCGATTCCTTCAGATGAAGAGGTCGTTATGCTGAAATCCCACATTGACCGTGGCCTCAGCCTTCCGCCATCCTACTTCCTGAGGGAAGTTCTCCGTCACTACAGGTTACAGCTGCACCACATTGCTCCGAATAGCTTCACTGCATTAGCAGGTTTTGTTGCGCTATGCGAGGGGTATCTAGGAATCAGCCCGCGCGGAGACTTATTCCGCTTATATTTCAATATCCGCCATAACCGGGACGCGAACGGGAATCCTCGCAATTGCGGGTCAATCTCCTTTGTTCCTCGGCACGGGAAATCCTACCCCTACATTGTCCCTCACGACTCTGCTAAGGGATGGCGGGGTTCCTTCTTCTATCAGGCTAACCAGGCCCCTCCTGAAAGGAAGTTCGGCCTGCGGTCTTTTACTGATGGCCCCGCCGAGGAGCAGGATAGCTGGGGTGTCATGGATGACTTCACAATGGATGATGAATGCCAATTATGCTCAAGGCAGATTTCGAAACTTGTCTTCTCTGGACTGACAGGTGCTGACACCATTTACTGCTGGATCTCACGGCGGATTCAGCCTCTTCAATATCGCCCAAGCCTGATGTGCGAGTATAGCGGAATAGACGATCCCCAGCGCTATTCCAAGGAGGAACTGTCCACTGAAGAGATCGAGCTTTGGATCCGCAACATCATTAAGGTGGGGCGAGATGAGCCTCTGAAGCTGAAAATCCCTATGTATGAGAATGGCAGTTGTCCAAAGGTAAGTGCTTCTCCTCATTCCGCCATAACAGCTAATTTTCCTTGAGTAACTTCACATTTCTTCGCAGCTCTCTTCCCTGCCACCTTCTGAATTGAGCGGTCTCGTCCGCTATCCTCGGACGAAGGATCTTACTGACGATGAGGACGAGACATCCTCGTCTCCCAAGAGACAGAAGGTGGCGGAAGAAGAGGTAGTGGCGGATGAACCTGTAGTGGCGGTTCCTCGTGGCGTTCGCGGTGCTGGCGGGCGCATTCGTGGAATGGGCAAGAGAGTCATCTCTCGCCATTCGTCCCCTGCCCTTCGCGGCCATCTGGACACCGTGCCAGAACATTCCGCCACTATAAATCTACCAGAGCGGAAGTAAGTATACTCATAACTTGCCTTCATACCATGCATAACTTTTTCTAATCTGTCTCTTTTGCACTCAGAAGAAGAAAGGTTTCTGGCCCGAAACCTTCGCTAGCCAAGCCATCTCCCGCTGCCATTCCACCTACACCAGATGCTCCTGCTCGCCCAACTGGGCCTTCCACCTCTTCTCAGCATACCAGCAAGGTGGCGGATGCTCCAGGAAAAAGTGCTGGACCATCAGATCGCCCCGCTCAAGGTGCCAAGAAAGTGAGTTTTAGTGGAAAAGCAATCCAGACGGATACAGGAGCTGGGGAGGCTTCAAAGTGGAAGAAGAAAGCAGGGGCTCTTTTCCGTCTTGACAATATGCAAGAGGAGGCCAGTAACCATGTGTCATCTGCAATGGCGGCATTCGTTCAGAGAACCAGTCTTGTTAAAGAGGTATGTACTCCCAGTAGCCCCCGAGCGCCATGGCGGATTCGCAAATTTAATCCGCGATGGGGCTCCAAGGTTGTCTTCTGTAAGTTTTTGAATAACTTAGCCCCCGAGCGCTGGTAGTTCACACAGTGCTCTATAGAGAACATAATTTTCATACTGAGTAGCCCCCGAGCGTTATGGCGGATAATTATCCAGCATAAAGCTCTTAGAAGACAAAAGATCAGCATAAGTAGCCCCCGAGCATCATGGCGGATAATCCTTCATCATGATGCTCTAAGAGTGACTAAAAAGAATCAGTGAGTAGCCCCCGAGCGTTATGGCGGATTCACATCCGGCATAAAGCTCTAAGATTGACTAACACTTCAAATTTTGCCAGAATTACAAGAAGGTGGTGGAGGACCTGGTCCAGGTCGTCAGCTCGCAGGAGAAGGAGCTGGCAGCCAAAAGCGCTCTTGTGGCGGATTTGCAGCAGCAGCTTGAGAATAGCGGTAATCTACCATAAGTTTCCTTTCCTTTATGCTTATTCAATCAAACGCTGAACTGATAGAATTCCGCCATGCAGACGCTGCCAAGCTCAAGTCCACACTTGAGGGGATGAAGAAAGGCCATGCCATTGCGATGGATGGGCTGAATGAACAGCTCCGGAAATCGCTGGCTGAAAACGCCACCCTCGAGAGGCAGCTGAAGGACTAGGAGAACCAGGGCAAGAAGAAGGACAAGGAGATAGCGGATCTCCGCAAAGCCGCCGCTAACTTTGAGAAGCGGCGTGAAGGCTTTAACGAGCTCCTCCATCACTTCCAAGACAACTTGCTAGGTACCACCTCTTATAACTTGTTTTTCAACTTCTGCTATGCAGTTCGTGACGCATCTTCTTTTTTCCGCCATGCAGCTTCCTTGGGGCAAAGCGAGGTGGACACCGCTGAGGGCTTGCGCATGGCCACCGACGCAGCGAGGAAGGAGCTTGATGGCCTTCTCAGCGCTGGTCGCCAAGCGTGCGGGAGCCTGCAGATAGCGGGTTCGTCCAACCTTTCTACCATCGCGCTCACGCAGAAGCTGCTGCTGGTGCCAGGGCTGGTGGTGGACTGGAAGCTGTCCTCTGCTCGGGGTGGTGCCAGAACAGCGCTGACCTTGGCGAAGGCCCACTATCCCGAGATGGACCTGGACCAGCTCACCTCCGGCATCCCTGAGAGCGGCGAGGATGGCGCGCCGATGGACGAGGCCGCCATCCGGCAGAGCGTGCTTGGATATGATCAACTGTGTGCCCTTGGCACTCAATTGAACGTATACTATGAAGCATACGAGCTGCCAGGGTCGCCCAGCCAAGCTTCGGCATTCGCCTCCGCGGCAACTGCAGGTGGTGATGGCGGGGATGAGGTGTCCTCCAAGATTCCGCCATCCTCTTGAGATGTGCCCTGCAATGTGGCATGAAAAAAATACTTTGCATCAATTCGGCCCCTGAGTGGATCTGTAATTTAAACTTAAACTGCGTGTGATGTGTCTGCACTGTGACTGATCTGCTTGTGGCGGATCAGTAAAATGCTTGTGAACTTTTACAGTTTGTTGTTTTATGAAGTGGTTTTAATTGCGCGAAGAAACTGCCAGGCCTAGTTTTATGCAACTTGCAGTTTTTGCCATGCCCAAAAAACAACACTTAAAATTTTTCACGCGTAGGATTATGCGATCCGCCATCCGGCTCTCTGTGCTTGACTTTTCGTGAGATGGCGAAATCTTCGCACGAACAATCCGCTAGGGCGACGATACTTAATAGCAACCGTCCAGAACCCTGAGCAGATGGCGGCTTGGATCGTCAAAAAGTCACTACTCTGGAATCCACACAGAGAACATCGAATGAAGATCAAAACATAAAAAAGCTACGCGGACCGCTTATGGCGGATTTAAAAGATACGCAAGTGCAGAGCACAATTGCGCAAAAGGTTCTATACGATCTAAATGAACAATAAAGGAGGTAAAAGACTCAGAAAAAATCAAGAGTGAACCAAATGCTTTATTTCATTGATCATATAGAGGTGCTTGTTACATAGCTAGAGAAATGCTAAGTGTAGAAAGGACGTAGCTGTGCGATGTTCCATGGACGATCTGTCTCGTCGTAGATATCGTCAGGGTCTCTTCGTTTGCGCTTCGTACTTGGTCGCTTATCTAGCTCGCGAATATCAACGAGGTAGTAGGAGCCATTCAGTAGAGCTTTGCTGACGACGAAGGGTCTTTCCCAAGGCGGGGATAGCTTGTGGGACTTCTGCTGTTTGAGGCGTAGCACCAGGTCACCTTCCTTAAACGAGCGTTGGCGAACTCGCCTGCTGTGATAGCGGCGGAGATTCTGCTGGTAGATGGCGGATCTCTGGGCTGCGAGGTCGCGCTCTTCTTCTAGCAGGTCCACAGATAGTTGTCTGGACGCTTCTGCATCTTCTTCCTTGTAGGCCTCGACTCTTGGAGAATCATACTGAACATCACTTGGCAAGATTGCCTCTGTTCCGTAGACTAAGAAGAAAGGAGTAAGGCCAGTTGATCTGTTTGGCGTGGTCCGTAGACTCCACAGTACAGATGGCAACTCCTCTGCCCAGGCTCCAGCTGCTCTATGTAGCGGTGCTTCTAGGCGTGGCTTGATCCCTGACATAATTAGTCCGTTGGTCCGCTCAACTTGGCCATTAGACTGTGGATGTGCCACAGATGCTAGGTCAAGGCGGATGCCGTTGTGATGGCAGTATTCTTCTACTTCTCCCTGAGACAAGTTTGTGCCATTATCGGTGATGATGCTGTGTGGGATACCGAATCTGACCACAATGTCCTTGACAAATTTTAGGGCGGTTTTGCCATCAAGTTTTCTGATGGGCTTAGCTTCCACCCACTTCGTGAATTTGTCTACCGCTACCAAAAGGTGCGTAAATCCCGAAGGTGCTGTTTTTAGCGGACCCACCATGTCCAGCCCCCAGACTGCGAAAGGCCAAGTTATAGGGATCGTATGCAGTGCTGTGGCGGGCATATGGGTTTGCTTGGAGTACATCTGGCAACCATGGCAGAGCTCCACAATGTGGTCTGCATCTGCCTTGGCTGTTGGCTAGTAGAACCCATGGCGGAATGCTTTAGCTACTAGGGATCTGGCGGCGGCATGATGCCCACATTCGCCTTCATGGATCTCTCTTAGTATTTCGATTCCATCCACTTGGGATATGCACTTCATGAAAACTCCCGAGGTGCTTCGTTTGTAGAGTTGGCCATCTATGATGGTGTACGCTTTGACTCTATGCTCGATTTGTCTTTTCTGGACTTCGTCTTCGGGAAGCTTCTTGCTCGTCAGATATTCCAGGAAGGGCTCAGCCCATGGCGGATTGCTAGGCAAAACCGCCATAACAGGGGAGCTCGCCATCTCCGGATTTTCTGGATCCACCATCTTAACTGATGGTACGCGCAGATGCTCAAGGAATACGCCTGGCGGAACTGCCCTACGGCTGGATCCCAGTTTTGACAAGGTATCGGCCGCCATGTTATCTTCTCGCCGTACGTGCTTTATGTCGTAGCCGAGGAAACTTTTAGCCATCTCGTCCACTTCGTCCCTGTATGCCGCCATTATTTCGTTCCGAGCTTTATATGTGCCGGCCACCTGCTGAGCCACAAGGTCAGAATCTCCACAGCACATGATGTGTTGTACGCCGATCTCCTTTGCGACACGTAGCCCGTGTAGTAGCGCTTCATACTCCACGATGTTGTTGGTGGTGGGGAAGTGAATCTGGAGAACGTAGCTGAGCTCATCTCCCTTAGGAGATTTGAGCGTCACTCCAGCCCCCGAGCCGTGTAGCAACTTTGAGCCATCAAAGTGCATCACCCAATGCTCTGGTTCTGGGACTGGCGTAGTCTCCTGCGCTTCCTTCCAATCCGCCATAAACTCCGCCAAGGCCTGAGACTTGATGGCGGTGCGAGGCTTGTAGTCGATGTCGAAAGAGGCCAATTCAATGCCCCACTTCGCAACTCATCCTATTGCGTCGCTGTTGTTGATGATGTCCTTCAGTGGGGCTTTGCTCACCACTGTGATCTTATGGTCATAGAAGTAATGCCTTAACTTACGAGAAGCTAGGAAAACTCCGTATGCCAATTTTTGGTAGTGAGGGTAGCGCTGCTTGGATTCCGTCAGGACCTCGCTGACATAGTAGACTGGTCGCTGTACGCCATACTCCTGCGCTTCTTCCTTACGCTCTACCACCATGACGATGCTGACCACCCTATTGGTTGCCGCCATGTATAGTAACATGGGTTCCTGGTCTTCGGGTGCCGCTAGGACTGGTGCAGTGGATAACACTCTCTTCAGATCCTTAAGTGCAGCGTCTGCCTCGTCGGTCCAGACGAATTCGTCTGATTTCTTCATCAGCTTGTAGAGTGGCAAAGCCTTCTCGCCAAGACGACTGATGAATCTGCTCACTGCTGCCACGCAGCCTGTGAGTCACTGCACGTCTTTTAGGTCGATGGGCCGGGAGATGTCGAGGATTGCCTTGATCTTCTCCGGGTTAACCTCCATTCTGCGGTGGGAGACGATGAATCCTAGGAGTTGTCCAGCTGGGACCCCGAAGACGCACTTCGTTGGGTTAAGCATCATGTTGTACTTCCTGAGATTGTCAAACGTCTCTTGCAAATCCGCTATAAGGCCATCTTGCTTCTTAGACATAACTGCGATGTCGTCCACGTATGCGTGGATATTTCGTCCGATTTGATCCGCCAGGCACTTTTGCATGGTGCGCTGATACGTTGCTCCTGCGTTTTTTAGACCGAATGGCATTGTGACATAGCAATATGTGCCATAAGGTGTTACGACCGACGTAGCGAGCTGATCGGACTTTTTCATCTTGATCTGGTGGTATCCGGAGTAGGCATCTAAGAAACACAGTAGCTCCGATCCCGCCGTCGAGTCAATGACTTGGTCAATGCGAGGCAAGGGAAAAGGGTCTTTTGGACATGCTTTGTTCAGGCCAGTGTAATCTACACACATGCGCAGAACTTTTGTGTTTTTCTTAGGAACTAGCACCGGATTCGCCACCCACTTGGTATGTATCACTTCCTTGATGAAGCCTGCTTTCAACAGCTTGGAAATTTCCTTTGCTATGGCGCGGCGTTTTTCATCTCCGAAGCGTCTCATGGCTTGTCTTACTGGCTTTGAGCCAGGAATTATTTGCAGAGCGTGCTCGGCGAGTTCCCTGGGTACACCCGTCATGTCAGATGGCTGCCATGCGAAGATGTCCCGGTTCTCACGGAGGAACTCGACGAGCGCGCTTTCCTATTTTGGGGATAAATTCGTCCCAATGGCGGTGGTCTTGGCGGCATCGCCAGCGACAAGTTCCACCTGTTTTGTATCGACTGTAGGCTTGAAGGTGGGTGGGGTGGCGGAAACGTCCTGCTTGGATGCCGGCATCTCCGCGGGGTCCGTTGCGGCGTGGATTTCTTTGAACTCCTCACCGAAGAACACTGCTTCCGCGAAGGCGGCTTCTCCTTCCTCGCACTCCTTTGCCTTTCTGAAGCTGCCATAAACGGTGATTATGCCATCCGGTCCTGGCATCTTCAGCTGATTGTAGATGTAGCATGGCCTTGCATGGAAGTTGTGGAAGGCGGGGCGCCCGAAGATCACGTGGTAGGTGCTTTTGAACGGGACCACCTCAAAGGTTATGGGCTCTTCTCTGTAGTTTTCCTCACTACCGAAGGCAACCTTGAGTGTGATGGACCCGAGGGACTTAGCTTGGCGACCAGGAACCACCCCATAGAAGGTGACCGCGCTATGGCAGAGTTGGGTCTTGGTGAGGCCGAGTTTTGTCAAAGTTTCCACGTACATGATGTTCAGGCTGCTGCCGCCATCCATTAAGCATTTGGAGAACTCATAGCCATGGATTACAGGGCATACCACCATGGCATAATAGCCATTTGGGATATGCTCTGGATGATCTTCGCGGCTCTAGTGCACCGGTACTTCGGACCATCTGACGTACTGGCGGATTTTTGGCACGGTGGCATTAAGTGAGCGCATAGCAGCTCTCTGTGCCTTAGCTGTGGGGGGTCCAAGGAATGTGTGAAAGGTGCCTTTTTTGTCCTTGATTGGGTTACCCTTGCCAGCACCACCCTCTGCCTTTTCGGCGGGTTTGGGCGCGGGGTCTTCATCCATATCGCTGCCATCCCTAGACTCCTTGTCTTTATCCGCTTTTCCTTTGCCACGAGGCCGTTGTCGCCGGCTGCGCTTGAAGCCAGCTTCTTGATCCGCCTTGAGGTCGTTGACAAACTTGCAGTTCCGGTTGGTGTGGTTGCACTTCCCTGAGGCGTCGCGGTGGGCAAAACATGGCATATCGTGGTATTCGTCGTAGGACACGGGGGCGGATGGCGCCGAAGCGGGAGTTGTGGAACTCTGCGGCTGGCCACCGCCACCTCCGCGTCCCCTGCCGCGCTGGCTGCTTTGACCCTTGTCGGCGAAGGTTGTGGCGACCATGTCCGGAGCCTGCGGCTCTTCTGGCAGATTCTTCCGTTTGTTACTGCTATTCCGCTTTCCAGTGTTCTGGATGGCGGAAGCCTTCAGAGATTCGCGGGCGTCATCGTCAGCGGCCGCGTAGTTGCTTGCGATGGTGATCATGGAATTTAGGGTCAATTTCCCTTCGTTCCTTTCCTGCAACAGGCGATGGCGGAGCAGTTGGCCTCTCTCCAAACTGTCAATAAACGCGAGGATGGCGGATTCGTCAGTAACCCCTTCACAGGAGTGCTTCATATCCAGCCATCGCGCGAGGAAAGTTCGGGAGGTCTCGTCATCGGCTTGTCGGCACCGTTGGAGGTCACCAATGTTGTGGGGTCTTTTGTAAGTCCCCTCGAAATTTTCCGTGAACGCAGTTTGCATATCGAACCAGGTTTGGATGGAGTTTTCTGCTAGGTCGTTGATCCATTGCCTCGCCGTGCCGGATAGCATCAGGGGAAAATAGCGGACAGCAACATTGGGAGATCCCCCGGCGAATTGCACTGAGTTGAAGTAGTCTTGTAGCCAGGTCAAAGGCCTATCGACTCCATTGTACTAGCCGATATTTTTCTTGATTTTGAACCCATACGGGATGGGCTCGTCACGAATCCGTGGTCCAAAGCACTTAGGGCCGAGGAAGAAGGCCGTTTGAGACTTGGCAATCTCATTTAGATGGGTACGGGCGTCGTAGGGCTTTTGGTCTGGCGGATCCTTGCGGGAGTTGCGCGATCTTGCTGGCCCGCCGCCACCGCCACCGCTGCCATGAGGGCTCCCTGGTGGGGATGGCGAAGGGTCGCGTCTGCGCTTACTCTCGCCGTCCTGCGACTGTTCTCTGCAGCTACGACTTCCGTCCGTTCTTCGTGAGGATGGATCATTGTCATGGCGGCGGGAGCCTTGCCCTTTGTCATCGTGGCGGCGAGTGGAGCGATGCTTATCCTTGTCACCGTCACGATGCACGCCGTCGTCATGGCGAGATCGGTCCCTTCTCTTGGATCCGCCATCCCTGCTGTTTTCCCGTCGTGGCGGATCGTCTCTGCGTCCAGCGTCACGGCTTCGTCCTCGTTTGCCATCATTGTCGATTATGACGATTCCTCCCTTAGGGACTTCGAACGTCTTATGCTTTGGCGGCGGCATGTTGGTCTTATGGCGAGGAGCAGCAGTGGTTTGTTGGTATCCGTAAGCCGGGTAGTTCTTGCGGGGTGGCGATGGGTTTCTCTGCGGACCTTTGCCATGTGGTTTGTCATCGGAGGATATTGGGATGGCGTGTCTCCGATTGCGAGCTTCTCTTCTTCGGATCTCTGAGGATCCGGTATGAGATTCGTTGTCAGGACGTCCACCATTGTTGCCAGCTCCCTGAGCTTTGGAGGCAGTACTGGACCTGCATAGTGCAGGATCAGATTCGAGCCGCCGTGACGATGTAGCCTTTTCCTGCTGCACTAATGCTTTGGTCATCAGTTTAACCGCCGTCTCTAGGGCTGCTGGACTCTTGTTATGCTCCAATAGCTCCTTTGTGGCCACGATGTTCTCGATGGGCGTAGCCCTAACTTCATCGTGGTTTTTGTCCACGTATGGCGGATTCTTGATGTACATCCTGGCCAGAGTTTCCGCTGTTGGTATGGTGAACTCAAGGTTTCGTACCAGCTGCGGGTCGCCTCCCTCGTTGATCTGGTTCTGGACGAGAGTAACATACTTCTCCTCCATGTTCCTTGCGCGCTTCAGCGTGTCCTGAGCTTTAGCAATGTTGTCATCAACCCGCTTGCCCATCTTCTCGACTCGCTTTGCTTCCTTGAGGAGTGCTCACCTTTTCTTCTCGAGATCGTTCACATCTCTGACATAGTCAGGGGTGATTGGATCTGCTAGAGTTCCGTAGACGACCTTATCCAGCGGGGTCGTGAAGTCTTCTTGGCGTTGGTCCTCGGGGATGGCGGGTAGCGGCCTGGGTCTGCCATGAATCTCGGGAAGTTGCTCCGCGGCGGGATCAGCGGCTGGTGGCGGGTTACCCTGCTCATTGCCGGCATCTCTGTCGTGGACTGCCTGAGATGGCGGATCACCGGTTGTCTGCCCAGCATCATCTCCTCTGTTGGTGACAAACACCTGCTTGGCCGCTGCTTGTTGCTCTTCAAGTGCCTGCTGCGCCAATTCCGCCTCGAGTTTCCTCATGGCGGCATCGTAATGGTCAGAATCATAGCCTTTGCTGTCCCAGTCATCCGATTCACCACTTTCGTTAAGTGCCTCTAGGATGGATTCACCTGGGCTATCTTCTCCATTGGAGGTAGATCCCGAAGTGATACCTGCGAACGCAACAAGGCAGTACCGCGGCGTCTCTAACGCCAGATTGCTCATGGCGGATTCACTGCGGTCTTCCACCACTTCCTCTACCTCCAGGGCGGGCTGGGTGGGATTATTTTTCAGATCCGATCTGGGCATCTTAGAGAGTTCCAGATCAGATGAGTCCTCCTCCGTATCCAGCTCGAAAGCGGTCCGTTTGGGGAATTCAGCCATACCAATCCGCCGGAAATTGGTTTCCGTAGCGGGGGTAGGGTTTGTCTCTCCAATGAAGATATGGATATCTCCAATCGGGATGACGGTGAATCGAGCAGGGTCTTCTCTAGCCGGCACCCAGAGGTTATCCGCTGGGACGATGGGGAAGCCGGAATCGTAGAGGACGCGCCCGATGCCGACGGTGTCACCGATGCCTGTGAAGGCGGATCCCGCCTGGATCCGCGCTCCAGACGCGCTTAGCCCCACGGTGGGCGCCAACTGTCGTGGTTTCATCAACAGATCTGCCATAGGGGTAGGTGTATGGCGGTTGGTGGAAGGGGGTGAACACGGAGGAGCGATCCAGGACGGTGGTAGCACGAGTTTACCCAGCTTCAGATCCCGCAACGGTGGCGAGACCCTACGTGCTGCTATAATTCACTATAAGGCAACAAGTGCTCGGTTACAATGATGAGGTTGGCTGTTTCGCTATGCGATTGGCCGTAAGATTGGTCTGATCTCTAACTTGCCTCAAGGGCTGCTCCACGCCGGGCTTATAAAGGCGCCTGGCGTGGGCTACACGTTGGTACCGGAGCGGATACAACTTGGAATCCTAGACTAAGTCCTGCGCGTACGCTACAAGGTCACCCGCCATGGGCCGTCATCCGGATCCGCCATAAGCTCGCCGCTAGTAGCCCGCCATGGGCCTGTCTCCGGATCCGCCATAAGCGCCTGCGTCCAGTACCGCCATGCCATCTTCAGCAACTGGGTCGCCCGGTATGGTGAATCCGCCATACCACCCCTGATGGGCCACCCTGGCTTGCTGATTTAGGACTACGTCGCTGGTATACCTATTTGGTATATCCCCAACATCCCCTTTACTGTGATGATTTCTCTTGGTCCTGGCATCTTGAGCACCGGGTAGGTGTAGTGAGGTACTGCCATGAATCGCGAAAATGCGGGTCATCCGAGGATCGCGTGATACTGAGAGGGCCAGTCCACGACTTCAAAGTCGAGCTTCTCTCTTCTGTAGTTCTGGCGGTTGCCGAAGAAAACATCGAGTGCTATTCGACTTAGTGGGTAATTGGCGCTTCCTGGTACGATTCCATGGAAGGAGCAGTATGTTGGCTTCAAAAATTCTAGCGATATGTGCATTGCTTGAAGTGTTTTTGCATAGATTAGGTTTATCTGACTTCCTGCATCCATGAATACCCTGTCTACGTCGGATCCTCCAATCTGAGCTTTGAATACCAAAGGCGCGTTTCCCGGCCGAGGTACTGTTATTGGGTGGTCTTCTCTGTTGAATTCTATGGGTTGCTCGGACCAGTGCAGATATTCTGTAGTCACTGGAGGCGATGTTACTGCTAAGTTTACTTGGCGCGATATGCCTTTCTCCTCTTTATTCGACTTTGGGACGGGTTGTATCATTGCTGTGATGTGCCCTTTAGATGGGATATACCCTCCGTCATTGTCGTTTCCTTGATTTAGTTGGTTTTGGCCTTGCGCTGCTCTGTTGTTTGCTTGCTGGCTTGACGATGGTGCATTGTTTGTGTTGCCCTCGTAGCCTTGTCTTCTTGCTTCGGCTTGCTTATTTCCTGCTGCCTCCTGAAGTTTCAGGAATGTTTTGCAGTCTTTCATTGCATGTCTGGACACTCTTTTTCCATCAACGAACGCGAAGTGTATATGGCATGGTCCGTTTAGCATATCGTCTGGTGATGGATTATATTCCCTGGGTCCCTTGGACTGGAACATTTTGTTGTTGCTGGAGTCTTCTCTGCCGTAGCTGCGGTATCTTGAGTTCCTCCGGTCGTCTCCTCGATAATTGTTATCTTTGTATCCCGCGGCCACTTGACTATGAGAGCCGTAGTTGTCATAGTTGCGGGATCTTCTCCTTTGGCTACCGTATCTGTTCCACCTGTTGTCTTCTGGTGATCGCGTCCTCTTATTATTACACGCGTCTTCGCCATCTGCGAACCTATTTGCTATGTCCATCAACTCTGATACTGTCCTTGGTTTGATCCTGCCCATTTCTTTGACCAGGTCTCCTCGTCGTAACCCAAGTGTGAAGGCATCGATTGCTCACTCATTTGAAACTTTGACTGCGGAGTTTTTGATGATGCTCCACCTTTGAATGTATGACCTAAGTGTCTTATTGCGTTGCTGTACGCAGGCTTTGACTTCTTCTATTGATGCTGGCCGTTTGTATGTTGACTTGAAGTTGCTTGTAAATTTCTTTGTGAGCTCTTCCCAGCTTCCGATTGTCTCTCTTTCCAGCTTACTCAACCATGACCGAGCTACACCAGTGAGGTGGAGTTGTAGACTTTGCATTGATGTTTCCTTTGAACTTCCAAGTATTCTTACTGCCTGTAAATAATCTGAGAGCCATGATGATGGCTCCTGGGATCCGTCGTATTTTTGCTGATCATGGGGTAGTTTGAAACCTTTGGGTACTGGTGTGGTGCGAACTCTGCGAGTAAAGCACGATGCGCCCATCTCTTTTTTGTCGTCTTCGTAGTCATATGCCCTAGTGGGAGTCCTGGATCTTCAGGTTCCTCCATGTCTTGGGCTTTTGTGATACTTTGGCGATACTGACCTAGATCATCGACTACTACTTTTGTGCCGAGGACTGTTGTGACGATGTGGTGATCTAGGCTTGTGTGTGCCTTTGTTGCGGTATGCCTCTTCGTCTTTGGCTGTTAATTTGTTACCTACCATTCTCAGTCCTTGTAATGTTGTCTGATGCATATGCTCTCTTGGATCCCCTAGGCTTGGCCGCGTGGTGTATAGATATGATTGTGCTGCCACCAGTGCTGCTTCGGGTGTCTTTGGTATAATATTGCCTTGTTCATCGACCGATAGGAAGGATGAGTCAAGGTTTCTAGAGATGTTTCGCCTATTCGAGTACTCAAGGTTTTCAACTCTTGATCCGTGCCTGCGGTGCCTTCTGCTGTTTGTATATGATGCGTTGTTGCGCTCTGCACGAAGAGCTGCGCTTGCTTCGATTGCTGAGTCCCTTCACCATATCTCACTTCTTTTTTTTCCAGTTATTTTGATTGCTTTCGCAGGGCGTAATGATACCCTAGGAGTAAATTTTGACTTGCTTCTGTTGGTATAGTTGTGCCATGCTCAACGGCTGCTTTGATTGTGTTCCACTCTTCTGCTGATAATCGAACTTTGACTCTGTTTGCCAGAGATTCTGCGGTGTCATCTTCTGCCAGATGATTTGCTCCTTTGTTTATATTTGCTGGGTTGAGTACTGGGTTATTGTTGTCATCGAATTCCTCTGAGTTGTCCCCTACAATTGCGAGTACTTAATACTGGTTGTCGAACTTGCTGCTGCAGCTTGAGAGAGTAGTTCGATTATCCTCATGAAGCCCCAATCCTGTTTTCCATGTATCCGTAGATTTATCTGAGGTATCGTCGTAGTAGATCATGAAGTCTTCTGATTGATCTCCTAAGTCAAGGTTGTCCATGGTTTCGTCGAGTCTTTGATTTTTCCTTCTATGTTTCCCGTTGTTGCAAAGCTGACCGGTGAGTTTACCTCACTAGAAGAGCCTTCCGATGATTCTGACATTGCAATTGTCACGGTTTTGCTTGCCGACGGATCTAATTTCGTCGAATTTGAGAGGCGAATTGAACCCAAAGATCCAACGCGAAAGTTTAGGCTTCCGATCATCAAATCCATCTCCTAATCTAGGCTTGCGAAGATTGGCGTAAGGGTTGATGGATGAAGTTGAAAATCTATGGTCCCGAAGGATATCTGGTTTCCGTCGTCTTTCGAATTGTTGTTGGCTAGAAGCGAAAAAGCCGTCAAATCCATGATTCCAACGCCCAGAGTCCCCACGGTCGGTGCTAATTGAAGAGGGTTAACTCGACAAATATCTAAGATGAAGGACTTAGGATCGGGGGAAGAGGGCGTTGGATGAACTCGAAGGTAAAGATCAGTCAAACAAGGCGTGTATCGAGAATAAGCATGGTACTAAACTTGGCTCAATCTCAATCTATCCCTGACCGGCCTCTCTTGGCCCCTATATATAGGTGGCCAGGTCTCAAGGAACCAGTCAGGTTCAATACAAATTACAATATCCCTATACGATACGGACTCGTATTTTGACTATGACTATCCCTGGGCCTGGCTTAATGGGCCTCAGGGGTACACAGATAATGGGCTCTATTAGCTATACCCTTGTCACCGGCATTACAGACTATAGCACCCTACGCCAGGGTGCTACCCTCCGTAGCATAGCGCTGGCCGTGCGCGTGTTATCCCCTGTAGCGTCATTGTAGCTGGTGCTACACTACCTAGCATAGCGCCTACCACAAGGGTGCTACCCGTTCTATGTTTTACGCGTCAGAATAACCAGTACAGAATTACCCCTTCTATTTTTGCGCTCGACCCTTTGCGTTAGAGACTATAGCACCCCATGCCAGGGTGCTACCCTCCAAAGCATAGCGCCGGGCATGCCGGTGTTATCCTGTGTAGCGCCGTGGCGTCGGGTGCTACACTCTGCACCATAGCGTCGGCCGCCAGGGTGCTACCCACCTTAAGAGCAAAAATGCCCGCCCTGACCTGACTGGGGCCATAGGTTTTCGGACTGGGCCCTACGAGCGAGCAGCTCGCCCAGCAAGGCGGGCCCACAGGATGGAGGAACGGCGGGCACGGGGCCAACCAGCAGGTGTGTGTGTTGAGAGGAGCTCATAGGCTCTCTCACACCGCACCTTCTAAACTGGTGCGCGCGCGCCTGAGCTTCCAAGGTGGGACTAATCTCCCACCTCGGTTAGCAACGTACGACTGCAGCAGTCATGGGCTGGCCCATTAAGGGCATAGCGCCCCTGCCTTCGGCGCTATGGTGCCGGATGCGGACCCCACGGTGCCACGTGGCCATGAGGATAGCGCCGACATGCAAGGTGTTATGCCATTGATCATAGCGCCGGCCATGCGGGCGCTACTAAAAAGGATTATTTTGTGAAATAGTTCCAAATTGGGTTCATTTTGTGCTGAAGTTTGCCTATGAGGCCAGTTTTGTCGATTTCGCCGTGAGAGATGAGACACTGCACGTCTGCACTTTTGTTTTTTAGCATGCGCATGGAGCTTGCAGGCCCTTGTAACAGAAAAACATTATTCCCTCCGTCCCAAAATAGTATTTGTTTTCTAACTAAGGTAGGTTGTCACATCCGCAAACTGCTATGATGTTGTATCCGGTGTCTCATGCTATGCGTATTTTTTAAAAAATTGAATGAGAGGTAATTATTGAACACTAAATAATCTGGACCAATGAATCTATGATGCAAGTAGGTAGGATCCCACTCATATCCTTACTTCAAAGATTCTTTCAGTTCACAAGTCATGTCTTAAACAAAAAACTGAATCAGATGACTTTGAAAGTAGGGAAAATCTATACACAGGCGCCGCAAAAACTGTTCTCCTGTGCGGCGTGTCGCGATACATGCAAACTGCATCGCGCTCCTATAGGGACCGCACCACCTAACGCAGACTTTTGGCTCATGGGTGCTACCCACCCCCATAGATCCACCGTATATTTTTGCTATGAGATGTGGGCATAAGATAGTGAAAAAAAGAGAACTCAATCAATTCGAAATACATTGGTATACATGTATGTCTATCTGACATGAAACAGTGTTTTGTGGGGAACGAAATTAAAGTCTGACCAACGAATTGAATGGATATGGGACATATGGCATGAATAGTGAATAGTCAGTACACAAATCTGAAATTGAAACGGAGATACATCGGTCCTGCTGAGCTCTAGTTGCTTTATTCGTCGGAGCTCTGCCAGAGAACGCCGCATGCAACTTTTTTCTCCGCCGGGGTTGGAGGCCAGCAAAGCACGTGGAAACCAGGAGCCCTGTCCACCCAAAAAAATTATCCTCACCGGAGTAGCCAGGAGCACGGGGGAAAGAGCAAGCACGGCGGTTGAGATGTGCGACGATTCCGGCAGCGTCGGCGAACTGGGCGGCGGCAGTGAACCTGGGCGGCGGCAGCAAACCTGGACGGCGGCGGCGGTGAACGTGGGCGGCGACAGTGAACCTGGGCGGCGATAGCGAACCTGGGCTGCTCCGTTGGACCTGTGCGGAGCCCGACATGGAACCGCCGTTGTGAACAGGATCTCCACGGCGTCATGGCTTCGCCCGAGGACCTCCACAATGCCAATGGCTCTGCCGAAGATATGGCCCGACGAGGCACCGGGCCTCCAACTACGACCGGGGCAGCCTGCACGGGTTATTGAACCTCGGCCTGAAAAGTGGCGCGCGGCGCAAGGGCGGAGCCATGGAGGTGCTTGGAAGAGAGCAGATCAACACGTCCTTGGCCCCCATCCTCAAGCCGGCGGCGTTGAACTTTGGCAGCGCCGGCAAACCACGTTGACCATGGAGGCGTGGCACCTGGATGGCAGCGGGGAGCGGCGGTTCTAGAGGCGTCATGCCCGGCATCGTGGGATGCGGTAGTTGGCAGATTTTAGACTAGTCATAGCGGGACTAACATAGAGTAGTGTCATACATACGAGCCAGCCTTTAGTCCCGGTTGGTATATTACAAATCGGGACTAATGACTTCTGTATAAAGCATCTCCTTCTTCCTCCCCGAGCCAGGCACTCCCCCTCTCCACTCTCAGTGTTCTTCATGCAACTCGAGTTCATCCTCTTTGATCACCATTTTTTGTCACAAATTGATGTCCCCACTTCAATATAAGTGGACTAAAAGGTGAGGAATTTTGTGCTTTTGTCTTTCATTGGTAATTTAGCTCATTTATTGCTCTAGAAGTAGAGAGATTTGTGATTTTTTTATGAGAGCAATTATTAGATGTTTATTTGATTATGTGTACAAATAGGTGAAGATAGAGGTAAAAATAGAAATGCTATATAGATTTTATTTATGTTAGATTTTATTAGAAATAGAAATGCTATTAGAAATAGAAATGTTAGAATTAAAAATAAAAATAGAAGTAGACATAGCTAACATAGAAATAGAAATAGAGATAGAGATAGAAAAATAGAAATAGCGATAGAAATAGAGATAGATGACGTAGGGCGGAGCTTTCGAAGATGCAGTAGGGCGTGAGCACCAACGACATCTTCGAGAAGCTCCACCACGGGAGATTTTCCAACCCTTTACGCAACACTGTTAGAGGAGATGGAGTCTTTCACGGGCTTGCAGGGAAATTTTTCCGAGGCGGAGCTTCCGAAGATGCCGTAGGGTATGAGCACCAACGACATCTTCGAGAAGCTCCGCCACGGGAGATTTCCCAACCCTTTACGCAACACTGTTAGAGGAGATGGAGTCTTTCACGGGCTTGCAGGGAAATTTTTCCGAGGCGGAGCTTCCGAAGATGCCGTAGGGTGTGAGCACCAACGACATCTTCGAGAAGCTCCGCCACGGGAGATTTCCCAACCCTTTACGCAACACTGTTAGAGGAGATGGAGTCTTTCACGGGCTTGCAGGGAAATTTTTCCGAGGCAGAGCTTCCGAAGATGCCGTAGGGCGTGAGCACCAACGACAGGGGCGTCATGCGCTACATGCTTTATCTCATCGAGCAGTGCATCCACCCACGCATACTTATCCTGCCAAGGGCTTTAGTCTCGGTTGCACCCACCAGCCGGGACTAAAGGTTACCCACATGTCCTTATCCCACCGACGGTTTTGTTAGATGACACAAAAACCACCTTTAGTCCCGGTTGTACCCACCAGCCGGGACTAAAGTTTTGTTAACTTATTCTTACTTATCAAACTAAAGTTTTGAGGTGGAAATAGAAATTATATATTTGATTTGCGTTTGATATGTACTTATATAATGCAGATGAGCCGAGCATGGATGTACGCCGATCGACGCTCTGGAGATTTCATTAAAGGCGTGCATTCTTTTCTCAAGGTGGCCGAGGCAACCAAGCGGAATGGTTTTATGTGTTGTCCATGCGGTGGTTGTCGAAATGAGAAGGATTACCCCTCCACAAAGACCCTTCACATCCACCTGTTCCGGTTCGGTTTCATGTCCGGCTATAATTGTTGGACCAAGCATGGGGAGAGAGGGGTTATGATGGAAGACAACGATGAAGAAGAGAATGATGACAACTATCCTGAGTTCCCTGAAACCACCGATACCGCAATGGAAGATAATGAAGAAGAAGAAGGTGAAGAACGGGCATCAGATATGCCCGCTGATGATCTTGGTCAGGTCATTGTTGATGCACAGATTGACTGTGAAAGTGAAAAGGAGAGGGAGAAGTTGGAACGCATGTTAGATGATCACAAAAAGGATTTGTACCCAAATTGCGAAGACGGCCAGAAAAAGCTAGGAAGCATGTTGAAATTGCTGCAATGGAAAGCAGAGAGTGGTTTATCTGACAAGGGATTTGAAAAGTTGCTGAAAATTATGAAGAAGATGCTTCCAAAGGATAACGAATTGCCCGCCAGTACGTATGAAGCAAAGAAGATTGTCTGCCCTCTAGGATTGGAGGTGCAGAAGATACATGCATGCATTAATGACTGTATTCTCTACCGCGGTGAGTATGAGAATTTGAATGCATGCCCAGTGTGCAGTGCATTTCGGTATAAGATCAGGCGAGATGACCCTGGTGATGTTGAGGGCGAGCGCCCCAGGAAGAGGGTTCCTGCCAAGGTGATGTGGTATGCACCTATAATACCACGGTTGAAACGTTTGTTCAGAAACAAAGAGCATGCCAAGTTGTTGAGGTGGCACAAAGAAGACCGTAAGAGTGACGAGATGTTGAGACACCCCGCTGATGGGTCGCAGTGGAGAAAAATCGACAGAGATTTCCCGGAGTTTACAGAAGACGCACGCAACCTGAGGTTTGGTCTAAGTACAGATGGCATGAATCCTTTTGGGGAGCAGAGCTGCAGTCATAGCACCTGGCCCGTGACTCTATGTATATATAACCTTCCTCCTTGGTTGTGCATGAAGCGAAAGTTTATTATGATGCCAGTGCTTATCCAAGGCTCGAAGCAACCCGGTAATGATATTGATGTGTATCTAAGGCCATTAGTTGATGAACTTTTACAGCTGTGGCAGACTGAAGGTGTTCGTGTGTGGGATGAGTACAAACAAGAGGAATTTGATCTACGAGCGTTGCTGTTCGTGACCATCAATGATTGGCCTGCTCTTAGTAACCTTTCAGGACAGACAAACAAGGGATACAATGCATGCACTCACTGTTTAGGTGAGATCGATAGTATATATTTGGATAAAAGTAAGAAGGTGGTGTATCTCGGGCATCGTCGATTTCTTTCGCCCAAACATCAATTGAAGAAAAAAGGCAAGCATTTCAAGGGCGAGGCAGAAGTCCGGGGCAAGCCTAAACGCCATACTGGTGATGATATATTTGATATGGTCAAAGATTTAGAAGTAATCTTTGGAAAGGGTCCTGGCAGTCTGTCTGTTTAGAATGACGCTAGCGGACATGCACCCATGTGGAAGAAGAAATCTATATTTTGGGAGCTTGAGTATTGGAAATTCCTAGAGGTCCGCTCTGCAATCGACGTGATGCACGTGACGAAGAATGTTTGCGTGAACCTACTAGGATTCTTGGGCTTGTATGGGAAGACAAAAGATACACCAGAAGCACGGGAGGACCAGCACCGTATGAAAAGAAGAGACGGCATGCATCCGGAGGATTCTAAGGGTCCTGCGAGCTACGCTCTTACCAAAGAAGAGAAGGAAATCTTTTTTGAATGCCTGAGCAGTATCAAGGTCCCATCTGGATTCTCGTCAAACATAAAGGGAATAATAAATATGGCTGAGAAAAAATTCCAAAACCTAAAGTCTCATGACTGCCACGTGCTTATGACGCAATTGCTTCCGGTTGCACTGAGGGGGATTCTACCGGAAAATGTTCGAGTACCGATTGTGAAGCTATGTGCATTCCTCAATGCAATTTCGTAGAAGGTAATCAATCCAGAAGATCTACAACGGTTACAGAATGATGTGGCCCAATGTCTTGTCAGCTTCGAGTTGGTGTTCCCACCGTCCTTCTTCAATATTATGACGCATCTCTTAGTTCACCTAGTCGAAGAGATTACCATTCTCGGTCCAGTATTTCTGCACAATATGTTCCCCTTTGAGAGGTTCATGGGAGTCTTAAAGAAATACGTGCATAACCGTGCTAGGCCAGAAGGAAGCATCTCCAAGGGCTATCTAACAGAGGAGGTCATTGAGTTTTGTGTTGACTTTGTTCCTGACCTGAACCCGATTGGTCTTCCTCAATCGCGGCATGAGGGGAGACTAAGTGGAAAAGGCACGCTAGGAATGAAATCAGCATACTGTATGGACGGATATTCTTTGAGTGAAGCACACTACACAGTTTTACGAAATTCCACGTTGGTGGAGCCGTATATGGAGCGACACAAGAATATTGTACGCTCGAAAAACCCTGGGCAGTCAAACTCCTGGATTACAAAGTTGCACATGGCGACTTTTGGTGGTTGGTTGCAAACACTTCTCATAAATGACGCCACTGTTGGATATGAGCTGTCCATGTTGGCCAAGAAACCATCTTCAACTATATTGACTTTCCAGGGTTACGAGATAAATGGGAATACATTTTACACGGTCGCCCAAGATAAAAAGAGCACCAATCAAAACAGTGGTGTCCGCTTTGATGCATTACACGACAATGGGACAAAGGACACATATTATGGTTACATAGAGGAGATATGGGAACTTGACTATGGACCGTCTTTTAAGGTCCCTTTGTTTCGGTGCAAATGGGTCAAGCTGACAGGAGGCGGGGTAGTTGTAGACCAAAAGTACGGCATGACAACAGTGGATCTCAACAACCTTGCGTACATGGACGAACCGTTCGTCCTAGCAAACGATGTCGCTCAGGTTTTCTATGTGAAGGACATGTCTACAAAACCGAGAAAGAGAAAAGATAAGAAAACGAATACATCACACGATGAGCCAAAGCGACACATTGTTCTCTCAGGGAAAAGAATCATCGTGGGAGTGGAGGACAAGACAGATATGTCAAAAGATTATAACAAGTTTGATGAAATTCCGCCCTTCAGAGTGAACACTGACCCAACCCTCCTCTTAAACAAAGAAGATACTCCATGGTTACGGTGCCGAAGGAAACCCCAACACTAGATAGGGATGTTGGTGATGTGTAATAATGTATTAAACCTTTTATGTAAATGTATGATTTTTGAATTAGTTATTCAATTTCAAACACTTTTCATATTCAAAGTTTTATCAAATTCTAAAATATGCTAAAAGAATTTTAATCAATATTATTTTAATTGAAAATGGCAAAATAGTTAATTGTTTGAATAGTTAGAATAATTGATTTTGAAAATTGAAAATATTTTTGAATTAGTTATTCAATTTTAAACACTTTTCATATTCAAAGTTTTATCAAATTCTAAAATATGCTAAAAGAATTTTAATCAATATTGTTTTAATTGAAAATGGCAAAATAGTTAATTGTTTGAATAGTTAGAATAATTAATTTTGAAAATAGAAAATATTTTTGAATTAGTTATTCAATTTCAAACACTTTTCATATTCAAAGTTTTATCAAATTCTAAAATATGCTAAAAGAATTTTAATCAATATTGTTTTAATTGAAAATGGCAAAATAGTTAATTGTTTGAATAGTTAGAATAATTAATTTTGAAAATAGAAAATATTTTTGAATTAGTTATTCAATTTCAAACACTTTTCATATTCAAAGTTTTATCAAATTCTAAAATATTCTAAAAGAATTTTAATCAATATTGTTTTAATTGAAAATGGCAAAATAGTTAATTGTTTGAATAGTTAGAATAAATGATTTTTGAAAATTTAAAATATTTTTGAATTAGTTATTCAATTTTAAACACTTTTCATATTCAAAGTTTTATCAAATTCTAAAATATATAGAAGATATTCAAATTGAAATTCAAAATTCATATTCAAATGAAATCTGAAAAAATATGGAGCATTGGCGCGCATTTATTACATCTATAGTCCCGGTTGGTAAGACCAACCGGGACTAAAGGTCTGGGCTCTGGGCGCGAACCGCCCAAAGGTCTTTAGTCCCGGTTGGAGAAACCAACCGGGACTAAAGACCCTTTAGTCCCGGTTGGTGGCTTCAACCGGGACTAAAGACCCCCCTTTAGTCCCGGTTGAAGCCACCAACCGGGACTAAAGGGGGGGGGGGTATATAAACCCGCCGCCTCTCCTCCTTCTTCCCCACTCGCCCGAACACTTAGCAGTTTTCGTCATCGCGCGGAGGAGAGAGATCGCCAACGTTGCGGTCAGGTAAAATCTCGGGCCGCCGCCGTTGCTCCGCCGCGCCGCGCCGCCGAACCGCCGGCTGAGACCGGCCGCCGCCGCGCCGCCACGCCGCCGCGCCGCCGAGCCTCCGCCCGAGACCGGCCGCCGCCCCTCATCCCGAGACCGCCGCGCCGCCGCCGCCCCTCCTCCCGAGACCGCCGCGCGCCGCCCGAGGTCACCGCAGGAGCACCACCGCCCCCGCGCGCCCGCAGGTACCGCTGCCGGCCGGCCCCTGCATGCAAAAAAAATTAGAATTTATGTTAGAAATTTTTAGAAAAATGTAGTTAGAAATTTTTAGAAAAATGTAGTTAGGAATTTTTAGAAAAATGTAGTTAGAAATTTTTAGAAAAATATAGTTAGAAATTTATGTTAGAAATTTTTAGAAAAATGTAGTTAGAATTTTTTTGTAATAGTAATAGAAAATAGTAATAGAATAGGAATTAAATAGGAATAGGTTAGAAAATAGTAATAAAATTGAATAGGAATAGAATAGGAATAGAATATGCTAGTTAGTAAAATGCTATATTACTATTAGTAATAGTAATAGTAATAGAAATGCTACTACTATTAGAAAAATGTAGTTAGAATTTTTTTGTAATAGTAATAGAAAATAGTACTAGAATAGGAATAGAATAGGAATAGGTTAGAAAATAGTAATAAAATTGAATAGTAATAGAATAGAAATAGAATATGCTAGTTAGTAATAGAAATGCTAGTTAGTAAAATGCTATATAACTATTAGTATTTAGGTTAGATATATGCTATATTACTATTAGTAATAGAAATGAATAGTTAGTAAAATGCTATATTACTATTAGTATTTAGGTTAGATATATGCTATATTACTATTAGTAATAGAAATGAATAGTTAGTAAAATGCTATATTACTATTAGTATTTAGGTTAGATATATGCTATATTACTATTAGTAATAGAAATGCTAGTTAGTAAAATGCTATATTACTATTAGTATTTAGGTTAGTAAAATGCTATATTACTATTAGTAATAGAAATGAAGAGTAATAGTAATAGCATTTCTATTACTATTACTATTTAGGTTAGATATATAGAGTTAGAAAGTGAATAGATAGAAATGTTAGAAATATTGTTAGTAATATTGTTAGCAATAATAGAAATAAAAATATGGAGTAATGTTGTTGATCTATGTTATGGATTTCAGTTATGGATTTCGGCGCCGGAAGAGAAGGTGAAGAAGAGATATTGAAAATTATAGGAGAGGGTAGCACCCGTGCACAAGGAGAGGGTACCACCCGTGCAGAAGGAGACGGCTCAGAATTTTTGAACGAGTCGGGTGACGGAATGGAGGAGGAGCAGCCGCATGAATCGGAAAATGATGATTGCGAGGACGGCTCACAAGGGACTGGACGTGACTTAATAAAACGGTCCGGCGAGGTATATATATATTAACGAGTGTTTTTTTATTTTAGAGCTCTGAATCTTCTAGAAAGAAGCGAGGCCCGGCCAAACGACTGGCATCGAATCAGCATTACACGATTGGGCGCCTCTCAAGTGAAGGCGAACCGTTGGAACCCAAGAGTGTCGCAAGTGCGTTCACTACTCAATGTGGATTTCTTGTCAGGGACATGGTGCCGATAAGCATTCAATATTGGTATAAGCCCAAGGCGGCAAAGGGAGAGCCAGCACAGCCAGAGCCAGAAGAGGGTGCAGCGGTCAATTATGTCACCAAGGTCTTGAAAGATAGACTTTGGGATTCCCTCATTCCACATTTCAATCTGCCGGTCACCGAGTCCCTGGAAGAAGCAGAGCAACAGAAGGAGAAAGTCAGGGAGTGGGCTCTCAAGAAGATGGCTGCACTGTTCAATAACCACAAGAAGAGGTTATGGAACGCCTATGTCAACGCCGATCGACAAGCTCCAGAATTTACTGGCCCCAATGAGTTCCTGCGGGATCACTGGGACGCATTTGTGGAGTACAAGGAGTCAGAGCTGGGTAAGCTAAGGAGTCAGAAAAATCAGGCAAATGCTGCGAAAAAGAAATATCACCATAAGTTGGGTCCAGGTTGCTACAAAAGGGCCGAGCCTAAGTGGGATATGCAAGAGGCCGCCCTACGAGAAAAGGGCATCGAACCAGAAACAGAACAATGGCCCAGAAGGTCAAGAAATTGGGCACTTGCCCATGGAGCTGTCTATGATGAGAGAACAGGGAAATTAGTTGAAGAGAAGAAACAAATTGCTGAACCCCTGGGAGCACTTGTCAAGACAATCGCCGAGGTTCAAGAGGGGACGTTCAAGCCGGCAGAGAGAACGACGAGCTGACAAAGGCCCTCGGGAACAAAGAACACACAGGACGAACACGGGGTCTGGGTTCTGCTATTCCGTGGAGGTCTAGGTTCGCCGAAGAGAGCCAGACTTATAGAAGCCGAGAGAGAGCGAAGAAGCGGAAGGCGCAGGAGGAGGCCTCACGGATAGAGAGCATAGAAAGGCAACAGGCTGAGCTGAGAGAGTTGTATTTACTGCAGCAGAAGGCACTGGAGGAATTAAAGTCGCAAGGGGCAACTCAGCATCAGCAACACCTAGAACATGCATCAGGCGACCGATCTCAGCGGAGAAGCAGCGTGGCTTCCACGGAGGTACCGATGGTTCACTACCCCGTGGATGATATCACCAAGAAGATAGACTGTGAGCTACATTATCCCATGAAGAACATATCGATGAAGGTGGCAGTTGGCTATGTGTTGC
Source organism: Dactylis glomerata (assembly GCA_007115705.1). Classification (NCBI taxonomy): domain Eukaryota; kingdom Viridiplantae; phylum Streptophyta; class Magnoliopsida; order Poales; family Poaceae; genus Dactylis; species Dactylis glomerata. Next base: position 361,095 of record QXEO01001457.1, read on the forward strand.
CATCTGGACCTGGACAAACCTGGCATGGCCGTGAGATTCGACCTGGCTATGCTAAGGTCGGGGTGGATGCAATTGAAAGGGGGTATGAGTCCCTCCTTCTTGACGTCGCTGGACCTGAAGAGGAGGAAAAACTGGGAGAAGTATTGGGTGGTATAATTCTTTGGGATAAGAAACACATCGTGTTTCCAGGCTCGGCGCCAAGGCGGCCACCCTCTCCTCCGAGTCCTCGCAATTCACCACCTCCCGACGACGACAGGGACGACTACCACCATACCCCGAGTCCACATCGATCTCCACCTCAATGTCAGCCGCCTCCGCCACCTCCGCCGCCTCAGCCCACTCGTAAGTCCCAGAGTTGTGGCAAGTCCGCTGCTATGTCCACTAGCAATGTCTCTCCGAAGAAACGGGCCAAGAAAGCTAAGGCGGTGCCGCCTCCTCCTATCGAGAAGACTGCTGAAGAAATTGAGGCGGAGGACAGAGCCAAAGTGAAAAGGAAGCTCGCAGCCCTACGCCCGAACCCTACACCGAAGCAGGTATATACTCTGGAACAGAAGGAGTGGGCCTTTGATATGCTTACCCAACCTTCGCAATATTAATTGCGTAAGCCAGATGACTACAAGCGTTGTTTGGATAAGCAGGTAGATGCAAAAAAAGAAGCTAATAAGACAAGCGTAACTGCAAGAGAGAAAAGAGACGTTGCCCAGCTTGGAGCACAGACCAAAAAATCGATCTCCCCGCTAAAGGTCTTTGCTAGTGATGCTGGTGGGAGTGTTGCTCAACCCAATCCCGCCGACTTTGCTAAAGAAGCTGGTTTGACTCTTTCTCAATTGCTACATGAAGATATCACCCCAAAGGCGCCTATAGCACGACAATATGAAAAGGGGAAGAGTCTGGTCCCACCTGAGATTGAAATGAATCTACCAACACAAATGCGAAAATTGCATAAGTGGTACCTGCAAGCCGCAAAGGGCACGCAAGATTTTCTCCTTATGAAAATCACAAAGGACCATTTCTTAGGTCAAGACTTGGTGCATATTGAGTTTGATGAATTCTTTCATCTATTCAATCAAGACGCGCTCGACAAATCTCTCGTCAGTGCTTATGTTCTGTAAGTGATTCATTATTTCTATAAGTCTCTAGCTCAACTCGTTCTTTGCATGTAATTTTCCTCACTACGCTATTTATTATGCAGAATGAAGAGTATGGAATGTAAGAAAAGGAATGACCTCCAACTTGGATTCATTGATCCAAATCGAGTTAACGGAGCGATGATACAGAGGAATCGCAAGGAGACGGAGGATAACTTGCTAGAGTTCCTACTTACGCAGGAATACCGAGCTAGAATACTCTTTCCGTACAACATCAGGTGAGTGTTACTATCTTATACACAGTTACTTTTCCTTACTCGATGTTATAAGTGTAATTGATGAGTTTATTAACTTACATAATTAAACTTGCACGTAGTTATCACTGGATTTTGCTAAAGATTGAACCTGACTATGGAAGGGTTCAAATCTTTGACTCGATGAATAAACCACTTAATGAATACAAAAGCATCCTTGATGTGATGGATAGGTAATTTCAATCATTACGGCATTATATCGGTCTCTTTCGTTCATCTATAACTCATCTATTCATTTTGTTTGCTCGGCAGTGTTTGGAAACGGTTTATACGCACAGTTAAAGGTGAATGGAAAAATGAGCTGATTTACCGTCAGATCGAGGTAAGTCGTACGAGCTAGGTCCACACATCCCTTTAATTCTAGTTTCAAATACCATTAAGTATATCAATCTTGATATGTCACTGACTAAAATCTATTCTCGTAAAGTGTGCGAGGCAGCCTTCGGGGACTAATCTATGTGCATACTATACTTGCGAGAACCTTCGTGCGCAGGTCACTGAAGGAATTGATTTTCAAACAGTAAGTAAACAATATACTGACAAATTCATTTTATTGGCATCAATTTTGTTATGATGATTCATATTCATATTGTTCTTCTTCTTCGTAGTTCGAAGCAAAGCGGAATCGGCTCTCACCGACTGAACGCGTAGTAGGAATTCAAGAGGAATTAGCCGGATTTCTGCTTGAACATGTCATTAACCCAAAGGGTGAATTTCATGCCGGTTTCGATTAGACAATGTTTATAATTAAACACAAGTCGTGATCTTATGTGTGTGAACAAGTTGTATATATACTTGTATGCATGTATATGCTCGGTGAACCAAATATATTATATATATGTATCGTTTTATATATTATGTTGTAATGCTGTATGAATAAGTATATAAGAAAACTTGTTTGAAATGAATCAAACAATTGAATGGAGCAAAATACAAATATACCCTAAACCCTAAACCCCTAAATAACAATTGAAATCCAGAAGCAGCAGAGGCTGCCACGTGTGGACACTTTAGTCCCGGTTCGTAACACGAACCGGGACTAAAGTCCTACGCCCACGATCAACCAGCCCCTGCCACGTGGTCTCTCTTTAGTCCCGGTTCGTATAGCAACCGGGACTAAAGATTGGGCTCCAGTCCCGGTTGGTTAGTCCCGGTTGCGCAACCGGGACTGAAGCCCCACACGAACCGGGACTGAAGCCCTGTTTTCCACTAGTGGCGCAATTCCGATCCTATCTCTCCGCTCATGCAGGGAAAGGAAATCAATAGCGCGTAATTAACGCCTCTATTAAACGAAACTGCCGGTTTCTATCCAAATTCTCAGGCCAATCAGAGCCTGCCTTGGTATCGCTGCATCAGGAGATTTGCCTAATTAACCGGTATGGAGGGAGTAGTTACTATAATAATCTCTCTCTTCATTTAATCTCATGTCATGTCACTAAAATGCCTAGTTGGCAATGCATGTAGCTGCATGTTACTACCTTAGTTACTCCCACTATGAGTAGTCTTAGGAAGGGAAAAGGGGATCGGGAAGAAGATGCGTGAACGAAACCTGAGCGCAGTAAATTATGTGGGCCATGTGGCAGTGATATCATGGATATACCCGGTTTGCAAAACACAGATACACAACGCTATACATGAGGGACTTGGTGGGCCCAAGACAGATGTTAGCTGAACATATGGGTGAGGGGAGCACACGGGAGCACCCTTGCAATTCTCCCGCACCACCCCACCTCCACCTTATCTTATTATCTCTTTTGACCTTATCTCCTTCTCTCTCGCTCTCAGCCACACAACAGACCAGACAGGACCACAGTAGAGAGACAAAGGCCACCGCATCGGAGCGCCGCACCAGGAGCGCTGAGAGGAGATAGCTCCGCTAGGCCGCCATCGATGGCCGTGAGCTAGACCAGCGCCGCCGAGCACAAGGAGGTGGCCCGTCAGGGTGGGAGCCCGCCGCCGCCGACGACCTCGAGGTGGAGCAGCGAGCGCGACACGAGGAAGGCTCCGCCAGGCCACCATCGACGGGCGCGAGCTATGCCGGCGCCTCCGAGCACGAGGAGGTGGCGCGTCGCAGTGAAGGCCCGCCGCCGCTGACAAGCTCAAGGAGGAGCTGCGAGCGCGATGCGTGGAGGGCTCCTCTAGGCCGCCATCGGCGAGCGCGATGCGGGGAGGGCTCCTCCAGGCCGCCGTCGGTGAGCGCGATGCGGGGAGGCCTTCTCAAGGCCGCCGTCGGTGAGCGCGACGCGGGAAGGCCTTTGTGACGACCTCAAATTTGGTAACAAATTCGAAGTGCCCGTTATGTATTCCACCGCAATCCCAGAACCATTGTTGCGATATACATAACGTAGTTGGTAACCAGTTCCATAGACATTACAATACGATGGTTCAAATACAATGGTCATATAGACCAAGTCATATTACAACACAATATAGCAGCGGAAATAACGTCTTCGGGTCCATGCCTTCACCCTACAGGCAATGGCGACTCATGGAGACGAGCTTAGTTCTGGTACTCTTCTTCATACCCTTCCTCCTGGTATTCTTCCCCATAGTCTGGCCAAGTTGATAGCCAGGGACACAGCCATGAGTACATTGGATGCACTCGCAAACCATCTTATAAATGAAATGATGAAGTAGAAATGCAAGGTTGATATGGTGGACTAAGCACTAAGTTGTTTTTGCAAAAGCTAGTTTTATTTCCCAAGAATGTTCATTGGTAGAAAAGGAGGTTAGTTCTCTAAGTTCAGTCTAAAGGAGCTTCAAGTGTGTCAACACCATGGTCAAGTCAAGTCATTCACCGTGTTCACCATTGTGATTTTTATCTTTGACAAAAGTCAAGTAGAGTTAGCCAACTGTCCATGACCGCGGACGCGGCTATTCGAATAGTTTGAAAACCTCTGCAGAGGGGTACACTTTACCCACACGATTCGATACATCTGCCAGGAAAAATCCACGGATCATCATACACAAGTATGCGGGGTTCAGATAATCAAACAAACTCTTTCACTTGCTCACCCTAGTATAGGATCCTTCCCTAGAGCCCGGGATACGGAATCCCCGCTCCGGTGCCTCTAGTTCTGGCCATCCCGGGATGCCGGGTTAGTGGAAATCCACCTGGTTCAGAAGTAGCCGCACACGGTGTCCTTCCATAATTATTTGATACAAGGCCTCCCATACTAAGATAAACAAGCTACGGACTAAGCCCCTTCCCATATAGGGGTAGTGTGGTCGTACGGTATGATTGGCTCCCATGTACATCACTCGTTGTCATTTGAGAAATATATTTCATAGTTCTTAGTCAAGATTAATTTCTTTCATAAAGCCATTAGGTAGGGGCAATCTCCCATTTCAAGTTGCAAGTTCAAGTCACCACCTTTCAAATGGGGTTCCTCCAGAGATAGCATCAACTTTTATTAGCGACTAAGCAACTACATTGAGTGATGATACTACTAAATAGGGTTGGATAAACTCAACTTGATGCTCTTGATAAACAAGGCACCACTACACTCCTATCATTCTACTCTAGCAATTCAATCATGCAATTTACTTAAAACAGGTAGAACGCAATATTAAAACTAGGCATTGGGAGTATGAATCAAAAGATGGCTTGCCTTGGTTGGCAAAGTGTCCGGGGTATTCTTCTTCTTCTTGATAATAATCCCCTCCAATATCCTCCTCGATAATACTAGCCTCTAATAACGAATAAACACAAAGCACAAAATCACTACACAATGCCAACAACACACCAAGCACACATCTTTGTTGGTTAAATAATAGCATTCATGTTGCATTTTATGGTGTTGGATGGTAAGTTTTTCTCCTAAGTTTTCTTCAAGTGTGCAAGTTAGATTCTCTACTAAGTGTCATAGGGGTTCACTTCCTAAGCAGTGGTATTGGTTTAGGGGTACTAATACTAGTTCAAGTGAGAAGGGAACAACTAAGTGAATTGGTAAGAGGGCAATTTAATTCTAAGTGTGCAATAGGAATCTATCATTTTATGTTCCTAACTAGAGTTGGGTTTGGGTCTAATTGATAACACTAATAGGGTTTGGAGTTGATTAGGGTTGACTCACAGTAGGGTATGTCCTTGGTGAGTTCACATTTTAATTTTCATGATTTTTGAGGGCTTAATTAATTTTCTAGAAATATTCTATGGTTAATAAAGCTATGGTCACACTATTCATATCTAATTAAATTCCTAACTTATTTTGAATTTTAACCAATTCTACTGTGTAGAGTATTTTATAAGCTTTCCAACGCATATTTATTTGCTGGAAAGGGATTTGTAAATCTCTTGGAATTTAAATTTGAAAATCACATCTGAAACAGTTTTGAACTAATTCGAAAAGGCGGGAAAATAATAAAAATAAAACGGACCGAATCTAAACCGCACCGGGCCGAATCTGAACAGAGCCCGAACGGGCCGGCCCAGAAAACGGTTCGCTTCGGCGGGAGAAATAAAAACGGTGCTGACAGGCGGGGCCTACTCGTCAGTCCTAATTAGAATCCCGAACCGGTACGCTATCGTCAGATCACGATCCAACGGCGCACCGTCGTCGTCTCCGCGGAACAGGCCAGAGGCTCACCGGCGATGCAGTGAAGAGTGTTCGACGGCGAGGGAGGGTCGTAGAGGATGCAGAGCTTGACGGTGATGACGCAGATCGGCCGCGGTTGCTCAACTCCTCCACCTTGCACCAGCAGCAGCGCCTACGGTGGCCGGAATCTTCCCGAACGCGGCGGCGCTCCCGTGCAGAGATCGGATGCTTCCGATCGAGAGAGGAAGAGAGAAGAGCTGGGGTTGGTTGCGGTGGTGGTGTGTGTCTTCTGGGAGCATCGACGAGGGTTTTTATAGCCTCGGGAGGCCAGGAGCAAGGCGACCAGAGGGTGGCCAGTACGGGGGGTCCTGGCGGCGTTTGGAGCTCATTCCGGTCACGGCGGCCTCGGGGGTGTGCTGGGAGGGTGTCGGCTTGGCTGCGGGAGGCTGTGTGTCTGCTCTGGCGAGGGCAGTGAGGTCGGCATCGAGCAGAGAAGAAGATGACTGGGAGGGGGCCCTGGGCGCAAACCTCGTCTTCCCTCCGCTTCTCCTGGCTTGGGTCGGGCCTGGGGGCGCTGGGCTCGACCGCGGCGTCTCCCAGGAGCATGGCTACAGCGCTTGGGCGAGCAAGCACAGTGATCAACACAGTGAACTCAGATTTGGTTTGATTTTCTCTGCCAGTGTTCGACGAAATGCCCGCAAGAGTTTGAAATTCGAATTTTTTAAAATTTCCAGTTTGGGTGATCAACATATTGGCCCAGATTTCCAAATATATTTTTGTTACCACGAATGGTTCAGTTTTGCAGAAATTTATATTTCAAAATTGGATATGGTCACTGTTTTAGATTCAAACTTTAGCAGTTTTGCAGACTTTGGTCTTTTAATTAAGAAGAAAGGGATTACAATTTCTGAGTTGTTACAATCTTCCCCCCTTAAAAAGAATCTCGTCCCCGAGATTCACTAGTTAAGAACTGAAAAGATTGGGAAACTCTTTCTGAAGGTAATCTTCTCGTTCCCAAGTAGCTTCATCTTCGGTGTGATTACTCCACTGAACTTTCAGAAACTTGATGCTTCGGGTTCGAGTGGTTCTATAAGCTTCCTCAAGGATACGGATAGGCATTTCACGATAGGTCAAATCCTTGTTGAGGTCCACAGAACGGTGATCAATATTCTTGAAGATTTCGGGCTTCTCCGGAACTTCAAGAGATTTCCGAAGTAAGGACATGTGAAAGACATCGTGTACTTCAGACAATTCAGGGGGCATTTCCAACTGATAAGACACTTCTCCTCTGCGGTCTAGTATCTTGAAGGGTCCAATATATCTTGGTGCAAGCTTTCCTTTTACTTGGAATCTTTGCATTCCCTTGAGGGGTGATACTCTGAGATAAACAAAATCTCCAATCTGGAAGGTCAGTTCTCTTCATCTCTTGTCAGCATAGCTCTTCTGTCTTGACTGGGCTGCCTTGAGATAGTCACGAATCATGCGAACTTTCTCCTCGGCTTCTTGCAGAATGTCAGGTCCAAATATCTGACTGTCTCCAGTTTCTGACCAATTCAAAGGGGTACGACACTTTCTTCCATACAAGGCTTCAAATGGGGCCATTTGCAAACTGGCTTGATAGCTGTTGTTGTAGGAAAACTCCGCGAAGGGCAGACAATCTTCCCACTTAGCCCCATAGGCTAGAACACAGGCTCTCAACATATCTTCAAGTATTTGATTCACTCTTTCAGTCTGTCCATCAGTCTGAGGGTGGTAAGCGGTGCTGAAAGCTAATTTGGTGCCCAAGGCTTCATGTAAACTTCTCCAGAATCTTGAGGTGAATTGGGTTCCTCGATCGGAAACTATGGTTTTAGGGACTCCATGCAAACTAACAATTCTGGATAGATACAGATCTGCTAGCTGTCCCGAGCGATATGTGGTCTTGACAGGAATAAAGTGGGCAACTTTGGTCAGTCTATCCACAATGACCCAAATAGAGTCATTGCCACGACTGGACCTTGGAAATCCAGTGATGAAATCCATTCCAACAGATTCCCACTTCCATTCCGGAACTTGCAAAGGTTGCAGCAATCCCGCAGGACGTTGGTGTTCAGCCTTGACTCTTTGACAAATATCACACTTCGAAATGAACGATGCAATCTCACGTTTCATTCCATGCCACCAAAATTGTTCCTTCAAATCTTGATACATCTTAGTTCCACCGGGGTGGATGGAGTAAGGTGTCTCATGGGCTTCCTTCATAATCACTTCCTTCAATTCTGAATCAGCAGGCACACAAATACGTCCTTTATACCAAAGAACTCCTTGATCATCTTCCTCAAATCCTGGCACCTTGCCGGAACTAATTCGGCGCTTAATCCCATCAATACTCTCATTTCCCTTCTGGGCTTCTTTGATTTGGCTCATCAAGGTGGGTTGAAACTCAAGGTTGGCTAGGAATCCTTGACTGACTAGTTCCAATCCAAATTTTTCAAACTCTTGGTGTAACATAGGTTGCTCTTCCTTGATCATCATATTTAAGGAGCATGGCTTCCTACTCAACGCATCGGCCACCACATTGGCCTTACCGGGGTGATAGTGAATTTCCAGATCATAATCCTTGATCAACTCTATCCATCTTCTTTGCCTCATGTTCAACTCCTTCTGAGTGAAAATATACTTCAAACTCTTGTGATCAGTGTAGATCTCACAACGGTTGCCCATCAGATACTGCCTCCAGGTCTTCAGAGCTAGAACTACGGCTGCTAACTCCAGATCATGGGTCGTATAATTTTCTTCATGAGGTCGAAGCTGCCGAGAGAGGTAAGCTATGACCTTGCCTTCTTGCATCAATACACAACCAAGTCCAAGTTTGGAAGCGTCGCAATAGACATCAAAGTTTTAGGTGATATCGGGCATGGTTAGGACGGGGGCGGTCACTAATCGCTTCTTGAGCTCTTGAAAACTCTCTTCACACTTCTTGTCTTTCTTCAACAATTGGGTCATTGGCCGGGCAATGCTTGAAAACCCTTCAACAAATTTGCGGTAATATCCGGCTAATCCGAGAAAACCTCTAACTTCAGTTTGAGTGGTAGGGGCTTCCCATTCCATGACTGATTTGATCTTCTTGGGGTCTACGGATATTCCTCCCGCTGATAAAACATGGCCTAAGAATCCAACTTCCTTCAACCAGAACTCACATTTACTGAACTTGGCATACAGCTGATGCTCTCTTAAGGTTTCCAAGATAAATCTCAAATGGGTTGCATGCTCTTCTTCGGATTTGGAGTAGATAAGAATGTCATCAATGAAGACAACAACAAACTTATCCAAGAACTTCATAAAAACCTTATTCATGAGGTTCATGAAATAAGCAGGGGCATTGGTTAATCCAAACGACATTACGGTGTACTCATACAATCCGTATCGGGTAGTGAAGGCTGTTTTGGGGATATCCGTTGCACGGATCTTCAATTGGTGGTATCCAGTTCTAAGATCTATCTTTGAGAAGACTCTGGCTCTAGTCAATTGGTCAAACAAGTCTTCAATCTTGGGGAGAGGATACTTGTTCTTGATGGTCGCATCGTTTAGCTTGCGGTAGTCCGTGCACAGTCGGCTAGAACCGTCACTTTTATCCACAAACAGAACGGGTGATCTCCAAGCAGAAGAGCTTGGCTGAATCAATCCTTTACTTAAAAGGTCATCCAATTGCTTCTTCAACTCTACTAGTTCAGCTGGATTCATATGATAGGGTCGTTGGGCTATAGATCCAGTTCCGGGGATAAGCTCAATGATAAACTCAATATCCCGATCCGGTGGCATTCCGGGTAGCTCATCGGGAAAAACATCCGGGTATTCACAGACGATGGAAACTTGCTCTAAAGTTGGTCCTGAGATACTCTTATGACACCTGGGGATTTGGATGGGTTTGACTGACACATGCTTTACTAAAACTCCACGGCTATTCCTCATGGTGATGGTCTTTTTGGCACAATCTATAATTCCTTGGTGTTGGGACATCCAATCCATACCTAGGACCACTTCCAATCCTTTAGTTCCTAACACAATCAAACTGGCTAAAAATGAGATCCCATGGATTTCTATGGGCACTGCCAAGCAGGTACAACTGGCTTTGGTTATTGACCCGGGAATTTGCACAGACATGACATCTTTCAAAGGTGTGGGTTGAAGTCCACTTTTATCAACGAATAATTGGGTAACAAATGAGTGTGAAGCTCCAGAATCAAACAGAACTCTTGCAAGAACTGAGTTAACAGGGAACATACCAAGCACAACGTCGGTTGCTTCCTGAGCTTCTTCAACATTCATATGATTCAGACGGCCTCGAGAGTGAGGCTGGTTCCTTGGTGGATAGTTCTTGCCATTTCCCACACGGCGCTGTTGCTGAACAGGAGCAGTGGTCTTGGATGCATCATTCAGCTTTTTGGGGCACTCATTGGAGTAGTGCCCTTTGAGTCCACACTCATAACAAGTAACACCAGACTTGTCACCAGGCTTGGGTAACACAGGGGCGCCATTTGGCCTTGGAGCATTGGTGTTAAAGTTGTTGCCACTAGGTCTTAGAGGTGCACGGTTGAAGTTGTTGCCGGGTGGACGGTTGGGATAGTTGGGACGTGGAGCAGGTGCAGATGGCCTCATAGGTCTAGGGGCGAAACCCATAGGTGCATTTCCCCTTGGCTTCTGCGAGTTGCTCGAGTTGCCTTGATACATCATACGGCGCTTGCGGTTCTCGGTAGCTTGCTTAAGTTTGCCTTCCATCTGAATGGCAGAGTCAACCAGCGACTCCAAGTCGGCAAAGTGGATACTGACCAAGACACATTGCATCTCATCATGAAGTCCATCCAGAAACCTTTCTTGCTTCTTCTCAGTGGTGTTGGTGTCATCTGGGGCATACCTAGACAAGGTAAGGAACTTGTCACGGTAATCCACCACAGATAGGGAACCTTGCTTTAGATTTCTGAACTCATCTCTCATCCTTTTAACCAATCCCAAAGGAACATGGGCTTTGCTAAACTTGCTCTTGAACTCCTCCCAAGGCATCACATACCCTGGGGCTTGCATTGCACGGGTGCTATCCCACCAAGCTCTCGCTGCTCCAGCAAGATAGTGGGTGGTGTATAAGATCTTCTCATTTTCACCAACTTCGGCGACTGCCAAATTGTTTTCCATAGTGTGAAGCCAGTCATCGGCATCTAAGGGCTCTTCAGACTTAGTGAACATAGGAGGGTTGGTGTTTTGGAAATTCCTCAACTTGGATCGGTGATCACCATTGCCATTGCCATTGCCATTGTTGTGGTTCATTGCCATCTGGGTTAATTGCTGAAGAGTGGCCAAGTTAGCTTGGCGCTCAGCTCGGGCTGCTTCCCGATCTTCCATGATCAACCTTAGCAGTTCGACCATTTCCGGGTTCGGGGGTGGGGGTGCTCGCAGCATCTGAAGATAAGGTGTGTAAGACAAGAGGGAAAAGCTAATTTGCTAAGATTTAAAGGTAACATGGATGATGCAATTTTGTCTTACTAAGGCCTTAAGAGCCAAATTCATATTTCATTCAACACTCAACAAACATATCATACATACGAGTTCACACATTACAAATGGTTTACATTAAACCATTGCGACTCGTCTACTAGAGAGGGGGATACAACTCACACTTACACGAAGTGAAAAATAAAGTGGAACTCATAACTAGATAACACGTGGATCTCGAATCTAAACAGCGGGCTCCTCGGGGTCTTCCTCCTCATCACTCACAATGAATCCATTGTGCCCACCATCTTCCGGATCATCAAGGTCCTCCATGAAGTCATCCTCATCACTAAGGAGGGCATTATCCTCCTTGCGGAGATCAATGCCTTCCTCCTCACCAAGGTGATCCTCTAGACTCTCAATGTACTCAGTCAGTTCAGCCACATTGGCCTTCAACTCCTCCATGTCCCGATCCTTCTCATCGCGCTGGCGACGAAGGCTCTTGCGCTCCTTCGCAAGTATCCTGATAGTGCTCCTCGCCTCCACCAGTGCGAAGTGCTCAAGGTTGGCCTTGGTACGGGCACGATCGGCCTCCTGCTGAGTGGAGTACAGCAAGAAGTCCATGTGATCGATGTAGGTACTCCGCTCATTCTGCCCGGGCATGTTTGCGGGACGTCCATCCGCATCACGCCTAGCAAAGTTCCTAAAGTGCTCTCCCTGAACCTCCTCAACATGCAGTCCGCACAAGCGGGCGTGCATCTCCTGCATCGCTCGGACCAAACCATCGGCCCAAGTGTTCTCCACAAGCTCAAACTTGACCCTTGGAGAACTCAAATTCCCCTTCTTGCCACGGCAACTGGCCCTGATAAGCCACCGTAGCTCTCCATCCGGGTGCTCATTGAGCACGGCTCCCTTGAACTCTGGATACAAACGATCCAGGAACAAGGTCAGGGTGGTGAGGTCGCGCTCGAAACAAAGGCTGCCACCATGGCCCAACTGGTAGTGCTCAACGAATACCGGGGCCATCTACAAAATTTTAGATTAGCTTAAGTTAGTGATCAACTCAAGTGTGCAAAATTCTAAGTAGGCAAAAACTGAAGTATGTATAAAACTTTGCAAATAGAGAGGAAAGACTAAGCAATTTTGCAACTATTACTTATATCTTTGCTTTTATCAAGTTTTCATTTAACGCCCATTCTAACTAAGGTCTCCTAAGGTCAGCCTAGGCTCTGATACCAACTTGTGACGACCTCAAATTTGGTAACAAATTCGAAGTGCCCGTTATGTATTCCACCGCAATCCCAGAACCATTGTTGCGATATACATAACGTAGTTGGTAACCAGTTCCATAGACATTACAATACGATGGTTCGAATACAATGGTCATATAGACCAAGTCATATTACAACACAATATAGCAGCGGAAATAACGTCTTCGGGTCCATGCCTTCACCCTACAGGCAATGGCGACTCATGGAGACGAGCTTAGTTCTGGTACTCTTCTTCATACCCTTCCTCCTGGTATTCTTCCCCATAGTCTGGCCAAGTTGATAGCCAGGGACACAGCCATGAGTACATTGGATGCACTCGCAAACCATCTTATAAATGAAATGATGAAGTAGAAATGCAAGGTTGATATGGTGGACTAAGCACTAAGTTGTTTTTGCAAAAGCTAGTTTTATTTCCCAAGAATGTTCATTGGTAGAAAAGGAGTTTAGTTCTCTAAGTTCAGTCTAAAGGAGCTTCAAGTGTGTCAACACCATGGTCAAGTCAAGTCATTCACCATGTTCACCATTGTGATTTTTATCTTTGACAAAAGTCAAGTAGAGTTAGCCAACTGTCCATGACCGCGGACGCGGCTATTCGAATAGTTTGAAAACCTCTGCAGAGGGGTACACTTTACCCACAAGATTCGATACATCTGCTGGGAAAAATCCACGGATCGTCATACACAAGTATGCGGGGTTCAGATAATCAAACAAACTCTTTCACTTGCTCACCCTAGTATAGGATCCTTCCCTAGAGCCCGGGATACGGAATCCCCGCTCCGGTGCCTCTAGTTCTGGCCATCCCGGGATGCCGGGTTAGTGGAAATCCACCTGGTTCAGAAGTAGCCGCGCACGGTGTCCTTCCATAATTATTTGATACAAGGCCTCCCATACTAAGATAAACAAGCTACGGACTAAGCCCCTTCCCATATAGGGGTAGTGTGGTCGTACGGTATGATTGGCTCCCATGTACATCACTCGTTGTCATTTGAGAAATATATTTCATAGTTCTTAGTCAAGATTAATTTCTTTCATAAAGCCATTAGGTAGGGGCAATCTCCCATTTCAAGTTGCAAGTTCAAGTCACCACCTTTCAAATGGGGTTCCTCCAGAGATAGCATCAACTTTTATTAGCGACTAAGCAACTACATTGAGTGATGATACTACTAAATAGGGTTGGATAAACTCAACTTGATGCTCTTGATAAACAAGGCACCACTACACTCCTATCATTCTACTCTAGCAATTCAATCATGCAATTTACTTAAAACAGGTAGAATGCAATATTAAAACTAGGAATTGGGAGTATGAATCAAAAGATGGCTTGCCTTGGTTGGCAAAGTGTCCGGGGTATTCTTCTTCTTCTTGATAATAATCCCCTCCAATATCCTCCTCGACAATACTAGCGTCTAATAACGAATAAACACAAAGCACAAAATCACTACACAATGCCAACAACACACCAAGCACACATCTTTGTTGGTTAAATAATAGCATTCATGTTGCATTTTATGGTGTTGGATGGTAAGTTTTTCTCCTAAGTTTTCTTCAAGTGTGCAAGTTAGATTCTCTACTAAGTGTCATAGGGGTTCACTTCCTAAGCAGTGGTATTGGTTTAGGGGTACTAATACTAGTTCAAGTGAGAAGGGAACAACTAAGTGAATTGGTAAGAGGGCAATTTAATTCTAAGTGTGCAATAGGAATCTATCATTTTATGTTCCTAACTAGAGTTGGGTTTGGGTCTAATTGATAACACTAATAGGGTTTGGAGTTGATTAGGATTGACTCACAGTAGGGTATGTCCTTGGTGAGTTCACATTTTAATTTTCATGATTTTTGAGGGCTTAATTAATTTTCTAGAAATATTCTATGGTTAATAAAGCTATGGTCACACTATTCATATCTAATTAAATTCCTAAATTATTTTGAATTCTAACCAATTCTACTGTGTAGAGTATTTTATAAGCTTTCCAACGCATATTTATTTGCTGGAAAGGGATTTGTAAATCTCTTGGAATTTAAATTTGAAAATCACATCTAAAACAGTTTTGAACTAATTCGAAAAGGCGGGAAAATAATAAAAATAAAACGGACCGAATCTAAACCGCACCGGGCCGAATCTGAACAGAGCCCGAACGGGCCGGCCCAGAAAACGGTTCGCTTCGGCGGGAGAAATAAAAACGGTGCTGACAGGCGGGGCCTACTCGTCAGTCCTAATTAGAATCCCGAACCGGTACGCTATCGTCAGATCACGATCCAACGGCGCACCGTCGTCGTCTCCGCGGAACAGGCCAGAGGCTCACCGGCGATGCAGTGAAGAGTGTTCGACGGCGAGGGAGGGTCGTAGAGGATGCAGAGCTTGACGGTGATGACGCAGATCGGCCGCGGTTGCTCAACTCCTCCACCTTGCACCAGCAGCAGCGCCTACGGTGGCCGGAATCTTCCCGAACGCGGCGGCGCTCCCGTGCAGAGATCGGATGCTTCCGATCGAGAGAGGAAGCGAGAAGATCTGGGGTTGGTTGCGGTGGTGGTGTGTGTCTTCTGGGAGCGTCGACGAGGGTTTTTATAGCCTCGGGAGGCCGGGAGCAAGGCGACCAGAGGGTGGCCAGTATGAGGGGTCCTGGCGGCGTTTGGAGCTCACTCCGGTCACGGCGGCCTCGAGGGTGTGCTGGGAGGGTGTCGGCTTGGCTGCGGGAGGCTGTGTGTCTGCTCTGGCGAGGGCAGTGAGGTCGGCATCGAGCAGAGAAGAAGATGACTGGGAGGGGGCCCTGGTGTGACGACCTCAAATTTGATAACAAATTCGAAGTGCCCGTTATGTATTCCACCGCAATCCCAGAATCATTGTTGCGATATACATAACGTAGTTGGTAACCAGTTCCATAGACATTACAATACGATGATTCAAATACAATGGTCATATAGACCAAGTCATATTACAACACAATATAGCAGCGGAAATAACGTCTTCGGCCCATGCCTTCTCCCTACAGGCAAATGGCGACTCACGGAGACGAGCTTAGTTCTGGTACTCTTCTTCATACCCTTCCTCCTGGTATTCCTCCCCATAGTCTGGCCAAGTTGATAGCCAGGGACACAGCCGTGAGTACATTGGATGCACTCGCAAACCATCTTATAAATGAAAAGATGAAGTAGATATGCAAGGTTGGGTATAGTGGACTAAGCACTAAGTTGGTTTGCAAAAGCTAGTTTTATTTCCCAAGAATGCTCATTGGTAGAAAAGAGGTTTAGTTCTCTAAGTTCATTCTAAAGAGGAACTTCAATGGGTCAAGATCATGGTCAAGTCAAGTCAATTCAAATTCATGTCATTCACCAAGTTCACCCTTGTTATTTTTAGTCTTGATAAAAGCCCGGTAGAGTTTGCCAACCGTCCATGACCGAGGACTCGGCTATTCGAATAGTTTGAAAACCTCTGCAGAGGGGTACACTTTACCCACAAGATTCGATACATCTGCCGGGAGAATTCCACGGTTCGCCATACACAAAGGTATGCGGGTTTCAGATAATCAAACAAAACCTTTCACTTGCTCATCCTAGTATAGGATCCTTCCCTAGAGCCCGGGATACGGAATTCCCGCTCCGGCGCCTCTAGTTCTGCCCATCCCGGGTACCGGGTTAGTGGAAACCACTTGGTCAAGAAGTATCCGCCCGTGGAGTCCATCCATGAAGATTTGATGCAAGACCTCCCATACTAAGATAAACAAGCTACGGATTAAGCCCCTTCCCATATAGGGGTAACGTGGTTGTACGTTATAATTGGCACCCATGTACATCACTCGTTGTCAATTGAGAAATACATTTCATAGTTCTTAGTCAAGATTATTTTCTTTCATAAAGCCATCATGTAGGAGCAATCTCCCATTTCAAGTTTCAAGTTCAAGTCACCACCTTTCAAATGGGGTTCCTCCAGAGATAGCCTCAACTTTTATTAGCGACTAAGCAACTACATTGAGTGAGAGTACTACTAACTAGGGTTGGATAAACTCAGCTTGATGCCCTTGATAATCAAGACATCAATACACTTCTATCATTCTACTCTAGCAATTCAATCATGCAATTTACTTAAAATAAGTAGAATGCAATAGTAAAACTAGGTAGTGGGAGTATGAATCAAAAGATGGCTTGCCTTGGTTGGCAAAGTGTCCGGGGTTCTCTTCTTCTTCTTGATAATAATAATCCCCTCCAATATCCTCCTCGGCAACACTAGCGTCTAATAACGAATAAACACAAAGCACACCATCACTTCACCAAGCTAACAACACACCAAGCACACATCTTTGTTTGTTAACCAAAGCATTCATGTTGCATTGTTATGGTGTTGGATTGTAAGTCTTTCTTCTAAGTTTTCTTCAAGTGTGCAAGCTAGATTCTTTACTAAGTAGCATAAGTGGTTCACTTGTGCAGCATTGGTGTTGATTTAGGGTTACTAAGACAAGTTTAGGTGGGATGGGTCCACTAAGTGAATTGGTAAAGAGGGCAATTAATTCTAAGTGTGCACTAGTGATCTATCATTTTATGCTAACAAATAGGTTTGGGTTAGGGTCTAAATGATCACACTAATATGGTTTGGGTAGATTAGTGTTGACTAACAGTAAGGGGGGTCATTAGTGAGTTCACATTTTAATTTTCATGATTTTTGATGGCTTAAATAATTTTCTAGAAATCTTTCATGATTAAACAAGCTATGGTCACACTATTCATACCTAATTAAATTCCTAACTTATTTTGGATTCTAACCAGTTCTATTGGGTAGAGTATTTCACAAGCTTTCCAACGACATCTTATTTGCTAAATTTGAACCTATGAAACTCCGGGAAAATTAAATATACGAAAGCATCTGAATAGGTTTTTTTCAAGAATCGGAAAAAAAATCGATTTAGCCCCTTTTTTTTCTAACTCGGGCCGGACACACAGCTGAACTGGGCCGGCCCGTTCGGCTGCAGCTGGGCGGTTGTAGGAAAAAAAAATAGAAGCTGACAACGGGCCCCGCTGGTCAGGTTTAGTGAATCGAATCGGTACGTGGCTTTCTTCCCCAGCTCGACGCGTACACGGCGAGCGCGAGCTACTGGGAAGAGGCGGTGGCTGGGGTGCTCACCGGCGGTGACGGGGAGCGGCGGCGAGGATGCAGGGCGGATGCGGGGGTCCTCCTCCGCCACCTCCAGCAGGTACAGCTCCGGGGAAAGCTCAGCAATGCCGGGAACGTGCGGTGGCCTGCGGGGACGTCGAGGTCGGCGAGCTCGACTGAGAGCACGAGAGCGAGGGAAACGTTGTCTAGGAAGGTGCTGGGGATGGTGTGGTTCTTTTCAGGGAAGAAGGGCGCCCTTTTATAGGCGGGAGAGGGAGCACCGGCGAGGTCCAGAGGCGGCCAGCACACCGTGTGTGTCGGCCGTGGGAGAGGCAAGGCTTGGTTCTGGCGTGGGCGGCGGGCTGCTGCGTGCTGTAGGAGCATCCTGGCGCGATGGGAGGGGCTGAGATGGTCTGGTTCAGAGGGGGGCATGGTAGGGGTCCGGTGTGCTCTTCTTCCATGCCATCCATGTCTCACGGCCGGTGCTTGTGCAGGGGAGACAAGGAATCGACCCAGGAGATCCCAGAGCACTGCTTGGAGGTCAGAGACTAGGGCTAGGGCTGCCCAACACTGTGGCAAACAGTTGATGCGATTTTGCTAGATTTCTGCCCACCAAGTGTTTGTTGAAATGCCCGCAAGAACCCAACATTTGATTTTTCAAATTTTTCCACTTTGGGTGCTCATCATATTGGATAAGATACCCAGGCATATTTTTGTTACAGTGAAAGGTTGAGTTTTGCAAAAATTTATATTTCAAATTTGATATGGTTTATGTTTCAGATTCAAACTTTGGCTCAAGTTTGAGTGGTGTTCTGGTTTGAAATTTGGGTAAATCTTTGTTGGTTGAGTTAGTCCACAACTTGGTTAAGCTCAACTCACTGGCCAAACATGAAGGTGGGTTCTAGGTTTCTTAACTCAAGGGCTCAAAGTAGGGTAGTCAAACAGATTTCCTAGATCATCTTTTTCTTCTCTTTTTCTTTCTTATTTTTATTTCTGGTTGCTTTGGTTCTTATAATCTTTCTCAATTGATTCTGTTGGTTCACTTAGAATTAACTAGACAATACACAATCAAAAACAACACACATGAAATCATAGAATACATAGAGTAGAAAATACATGTATGCATAAAATAATGAGTAAAAAGTTTTATTTGGGTCCAAAATTTGGTACTTTATTTAATAAGAAGTGGATTACAATTTCTGAGTTGTTACACCTGGGCGCAAACCTCGTCTTCCCTCCGCTTCTCCTGGCTTGGGTCGGGCCTGGGGGCGCTGGGCTCGACCGCGGCGTCTCCCAGGAGCATGGCTACAGCGCTTGGGTGAGCAAGCACAGTGATCAACACAGTGAACTCAGATTTGGTTTGATTTTCTCTGCCAGTGTTCGACGAAATGCCCGCAAGAGTTTGAAATTCGAATTTTTGAAAATTTCCAGTTTGGGTGATCAACATATTGGCCCAGGTTTCCAAATATATTTTTGTTACCACGAATGGTTCAGTTTTGCAGAAATTTATATTTCAAAATTGGATATGGTCACTGTTTCAGATTCAAACTTTAGCAGATGATTGAGTCAAGCTCTGGGTTGAATTTTGAGTGGATTCTTGTTGGTTGAGTTAGTATGTAACTTGGTTAAGCTCAACTAACAGACCAAACATGAAGGTGAGTTGTAGATTTCTTAATCCAAGGGCTCAAAGTGGTGTAGTCAAACAGATTTCCTAGATCATCTCAATCTTCTCTTTTTCTTTCTTATTTTTATTCCTGGTTTCTTTGATTATTATAATCTTTCTCAATTGATTCTGTTGGTTCACTTAGAATTATCTAACCAATGCTCAATCAAAAATAACACACATGAAATCATAGAATACCAACAATAGAAAATACATGTATGCATTAAAGGAATAGATAAAAAGTTTTATCTGGGTCCAGACTTTGGTCTTTTAATTAAGAAGAAAGGGATTACAATTTCTGAGTTGTTACAGCCTTCTCCAGGCCGCCGTCGGCGGGTGCGAGACAGGCCACCGCTGAAAAACGCGGGGAAGAGGCGGACGACAATGTTGCCTGAACAGGACACCGCCGGCGAGCACGCCGGCGAGGCTGCTAGGCCACTACATGACGCCGAGGATTGCTGGGAGGCCGCTGCCCGCCGCTATTTTTCCTCTCCCCAAAAGTCTCGATTCCCTTTTTACAGTTAATTTGTGGATTTTTGCATCTGAACTTATTTTTGGAAATCAGGTAATAGGAAATTGGCAATTAGAAACTATGAAATTGGTAACTAGCAGCCACTACAAACGCTCCAGATTTCACAAATTAGGTGTTTTTAATCTAGTAGTTGTTGTTCTGATTATCTGATAAGCAAGACTAATTAATCTGGCAATTATGAAATTGGCTATTTTTTGCTAGGAATAAATCTGATCAATTAATCTGGCAGACTATAGAAATAATCTGGTGACTATTTTGCGGTGTAACCTGGTGACTAAAATATTGGTATGGAAATTTGGATGAACATGTGGATAGTCTGATAATCACGTTAGATTAATCTGGTAATATCACCTTTATAATCAATCACTAAGTTGTGTGTAATCTAGAGCGCATGATCCTCTTTTTTGTATTCCAAAAACTAAGCAGTATATAATCTGGTAATCATGTGATGATAATCTGGTAATTAATGATGAAAGAAATATACTGTCAAAACATATCAATTTGAGATTTAGTTTCGAAGATCTTAATGCGAGAAAACTACCTGTGAAAACACATCATCTGTCAAACGAACGGTTTGAAAGATAAAACATTTCTAAGTTCAAATTTAAAGAAGTTATAAGCATCCTGTCACTTGCATGCACAAGAGAGAGGAAGTAGCGCTGCATGCCATAAGCCGCCGCACAGGGTAGGGTCCTATACAGCGCCGCCGGGTAGTCCTGCCTTTGAAAGTAGGCGATTTGGACAAAAATAACTTAAAGATCAAACTAATTTAAAAAATAAACCTCTGGCGAAAAGATTTCACTGGGCTAACCGTTTTTTGATGCGCCGTTCACGGTGGCGCGGCAGGCTTGTGTGCAACGCCACTCTACGTGGCACGACAGAGGCTGCCATGTCGACACAGGCTGCCAGGCGGGGCCCACGTTCCGTAGTGCGGCGCCACAGCTTGTGGCGCGGCACATGGTCGTGCGGTGCCCTGGAGATCGAGTGGCGCGGCACATTAGGGCTACATGGAGCCGCCCTGGCCCGACCAGCCCGCCTCCTCCCCTTTCCTCTCCTTCCCTCTTCCTAGTTTCTTCTATGGCGGCGGCGACAGCGGCGGCGACGGCGGCGGATCTCACTCCCCCCCTTCTCTAATCCTTCATCTAAATCAAAGGATCTAGTCTTCAATCTCTTCTATAAGGTAATCTCCTTCAATTCCCTTTATTTTCATCCAAATGAATGCTCTCAAACCCTAAATCCCAAGGATTTTGAATTTGTGTGCTTCATAGTATGGTTGATTTATGTTGCTTGTTATTGGTAGCAATTTTAGATTACATGTGATGTGCAATTTGTGTGCTTCATAATATGTATGAAATTAGTAGGAATATTATTTGCATATTATATGGATGACTTGTTGTAGATGAATTGTATGACTCATGTGCATATATGCTCACATATATGTTATATGGATGACTTGTAGATGAATTGTATAGTTGAAGTTTGCTAATTTTTGTGAATTAATTTTAGATTAATGTTTTTCTTGTATGATTCATGCATATATGCTCACATGTTAGTTGGAATTTTTTAGTGTATATGCAATTAGTTGGTTGGCTATATGCTCACATTATAGTCGAATTGTATAGGATGGAGGAGTTTACCAATGAAAGCATTCTCGAGGATCAAGTTGATGTTCGTCACCGTGCCTATATGATGACCGAGAAGAAGGTAATTAAAAAACCAAGTACTTAATGTAATATTGGTATGCTTGAATTGATATGTGACACTAAAGCTTGTATGTGTGCAGGTTCTTGGACCATTGCGACTTAGGTACCACCAGATGTCCTCAACGCCGATGAACTATGATGAGCGGTACACGCCGCATATCCAGAATCTTGGACTTCTACCATTCATCCATATGGTCACCCGATCGACACCTCACATGAATCCTGCCGCGATCACCGCACTTGTCGACCGGTGGAGGCCAGAGACCCATAGTTTTCACCTCCGGACCGGCAAGATGACGGCCACGCTTGATGACATGGCGATGATACTTGCGCTCCCCATCGAGGGAAGTCCGCTTTGTATCGATACATCTTGTGATGATTGGCGTGGGAAGATGGTTGATCTTATTGGGAAGTGCCCCGAGGATACTATCAACAAGGATGGAGTAAAATTGAGGGTCGCCGCCGGGGCTACTTTCAAATGGATCTCAGATAACTTCAATACCTGCCTAGAGGATGCCGATGAGGATGTCGTCAAGATGTACGCCCGCGTGTACATGTGGTATGTTATCACCCGGACTCTGTTCAATGACGCTAGTGGCAAGACCGCGTACTTGCATTGGCTGAAGGTGCTCACCACTATGGATAAGAAGTGGAGCTGGGGCACTGCAGCTTTGGCCTTCTTGTAGCATCAGGTAATGAGTTGTTTTGTCCAATCCGTACATTAGCTCTCCATTTTTGCTTCATTTTTATTATTGATTTTTGCTTTCATACCATGTGCAGCTTGACGAGGCTTGTTGTAGGATAGTGAGGGACTCTTGTATTGGTGGTCCGCTGCTTCTTCTGTCGGTTTGGAGTTGGGAACGCTTCCGTGTTGGACGGCCGAAACTGTTTCCTGAGAAGGACTATATCGATAATAACAACCCCTACCGGCTTCCCACATGGGCTCACCAGTGGGACGTCCTTTCTGAGTTCACTAGCGACCCACAAGCAGCGTATCAAGCATACACCAACAAGTTTGACAACCTTGTCCGTGAGCAGGTATAAATCTCCATTCCCTCACTCTCTCGTTTCCGGTTTGTAGGATCTTCATAGACTTTATTATTGCACGTTTTAGGTGGAATGGCAACCATATGGTCGTAGAAATTCTTTCGGTGATGCTAGCTTCCAGCTTAACCCGAGTTGCACGGTGGAAAGAAATCTTTAGTATATGCGTTGCCCGTTGATATGCATGTGGGCTGTTGAGTTTCACTTGACGCAACGGGTTATGAGGCCGTTTGGTTTATTTCAAGAGCACCCGCCGCTATATGAGGACATGGATCGTATGCTTCACCGGTATGAATCCTATTTATACTATTCCACCATTTTACAATGTACTTCTTGCGTGTTGACAGTGTGCTATTTTAATATGCAGCTATGACAGGATCAGACATAAGAAGACCGATTAGCACAACATTCACAGGAAGCATGTGAAGACGTTTGAACAACATGTGGCGGAGGATAAGCGGGCAAAAGGAATATGAGCGGGTCCTCATTCTGATGTTGCTTTCAACAACTATCTCCATTGGTTTGTAGCAAGGACTCGTGTGTAGCTTCTTTCGGATGCCTACACGGAAGACATTTTGGAAGAACCTTTGTTGTTCGACAAGCTTGGTAACGTTGCATACAATAAGCTTGTCAGAGAAGGGCGCCAAGTCCCTTTTGCTTCCACGATTAACTTTGTGGTAAGCTTGTTCCTTTACATGGTAGCGCACTATTATCTGCACCGTAGACTTTTGTCTTTACTTATTCATTTACATGGTAGCGCACGGAGATCCAGAAGCAGGCGGTTGAATTCGAGGGCGCTTTGGAATTGCCACGGGACGAAGAGGGCTCTTCAAGATTGTGAGAATTCGTGAAGGTATGAACATACATTGACCTTCCGTTTGCTATTTTCACATGTACTTAGAACTACTTTCTTCTTATAGTGTCAGGGCCAGAATTTACGAAGATTAGCAAACCTTCTTGGTTGCCGTGATCCTGAGATTGCATCACCGACGCCGTCGCCGTCCGAGTCTTGAGCCAAATCGGCCTCTGCGGACGAGGAATCCATGCCGGTATGAGATCGCCCTTGTCATAAGCAACATGTTATCTCGTGGATTTTCCATGCATTCTTGAAATGACAACATTGGATTTGTCGTATTTTGAAGGAGCAAGAGGATCCCGTACCATCAAAGAGAAAGAACAAAGGGGTACATAAGGACAAGTACACCCCACATGATTTTAGGGAGAAGACAAAGAAAAAAGTGGTCATCGAGTCTGACGAAGATAATTTTGTGGAGCCACGGAAGAAGATTGCTCCGCGTAGGGGAGGGAAGCGTGGAAGAAAGTAGATGTGTTTCTTTGCATGATATCTAGCTACAAACTTGCCATGTTTAGGTGTCTTTTACGCTATCTAGCTATGAACTTGCCATGATGTGTTTGTCATGATGTGCTTATGTAGACCATGTTTGCCAATATGGACTTGATGTTTGGCGCCACTGCTGATGTGTTTGGCAATGAAATCGTGATCTTTGAACTTATATTTGAGCTTTGTGTGCTTGTGATCTGTGAACTTATATTTGAGCTTTTGGCAATGAAATTTGAGCTCGTGATATTTGAACTTATATTTGAGCTTGTGGCAATGAAATCTGCTTTGTCAGCAGTTTTGGGGGGGGGAGGGGGTGCGGCGCCACTAGCAGTGGCGCAGCTAGCCTGGGAGATTGCTACGCCAAGGGCCAGACTCTGTCTGCTCCAGGTATACGGTGTGACGCGCCAAAATCGGCACCTTGCGAATTATAGCAATCACGCCACAATTCGCATGATGACGCTTTGGAAACGCACCACCAAGCGCCTCGTGCACAAACAACATGCACGCGATGCAGGTGGAATCAAGGTAGTAACATTACACAAGTTCACGATGGAACCCACAAAAGAATATAATATAACCACAAAGACTTCACGAGTCAAGAACCCAAATATACATACAAAGATTCAAATCATACATAAAGCAAAATAGTATCCGAGTACGGACAAAAATACAAATAGGCCTAAGTGGCCTGAAGATAACGATGGCATCCATAACCCTACCCAGGCCAAGCCGGAAGGGTAACCTTGCTAACGTCGTCGCTTCCATGAACCTGTCTTCAAACCTGCTCCGGCGAATATCCGAGACGAGCAGATATAAGTATGAAGTACTTAGCAAGACTTCAAGACGTATAAAGCGTAGTCAACAAACCGCCTTTGTACGTGAGGTACGCAGACAAGCTCAAGAGACTCAAAAGGACGTCGGCTGTATGGTGGGGTTAAGCGGCAGCGAGCAAGCACTAAAGAACCTATAGAGACACTCTACAACTTCCGTCTAATCAGAGTAAGATAAGAGAGCACATAAAGTAAAGAACTAGAATACTACAACAAACATAACCCAGCCGATGAATCACCTCGTCGTGACCCCACGGAGAAGCAATGGCAAAGGCACTCACACGGTTAACAAATTTTATATTGTAGTAGAACTATTTACTACGCCACTTTATATCATCAATTAGGTGCAAGTTGTTCTATCATCGAGTAGAACGGCTCTAAGTCGTCCATAACCGCGGACACGCCTTTTTGAAAAGATTTACCCTGCATGGGTGCACCAATGTACCCATACACGCTTGATCAATCCAACCTTGACAAGGGCAGGATATCACGACAAGACCGTTGCTAGTTCTACGAGAGAGTTTAGGGGGGGCCACCCTACTAAGCTACCCGTAACGAAGTCGGCCGAGCTCCGAAGACGGACTCAGAAGTTTGCAAGGACAGAGAAGTCTGGTCGAGGGCTCGTCAAAGAGGGTCTTCCAGCTTCACAAAGCATGCCGCAAGCAAATAAACCTGCCACCGTCAAAGGCGACACAACCACACCCGTCAAAGGGGAGCTTAGAGACTCTGCCACCATAAAGGTGACTCCACCCAAATCCAAATCAAAATGTAAATACGGTGTTGTGGCCCCCGGTAAACTAACTCGAGAAAAAGTAGTAAGTCAAGGAAGACCCCATGGAATCTTCCGCGAGTGGTTAGCGCGCTCAACTTAGAACAGTTCATGTGAATTCGGGGTCCTAGGGGACACAAGTGAGCCATCGTAAAACAGGCAAAATGACTCACCGATGCTTCTGCTTTATCAAGTGTAGTTGTAACATAATTAAATCATGTTTAACTCCAACATCTAGTATCCAACTTATCTCCAATTCATATCCATCTCATAACCATAAATGTAATCATGTGATAACTTTCCCAACAACCTGATAAGATAATACAACTTAAAATAACCTAAGCGTGCCTACGACTCACAAGGCCAACTCAAACAACAAGCAAAAGGTAATAGGCGAGAGGTGCCGGAAATATAGTTTTGCTTTGGGGAAACAGGTGGATAGGATACGTGACTCAGACAAAGCATCGGAACACAAGACTAGCATAAAGCATAAAGCATAAACACAAATAGTTAATAAGTACCCCTATAGGTAGGTAAGGGGTGGGAAAGCTTGCCTGGGAAGATTGTCGAGGAACACCCGAAGAACTTGTCGTTGCTCACAATACCACGAAGTGTCCTATCCGGGAAGAAGCAAATCGCTACAACAAACAACGAATGCAATACTTACTACTACGACAAAAGAATCGGCATGATCATATGCAAGCATGCATGACATGACAATTTATGATGCAGTGTAACTTATCCAAATTAAGCGGAATAGGAATCCCGACACACACATATATGGTTCAAGTTAATTTACTACACGGCAGTTTAAATGTTGATTAACATGGCAAAGCGAAGGCATGGTGATCTACACAAAATTAAATGAAGCGAGAAACCATATTTGGTAATTCCCAGTTACTCCATATGTTATTTATTGGGTGAGATACAAATTACCACGTCACTACATGATGCGTGATGCAAACAGTAGCATGGATGGCATATTCAGATTCTACACATTTTTCTGGTCAAAATTCATATTAAACACTTTTTATTCTGAGTTACGGTTTGAAAGATATGAATTACGCAAGATTCAATTATTTGTAGAAACATTTAAATAATGGCTCAGATTTTAGTTTGTTAAAAATTAAAACAGATGTCATATTCGAGTTACACATATTTTTATGGATTCAAGATACAGAACATGTTTAAAACTGGTTTCTAATAAAACAGGTTTCTAAAAAGCCAGGTTTAAAAAGGTCATAACTTAGCAGAGAGGTACTAGCCTGGTTGGTCTGAAGTTGAACTACTGAAGACTGAACTGGAAGTAGACTATGCACAGACAGTTAAAAGAAAAAGGTTGAGGATTCTAGTGATCCTGAATTCAATCCATGATCATGTACCAGCTAGCAGTAGGCAAAGATGAACCACCGTGGTAGGATTCAGATTTGAAGAAACAAAGATACATTGCATGTAAAACAGACGGAAGCATTAGAACATACTCCCTCCGTTTCAAAATATAAGATGTTTTAGGTTTGTGAAGCAAATGTATCTAGACATGCTTTAGTGTGTATATTCAAATGAACCTACACACTAAAAGATGTCTAAATTCACTTATTTCACAAAGCTAAAACATCTTATATTCTGAAACGGAGGGAGTACTTTGGAAGGAAAGACGACAGAAGAATAGCTAGTTCACGTAATGAAGCAACCACACATGCTGCTGGATCGACTCCTAGGTACAAAATTGGCTGGCTGAACTGAAACTTAAATTGAAAACTGAACATAGCAGGGAACTGGCGTTTCTGACTGAAACTGAAGAACTGAAAATGTCGATTTGGTCCACCGGTACTGGGAGTAAGCAAATCGGAAGAGCAGTAAGATTGGCTTCAGTTTTAGATTAGGATAGAGTGAAACTATTGAATGACAACAGGGATCAAAATAGAGCTAAAACAAGTAGACTAGCAGGTGGATGAATTCGTGGCACGAGCTAGCTAGCTGTCTGGGTGCGCGCTCGGGCTGTTTGCAAACCAGTAGCTTGGAACCAGTTCACGTAAGCAAGCAACTATACAGGTGCTGAATGGTTTCTGGATGTACTCGAGTAAGAAAAACAGGGGAAAAGGAGGCGGCTTCTCACCACGGTTCTGCTGGCGAGCTGGGCGACGTCGACGAGGACGCCGTGTAGAGGGAAAAAGCGGACGCGCGAGCAGACTCCGTTACTCTGGGAAGAAGAACTTGACGCTTGCTCCTGGATGCTCCTAGGTACAGCTCCTCGCTGCGGACGATGCGGAAGACGACGCCGGTAGGATCCCCTCGCTCAGCCCGGCGCGGTGGCGGCCATGGCAAGCACAAAGACGGGAGGAGCTCCGATGCTTTCTCTCGGTCGCTCTTGGAAATAGAGAAAAAAAAATGGATGGCGGCGGTGGGGAATAAAGCTATGGTTTGGATTTGGGGGCTGGGCACTTCTTGAAGAGGAGAGTCAGGAGACACTGTCGTCCATCACAGAGCTTGCGAACGTGGACTACTTGGATGCACCTCTGTACAGAAGCTTGAAGAAGGTAAACAGGGGTCTCGGTGGCCTTCTAAGAGGATACAAACTGGTTAGGTTAGATGGGCTGGTTCGGCCAGGAAGGTGGAATTAATATAGATAGGATTCCTTTCATTTTTATTTTGCAAAACCTTTTCTATTTCCTGTTTTCAAACCAATTCGAATTGATTTAGGTTTTGGACTGATTAAGAAAATAGAGAGTGAGAGAGAGAGGTAACCAAATGATAAACACCTGCAGGTTTTGCACACAAAGCTGTCCCAACATTTGGAAAAAAAATTGAGGATTGAATTTGATTCAAATAGAAAGAAGAAGGTTGCATCTTTTAATTAGGGAAAACATTGAAAGTAAGTTTTAGGTTAAGGTTTGGAACATCTCAAGAGAGATAGAAGCTTGAGAGGAATAGAAGATGCTAAGAAAATTTGAATTAAACTAGAAGTGGCAAAAATTGATGTGACAATTTAAATGTAACTTCAATTAAATGTAATGTCATGATGCAAAAAAAATGATGCCATGATGATGCATGATGCAAAAAATAAAGGAACAAACAATTTCTAAAAAGCGTGCCCCATGACAGCATGGTGTAAGCATGGCTGAGCTAACTTCCAACTTACAACTTGCAAGCATAATATCAACATAAGAGAGCCACAATGGACAAATTTTTAAAGTGCAAGAAAGTAAATGTGTCGTCAGATTCGTGAGAGTTTTACTGACTAATTTTCACATAACAAAAAGTTTAATTTGAAGGATAGATAAAAGCAAGATGAATGTACTTGGAATAGCAAATTGCTAATAGGTATCTATGGTGGACACATTGGAAAACTTGGGTTTTTGGGAGTTGGATGCACGAGAAGTATTCCCTCTCAGTACAAAAATAAAGGCTAGCAAAAGACTGGGAGTGACCAACAAAGAGAGCAATAACAGCCATAATCATGCATAGCGACAAAACATTATTAACCAAAGCATAAAGTGGTATCACAAGTCAAAAACCAAATGATCATAGAGGCTTATGGTGACTTGTTAAAATCAAACATGGTGTAAGCATGCGCCAAGTCAACCCAAATAAAGCATCAAAGGAGAAAATGACAACATTATGCTCCCATATAATAAAACAACGCATGATTCTTTCAAAGGCACATTAAGCAATCTCAGTCATTTGAGACAAGTCATGCTACAGCAAAAACTACTACGCATACTATCAAAATAACATCAAGCATGACATGCAAAAGTTTAAGCCATAGTGATAAGGGTATAGATAATAGAGCCCGTTACTTGAGTACCCATGAGGCCCGTTAAGCTAGGCCCAAGTGTAATCATAGTCGAAATACGAGTTCTTGTCGTATACCGATATTGTAATATGTATCGGACCCCTCCCATTCCTTGAGACCTGGCCACCTATATATAGGGGCCAGGAGAGGACGGTGAGGGACAGATTGAAAAGCAAGCCAAGTTCACCACCATGTTTACTTTTGATACGCACCTTGTTTGATTGATTTACCTTCGAGTTCATCTGACGCCCTACTCCCCCGATCCTAAGTCATTCATATTGGACATTTGTCGAGTTAACCCTCATCAATTGGCACCGACCGTGGAGACTCTGGACGTTGGAATGATGAATTTGATGGCTTTTTCACCTTTAGCCAACAGCAGTTCAGAAGTCGACGAAAACCAGATATCCTTTGAAACCGTCGATTTTCAGCCTCACCTGTCAAACTTCACTCCAATATTCAAGAGCATGGATCAAGACATGGACCTAACAATCGGAAGCCTAAACTTTCGCGTCAGATCTTTAGGTTCGATTCGCCTTTTAGATCCGGTTTCGCCGGATCCGTCGGCAAGCGAAGCCAAGACAGTTGCAATGTCTGAATCATCAGTGGGCTCTTCCAGCGAAGCAAATTCGCCGGTCAGCTTCGCAACAACAGAAATTGCAGAAGGAAAAATCGCAGAAGTCGACGAAAACATGGAAAATTTCGACTTAAGGGATCAACTCGAAGACCTCATGATCTGTCATGATGATATTTCAGACAAGTCAACAGACACCTGGGAGACAGGACTAGAGCTTCATGAGGATGATGACTCAATCTTCTCAAGCTTCAACAACAAGTTTGACAATCGGTATCAAGTACTCTCCATTGTAGGAGATAACTCAGAAGAATTCGTTGAAAACAACAATCCAGTGCTTAACCCAGCAAACATAAATAGAGGAACAAATCACTTAGCAGAAGGAGAAACTGCAGATTCCCTTGCAAGCAGGGAGAAAGTTCGACTATCAGCCGAAGAGTGGAGGATAATCAAAACAGCCGTGGAATACGGCGCGCCAATACCAGCAGATGCAAGCAAGAATAGGCTGTTCGGATATCATTACGCTTTAAGACAGCAGTCGAAGCAACTAGCGAAAGAAAGAATTGAAATACAAAAAAGGAAAGATTCAGCAATTGCAGCAAGCGCATCTTATCATAAAGCACGCAGCGATGCATCATACACAAATAGCAGAAGGCATCGTCGACATGGATCAAGGTTTGAAAACCTCGAGCACTCCAAAAGGCAAAGCCTTTCCAAAAATCTCGATTCGTCCTTCCTATCGGTCAACGAGCAAGGCAACATCATACCAAAGACGCCAGAAGCAGCGCTCGTGGCAGCACAAACATATCTATACACAACAAGGCCAAGCCCAGGAGACCCAAGAGAACATATGCACCGAGCAGCACTGCAAGGCCTAAGGATGGTAGGCAATAAATTGACAGCAAAAGAAGAGGAGGCACATCGCAACAAAGGAACACATAAATCAAGGTTACCACGCCGTCACAATAGTCCTCGGCACAGAAGTGGCAACCGACGATCTAGAGCACCATCACCAAGACGACACAAGAGCCCGAAGCATGGAGGAACCCGAAGATCTAGGACCCCCACCAAAGCATGTGACTATGAAGATGACGAAAAAGAGATGGGGGCATCGTGCTTTACTCACAGGGTTCGCATCACGCCAGTACCCAAGGGTTTTAAATTACCCCATGATCAGCAAAAAATATGATGGATCTCAGGAACCCCAGTCATGACTCTCGGATTACCTGCAGGCAGTGAAAATATTGCGAGGAACAAAGGAAACAGCAATGCAAAGCTTGCAACTACACCTCACCGGCGCAGCAAGGTCATGGTTTAGCAAGTTAGAAAAAGGAACAATTAGAAACTGGGAGGAACCCACAAAGCAATTCACGAGTAAATTCAAGTCGACATACAAGCGGCCAACATCGATAGAGGAAGTCAAAGCCTATGTACATCAACGCAATGAGACACTAAGGTCGTATATCCAAAGGTGGAGTATTATCGAAAATTCCACAGTCGAAGTTTCAGACGAAAGAGCAATAGACGCTTTCACGCTTGGGTTACGACGAGGAGACCTAGTCGAAGAAATGGGTAGAATCAAGCCGAAGACAGTATCCGATTTAATGGACATAGCGAACAGATTTGCAGATGGTGAAGACGTGTGCAACAACAAATGAACACAATCACCAGAGGACGACAGAAGAAACAGATACGGTGACCAAAGGAGGAGATCCCGCAATTATGACAACCACGGCTCCCACAGCCAAGTAGCCGCGGGATACAAAGACAGTACTTATCAAGGAAATGACCGCAGAAGTTTGGGATACCGCAGAAACGGAAGAGAAGATTACGGGAGCAGCAAAAGGTTTCAGACAAGAGAACCTAGAGAATACAACCCATCACCAGAGGATATGCTAAACGAACCATGTCATATACACTCCGCATTCTTCGATGGAAAACGAGTGTCTAGACACGCAATGAAAGATTGTACAACGTTCTTGAAACTCCAGGAGGCAACAATAAGCAAACAAGCCAAAGCAAAGAGACAAGGATTCGACGGGAACACCAACAATGTACCCACAAAAGATCAACAAGCAAACAACGGAGCCTCTCAAGGTCAAGATCAGCCAAATCAGGGATACGACAATGATGGAGGATATGTCCCATCCAAAGGGCACATCACAGCAATGATACAACCAGTGCCAAAGTCGAACAAAGAGGAAAAGAGCATAACTCGCCAAGTTAACCTAGCAGTAACATCGCCTCCAGCAACAACGGAATATTTACACTGGTCGGAACAACCCATAGAATTCAGCAGGGATGATCACCCCATAACAGTACCTCGGCCAGGAAACGAGCCTCTAGTACTCAAAGCTCAAATTGGGATATACGACGTCGATAGAGTATTCATGGATGCAGGAAGCGGAATAAATCTTATATATGCAAAGACTCTTCGGGCAATGCACATATCATTAGAGTTCCTGAAACCAATCGACTGTTCCTTCCACAGAATCGTCCCAGGGAGTGCTAACTATCCATTAGGTCGAATAGCACTCAACCTTTGCTTTGGGAATCGCCAAAACTACAGAAGAGAGAAGCTCGACTTCGAAGTCATGGACTGGCCATCACAATATCACGCGATCCCGCGATCCTCGGGCGACCTGCGTTTTCGTGATTCATGGCAGTACCTCACTATACATACCTGGTACTTAAGATGCCAGGACCCAATGGAATAATCACGGTAAAAGGAAGCTTCGAACTCTCGGATTTATGCGACAAGGAATTCCACAAGATGGCCCAAAATTTTGGCATGATGGCCAACTACGGAGAACCCAAAGACAAGGCAAAAAGCGCGACTATAGAAGCCGCACAACAACCCGAAGGACATCCAGCAGAGCCAGAAGTGAAGAAACTGCGGGTACATCCATCAGAACTAGGGGAAGCTACAGAAGAAGAGGGAAAGACTTTGGCAACATAGGCAGCAAGCATGCAAAAGTAGAATAGAAAAATAAGGCTATTAAAGCCACAAGCTATCCTAGGGCAATGCCCTCTAGATCTAGAACACAGGTCATTGGCCGGATCTCTTGGGACACCCCATGTATCTTCAATTACAAGCATAAATAAAGACAAAGTTCCTCCTATTCGAGTTTACGTGTCTTCAACATCTCAAACGAAATTGTGGCAAACGCACCAAACACAAAAAACACCTTGAGAACAAAAAAAACTTCTGGCAAAAGAACCTAGAAATGGAAACTCTCGCGTTCTATATACAAAACATATATACAATAAAAGTATTACGACATTGGTTGATCCGAATCGTCTACTCCAAGAGGATTCAACTAATGGTGCTCGCGGAAAAACGCGGCATCCTCTCGAAGCAATCTAGCTATGATCCTCCTCACCGGTTGAAGCGTAGCATCCATATGGAGTTGCAGCCTCACGCCCCCTGGGGGAAAACTTAGCGACATGGAACTATAATTCAGCCTTGGATGCCACTTGTGTATCCATCCAAGAGCAAAATTGGCACCAGCCACTAAGTTGAGCTCTATCAGTCGATGGATTTGTTGACTAGACTTGAAAAAGTTGAGTAGCTTCTTAAAGCTTCCCGGCAGAGGATTGCAGAGAAGCATAACAGAGTACATGGTCGTCAAAGATATTTGACAACCATCCACAGCCTCCCCAATGTGCTGAGCACGGTCCTATAGGAGAACAACAGCACTGCGGCACCGCGGGTTAGCCCACAAAGAAGTCGCATCTTTTGATACCCTCTCCAAAGCTGCGATTCACTCGGCAACTCGACGGTTTTCGTTAGCAGGATGTAAGCAAGTACCTGGAAGGCGCAAATTCATCAAAATACAAAGACAAAAGTAGCAGCAAGAAATTCGAGAAGGATTGCAGGAAACTTACACTTCAGCTGCTCACAAGCTCATTCGATAAAGTCAACAAGGAAAGAATCACACTCCTTCAGATGCGTAACTTGGGCCACCAAACCCGATACTTTATCCTCAAGAACGGATACCTACTTTATCAAGCCATAAGATTTGCTGGCCTGGTCCATAGCAGTTTTTGCCTGACGCTTCATCAAAGACAAACGACCTTCGAGGTCTAAAATGCTCGACAAGTACTCAGCGCATCGGCAAGGAGAACGAGGAGTAGAAGGAGTCGCAGAATGAAACGCATCGGCAGGAGGCGACCCACAACCACGATCCATCGATCCACCAGTATACTCACACTGGAAGGCAAAAAGACAAGAGGAAACAACTCAAAAACGCAATCAAGCACAACATTCCATAAAGGCAAAGTGTTTACAAAAAGTACAGACTTCCCTGACTGATTTTCAGGCAAAATATGAACGAGTTCGCTACACCAAAAGAAAAGAAGACTACAAGGAAAGACTAAATCTACGCCACCTTAGCAGCAGGCTCCGTGGCGGTAGAAGGTGCGGAAGAAGCAGCACCAGCGCTTGGTGGAGGCATTGACTCACTCACCGCAGGAGTCGAAGAGGACGGCGTGGAAGTCGAAGAAGCCACTGATGGAGTGATAATCGACACGATGCCTAGCGCATACTTCTTTGCCTTCTCAAAGAAACCAAGCAGCTCTGAAAGAGGTCGACCACGAGAAGAGCTAACCTTCTCCCAATTAACCTCCTCGCCGTGCGATTGAGCAAGTGCAATGGCCCCTTCGACACCTCGCTTCACCAAACGGCTCTTCATCGCCAGAATAGGATCTTCGACGGTGTCGAAGGCTGCGGCAAGTTTCTTGAGGTCATCAGCTGGCATATCTGCCCTTTTCTTCGGCCACAACCCGATAAACATCCGTGTTAGCACCCGGTGAGTCAGCTCGAGAATTTCCTGGACCGATATCCAGTTTGACTCCAGCAAATTCATCACATCCATCAGAGGATCTTCATCGTTCGTCTGTAAAGGCGCCAAAGACACTCCAGTGTTCTCTGCAGAAACACAAAAGACAGAGACAAGAGATAATAAGCAAACACCAGCAAGTAGAAGAATGAGCAAATAGACAAAAAGAAAACAACACGATACTTATCACCAGCAAGAGCCGAAATCTGATTGAGGCGTTTGGTTATGGCTTGCTCTCTTTGAACACGCCCCTGATCAGCATCAGCAAGTGCCTTCTCAGCTTTCTTCACCTTGGTTGCTGCTGACTTAGCAGACTTCTCAGCAACAACCTTGGCAGAAGTGGCAACATCCCAAGCTTTTCTGGAGGCTTCAAGTTCGGCTTCTAGGGACGCTATGCGAGCATTGGCCGTCGTCAAAGCATCTATAGTACAGAACAGGGAAAAGAAAGTTGAATAAAAAACCACAGAAAGACACATGAGACAAGCAGAAGACACAACATAACAAAGAGCTTACCCCGAGAAGCCTGAGCAGCCTTCAAGAACTCGACGCACTCAGTGCCCAAGGAGACAATTTTTTTCATCAGAATCTGCTAAAGGAAGATATGAGAAGGAAAAATCAAGCAATAAAAAGAGCAAGCCACAAGAAGCAGTACTTACATCGTCAGGAGAACCCACTGGTCGATGGGTGTCAAGGGAAACGCTCGCCGCCGTCGCCTTCTTCGGACGTTTGGAAGCACGAGAAGAGGTACCCTTCTTAACAGGGGCTTCTGGCGACTTCACCACCACAGCAGCCTCTTGAGAAAGCGGTTCATTGGCAGCAGAAGTATCAACGAGGGAAGCAGTGGCAGCATCCCTTTTCGGGTCCTCATTGTCACTGAAAAGGGAACAAAAAGAAAACAATTTGCATAAGTCAAAAGAAATAAAATGAATAAAAGATAGGTACTCGAATCAGCAAACACTCACGAATCCAAGAGGTCAAAAATTTCAACTTTAGGATTGGGAGCAGAGGCCTCCCCAGTTGCATTCTTGGGAGCAGAGGTACTCGAAGAAAGAAGCTCTTCGATGCGCTTCCTCTTCTTGTCAAGGCTAGGTTCTTCCGAATGTGCAGGAGGAGGCAACGTAGTCGAACTAGTGTCTTCCAGCGAATCTTCGGCATCATCTCCGTCCTGGCTTTCGTCAGCCTGTGGGGCGTCGGACGCAGCAGAAACAGGATCAGCCTGAATAGGTCCTCCCTCTGGGAGAGGAGGACGGGAAACAAAGGATTGGTGGCCCTGCACAAAAGTAAGTCGCAAAACTGTCAGGAAAGCAGCAACAAAACAAAAGAAGGCGAATAAATGAGAAGTTGGTGAATGAAAGAGCACATACCGTAGGCAAGGGATGCTCGGAGTCGAAGAAATCAGCTGCTAACAGTGGAATCTCGTCATCCTTTGTAAGAGTAGTCAAAGCTCTTACTCGTTTGTCGAGATCCTTCTTGTCTACGTCTTCTGCGGACACTCAAGAAGAATCCTCTGAGCCAGAGTATGACCACAGTTTGGAAACACGATGTTGAAGAGGCTGAATTCGCCTCTGCAGGAAAAACACCATAAGCTGCGTCCCCGATAGCGCACCTCCACTTGCACTCCTTAGACTTTGGATGCGGGCCAGCAAGGGCTTGATATCTTCCATCTCAGCTTCCGTGGGAGGAGAATCCCACGATGACAATTTCTTCAGCTCTTTATTGGCATCAAAGGGGGCAATGCCGTATTGGTCAGAGGAAGAATTTTTCTGATCTTTGATATAAAACCATTTCTTCCTCCAACCTTGCACTGAGGCAGCCATGTTAAATTCCAAATAGTGCGCCTCAGTGCAGACAGAAACAACAGCCCCGCCTAGCTCAGGTTTCTTCGACAAAGAGACGCTAGGGAGAAGGCGGAAGAGAAATTTCCAGAGAGTCCAATGAGGATCGATCCCCAGGAAAGACTCACAAAGGGTAACAAAGCAAGCAATGTGCAATATGGAATTTGGTGTGAGCTGGTGAAGCTGCATGCCATAAACAAAGAGGAGCCCACGAAGAAATTCATGGGCAGGAAAGGACAAGCCGCGCAAAAGAAAGGCAAGAAACATCACCCGATAGCCGCTCGGGGGCTTGGGGATGCGATCGGTGCTGGGGAAGATGACTTGATCACCTCCGGCGAGAAATCAATTCTCCTTGGCCTTGGTCAGATCAGACTGTTTGAACTCTGATGGCACCCAGCTGGTCGATGCGTTGGTGATCTTCTTCTTCCCCATCTGGTTCTTGTGGGCAAGAATTTTGACGCGCATCTACAGAAGCTACGCTTGGGGGCTACGAAGGAGTTCGGAAGCGCAAAGGAGATGCAGCAATGGTGGCGGCAGAAGGACAATGAACTGGTAAACAGTAACAGCCCCACTATCCCCTTTATAAAGCTTCCTGATGAAGGAACGTGGGCTGAGACGTGGCGCAAGAAGCGGAAGCGGTAGCCCACTAACGGGTAGTAAAAACCGTAAAATTACTGCGCTGCCCATGAGCAATGGTCAGTGGCCAGTCAAATCACACACAGAGTGATTCTACTAATGACATCATAGGTGTCCGAGTAACGGGAAAATAAAAGCATCAAGATACAACGCGACAGTTATGGATACTCATAGAAAATTCAGCAAAAAATCTAGCATGCCATTTTGTCTATCGGTGCTTATTATGGAACCCGACAAAATCTATTATGCAAGATAAAGAGGCATCAGGGAAGAAAACTCATCTTTTGAGTCTATACCCAAAAATATTCGACTATAGCCTCGGGGGCTACTACCATCGGGAGCGCTGGTCGCGCACCCGATGATATTATTGAGGGATTTCTATTTTCGTGCCCTCGGGTCCTTAGTTGTGCTCAGTTTTCCCCAGCCGCTTAACTTTTCCTCAGTTTTCCCCTCCCTCTAGTTTGAAACCCCTCGCAGACGCTCGGACGGGAGGGTTGCGGTCTGGTCAGAGGCCTTGACCGTTACCGGTGATGGCTAGGGAGCTGTGGTGGTTGTGAATTGACCGATGCTTTTGAATGGTGCTGACGGGTAGGGTCAGGAGACACGTCGGAGCAGCCATCCATCTATCGCTCACGTGTGG
This sequence comes from Dactylis glomerata, assembly GCA_007115705.1. Taxonomy (NCBI): domain Eukaryota; kingdom Viridiplantae; phylum Streptophyta; class Magnoliopsida; order Poales; family Poaceae; genus Dactylis; species Dactylis glomerata. The sequence goes on from QXEO01001457.1 coordinate 399,051, forward strand.
GCCATTTTATTTCCTGATTGTATACGTGGTGTTGCCAATGACAAATGGGGCCGCTCTATAGGGCTGCCGCAGCCAATGACCAGTGGGGTCGTGTATTTTTCAGGAAAAGACATATATTGCCGCTCTGCGGGGCTGCCGCAGCCAATGACCAGTGGGGTCGTCAATTTATTTAGAGAAAATCATATATTGCCGCTCTGTGGGGCATCCGCAGCCAATGACCGCTGGGGTCATCTATTTATTTAGAGAAAATCATATAGAGCCGCTCTGTGGGGCCGCCTGATACGTCTCTAACGTATCTATAATTTTTGATGCTCTATGCTTGTTTTTACACCATTTGCCTACTGTTTCGTTACACTTCATGGCACTTTTATGCATTTTCCGGAACTAACCTATTAACAAGTTGCCACAGTGCCAGTTCCCTGTTTTCTGCTGTTTTTGTGTTTCAGAAGTGATACACAGGAAATATTCTCGGAATTGGACGAAACAAGTTCCCGAAGTCTTATTTTACCCGGAAGCTTCCAGAGATCCGAAGGAGAGAAGGAGAGGGGCCACCAGGGGCCCACACATAGGGCTGGCGCGGCCAGGGCCTGGGCCGCGCCACCCTGGCGTGAGGCCGCCAGGTCCCTCCTCTGACATCGCCCCTTCGCCTATAAAGACCCCCCGACGGGAAAAACCTAAGTACCCAATCAATTTTCCAGAAACACATCGCGATCTGCCGCCGTCGTCGACCCGAGATCGGGAGGGTCCAGAAGCTCTTCCCGGCACCCTGCCAGAGAGGGGAATCGCCACCGGAGGTCTTCTTCATCGCCATGCTTGCCTCCGGAGCGATGAGTGAGTAGTCTACCTTCGACTATGGGTCCATAGCAGTAGCTAGATGGTTGTCTTCTCCACCATGTGCTTCATGTTTAGATCTCATGAGCTGCCCTACATGATTGAGATCACCGTTATGTAATTCTACATGTTTGGTTTGTTGGGATCCGATGAATATTGGTGTTTATGATTGAGTTGCTGTACTGAATATTATCTTATGTTATCTCTATGTTGTTTATGATCTTGCATGCTCTCCGTTGTTAGTAGCTATCTTGGCCGAGTAGTTGCTAGTGACTCCAAGAGGGGGTATTTATGCTCGATAGTGGGTTCATGCCTCTATTTAACCTGGGGGAGTGACAGAAACCTCTAAGGTTGTAGATGTGCTATTGCTACTAGGGAGAAAACAACATTCATATGCTCAAGGGCATATGCTTTGTTTACATTACACACTTTGCTTAATGCAATTATCTGTTGTTCGCAACTTAATACTTGTGGAGTTCTCGGATTGATTCGCCACAAGGGGATTATTAGTCATAGATGCAGTTGGATGGCGGTCTATGTATTTTGTTGTAATTCCCAGAGTAAATCTCATAGTGATCTTCTTGACATATCACGTTTATGTTTATTCTATCAATTGCCCAACTGTAATTTGTTTACCCAGCATGTGTTATTTATCTTATGGAGAGACACCACTAGTGAACTGTGGACCCCGGTCCTATTTCCATCATATTGCTATCACCTGTTTACTTTACTCGCACTATTTACTTTACTCGCATACTTTTACTGTTTTCCACTCGATACACTCATAACCTTTGTTTCAAGCAAACCGGTGAGATTGACAACCTCATTGTAAGTTGGGAACAAAGTACTTGGTTATGTGTGTGCAGGTTCCGTGTTGCAGCTAGCAAGCAAAGCTTGGACGAGGCGCCATATATAAATTGTCCGAAGCTGTCGCAAACTAGCAAGCATCACCTTCAGTCGTTTGTCTCTCCTCTCCAAGAACGATAAACCTTGGTTTCTTAACTGAGGGAAAATCTTGTTGCTGTATTCATCACACCTTCCTCTTGGGGTTCCCAACGGGCTGGACATTCAACTAGGCACCAACTCTTTTATGGCGCCATCATCCCAGCAATCAAGCTCTTTTCTGGCGCCGTTGCCGGGGAGGAAGTAGAAGACTTCTGCGAGGGGAGTTTTTCGCACGCACATCCTTTACTTTGTTATTGTTTTGCTTTACTTTATTTATTTTACCTGCATCGTTTTATATCAAAAACCCAAAAAAAAATTAGAATCCTTGGTAGTTGTTATTTCTTTACTTTAGTTTATCATGTTGATCCCTAAGTACGTTCTGGAGGACCTCTCAGTAGGTAGCGGTTCGATTATTGGCAAAAGTAACATTGAGGAGTTCTTTAATCACATTAGTATGCATAAGGAAGTTGAGGAAAAGTCTTTGGTTGAGCTAGCTCCTAGTTATGAAGTTGCTTCTGCTCATTTAGTTCACATGTTAGAAGCTAGGTTTGCTAGTCTTAATCCTTTTATGCAATACATGTTCCTTCAGCTTCATGAAATTGAGGATCCCGAAAAGAAAGCTTTTATCTTGGAAACTTTGCGCATATAATTTAGAGATGTTGCAATTGAGGCTAGGAAAGTTTTTAAGAAGTTTAATAACCTTGGCTCGCCTGTTGAAATTGTTGGTACACCCAACGAAGATTCTAGATTGCCAATACCTTGTAAGCTTGTAGGAATTCATAATGCCTTGGTAGCTAATACTAGTTGGATTTGTCCTGAAAATGTTTTTGATGAAAATAGTGTACCAAAGCGTGACTACAAGGGATATTCAAAACCTCAATTGGATATTATTCATTTCTTTATTCCTATAGTGGATCTGGATCCCCCTTTCATCATTACTTGATTCGCAAATTTTTTGCGCCTAGCTCAAAGGCGTTAAAGAAAAGCACTCTTGGGAGATAACCCAATGTTTTTATTTTCAGTACTTTTTCTTTTATTTGAGTCTTGGAAGTCATTACTACTGTAATGAACGCTCCTTATCTTGTTTATTTCGTTTTTGTGCCAAGATAAGCCTCTAATTCGAGTGAGGTAAAGATTTGGGGATGTTGCTGTCCTGAAACTGTTTTCGGTGCTGCACCGTAAAAATTCGTATAAATTATCTGTATATCTTTTGGACCTGCGATTTCTTGTGCATATGCCACAGGTTATATCCAAACTTTCAATAGTTTAACACTTTTTGATTTGAGCAACAGAAAACCCCTCAAAAATTCGACCTTTGTCAGCTGTTCTGTTTTGACAGATTTCTGGCAATATTTGTGTTTGCCACTTTATCGCTTTCTTTTGAGTTCTTTTGATCACGGAACTTTTGGGGAGGTTGATACAGTAGTATTTGCTATATATGTGGTGGTTTTGAGTTGAAACCTGAAGCAAAAAGAGGTTGATTATATGCTATGATTACACTAATGTTGCTAATAGATTTGTGTTTAGTTTTGTAAGAAGGAAGTTTTCAAGTGTAGGGATTGGAGAATGATGAGATGAGTTGAAGAATGGACAAAAGCTCAAGCTTGGGGATGCCCATGCATCACCCCAAGAAATACCCAAGAAGTACAAGCGTCAAAGCTTGGGGATGCCCCCAAGGCACCCCTTCTTCATCGGCAAAAATCAGGTCACCTTTCAAGACACTATATTTTTATTGCTTCATGCACTATGTGTTTTTCTTGGAGCGTCAGTTGTTTTAGTTTTCTTAGTTAGTTTAGTTTGTATTGCTGCAATAAATGGTTGGACCCCAACAAATTTCTTTTGGAGAAGTTGCCTTGCTTTTCATTTGCCAAGAACGCTCTAGTTTTCACTCTTATCAAAAAATCGAGTGCTCTTCTTTTTCCGCTACTGCTTTTGGTTTTTGTTTTCGCCTTGATTTGCGTTCAGACCTTGTCATATCTTTTAATCAAGGTGTATTTTTTCCTCTTATCTTTATTGGTTTTCATCAAAAGAGGTGTCTTTAAAAATTTCAAATGGTGTTGGAAAAGAGAAAAAGCTTTGTGCAAAATAGTGGTACAAGAAGGAGCTTGTGTAGACTGCGGCTTAGGCTTTTTCATGTCATGCTTGATGTCTTTTTGATAGTATGCTTAGTGGTTTTTCTGTAGCATGACTTGTCTCAAATAACTAAGATTGCTTAATGAGCCTTTGAAAAAAAATCATGCGTTGTTTTTATTGTATGGAAGCATTATTTTGGTTTTCTCCTTGATGCTTTATTTGGGTTGACTTGGCGCATGCTCACACATGTTAGACTCTTACAAAGTCGCCAATAGCCTCTACGATCATTTAGTTTTTGACTTTTGATGCCATCTTACGCTTCTTTTAATGTCGCTTTGTCGCTTTGCATGATTATGGCCATTATTGCTCTCTTAGTTGGTCGCTCCCAGTCTTTTGCTAGCCCTCGCCTTGTACTGAGTATGAGCTCTACTCGTGCATCCAACTCCTAAAAGCCAAAGTTTTCCAAAGTGTCCACCATACATACCTACTAGCAATTTGCTATTCCAAGTAAATTTGACTTGCTTTTATTTTCTCTTCAAATTAAACTCTTACCAGTGTTATGCGAAATTCGGTTAGTAAAGCTCTCACGAACCGGAAGGCACACTTTACTTTTCCTGTTCTTAAAAATTTGACATTGTGGTCTCTTATGTTGAGTTGTTATGCTTGCAAGTTGTAAGTTGGAGACTAGCCCAGCCATGCAGTCATGGGCAAGCTTTCAACATTGCACTTCTTATTTGAGTTGATATCGTGATCTTTTGTTTATGGATGCCCGCGGTGTGAAATGAATTGGGAATCTTGTGGGGATCATGGAGTTTTTTATATGTGTTAGGGAAACGTCGGGCCGCTAATCTAAGCCATGCATAATTCATGGTGGAAATTTGCAGCATACCTATGGTGAACATTCGACGACGCATCTCATAATAAAAAGCTAAACAAATGGCAAATAAAAGAGATGTCGAGGTGTTCATTGTCTGCTTGTCCTATCATTTTGGTGTGGGCTTGTTCCATGTCATCGGGCACGGAGGTACCCCATTGGCGGTTCTCAATGATATGCATATATTTACAATGACAAGAGCCTGGCTTGGGACTCTAAGTAAAGTAGCATAAGGTTTGGGTACTCGTATTCATGGGGCACGAGGTTTTCAACTTATGATTTGTCAAGAATATGCATCATAATTGTTCTCGCATTAACTCTAACCATTCAAGATGCTTATGATGGGGGCAATGAGAGCTCAAAGCCGGTAAGTACCATAATTTTTGAAGGTTATAAAACTTGCAATCACTGCTTCCCTCTGCGAAGGGCCTTTCTTTTACTTTTATGTTGAGTCACCACCTTCTATCTTTATGCACCATAAGAGAGCAAAGTTGTCATTCTGAGTATAATGTGCATTGTCCCAAAGTTTTCATTGATTGATTCATATTGTTGGTTTCACTTGTTCTTAAATTATTTGTATCTAGTCGCCCTCTTAAACTTGAAGGTGTCCTATGCATTTATGTTTTGCTCTCTTTGAAGGACAAGCTGAAAACCATTTGTATGTTTTTCCTTATGATTTGAACACACGTTTGACTTTCATTGTTTCATTTTCATGATCTTTTGTTTGTGTTCATTTGCATGTTTACAACATGGTTGCTAAGTTTCTTATTGTCAAGATTATATCTTCATGCCCATGTTTTAAGTTCTTATGATCCCAGCTCACAAATGCTTACATATATGATCAAGATTGTGTAGGTGCATGTCACCTCAAAAATTATTCTTTTGTTATCACTTACCTACTCGAGGACGAGCAGGAGTTAAGCTTGGGGATGTTTGATACGTCTCCAACGTATCTATAATTTTTGATGCTCCATGCTTGTTTTTACACCATTTGCCTACTGTTTCATTACACTTCGTGGCACTTTTATGCATTTTCCGGAACTAACCTATTAACAAGTTGGCACAGTGCCAGTTCCCTATTTTCTGCTGTTTTTGTGTTTCAGAAGTGATACATAGGAAATATTCTCGGAATTGGACGAAACAAGTTCCTAAAGTCTTATTTTACCCGGAAGCTTCTAGAGATACGAAGGAGAGAAGGAGAGGGGCCACTAGGGGCCCACACACAGGGCTGGCGCGGCCAGGGCCTGGGCCGCGCCACCCTGGCGTGAGGCCGCCTGGTCCCTCCTCTGACATCGCCCCTTCGCCTATAAAGACCCCCCGACGGGAAAAACCTAAGTACCCGATCAATTTTCCAGAAACACATCGTGATCCGCCGCCATTGTGGACCCGAGATCGGGAGGGTCCAGAAGCTCTTCCCGGCACCCTACCGGAGAGGGGAATCGCCACCGGAGGTCTTCTTCATCGCCATGCTTGCCTCCAGAGCGATGAGTGAGTAGTCTACCTTGGACTATGGGTCCATAGCAGTAGCTAGATGGTTGTCTTCTCCAACATGTGCTTCATGTTTAGATCTCATGAGCTGCCCTACATGATTGAGATCACCGTTATGTAATTCTAAATGTTTGGTTTGTTGGGATCCGATGAATATTGGTGTTTATGATTGAGTTGCTGTACTGAATATTATCTTATGTTATCTCTATGTTGTTTATGATCTTGCATGCTCTCCGTTGTTAGTAGCTATCTTGGCCGAGTAGTTGCTAGTGACTCCAAGAGGGGGTATTTATGCTCGATAGTGGGTTCATGCCTCTATTTAACCTGGGGGAGTGACAGAAACCTCTAAGGTTGTAGATGTGTTGTTGCTACTAGGGAGAAAACAACATTTATATGCTCAAGGGCATATGCTTTGTTTACATTACACACTTTGCTTAATGCAAATATCTGTTGTTCGCAACTTAATACTTGTGGAGTTCTCGGATTGATTCGCCACAAGTGGATTATTAGTCATAGATGCAGTTGGATGGCGGTCTATGTATTTTGTTGTAATGCCCAGAGTAAATCTCATAGTGATCTTCTTGGCATATCACGTTTATATTTATTCTATCAATTGCCCAACTGTAATTTGTTTACCCAGCATGTGTTATTTATCTTATGGAGAGACACCACTAGTGAATTGTGGACCCCGGTCCTATTTCCATCATATTGCTATCACCTGTTTACTTTACTCGCACTGTTTACTTTATTCGCATACTTTTACTGTTTTCCACTCGATACACTCATAACCTTTGTTTCAAGCAAACCGGTGAGATTGACAACCTCATCGTAAGTTGGGAACAAAGTACTTGGTTGTGTGTGTGCAGGTTCCGCGTTGCAGCTAGCAAGCAAAGCTTGGACGAGGCGCCATATATAAATTGTCCGAAGCTGTCGCAAACTAGCAAGCATCACCTTCAGTCGTTTGTCTCTCCTCTCCAAGAACGATAAACCTTGGTTTCTTAACTGAGGGAAAATCTTGCTGTTGTATTCATCACACCTTCCTCTTGGGGTTCCCAATGGGCTGGACATTCAACTAGGCACCAACTCTTTTCTGGCGCCATCATCCCAGTAATCACCGCCTCAGCCAATGACCGCTGGGGTCGCCCTTAGTGAAAAGGCATATATCCCTGCTTTTAGTTAGAGAGAAGCAACAAGTTCGCTAATTAATTTTTCTTAAGCTAGACCCAGCAGGTGACTATTTTCGCAGCTTAATCTAAAGTGAATCTTATGCTAAACATGGCTGGAACCTAGTGTTGTGTATCTCATTAGTCATCGGAGAATCGCTGGCAGCTCGTTCCCCACCCTCGGACAGAGCAGCCATCGCCGGCGCCTCGTCGCGCCGCCGGCTCTGTCCCCCGGCGGCGTCGGACGGACTGCGGCAAGTAGATCCGCCGCCCACGATGACCGGGATTTGTTCCCACCGCACGCATTGTACCCACCGTAGGAAAGTCCGCCGCAAGCAGATCCACCGCCCACGACGACCGGGATTTGTTCCGCGCACCAATTGGTAGTATAGCTTGGTAAGACCTCCGCTTCTGCCGCCCCCGCCCCCTAATCGATTCGGTTCCCATAATTTATTGGAGTTTGCAGGTGCGAAATAGTCCTCAATGTCTGGTCGTAGCGGGTACACCGGCGAGGGTGGGGATTCGATCATGTCGTGGCCACGTTCTACTTCTCCTACCTCGTCGGAAGTGCAGGTATCTAGCTTCTGCTCTCTGTACTACCATTGAATTTGAAGTGCCGCCATGGCCTGTTGGAGTGATTTCAGTTGTTCTTTTTTCCATTATTGTTACAGTTTGCCAGGCAAGCCGATGATCCATGGTACATTGCATACCAAGATGAATCAACCCAGTGGTGTAGCCAGAGGATGGATTTGGAGGAGAAGGTGGCCAATTTAGGTGATGAATTGGCCCGTAAAAACCTGATGATATTCGAGCTGAAGCGTACTGTGGAGGAAGAAAAGAAGAATTCAGAGCTTATTCGCAAGGAGAAGTTGATACTTGAGACAGATCTTGCCGTATTTGATCAAGTGGAAGAAAATCTAGAACATGAACTTCAAGTGATGGGAGAGGCGAAAAGTAGATTCATCTGGGCAGTTTTATTAGGTGTCATCCCTGTCCTAGCAGTTATATGGTTGTGGTAGATGATTTAGATAGTATAGAATTGTTATTCAGTAGATGGCTCTAACCACTGTATTTTGGTGTGGCTCTAACCACTGTATTTTGGCGTACAATTTCCTAGTTGTGCTAAGTAATGCGCACGATAATTTTCATGCATGAACATCTTATAAAAGTGAAGGGATCCCAAAAGTGAAAGCATGTACCAGCCTCTCGGATCAAATACATATCAATCTTCCCAATCAAGTTGGGATAGAATTCAAATCATACATTCGGATGTATAGGGACACATCGAGAAAGTGGAGAAGCTTTTTTTGAGACGGAGGTAGTAGTTCGAACAATTTTATCCCAAATTGAAATTGAAAAATACAAATTTATCATAATTTATCCCAATTTGCGGCGTCGAACACGGCCGCGCACCGATGGGCTAGAAGGGCCTGGACGACGGGCGGCTGAGGGGTGGTCATCTGCGCCATCCGCAAACTCGGACATGGAGGAGGGCTAGATCTGTGGCTTCGCAACCACTCTTGGCACCGCCGCCATCTTGGTGGCTGGATCTGCGCCATCTGCAAACTCGGACATGAAGGAGGGCTGGATATGTGCCGTCGCAGCGATGTTGTAGGCGATGGCTTCAATCGTCTTGGCATCGATGACCACTGTCGACACGGCCGCCGTCTTGGTGTCCATCAGCAACAGATCTGAGGAGGGCAACGGAAGTGAGACATCGGCAGGCTTCGACATTGAAGGCTGGATCTGCGCCGTCGCAGCGATGTTGTAGGCGATGGCTTCAATCGTCTTGGCATCAATGACCACTATCGACATGGTCGCCGTCTTGGTGTCCATCAGCAACATATCTGAGGAGGGCAACGGAAGTGAGACATCGGCAGGCTCCGACATTGAAGGCTGGATCTGCACCGTCACAGCGATGTTGTAGGCGATGGCTTCAATCGTCTTGGCATCGGTGAGCACTATCGACACGGCCGCCGTCTTGGTGTCCATCAGCAACAGATCTGAGGAGGGTAACGGAAGTGAGACATTGGCAGGCTCTGACATTGAAGGCTGGATTTGCACCGTCGCAGCGATGTTGTAGGTGATGGCTTCAATCGTCTTGGCATCGGTGAGCACTGTCGGCACGGCCACCATCTTGGTGTTCTTCATCATCAACAGATCTGAGAAGATAAACAAAAGTGAGACAGAGAGAGACATTTCAGCTATTTCCGAGGGTTAGATCCTCACCGGCACTCTTAGATCCTCACCGGCACTCTTAGATCCACGCCGCCGCATGGTTAGATCCGCGCCGCCGCACGGTTAGATCCGCGCCGCCGCACGCACGCTGCAGATCCGCGCCGCCGCGACCGCCAGAGTAAGAGAGGAAGGTGCGACTGGAATATGCGACTGCCAGGGTTGGTAGGTATGTGTTGTGCTCTTCTCTCCGTATGCGTCCATCGAGGTAGAGAGAGATATACAGGCCATCCGATCATAAATGATCCAACGGTGCAAGCGTACGTTGAGCTATCAACCAACCAAGATTCGTGTGACATACATCTCGACCAATCAGAGATCAGCCAGTGAGTACAAGTGAGGAAAAGTGAGTAGAACTAAGAAGGGGAAAAGTGAGGAAATGTTTATCGGAAGGGCAAAACTGAGTAGGACTGAATAAAACAAGTGGACCCGGAGGGGGAAAACTGAGTAAAACTAAGTAAAACAGGGGCACCCAAATAATAAAGGGAGTAAGGGAAATTGAAGCTTTTGGCATAAAAATTGTTAGATTGTGTTATTTGAACAATATAGTACATTTTGGCCGACGTGATATTGTTTGCAATTCAAAGATACACAAGTGTGACGAATTTGGACTCATTTGGACAAAGTTTGTAAGCATAGTGGGTATTTGGGAGGTGTGTTGAGTAGAAAGCAGCTAGCGTTTGATGGCGCCAGAAAAGAGGCTGCTGATGCCAAGCTGACGTGTAGCAGACAGTCCTTGTGCGTGGTGAATGACCAGCCCGTTGGGAACCCCAAGAGGAAGTTATGATGAGTATAGCAGCTAGTTTACCCTCAGTTAAGAAACCAAGGTTTAATATCGTTCAGGAGAAAAGCAGACAGCGACGACTGAAGGTGATGCAGACTGGCTTAATAACACTCCAACAAGGGCGCACTTGTTGACTCGTCTTCGGCCAGTAGCAACGCGGAACCTGCACACAACACAACCAAGTACTTTGCTCCCAACTTGCGATGAGGTTGTCAATCTCACCAGTTTGCTTGAAACAAAGGTTATGAGCGTATCGAGTGGAAAATAGTAGAGTATGCGAATAAAGTAAACAGTGCGAGTAAAGTAAACAGGTGATAGCAATATGATGGAAATAGGACCGGGATCCACAGTTCACTAGTGGTGTCTCTCCATAGATAAATAACACATGCTGGGTAAACAAATTACAGTTGGGCAATTGATAGAATAAAGATAAACGTGATATGTCAAGAAGATCACTATGAGATTTACTCTGGGAATTACAACAAAATACATAGACCGCCATCCAACTGCATCTATGACTAATAATCCACTCCCGGGGATATCAATCCGAACACCCCATGAGTATTAAGTTACGAACAACAGATAATTGCATTAAGCAAAGTGTGTAATGTAAACAAAGCATATGCCCTTGAGCATATGAATGTTATTTTCTCCCTAGTAGAAACAGCACATCTACAACCTTAGAGGTTTCTGTCACTCCCCCAGGTTAAATAGAGGCATGAACCCACTATCGAGCATAAATACCCCCTCTTGGAGTCACTAGCAACTACTCGGCCAAGATAGCTACTAACAACGGAGAGCATGCAAGATCATAAACAACATAGAGATAACATAAGATAATATTCAGTACAGCAACTCAATCATAAACACCAATATCCATCGGATCCCAACAAACCAAACATGTAGAATTACATAACGGTGATCTCAATCATGTAGGGCAGCTCATGAGATCTAAACATGAAGCACATGGTGGAGAAGACAACCATCTAGCTACTGCTATGGACCCATAGTCCAAGGTAGACTACTCACTCATCTCTCCGGAGGCAAGCATGGTGATGAAGAAGACCTCCGGTGGTGATTCCCCTCTCCGGCAGGGTGCCGGGAAGAGCTTCTGGACCCTCCCGATCTTCGGGTCGACGGCGGCGGCGGATCGCGATGTGTTCTGGAAAAGTGATCGGGTACTTAGGTTTTTTCCGTCGGGGGGTCTTTATAGGCGAAGGGGCGATGTCAGAGGAGGAGCCAGGTGCCCTCTGTAACGACCCAAGATTTTATCAAATTTTGGGGGAAAATTTTCGTTTTTATTTTGCTTGTGTTGATTGAAAATTCACAGGGATTTAAAACTTTTTGAATCTATTTGAAAGATTTATTAGAAAAGTATTTTAAACTTTCTATTTTCTCTTAAAGAACCTCTTTGAGAAAAACCAAAAATCAAAATATTATTTTCTCTTGCTTTTATTCAACTTTATGCAAGCCTGCTTGCAGAGAGATGAACTACAAAAGTATTTATAAAGATTGTTTTGCAAACCTATGATCGAGTGTGTATCTCAATCATTATTTTATAAACTATTATTTTACTATTTTAGAAAGAATCAAGTTCAAACTCTTTTTCTATTATTTTATTCAAGCAAAGCCATTAGGCTCAATTTAGATCCTTTATTAAAAATCTTGTTTTGATTCTGAAAACATGTTTTCTATTGGTTTAAAACCTTGCTGTGAATTTTACAAAAATTTAGAAAGTGGTTTGACCTTGTTTGGATGCAATATGCAAAATCTATGAAGCAAATAAGAAACCAGAAAAGAAATGAAAAAAAGAAAAAGGGAAAAGAAGAAATAAAAATGAAAAAGGCCTCGGGAACCCCCTCGGCCCAGATCAGAAAAGGAGCCCGTGGCCCAACACACCTCTTTCCCGAATCGTTTCCTCCTCTCCCTCTGACAGGTGGAGCCCACCTGTCAGCACCTTCCCCTCCAGCGGTTACTTCTCCCCGTGATCACTGCGAGCGTACGCCCCTCCCCCGCTTAAATCCCATTGATTCCGACAGTAAAAGCTTCCTCCCTCTGTGCCTATTTAACCCCCTCACCCTCCTCTCTATTTCCCCTCTCCCAATTTCACCAGAAACGCCGCCAGGCTGCCCAGATTCTTCGCCGGAGTCCGCCATATCTGCGAGCGCGTCCGCTCGAATCCGCCGTCGACCGTGAGCCCGAGACCTCCCCCTCTCTCCCATCCCCTCCACCTTGACCTGGCACACCTTCTCACGCCCGTGGTTCGTTTTGTTTCGCAGCAAATCGAGCCCCCGACGACCAACCGAAGCTCATCTCCGCCCAGGGCCACTCCGGCCGCGTCTCCTCCTCGCTGCAGGACGCAATCCAGCACCTCGACCAAGCTCCCAAGTCCGCCGCGCCCTCCTGCATCTTGTCGTGACGTCGCCGTCGTCCAGGAGTCGCTGCAACGCCGTCGCCGTCCACCCTCTGCACGCCTCGCCGGAGAAGATGGCCGGAACCCTAGGTTCAACCGGTGAGCACCTCCCCATTTTAATCCAGGCCGTCCAAACAAGATCCAGGGGATCTGATAGATCCACTTAAGTGGAAGGGTACCTGTTAATCTCGCACGTCCAAACCTCTTTAGATCCAACGATCCATATCGCGGATCCAGCCGAACCGGTATCGTCCAATCACAGACAGCCGCGTGGCAGCCCTCTGATTTAAAACAGTTTCGAATTAGAATTTCAAACCAGAATTCCATTCAATCTTGTAAAATCCATATCTTTTAATCCCTAGGTCCAAAAATTGTAAATAATATCCCGTTGGAATCCTTAGAACATATAGAATCCAGTGGTACCATAAAATATTATATTTTATGGGTTCAATTTGAAACTATTTTCAAATTGGAATCAAACCTTCTGTTAGCTCGATTAATTCATATCTTTTGAACCAAGTATCCAAAAATTACAAATTTGTAATCTCTGGAATCCTCTCAACTTGTAGAACATCATAGGATCAAGAAAATCCAAAGTTAATACGTGCACACACTTTGTGCATTCAAATCTATTCAAATCACTATTTTGAACATAATTTGAATTCTATAACTTATTTTTGAGTGATCCCACTTGCAGTGACTTTGTTTTACTGCAAGCTATCCAGTAGCATCACTCCCATAATTTCTTGAACCACTTCACAATTATTCAAATTCTATTATGAGAATTTGAGTATTCCTATATAGATTAATTCTATTTCTATCAATGATTCCTTCTACCTTAGAAAACCCTATGATCATACCTAGCTATCAAATATCATCTATACATATCCATTACCTATAGCCATTTACTTCTGCCTACTCAATCTTAGCCTTGCATTGAACTATTCAATTTGCATTTGAGTTAATTGAGTACTTCAATGTTATAAGAATCCTAACCTAAGCTTAAGTGTAATATATACTATATAAGAATAATTGTTATCACACTTATTCAATAGTATGGCTATTGCACTATTTTGTCTCTTATGTGATTTACCCACATGAGATAGTCCAAGATTCAATATGCTTTGATAAAGCATAAAGATCTCACTCATTATATTTTATCTAATTCATATAGGTACTCAAATTGCAATTGTGCTACTTGAGTAGAATATGAATTCATCTCAAACCTAGATTTTATTAACGTGGAGCTATTATAACCCATACCATAGTATGTGTTATACACCATGTTGATCAATGAACCATTAAGCCATGTCCTCAAATATCACTCATTCATATCCAATCCAATGCCTACTTAGTTTTGTTCACATGTATTGAAATATTCAACTTGCAAATGTGCTAATTGAGTAATTCAAGCATTCTCAAAACCTAGCCTAATTCCTAAGTGTGATAAATGCTATTAAGAGTAATTTGCTGTCACATTTACTCAATAGTGTTGTAGTTGCACAGATTAACTCTTGTGTAATTTATTTTACACGAGCTATTCCTAAAACTCTTATATGCTTTAATAAAGCATAAAAACTTCATCAATTATATTATGCCTAGCCCAATTCTCTCTTAGATCATATTGATCTTCCCGAGCTAAGCTCTCAAATCCATATCTCACAAATCATGATCCTTTGCCATATCTTTCTTATCATAACATCTCAATAAATCTAAATTGTTAAACAAACCCTTTTCAATTGTTGATTTGTTTGATTGTGTTTGTATGGTCTGTTTATGGTATGCTATTTCTGTGCTATAGTTGGTGCGAAGAGCTACGTGCTTAGTTGAGAGAAGTGAAACGCCGTGATCTTCAAAAAGGCAAGTGACACACATATTCCCTACCCATTTTACTTATGCATTAGTATATTCACCTCTTGTAGTATGCATGATAGGTGTTTTACTCAACTGTTTTATCAACTGCTTAGATCCTAGTAGTGTGTAGCAATCCCTCCAACCCCACCTGTTAGGATGCCAAGTACTTTGTTAATACTGATGCCATGCTAAGATCACTTGAAAAGTGTTTTGTGAAAAGTTAAGAACTTCAACTAAAATGAAACACCTGGGTGGAATGGTTTGATAAGATGAGGTGAGGTAGGTGGATTCTGGGACGCAAGCCTCGTAAAGAGGATGTGGGAACAGAGTACCGCTCGGGATGGCCACCCAGGAACAAAGAGATGGCTATGTCTTCCATGCTTAGTGTACTTCCAGTGCAGCCTTATGACATTATGGGCTCTGTCTTGACTGATTTGATGTGGGGGTGCAACTAGGTGCAAGAAGACGGTGGTAGAAAAATTATAGGTTGGGAACGGATCTTGCCAGTTAGTTGCCCTCTCCTTCTAAAAGGTCTCGTTTCATTTTATGTATGGGCATAAAATGAATCGTAAGGTGAAAGTGCACAACCCTTGCAAGGTGTTTAAATCTAATCGATTAGCCGTGTCCTCGGTTATGGACAATTGAGTCTCTAGACATGGAATGTACGGAATAATCTCATCACCGATTCTGAATTATTAAAATTTTGTCTAGAAACCCTAGGCCGGAACTAAGGACCATACACTCCGAGGGGTGGTGGTACCTGAGGTTCCAAACTTTGTTGAGTTGCGCCCAGAACTACATACCGGCCAGTATGTAGCGTATGGGGGTTGTCTTGACCCTTGAAAATTAAAATTTGTTGAAAGAAAGTATTAAAATGGTTTATAGGATAAAATTGGCTTTATGCAAATCAGCCTTTGAGATCCACCAGCCAAATGTCATGTAGTATAGTCTTTCCACAAAAATGCCACCAATTATGTGTCATTTGCCAGTACATCATTGTACTGACCCCTCTGGGGCTGCATATTCAAACGTGCAGGTTTTACTGTCGAGTAAGGAACCAGGAGTAGGATCTCGAGACTACATTCCAACATGTCTGCCTGTGGCACGTGATGAAGAATGGAGGCTCACTGCAACTATGCTATATGCTGTGTACTCGTAAGGTTGAAGACCTATGTAATTAGATTTACGTTGTAATATTGATGCTATTGCAATGATTACTTATTTTGTACTGTGGTGCTATCTACTGATCCAGGGAATGGCACAGATACACAGGAGATCTGCCTTTAGTAAAAGGCGGGTCGTTACAAATGGTATCAGAGCATAGTGTTGCCTGTAGGATCGAGACCCTAGGTTTGGAATAGACTAGAAAGCCCTAGGATTCTTTCCTCTCTCTTCAAAAAGAAAATCAATACAGTTTTCTAAATGAGATCAATCTATATACTCTCAGTTGAAATTTTTCTTGTAAGAACTTACCCCATTCATTTGTTTTACACTACTCTTCTTTCTAATTTAGATGACCAGCCTCATTGAATCACTGAAGAAAGGACCAGTGATGATCATGACCTTGAAGAGTGAGACTGAGTTTCCCAAAGCATTGAAGAACCTCATGTTAAGTATGGGAATGCAAGGAGAAGCTGTTTACAAAGGATTTCCTGTGATAGATGAAGGGAAGAATATAGGTGGATGCAGCTTCACTTATACAAGAACAAGGAAGATGACCACAAGAAGATGGGACTTTGGATGTTCACCAACTCCGAGATGTATCCATCATTTCTTGACTCAGCAAGATGTGCTGCTTGGTCAGCAATAAAGGAACTTGGAGAAAGACTTAAGTGGAGACTTCATAATACTCAACAAGACCTCAAAGAAGAAAAGGAAGATACTACTGCATTGAAGGCAACCATAAGTCAACTTCAAGGTGACATGGAAAAGTTGGTATCTGAACTTAGTGTTCAAGAAGACCTCATCAAGACCAAGGATGAGCAAATTGCCAATCTACAGAAGCAGCTGGACCAGAATAATGGATCTGCTTAGAAGAGAACCAAAAAGCCTTAGTTGGACCTCCATTTAGGAAATTTTAATAAGCAACGACGTGTATTAAACGTTATGGTCATACCAACTTGTGGATGATCGTACCTTTTTGTGTGTTATAGAACTAGTTTGCCTGATATGATGAATGTTTGTTAGATATTGCTTGTAGGATAAATTGTTTTGATCTGTTTTGTTTTGGGTAAGATTTTCTTCTTTAGACCTCTTCTATCTAATTCTCATCTGTGCTAAGACCTAAACTTGTCCCAAAACCCAAACCCAAGTTTTCTCAACGACAGAACAACTACAATGACCCTCAGTTGGAGATAAGGATACAGAGTACAACAACAAGAGGTAGTGTTTCAAGTACAAGAGACTGGAACATTACACAAGAGGTTGCACAAAGGATGATACCCCAAGACTCCAGTAAGCTAGAATAGCTGAAGGATACCACACAAACAATAAGAAGACACCCCAAGGTGTAGCTAATGTGGAAGTAATACTATTCAACCACCTCGTGCAAGAAAGGTGGAAAGGACAAACAGAGCAATGGAAAGGACAAACAGAGCAATGGAAAGAGCAAACAGAGCAATGGAAAGGATTATAATTTCCTCTGAAATGGCAAACCAAAGGATCTACAACTTAAGGATTATTGCCGTGAGCTTTGTTGAAAACCTCTAGCTAGGAACGGTAGATTTTGTTTTCAAAATTCAAAATAGAATTTGGGAACTTGATTCCAATTTAAAAAAAAAAAACTTTTGTTTAAAAGCTAGTGAGGTTGACCAAGAGTTAGAATGCGAGATGCACCAAACCAAATACAAGGTAATGATTGGGTGCGACATGGATTTGCGCCCCATGACGACTACTCATATTGTTCGCTCTTGTATGAGGAATGGTAAATCTAGAGAGACATACCTACATGAGAGACGACGATGTTAAACCATAACCTTAGGAGGATAATATATTACACCCCTTATAGTGAGCCAGTGGCCAAAACGTAGGAATACGGTGAGAACTTGGACTTTTGAACAACTACATGAATCAGAAATGTTTTGCTCAGTGGACTTTGAATACGAAGACTATTCAGCTTCGGCTACTGCCTGTTCGACTACCTCCCTGAGCCTATAAAAGAGAGATCTTCTGTCCAGAGAGTCACAACAAAGACAACCACCACTACCTATGAGATTTCCCCTAGTTTCAAAGCTTTACGCCACTGAAGTCTACCCCATCCCGACCGGCGACATTATGAAGCAACTCTCCAAATCCATGGAACTATTTTCCTACCCATGAGAGCTTCGTTAGATCCCTATTCCCTGAGAAAGAGTTCATCTTCGAGACATGATCAAGTCATCCAGCGTCTTCCAATGACTATGAAGATGGTTGCAAAAGGAATTCTTAAGGACCATCTGGTACCTGTGGCAAGTAGCACGACTTGCTCCGGTAACTTGAATGGGTTCATTAATGCTGGTTATAAGGCGACCTTCCGTCCCTTAAAGGTGCAAGTACCTCTTACAGAGTCCACCTTGTTTACCCCTATGAAATGCATGAGAATACTACAGAGGGATGCCATCCTAATTCCTTGGGATGTGTGGTCTCATCATGTTCGTGGGGCAAGCATGCAGTACTTAGCACTGAGTTATCTTTTGAGATTCTGCAATGAAAATCAGCTAAAAAGCAATAAGGAGTATGGCGATAGCCTGTATGCTGTCTTGGCCTTGGTGAGGACCGACCAAGAAAAGGCTAGATACACATCCTTAGACGATGTGGACTACCTTGTTGAAGACAACGCGATGGATGATATCTGCTTATCACCAGAATTGGATGGAACCTTTGGTGTGCCCACTTTTGAACATAGTTGTGGACATCAAAACTTCTGAGAAGGGCGATTCAAGGAAAATGACACAACAATGAATGCAAGCTGGGAACAAAATGCAAGTGCCTAAGGAAGCATCAAGATACCATCAAGAGGAATTTTCTTTTAAGGGTGGTAGCCACCCAGATACCTAAACCCAGATAACCTAATACCTACCTTCTTTCTAGCCTCTCCAATCTCGGGGACGAGATTTCTTTTAAGGGTGGTAGTCTGTAACGACCCAAGATTTTATCAAATTTTGGGGGAAAATTTTCGTTTTTATTTTGCTTGTGTTGATTGAAAATTCACAGGGATTTAAAACTTTTTGAATCTATTTGAAAGATTTATTAGAAAAGTATTTTAAACTTTCTATTTTCTCTTAAAGAACCTCTTTGAGAAAAACCAAAAATCAAAATATTATTTTCTCTTGCTTTTATTCAACTTTATGCAAGCCTGCTTGCAGAGAGATGAACTACAAAAGTATTTATAAAGATTGTTTTGCAAACCTATGATCGAGTGTGTTTCTCAATCATTATTTTATAAACTATTATTTTACTATTTTAGAAAGAATCAAGTTCAAACTCTTTTTCTATTATTTTATTCAAGCAAAGCCATTAGGCTCAATTTAGATCCTTTATTAAAAATCTTGTTTTGATTCTGAAAACATGTTTTCTATTGGTTTAAAACCTTGCTGTGAATTTTACAAAAATTTAGAAAGTGGTTTGACCTTGTTTGGATGCAATATGCAAAATCTATGAAGCAAATAAGAAACCAGAAAAGAAATGAAAAAAAGAAAAAGGGAAAAGAAGAAATAAAAATGAAAAAGGCCTCGGGAACCCCCTCGGCCCAGATCAGAAAAGGAGCCCGTGGCCCAACACACCTCTTTCCCGAATCGTTTCCTCCTCTCCCTCTGACAGGTGGAGCCCACCTGTCAGCACCTTCCCCTCCAGCGGTTACTTCTCCCCGTGATCACTGCGAGCGTACGCCCCTCCCCCGCTTAAATCCCATTGATTCCGACAGTAAAAGCTTCCTCCCTCTGTGCCTATTTAACCCCCTCACCCTCCTCTCTATTTCCCCTCTCCCAATTTCACCAGAAACGCCGCCAGGCTGCCCAGATTCTTCGCCGGAGTCCGCCATATCTGCGAGCGCGTCCGCTCGAATCCGCCGTCGACCGTGAGCCCGAGACCTCCCCCTCTCTCCCATCCCCTCCACCTTGACCTGGCACACCTTCTCACGCCCGTGGTTCGTTTTGTTTCGCAGCAAATCGAGCCCCCGACGACCAACCGAAGCTCATCTCCGCCCAGGGCCACTCCGGCCGCGTCTCCTCCTCGCTGCAGGACGCAATCCAGCACCTCGACCAAGCTCCCAAGTCCGCCGCGCCCTCCTGCATCTTGTCGTGACGTCGCCGTCGTCCAGGAGTCGCTGCAACGCCGTCGCCGTCCACCCTCTGCATGCCTCGCCGGAGAAGATGGCCGGAACCCTAGGTTCAACCGGTGAGCACCTCCAAACCTCTTTAGATCCAACGATCCATATCGCGGATCCAGCCGAACCGGTATCGTCCAATCACAGACAGCCGCGTGGCAGCCCTCTGATTTAAAACAATTTCGAATTAGAATTTCAAACCAGAATTCCATTCAATCTTGTAAAATCCATATCTTTTAATCCCTAGGTCCAAAAATTGTAAATAATATCCCGTTGGAATCCTTAGAACATATAGAATCCAGTGGTACCATAAAATATTATATTTTATGGGTTCAATTTGAAACTATTTTCAAATTGGAATCAAACCTTCTGTTAGCTCGATTAATTCATATCTTTTGAACCAAGTATCCAAAAATTACAAATTTGTAATCTCTGGAATCCTCTCAACTTGTAGAACATCATAGGATCAAGAAAATCCAAAGTTAATACGTGCACACACTTTGTGCATTCAAATCTATTCAAATCACTATTTTGAACATAATTTGAATTCTATAACTTATTTTTGAGTGATCCCACTTGCAGTGACTTTGTTTTACTGCAAGCTATCCAGTAGCATCACTCCCATAATTTCTTGAACCACTTCACAATTATTCAAATTCTATTATGAGAATTTGAGTATTCCTATATAGATTAATTCTATTTCTATCAATGATTCCTTCTACCTTAGAAAACCCTATGATCATACCTAGCTATCAAATATCATCTATACATATCCATTACCTATAGCCATTTACTTCTGCCTACTCAATCTTAGCCTTGCATTGAACTATTCAATTTGCATTTGAGTTAATTGAGTACTTCAATGTTATAAGAATCCTAACCTAAGCTTAAGTGTAATATATACTATATAAGAATAATTGTTATCACACTTATTCAATAGTATGGCTATTGCACTATTTTGTCTCTTATGTGATTTACCCACATGAGATAGTCCAAGATTCAATATGCTTTGATAAAGCATAAAGATCTCACTCATTATATTTTATCTAATTCATATAGGTACTCAAATTGCAATTGTGCTACTTGAGTAGAATATGAATTCATCTCAAACCTAGATTTTATTAACGTGGAGCTATTATAACCCATACCATAGTATGTGTTATACACCATGTTGATCAATGAACCATTAAGCCATGTCCTCAAATATCACTCATTCATATCCAATCCAATGCCTACTTAGTTTTGTTCACATGTATTGAAATATTCAACTTGCAAATGTGCTAATTGAGTAATTCAAGCATTCTCAAAACCTAGCCTAATTCCTAAGTGTGATAAATGCTATTAAGAGTAATTTGCTGTCACATTTACTCAATAGTGTTGTAGTTGCACAGATTAACTCTTGTGTAATTTATTTTACACGAGCTATTCCTAAAACTCTTATATGCTTTAATAAAGCATAAAAACTTCATCAATTATATTATGCCTAGCCCAATTCTCTCTTAGATCATATTGATCTTCCCGAGCTAAGCTCTCAAATCCATATCTCACAAATCATGATCCTTTGCCATATCTTTCTTATCATAACATCTCAATAAATCTAAATTGTTAAACAAACCCTTTTCAATTGTTGATTTGTTTGATTGTGTTTGTATGGTCTGTTTATGGTATGCTATTTCTGTGCTATAGTTGGTGCGAAGAGCTACGTGCTTAGTTG
Source organism: Dactylis glomerata (assembly GCA_007115705.1). Taxonomy (NCBI): domain Eukaryota; kingdom Viridiplantae; phylum Streptophyta; class Magnoliopsida; order Poales; family Poaceae; genus Dactylis; species Dactylis glomerata. The sequence continues at coordinate 420,727 of QXEO01001457.1, forward strand.
AGAGAAGTGAAACGCCGTGATCTTCAAAAAGGCAAGTGACACACATATTCCCTACCCATTTTACTTATGCATTAGTATATTCACCTCTTGTAGTATGCATGATAGGTGTTTTACTCAACTGTTTTATCAACTGCTTAGATCCTAGTAGTGTGTAGCAATCCCTCCAACCCCACCTGTTAGGATGCCAAGTACTTTGTTAATACTGATGCCATGCTAAGATCACTTGAAAAGTGTTTTGTGAAAAGTTAAGAACTTCAACTAAAATGAAACACCTGGGTGGAATGGTTTGATAAGATGAGGTGAGGTAGGTGGATTCTGGGACGCAAGCCTCGTAAAGAGGATGTGGGAACAGAGTACCACTCGGGATGGCCACCCAGGAACAAAGAGATGGCTATGTCTTCCATGCTTAGTGTACTTCCAGTGCAGCCTTATGACATTATGGGCTCTGTCTTGACTGATTTGATGTGGGGGTGCAACTAGGTGCAAGAAGACGGTGGTAGAAAAATTATAGGTTGGGAACGGATCTTGCCAGTTAGTTGCCCTCTCCTTCTAAAAGGTCTCGTTTCATTTTATGTATGGGCATAAAATGAATCGTAAGGTGAAAGTGCACAACCCTTGCAAGGTGTTTAAATCTAATCGATTAGCCGTGTCCTCGGTTATGGACAATTGAGTCTCTAGACATGGAATGTACGGAATAATCTCATCACCGATTCTGAATTATTAAAATTTTGTCTAGAAACCCTAGGCCGGAACTAAGGACCATACACTCCGAGGGGTGGTGGTACCTGAGGTTCCAAACTTTGTTGAGTTGCGCCCAGAACTACATACCGGCCAGTATGTAGCGTATGGGGGTTGTCTTGACCCTTGAAAATTAAAATTTGTTGAAAGAAAGTATTAAAATGGTTTATAGGATAAAATTGGCTTTATGCAAATCAGCCTTTGAGATCCACCAGCCAAATGTCATGTAGTATAGTATTTCCACAAAAATGCCACCAATTATGTGTCATTTGCCAGTACATCATTGTACTGACCCCTCTGGGGCTGCATATTCAAACGTGCAGGTTTTACTGTCGAGTAAGGAACCAGGAGTAGGATCTCGAGACTACATTCCAACATGTCTGCCTGTGGCACGTGATGAAGAATGGAGGCTCACTGCAACTATGCTATATGCTGTGTACTCGTAAGGTTGAAGACCTATGTAATTAGATTTACGTTGTAATATTGATGCTATTGCAATGATTACTTATTTTGTACTGTGGTGCTATCTACTGATCCAGGGAATGGCACAGATACACAGGAGATCTGCCTTTAGTAAAAGGCGGGTCGTTACACCCTCACGCGGGGCTCGCGTGGCCAGGGCCCTGGCCGCGCCACCCCTGCGTGTGGGGCCCTAGTGGCCCCCCTCCTACTCTCCTTCGGATCTCTGAAGCTTCCGGGTAAAATAATACTTCAGGAACTTGTTTCGTCCAATTCCGAGAATATTTCCTGTGTATCACTTCTGAAACACAAAAACAGCAGAAAACATGAAACTGGCACTGTGGCAACTCGTTAATAGGTTAGTTCCGGAAAATGCATAAAAGTGCCACGAAGTGTAACGAAACAATAGGCAAATGGTGTAAAAACAAGCATGGAGCATCAAAAATTATAGATACGTTGGAGACGTATCAAGCATCCCCAAGCTTAACTCCTGCTCGTCCTCGAGTAGGTAAGTGATAACAAAAGAATAATTTTTCAGGTGACATGCACCTACACAATCTTGATCATATATGTAAGCATTTGTGAGCTGGGATCATAAGAACTTAAAACATGGGCATGAAGATATAATCTTGACAATAAGAACTTAGCAACCATGTTGTAAACATGCAAATGAACACAAACAAAAGATCATGAAAATGAAATAATGAAAGTCAAACGTGTGTTCATATCATAAGGAAAAACATACAAATGGTTTTCAGCTTGTCCTTCAAAGAGAGCAAAACATAAATGCATAGGACACCTCAAAGTTTAAGAGGGCGACTAGATACAAATAATTTAAGAACAAGTGAGACCAACAATATGAATCAATCAATGAACCTTGGGACAATGCATATCACACTAAGAATGACAACTATGCTCTCTTAATGGTGCATAAAAAAAGAAGGTGGTGACTCAACATAAAAGTAGAAGAAAGGCCCTTCACAGAGGGAAGCAGTGATTGCAAGTTTTATAACCTTCAAAAATTATGGTACTTACCGGCTTTGAGCTCTCATTGCCCCCATCATAAGCATCTTGAATGGTTAAAGTTAATGCGAGAATAATTATGATGCATATGCTTGACAAATCATAAGTTGAAAACCTCGTGCCCCGTGAATACGAGTACCCAAACCTCATGCTACTTTACTTAGAGTCTCAAGCAAGGCTCTTGTCATTGTAAGTATATGCATATCATTGAGAACCGCCAATGGGGTACCTCCGTGGCCGATGACATGGAACAAGCCCACACCAAAATGACAAGACAAGCAGACAATGAACACCTCGACATCTCTTTTATTTGCCTTTTGTTTAGCTTTTTATTGTGAGATGCATCGTCGTATGTTCACCATGGGTATGCTGCAAATTTCCACCATGAAGTATGCATGGATTAGATTGGCGTCCCGGCGTTTCCCTAATACATATACAAACTCCATGATCCCCACAAGATGCCCAATTCATTTCACACCGCGGGCATCCATAAACAAAAGATCACGATATCAACTCAAATAAGAAGTGCAATGTTGAAAGCTTGCCCCATGACAGCATGGCTGGGCTAGAATCCAACTTACAACTTGCAAGCATAACAACTCAACATAAGAGACCACAATGTCAAATTTTTAAGAACAGGAAAAAGTAAAGTGTGCCTTCCGGTTCGTGAGAGCTTTACTGACCGAATTTCGCATAACACTGGTAAGAGTTTAATTTGAAGAGAAAATAAAAGAAAGTCAAATTTACCTGGAATAGCAAATTGCTAGTAGGTATGTATGGTGGAAACTTTGGAAAACTTTGGCTTTTAGGAGTTGGATGCACGAGTAGAGCTCATACTCAGTACAAGGCGAGGGCTAGCAAAAGACTGGGAGCGACCAACTAAGAGAGCAATAATGGCCATAATCATGCAAAGCGACAAAGCGACATTAAAAGAAGCATAAGATGGCATCAAAAGTCAAAAACTAAATGATCATAGAGGCTATTGGCGACTTTTGTAAGAGTCTAACATGTGTGAGCATGCGCCAAGTCAACCCAAATAAAGCATCAAGGAGAAAACCAAAATAATGCTTCCATACAATAAAAACAACGCATTATTTTTTCAAAGGCTCATTAAGCAATCTCAGTTATTTGAGACAAGTCATGCTACAGAAAAACCACTAAGCATACTATCAAAAAGACATCAAGCATGATATGAAAAAGCCTAAGCCGCAGTCTACACAAGCTCCTTCTTGTACCACTATTTTGCACAAAGCTTTTTCTCTTTTCCAACACCATTTGAATTTTTTATAAACACCTCTTTTGATGAAAACCAATAAAGATCAGAGGCAAAAATACACCTTGATGAAAAGATATGACAGGGTCTGAACGCAAATCAAGGCGAAAACGAAAACCAAAAGCAGTAGCAGAAAAAGAAGAACGCTTGATTTTTAATAAGAGTGAAAACTAGAGCGTTCTTGGCAAATGAAAAGCAAGGCAACTTCTCCAAAAGAAATTTGTTGGGGTACAACCATTTATTGCAGCAAACAAACAAACTAAACCAACTAAGAAAACTAAAACAACTGACGCTCCAAGAAAAACACATAGTGCATGAAGCAATAAAAATATAGTGTTTTGAAAGGTGACCTGATTTTTGCCGATGAAGAAGGGGTGCCTCGGGGGCATCCCCAAGCTTTGACGCTTGTACTTCTTGGATATTTAATGGGGTGATGCATGGGCATCCCCAAGCTTGAGCTTTTGTCCATTCTTCAACTCATCTCATCATTCTCCAATCCCTACACTTGAAAACTTCCTTCATACAAAACTAAACACAAATCTATTAGCAACATTAGTGTAAGCATAACATATAATCAACCTCTTTTTGCTTCAGGTTTCAACTCAAAACCACCACATATATAGAAAATACTACTGTAGCAACCTCCCAAAAAGTTCCGTGATCAAAAGAACTTAAAAGAAAGCGATAAAGCGGCAAACACAAATATTGGCAGAAATCTGTCAAAACTGAACAGCTGACAAAGGTCGAATTTTTGAGGGATTTTCTGTTGCTCAAATCAAAAAGTGTTAAACTAACGAAAGTTTGGATATAACCTGGGGCATATGCACAAGAAATCGCAGGTCCAAAAGATAAACAGAGAATTTATACGAATTTTTACGGTGCAGCACCGAAAACAGTTTCAGGACAGCAACATCCCCAAATCTTTACCTCACTCAAATTAGAGGCTTCTCTTGGCACAAAAACAAAATAAACAAGATAAGGAGCGGTCATTACAGTAGTAATGACTTCCAAGACTCAAATAAAAGAAAAAGTACTAAAAAGAAACATTGGGTTATCTCCCAAGAGTGCTTTTCTTTAACGCCTTTGAGCTAGGCGCGGAAAATTGCGAATCAAGTAATATCAGAAAAAGCATTAAGATCCACAGTAGAGGTCTTGTCAATAAGTCATTGTATTTAATCCACATAAGTTTTTGAAGACCCTTTGTGATCATGCTTTGGTACACTATTTTCATCAAAAAGATTTTCAGGACAGATCCAGGCAAAATTATTTTCGAAAGCTTCACACAATCCCAAAAGCTTGCAAGGTATAGGTATCTCGGCCCCGTCATCATTTGTACTAATAACCGTTATAGGTGAACCGAGTTTATTAAAACGTTTAAGAACTTTCCTAGCTTCAATAACGACATCCTTAAATTCTAAGCGCAAAGTTTCCAAGATAAAAGCTTTCTTTTCGGGATCCTCAATTTCATGAAGCTTAAGGAACATGTATTGCATAAAAGGATTAAGACTGGCAAACCTAGTTTCCAACATGTGAATCAAATAAGAAGAAGCAACTTCAATACTAGGAGCTAGCTCAACCAAAGATTTTTCCTCAACTTCCTCATGCATACTAATGTGATTAAAGAACTCCTCAATGTTACTTTTGCCAATAATCGAACCACTACCTACTGAGAGGTCCTCCAGAACGTACTTAGGGATCAACATGATGAACTAAAGTAAAGAAATAACAACTACCAAGGATTCTAATTTTTTTGGGTTTTTGATATAAAATGATGCAGGTAAAATAAATAAAGTAAAGCAAAACAATAAAACAAAGTAAAGGATGTGTGTGCGAAAAACTCCCCTCGCAGAAGTCTTCCACTCTTCCCCGGCAACGGCGCCAGAAAAGAAGCTGCTAGCGTTTGATGGCGCCAGAAAAGAGGCTGCTGATGCCAAGCTGACGTGTAGCAGACAGTCCTTGTGCGTGGTCAATGACCAGCCTGTTGGGAACCCCAAGAGGAAGGTATGATGAGTATAGCAGCTAGTTTTCCCTCAGTTAAGAAACCAAGGTTTAATATCGTTCAGGAGACAAGCAGACAGCGACGACTGAAGGTGATGCAGACTCGCTTAATAACACTCCAACAAGGGCACACTTGTTGACTCGTCTTCGGCCAGTAGCAACGCGGAACCTGCACACAACACAACCAAGTACTTTGCTCCCAACTTGCGATGAGGTTGTCAATCTCACCGGTTTGCTTGAAACAAAGGTTATGAGCGTATCGAGTGGAAAATAGTAGAGTATGCGAATAAAGTAAACAGTGCGAGTAAAGTAAACAGGTGATAGCAATATGATGGAAATAGGACCGGGATCCACAGTTCACTAGTGGTGTCTCTCCATAGATAAATAACACATGCTGGGTAAACAAATTACAGTTGGGCAATTGATAGAATAAAGATAAATGTGATATGTCAAGAAGATCACTATGAGATTTACTCTGGGCATTACAACAAAATACATAGACCGCCATCCAACTGCATCTATGACTAATAATCCACTCCCGGGGATATCAATCCAAACACCCCATGAGTATTAAGTTGCGAACAACAGATAATTGCATTAAGCAAAGTGTGTAATGTAAACAAAGCATATGCCCTTGAGCATATGAATGTTGTTTTCTCCCTAGTAGCAACAGCACATCTACAACCTTAGAGGTTTCTGTCACTCCCCCAGGTTAAATAGAGGCATGAACCCACTATCGAGCATAAATACCCCCTCTTAGAGTCACTAGCAACTACTCGGCCAAGATAGCTACTAACAACGGAGAGCATGCAAGATCATAAACAACATAGAGATAACATAAGATAATATTCAGTACATCAACTCAATCATAAACACCAATATTCATCGGATCCCAACAAACCAAACATGTAGAATTACATAACGGTGATCTCAATCATGTAGGGCAGCTCATGAGATCTAAACATGAAGCACATGGTGGAGAAGACAACCATCTAGCTACTGATTTGGACCCATAGTCCAAGGTAGACTACTCACTCATCGCTCCGGAGGCAAGCATGGCGATGAAGAAGACCTCCGGTGGCGATTCCCCTCTCTGGCAGGGTGCCGGGAAGAGCTTCTGGACCCTCCCGATCTTTGGGTCGACGGCGGCGGCGGATCGCGATGTGTTCTGGAAAAGTGATCGGGTACTTAGGTTTTTTCCGTCGGGGGGTCTTTATAGGCGAAGGAGCGATGTCAGAGGAGGAGCCAGGTGCCCTCACGCGGGGCTCGCGCGGCCAGGGCCCTGGCCGCGCCACCCCTACGTGTGGGGCCCTGGTGGTCCCCCCTCCTACTCTCCTTCGGATCTCTGGAAGCTTCCGGGTAAAATAAGACTTCAGGAACTTGTTTCGTCCAATTCCGAGAATATTTCCTGTGTATCACTTCTGAAACACAAAAACAGCAGAAAACAGGAAACTGGCACTATGGCAACTCGTTAATAGGTTAGTTCCGGAAAATGCATAAAAGTGCCACGAAGTGTAACAAAACAATAGGCAAATGGTGTAAAAACAAGCATGGAGCATCAAAAATTATAGATACGTTGGAGACGTATCAAAAGCCCTGCATCTTCATAGCTAGTAGCTCATGGACTAGGAAGTGGTTTTTGGAAAGGGAAACTTCATATCTCTATATTTCCTTTTCCATTATTATTTCTCTAGGTTGTAGGTAACATAACAAGACTCCATGGGAAGGTTCCACCATGTTTTGAATTATTATGAATTAAAATAAACCCAAAACTATATTTTTTGAGTTTAGTCACTAAGAGGGGGAAAAGTGAGGAAACCTCAAGCGATGAACTATAGCTAGTAGCTCATGGACTAGGAACTTATTCAAGCAAATAACACATACATTATTGTGATTATTCAACATACAAACTTGGGAACGTCACACTAGTTCGAATTCAATACAAAGGGATCCCCAATACAAATTGTTCATACAAATTCAAATTAATTGTTCAAAATAAAATCTTTCTCTTGCTCCTGGTGTGACTCGCTGGGTCCACCACCTTACTCCGGGTAACCCTAACAGGGATATTACCGGTGTCTACCTTCCTTTTGCCATCTTTCTTGTTCTTCTTCTTCTTCTTCTCTTCGGGTTGTGCCAAGACCGAGACAACCATATCATACGAAGCTTGTGCTCTTTCTTCTAATGCATTTTCTTCCCTTGCTTCTACAATCTGCTCTTGATCCATCGGTTCACCCAGCTCTCGATCCATTGCTTCACTCAGCTGTCTATCCATTGCTTCAACGGCCTCTCGATCCATCTGTTCTCTCTGCTCTCGATCCATCGGTTCAAGCAGCTCTCGATCCATCTGTTCAAGCAGCTCTCGTTCCGTCGGTTCAAGCAGCTCTCGATTCATCGGTTCAAGCAGCTCTTGATCCATCGGTTCAAGCAGCTCTCGATCCATCGGTTCAATCAGCTCTCGATCCATTTCTTCAATCTCCTCATGTTGAATTGTTGCTTCATTCTCCTCTGCATTTGCTGCTCCCGCCTGATCTTCCATTCCAAAAGCTGGGTCAACTGGATTTTTACAAAGCCTAGCAATGTGTCCAAGGGTTCCACAACGTTTGCACTTACGTCGTCAAATCGGTGGACCACCCTCTGCACTAGCTCTGATCCTATTCTTCCTTGGCCTACCTGCCGGTCTAGTCAAAACTAGAGAGTACAGTTTGAAACCTGGATTGACTTTCATCCATTGGTCTTTTCCCAACAAGGTAGGAATATTCATAGCATATGCAGCCCTAAATTTGGCAACAGAGAAATACTCTGACACATACTGATCAACTTCACCTTCTGCACCCGCTATAACACTCATGAAAAACAATGCGTGTATGCAGGGTATCCCACGGATCTGCCATCGCCTACAATGGCATGTCCTATCAACCAAACTCACTGGATACCTCCACTGCCTGTTTTTACTGTCAGTGTAGGTTATCTCAGCCTCCATTCCTTTTCTGATGCATTTCATCTTCAATTGTTTTGCCCTGGCATGCAAAGACTTAATCAAAGATGGAAGCATGAGATGGCCAACATATTTTGTGGCTGCAATTCTTTGACGCAGATCGATCTTTATCATGATCATCTGCCTAATCTTATCAAATATTTGCCACAGCATAAGCCCTTTCAATGACTTGACCTTTGCATTGAAACTCTCTGCAAGGTTACTTGTTACATAGTCTACCTTGCAAATTTCATTGAATTGGCTTCTGGACCACACCCTACCATGATGTTCATCCAAGTACTCCTTCGCCCCAGGTTTTTGTTTATACAACACTTCCAAATGAAACAGATGCTTCCTACTGCTGCATGTGTATGCAGCTGGCCATAGGTTGTCAGTATAAACTTTACCCTTGAATTTCTTTGTAAAATTCTGTACCAAGTGTCGCATACATTCCCTATACTCCACTCCAGGGAATACTGCTTCTACTGCACTCTCCAAACCTTTGCAAGCGTCTGTGTGGATAGTAAGTCCTGGTGGATGACATATAAGGTCGCGCAAATTCTGCAGAAACCAAGTCCAACTTTCCTCTGACTCAACCTCCAAAACTCCATAAGCAACAGGGACCATCCAATTGTGTCCATCAATTGCAGTAGCAGCAACTAGCTGTCCTTTAAACCTGCCATGAAGAGCTGTTGCATCCACGGCCAAATAAGGCCTGCAACCGTCCAGAAAGCCTTTCCAGCAAGCTTTGAAACAAACAAAAGCCCTTCTGAAACATTCCTTCTGCATTATGCTCCCGCTTTTTAATTTGTAGGGAACTGTATGCTTGTCTATCGCTACAACACTGCCTGGACTAGCCATCTCCACTTTAGCTTTGAAAGTGTAAAGCAACTAAAAGCTTTCATTCCATGGACCATTGATCCTGTCAAGAGCCATTTCCTTTGCATAGAACATCCTCATGTAAGGTATGTTTATATTAAACTTATCAGATATCAATTTTATGAGTGCTGTTGGACCAAGTGTTGGAGTTTCTCTCAGCCAATCTATGATTGCATCTGCCAACCACCTAGTCTTCGCTAGCTTTGATTTCTCCTCTGGCGCTCCCGCTCGAGGTGGACAAGTATGGTCGATTGAGTTCTTCTTTATCTGAAACATAATTATAAGGGATGTCAGTAACAGTTAACAAATTTTGCACCGTGATCTAAAATACACAAGTGGTTGGCGTAGTATCTGAACCACGGTGCTTCTGAGCATTGTGGATGCATGCAGCCTCCACCTACACCTCTTGTATGGGCACTTAACTGTGAACCTACCTGGCTCACTTTTAATAACCTCATAATCATTCTTGGTGAGAATGCAATATGTAGTAATTGCATTACGGCAGTCCATCATCGTTTGAAATACGGTGCCTTCTGCAAGCTGAGGATCCTCCCTATTCCACTCAATTGTTGGCAAGTCATCACCTTTGTAATCGGCTAAAACAAGGCTGTCATTGTTCTCATCCTTCTCTTCATCATCAGTGTCATCAAATCTGGCACCTTGTGCAATATCTTCCATGTATTGATCCTCCATTGCCTGCTTACTGCATCGATCTACCAATTCAGGAAACATCAACTCATCCTCATCATCTTGAGGAGACGGATCCTCAATCTCTGCATCGTCCTCCACATCGACCGCGGGAACGATCTGGCTACCACTAGCACTGGGGACAGATGGTGCTGCTGTGGACCTACAAGGAGCGGGGCGGTGCACACGATTAGCAGAGGCAGCAACACTAGAGAGACATGATGCCCGACCACCTGATGATGCCCCAACACCAGATGATGCCTGGACCCTGTCCACATGGATACAAATTTTACCGACACGGCAAGAATCATTTAAAGCAAAAAGCATTCCCAGATCCTCATCGGAAATTAGTGGAACATATCTTCCCAGATCATTTAAAGCAAATATTGGAAATCAACTGAATCACCAGCGCCCCAGGGGTACTGAGCGCAGATGTTATCTTTTAAATCCCTCAACGAGATGGTAGTTGCAACCACTGCTGGGATGTAAAATCCGCTCACATTGCATTCAGAATCACGCAAAAAGCTAGTATCCATCCTAACCACCAGCCAAAAAGCCAGCGCTAGATCAATCCTATTCAAAAAGCAACACAGTTAGTTGAGTGATGTCTACGCACTTCTATTCTTGTAGACACTTGTTGGGCCTCCAAGTGCAGAGGTTTGTAGAACAGCAGCAAGTTTCCCTTAAGTGGATCACCCAAGGTTTATCGAACTCAGGGAGGTTAGAGGTCAAAGCTATCCCTCTCAAGCAACCCTGCAATTACGATACAGAAAGTCTCTTGTGTCCCCAACACACCCAATACACTTGTCAGATGTATAGGTGCACTAGTTCGGCGAAGAGATAGTGAAATACAAGTGGTATAGATGATTATAAGTAGCAAACGTGATGTGAAATAAATATCGCTGTGAGCAAACAAGTAACAACATAGCAAGTAAACGGTGTGCAATGCTTGGAAACAAGGCCTAGGGATCATACTTTCACTAGTGGACACACTCCCAACAATATAACATGACTGAACAAGTAACTTCTCTTTGCTAAGGCACTCTGAATTACTCTCCTATTGAATAACACTAATCATTGTGTAGTGGCTACAGAAGCACCCCTTAAAGTTCATCAAGTACTTGACAAACACCACTCATAGAGATATCCAAATCAAATCACAATTCAAGATAGAAATCATTGCAACTTAAACCAAGTACTAACACGGTGCACACACTGTCAACATTACACCATGAAAGGAGGAATAGATCACTCAAACTATCATAGCAATAATTATTCTCATAATCCACAAGAGATCACAATCATAGCCTAAACCAAGTACCACCATGATCCACGCACTGTCACCGTTACACCATGGCAGGAGGAATAGATTACTTTAATAATCACCACTAGAGTACACTAAATATTTGAATAATAACATGTACTTGTTCAACATGATACAAAGCTCACGATCACATAAAGATCACATCATGGGAGAGAGAGGTGAACCACATAGCTACCGGTAGAGCCCTTAGCCCCGGGGATGAACTACTCCCTCCTCATCATAGGAGACAGCAAGGTTGATGGAGATGGCAGTGAGGTCGATGGAGACGGCGGAGACGGCGATGGAGACCGATGGAGATGGCTCCGGGGGCACTTCCCCGTCCCGGCAGGGTGCCGGAACAGAGACTTCTGTCCCCCGAAATTCGTCGGTGGTGGCGGCGGAGCTGCGGAACTGCTTCTGGAAAATTGCCGAATCCTTTAGGGTTTTCCGTCCCGAGGCTTTATATAGGCGAAGGGGCGATGTCAGGGGGTGGACCAGGCGCCCACACACGGGCCCCGCGCGGCCAAGGGGGTGGCCGCGCCAGGCATGTGTCTGGGGCCCTGGTGGCCCCCCTCTGACACCTCTTCGGATGTCTGGAAGCTTCCCCTTGATTTAAAACTTCAGGAACTTGTTTCGTCCAATTCCGAGAATATTTCCTGTGTATCACTTCTGAAACACAAAAACAGCAGAAAACAGGAAACTGGCACTGTGGCACTTGTTAATAGGTTAGTTCCAGAAAATGCATAAAAGTGCCACTAAGTGTAACGAAACAATAGGCAAATGGTGTAAAAACACGCATGGAGCATCAAAAATTATAGATACGTTTGAGACGTATCAAGCATCCCCAAGCTTAACTCCTGCTCGTCCTCGAGTAGGTAAGTGATAACAAAGAATAATTTTTGAGGTGACATGCACCTACACAATCTTGATCATATATGTAAGCATTGGTGAGCTGGGATCAATAGAACTTAAAACATGGGCATGAAAGATATAATCATGACAATAAGAACTTAGCAACCATGTTGTAAACATGCAAATGAACACAAACAAAAGATCATGATAATGAAACAATGAAAGTCAAACGTGTGTTCAAATCATAAGGAAAAACATACAAATAGTTTTCAGCTTGTCCTTCATGGAGAGCAAAACATAAATGCATAGGACACCTCAAAGTTTAAGAGGGCGACTAGATACAAATAATTTAAGAACAAGTGAAACCAACAATATGAGTCAATCAATGAACCTTGGGACAATGCATATCACACTAAGAATGACAACTATGCTCTCTTAATGGTGCATAAAGAAAGAAGGTGGTGACTCAACATAAAAGTAAAAGAAAGGCCCTTCCCAGAGGGAAGCAGTGATTGCAAGTTTTATAACCTTCAAAAATTATGGTACTTACCGGCTTTGAGCTCTCATTGCCCCCATCATAAGCATCTTGAATGGTTAAAGTTAATGCGAGAATAATTATGATGCATATGCTTGACAAATCATAAGTTGAAAACCTCGTGTCCCGTGAATACAAGTACCCAAACCATGCTAGTTTACTTAGAGTCCCAAGCAAGGCTCTTGTCATTGTAAGTATATGCATATCATTGAGAACCGCCAATGGGGTACCTCCGTGCCCGATGACATGGAACAAGCCCACACCAAAATGACAGGACAAGCAGACAATGAACACCTCGACATCTCTTTTATTTGCTATATTGTTTAGCTTTTATTGTGAGATGCGTCGTCGAATGTTCACCATGGGTATGCTGCAAATTTCCACCATGAATTATGCATGGCTTAGATTGGCGGCCCGGCGTTTCCCTAACACATATAAAAACTCCATGATCCTCACAAGATTCCCAATTCATTTCACACAGCGGGCATCCATAAACAAAAGATCACGATATCAACTCAAAAAGAAGTGCAATGTTGAAAGCTTGCCCCATGACGGCATGGCTGGGCTAGAATCCAACTTACAACTTGCAAGCATAACAACTCAGCATAAAAGACCACAATGTCAAATTTTTAGAACAGGAAAAAGTAAAGTGTGCCTTCCGGTTTGTGAGAGCTTTACTGACCGAATTTCGCATAACACTGGTAAGAGTTTAATTTGAAGAGAAAATAAAAGCAAGTCAAATTTACTTGGAATAGCAAATTGCTAATAGGTATGTATGGTGGACACAATGGAAAACTTGGCTTTTAGGAGTTGGATGCATGAGTAGAGCTCATACTCAGTACAAGGCGAGGGCTAGCAAAAGACTGGGAGCGACCAACTAAGAGAGCAATAATGGCCATAATCATGCAAAGCGACAAAGCGACATTAAAAGAAGCATACGATGGCATCAAAAGTCAAAAACTAAATGATCATGAAGGCTAATGGCGACTTTGGAAGAGTCTAACATGTGTGAGCATGCGCCAAGTCAACCCAAATAAAGCATCAAGGAGAAAACCAAAATAATGCTTCCATATAATAAAAACAACGCATGATTTTTTCAAAGGCTCATTAAGCAATCTCAGTTATTTGAGACAAGTCATGCTACAGCAAAACCACTAAGCATACTATCAAAAATACATCAAGCATGACATGAAAAAGCCTAAGCCGCAGTCTACACGAGCTCCTTCTTGTACCACTATTTTGCACAAAGCTTTTTCTCTTTTCCAACACCATTTGAAATTTTTAAAGACACCTCTTTTGATGAAAACCAATAAAGATCAGAGGCACAAATACACCTTGATGAAAAGATATGACAAGGTCTGAACGCAAATCAAGGTGAAAACAAAAACCGAAAGCAGTAGCAGAAAAAGAAGAACACTCGGTGAACGATAAAAGTGAAAACTAGAGTGTTCTCGGCAAATGAAAAGCGAGTTCATCTCCTCCAAAACATGATGTGATCTAAACATTTATTGCAGCAAACAAACAAACTAAACCAACTAAGAAAACTAAAACAACTGACGCTCCAAGAAAAACACATAGTGCATGAAGCAATAAAAATATAGTGTTTTGAAAGGTGACCTGATTTTTGCCGATGAAGAAGGGGTGCCTCGGGGGCATCCCCAAGCTTTGATGCTTGTACTTTTGGATATTTCTTGGGGTGATGCATGGGCATCTCCAAGCTTGAGCTTTTGTCCATTCTTCAACTCATCTCATCATTCTCCAATCCCTACACTTGAAAACTTCCTTCATACAAAACTAAACACAATTCTATTAGCAACATTAGTGTAAGTATAAAATATATTCAACCTCTTTTAGCTTCAGGTTTCAACCCAAAACTACCACATATAAAGCATATACTACTGTAGCAACTTCCCTAAAAGTTCCATAATCAAAAGAACTCAAAAAGAAAGCGATAAAGCGGCAAACACAAATATTGGCAGAAATCTGTCAAAACTGAACAGCTGACAAAGGTCGAATTTTTGAGGGATTTTCTGTTGCTCAAATCAAAAAGTGTTCAACTAATGAAAGTTTGGATATAACCTGGGGCATATGCACAAGAAATCTCAGGTCCAAAAGATAAACAGAGAATTTTCACGAATTTTTACGGTGCAGCACCGAAAACAGTTTCAGGACAGCAACATCCCCAAATCTTTACCTCACTCAAATTAGAGGCTTCTCTTGGTACAAAAACGAAATAAACAAGATAAGGAGCGGTCATTACAGTAGTAATGACTTCCAAGACTCAAATAAAAGAAAAAGTACTGAAAATAAACAATGGGTTATCTCCCAAGAGTGCTTTTCTTTAACGCCTTTGAGCTAGGCGCAGAAAATTGCGAAGATGCTCATGTGGGCGCCATATAAGAGCTTGAGGCAAATGCGCCATATAGGAACTTAAAGCAATAGAAAGCATCAAAAAGCAAATTTGAAAGACATTTATATCTGAACCACTTCCTATGCATAGGAATCTTGTAAGAAAATAAATCAACAAGGCACATAGTAGCAAGCATGGATAGATAAAACAAGTGCCACTTCAAGATTTGCAACATAAAGAGGGGAAACTTAATATTGTTGAGATCCATCAAACCATGTTTCCCTCTCTCATAATAACTTTCAGTAGCATCATGAATAGAACTAACAATATAACTATCACATAAAACATCCCTATCATGAGCCACATGCATAAAAGAATTAATACTCACCACAGGAACAATAGTAGTAGGAGCAGATTTAACAGAATAATTATTCTCATCACCATAATCATCATAAATAGGAGGCATATTGTAATCATACCTAATTTTATCCTCAATAGTAGGTGAACTGAAAATATTATACTCATCATCATAGCCATCATAAACTAGAGGTTTAGTATCATCACAAGCTAGAGAGCAACTATTTCGCAAAGCATATTCTTCAAACATATCATCATAAGAAGGAACATCACATATGGGAGATAAAATATCATCAGAGCAAACTTTCTCCACTAAAGCTGGGGAACTAAAAATATCATGCTTAACAAAACCAGCTTCCCCAAGCTTAGACTTTTCTATAGCATTATCAAGAACGGTGTTCAAAGCATTCATACTAACTACACTCTTAGCATGCAAATTAAGCTCCAAAGGTTTTTCAATTTTCTCTTCAAACACGTCATATCTAAACTCAGGAAAAAGACTACAGAACTCATTATTTTCCATTAAGCCTAACTAGTGAAAATAAAAACAAGAAACAAAAAGATGTAATTGCAGAATCTAAAGGAAATAACTCCGAGCACTCACACAGGAGGATGCGAGTACCTTTTACCTTACCTCCCCGGCAACGGCGCCAGAAAAGAGCTTGATGTCTACGCACTTCTATTCTTGTAGACACTTGTTGGGCCTCCAAGTGCAGAGGTTTGTAGAACAGCAGCAAGTTTCCCTTAAGTGGATCACCCAAGGTGTATCGAACTCAGGGAGGTTAGAGGTCAAAGCTATCCCTCTCAAGCAACCCTGCAATTACGATACAGAAAGTCTCTTGTGTCCCCAACACACCCAATACACTTGTCAGATGTATAGGTGCACTAGTTCGGCGAAGAGATAGTGAAATACAAGTGGTATAGATGATTATAAGTAGCAAACGTGATGTGAAATAAATATCGCTGCGAGCAAACAAGTAACAACATAGCAAGTAAACGGTGTGCAATGCTTGGAAACAAGGCCTAGGGATCATACTTTCACTAGTGGACACACTCCCAACAATATAACATGACTGAACAAGTAACTTCTCTTTGCTAAGGCACTCTGAATTACTCTCCTATTGAATAACACTAATCATTGTGTAGTGGCTACAGAAGCACCCCTTAAAGTTCATCAAGTACTTGACAAACACCACTCATAGAGATATCCAAATCAAATCACAATTCAAGATAGAAATCATTGCAACTTAAACCAAGTACTAACACGGTGCACACACTGTCAACATTACACCATGAAAGGAGGAATAGATCACTCAAACTATCATAGCAATAATTATTCTCATAATCCACAAGAGATCACAATCATAGCCTAAACCAAGTACCACCATGATCCACGCACTGTCACCGTTACACCATGGCAGGAGGAATAGATTACTTTAATAATCACCACTAGAGTACACTAAATATCTGAATAATAACATGTACTTGTTCAACATGATACAAAGCTCACGATCACATAAAGATCACATCATGGGAGAGAGAGGTGAACCACATAGCTACCGGTAGAACCCTTAGCCCCAGGGATGAACTACTCCCTCCTCATCATAGGAGACAGCAAGGTTGATGGAGATGGCGGTGAGGTCGATGGAGACGGCGGAGACGGCGATGGAGACCGATGGAGATGGCTCCGGGGGCACTTCCCCGTCCCGGCAGGGTGCCGGAACAGAGACTTCTGTCCCCCGAAATTCGTCAGTGGTGGCGGCGGAGCTGCGGAACTGCTTCTGGAAAATTGCCGAATCCTTTAGGGTTTTCCGTCCCGAGGCTTTATATAGGCGAAGGGGCGATGTCAGGGGGTGGACCAGGCGCCCACACACGGGCCCCGCGCGGCCAAGGGGGTGGCCGTGCCAGGCATGTGTCTGGGGCCCTGGTGGCCCCCCTCTGACACCTCTTCGGATGTCTGGAAGCTTCCCCTTGATTTAAAACTTCAGGAACTTGTTTCGTCCAATTCCGAGAATATTTCCTGTGTATCACTTCTGAAACACAAAAACAGCAGAAAACAGGAAACTGGCACTGTGGCACTTGTTAATAGGTTAGTTCCAGAAAATGCATAAAAGTGCCACTAAGTGTAACGAAACAATAGGCAAATGGTGTAAAAACAAGCATGGAGCATCAAAAATTATAGATACGTTTGAGACGTATCATTGAGCAACAACGATTCGCGCTCAAAAACTGCCTACTCTTAATTCACATAGGCAGACGATGCTTACCCAGATGGAATCCATGCGTTAGATCCCTCCGATTCCCAAACTTCTCCGCCGTTGAGGGGCATAATCGGCACACCAGACGGATGTACAAAATCTACCACCATAGGGGTAGATCTAGTGGAGGCGGAGCCCTCTCCGCCTCCTGGGGGTGGTGGTGGGGGCGGGGGCGGACGACGCCATAAGGTAGGAGGGCAGGACGGCATGGCGGCGGAGGGGCGGTGTGTGAGCTCTTCCAGTCTCGGGCGGAGGGGAAAGCTTTGGGTGAGTGACAGACCGCCAGTCCGACGTGTCTCATTGGGTCAAAAGTCAACACAATTCAAAAGCAACGGTCCATTCACAACCACCGCGGCTCCCTAGCCGTCACTGGTAACGGTCTAAGGCCTCTGACCAGAACGCAACCCTCCCGTCCGAGCGTCTGCGAGGGGTTTCAAACTAGAGCGAGGGGAAAACTGAGGAAAAGTTAAGCGGCTGGGGAAAACTGAGTACAACTAACGAACCAGGGGCGCGAAAATAGAAAACCCTATTATTAAATGAGTTACTATGTGACGGATGAAGGAAGAAAAATTTATTTGAGCCTATACTCGAAACACGTTTTCGACTATAGCCTCGGGGGCTACTCCCATCTGGAGCGCTGGTCGCACACCCGACGGAATTCTTCAATTCCTGAGAGAGTAAAGGAGGCCGAAAGAATATTTGAATAGTGCAATTACTACCATCGGGAGGGAATTTATATTAGTCAAGGTTGGACAACCCGAAGATTTTCAGAGCTGAAACAGTCAAACAAGGCTGCGACATATGATTCTCGAGTTGCGTCATCGCGACAAAACTCGAATGCCATGATTAAAACATATCGTGAAGGTAAGACCCCAGGATCCGTCCTGTGTGGCCTGGTATACGCACATGGATGCGCTCTGCTAGTAATTATCCGTGTCTATGATGCAAAGAAAATCATGTTGGACGCTCTAGGTACCCTGAGAACCACTGGAACTCATTCTTTGTAAGACCTAAATGCGGCAAAGGAATGGGTTTGACCAGTTTTCCGGATTCAAGTCCAAGGGGATTGAATTTGAAGTAGGTGAGAAGTGTCTGCTCCGGTAGTTAACTGGCCTCTTGATCCGTCAGAGTTGTCAGGCTTGTTCATCAAAACCCCTTGCGAGATAATATAATGAAAGATGTTTATTTTTTAGTACAGGAAGAAGAAGAAGTCGAAAGATTGATCAAGTCGAAGATATAAAGATTTGAGATTCAACCTGAATCTACAATTCTGGTAGAATCTCGAGGGCTACTGACAAGGGTATTGATAATAGAGCCCGTTACTTGAGTACCCCTGAGGCCCGTTAAGCTAGGCCGAAGTGTAATCCTAGTCGAAATACGAGTTCATGTCGTATATCGATATTTTAATATGTATCAGACCCCTCCCATTCCTTGAGACCTGGCCACCTATATATAGGGGCCAGGAGAGGAAGGTGAGGGACAGATTGAAAAGCAAGCCAAGTTTACCACCACGTTTACTTTCGATACGCACCTTGTTTGACTAATTTACCTTTGAGTTCATCCGACGCCCTACTCCCCCGATCCTAATTCCTTCATATTGGACATTTGTCGAGTTAACCCTCATCACACAGTCTAAACAATCTCCCATTTGTACGACTATAGGCATGAAACTTTTTTCTCTTTTCCAACACCAATCAACCTTTTTGAATCGACTCTTAGAGATGAAAACCAACATAGACCAGAGGTCTAAATACACCTTGCTTCAAAGAAATAACAAGTTCTCAACAAAAATCAAGGAGAAAAACAAAAGCTAAACGCAGTACTAGAAAAAGTGAACACTCATTGAATGAAAAGAGTGAAAACTAGTGTTCTTGGCAATGAAAAACGGAGTATATCTCTCTCCAAAACAAACATGATGTGATCCAACCATTTATTACAGAAAACAAAACAAAAGAAAACTGAAAGCGAAAGTAAAGACGCGCCAAGAAAAACGCATAGCATATGAAGCAATAAAAATATAGTGTCTTGAAAGGTAACCTGATATTTGTCGATGAAGAAGGGGTGCCTCGGGGCATCCCAAGCTTTGATGCTTGTACTTCTTGGATATTTCTTGGGGTGACATGGGGCATCCCCAAGCTTGAGCTTTTGTCCATACTTTATCTCATCTCATCATTCTCCTTTCCCTACACTTGAAAACTTCCTTCATACAAAACTTCACACAATTCTTATTAGCAACATTAGTGTATGCGAGATAGTAGATCCACTCTTTGGTTAAGTTTCAACTCAAGTATTACACCCATTAATGAATAAGATACTGTAGCAACTCCCTCAAAAGTTTCGTGAGAAAAAGAACTCAAAAAGAAAGCGATCGAGAGGCAAACACAAATTGTGGCAGAAATCTATCAAAACAGAACAGCTGGCAAATATCGGTTTTTCTGAGGATCTTCTGTTGCTCAAATAAAAAAGTGCAAAACTAATGAAAGTTTGGCAATAACCTGGGACATGTGGACAAGAAATCGCAGATCAAAAAGACATTCTGAGAATTTTCACGAATTTTTACAGTACAGCGCATAAATCTGTTTCAGGACATCAACTTCCCCAAATCTTACCTTCCTTCAATTAGAGGTTCTTCTTAGCACAAAAACGAAATAAAAATGATAATGAGAGGTCATTATAGTAGTAATAACTTCCAAGACTCAACTAAAATAAAAAGTACTGAAAAGAAAACATTGGGTTATCTCCCAAGAGTGCTTTTCTTTAACGCCTTTGAGCTAGGCGTAGTAATTTGAGAAGATGCTCACATAAGCGCCAGAAAGAACTTGAAGCAAGAGAGAGCATCAAAAAGCAAATACAAAACAAATTTAAATCTAAACCACTTCCTATGAAAAAGAGTCTTGTAAAGAGACAAGTCATGAAAGAACAAACCAACAAGCATAGGAAGGCAAAATAAGTGCAACTTTAAGAATTCCAACAAAAAGAGGGGAAACTTAATATTACTGATATGCATAAAACCATGTTTCCCTCTCTCATAATATCTTTTAGTAGCATCATGAATAGAATTAACAATATAACTATCACATAAAACATTCTTATCATAAGCCATATGCACAAAAGAATTAATACTCCCCACATGAACATAGTCATTCTTAGAAATCGTAGTAGGAGCACATTCAACAAAATAGCTATCTTCCGGAGTGCGTTCAGTTGTAAACACATCATCATTGGAAGAAACATGGATAGCACTAATGGTACAATAATTATTAACATCAACATTTTTAGAATTGGTACCAAAGAGATTTTCAATATCAAAAGTAGTGTGCTTTTCCCAATCATGATCACTACTATAGGTAAAAGGCATAGGAACATCATCGAGTTCAGACTCATCAGCAAAAACTATAATAGGAGCAACATGCTTAGGGGAAGATACCGTTTCTTCTCTCCTTTTACTCCTCCTTTTCTTCTTCTTCTTCCCTTCTTTAGGAGGGAGAGGCTTGAAAGGAAGCTTCTCCACATACCCTGGTTTATTGATAGAAAGGATAGAAGAAATTTTGGATGATTCCTCCTTCTCATTAGTAAGAAAAAAACACATATGAGTCCTGTCATATTTTGGTAAAGCATCATCTTTTATAACATTTTGTATGTAAGTATTTGTGTGGCAATTATCAACACAATAAAGATGACAACCATGCAGGATACTATTTATATTAAAAGCACTCATATCTACCAAAGAAGTTTTTCTCGATAAATCTTCACACCCCAAAATAAAGTAAGCTCATCATGCTGATTGGGAGTGATCATGTGATCACAGTAAAAACTTGCAGTACCCATTAGATTAGAAAGGCTACTATCATAGCTTGAGCATTGGAAATTAAAATGACCCACTTTATAGCAAAGTTCACAAATAAAAGGATAGAGGGTACAAACCTTTTCACCAAGCTCATTTAGAGCCTTGTCCCACATTCTAGTTTCTTCACTCCTGTGGTGGATACAATAATCTTCTTTGATGTGATTTTTTTCACAAGGTCTAAGTGCTCTACAAAAATTAACATGCTTATAAGAAATAGTACTTTTAGAAGTTTGAGCATGTTTATTGCAATCATCAATAACAATTTCACTTTCCATGCAAGTGTCTTTAAAAGGTTCATGATACACATCCCAATTTCCTTTAGGAAAATTAATATGAGAAGCAAAGGTTCTAAAGCAATCAACCATAATTTGAGGATCAAGACCATATTTAGCACTAAGCTCTTGAAAATCTGAATTTTCAGCGAAAGACTTAATGCAATCATACTCATAGTTTATACCAGATTATTTACCTTTGTCACAATCCCAATCTTTGATATTGCTTTGAATTGTTTCAAGCAGATCCCACTTGGTTTCAACCTCCTTGCTTGTGAAAGACCCCTCAAAACAGGCATCTAGATAGTCCTTGTAATGTCCTGAAAGCCTTGCATAAAAATTATTAATAACCATATTACGGGGGAGCTCATGAATGGGACATTTGAGCATTAGTGACTTCAATCTTCCCCACGCTTGGGCAATGCTTTCTCCATCATGAGGATGAAAATTAAAAATATAATTCCTATCTTTATGAATCTCACTAGAAGGATAGAATTTAGAATAAAAGAGAGGTACAATTTCCTCCCAGCCAATAGATCGGCCAACCTTCAGCATCTTATAACATTCCGCAGCTCTGCCCTTTAGTGATAAAGAGAATAGCTTCCTCTTAACCTGACTTGTTGAAATACCTGCACACTTGAACAACTCGCATAATTCATGTATAAAGAGCAAATGATCACCAGGATGGACAGTTCCATCCACTAAATAGCAGTTATTCATTGCACATTCAACAATTTTCATAGGTATTTTAAAAGGATGAGGATCATAAACATCATTAGAATTATCACATATGGGAGATAAAATATCATCAGAGCAAGTTTTCTCCACTAAAGCTGGGGAACTAAAAATATCATGCTTATCAAAACCAGCTTCCCCAAGCTTAAAATTTTCTATTGCATTAGCAATAACAATGTTCAAAGAATTCATACTAACAACATTGCTATTAGCATGCAAATAAAGCTCCAAAGGTTTTCTAATTTTCTATTCAAACACTTTATGTCCTAACTCAGGAAAAATACTATAAAGCTCTTTGTTTTCCATTAAGCCTAACTAGTGAAAATAAAAACAAGAAACAAAATGATATAATTGCAGAATCTAAAGGAAATACCTCCGAGCACTCACACATGAGGATGTGAGTGCCTTTTACCTTACCTTCCCGGCAACAGTGCCAGAAAAGAGCTTGATGTCTACACACACGTCTGTTCTTGTAGACAGTGTTGGGCCTCCAAGTGCAGAGGTTTGTAGAACAGCAGCAAGTTTCCCTTAAGTGGATCACCCAAGGTTTATCAAACTCAGGGAGAAAGAGGTCAAAGGTATCCCTCTCAAGCAACCCTGCAATTACGATACAAGAAGTCTCTTGTGTCCCCAACACACCCAATACACTTGTTAGATGTATAGGTGCACTAGTTCGGCGAAGAGATAGTGAAATACAAGTAATATGGATGATTATAAGTAGTAAATGCAATGTGAAATAAATATCACTGCGAGCAAACATGTAACAGAATTGAATGTAAACGGTGTTTCAATGCTTAGAAACAAGGCCTAGGGATCATACTTTCACTAGTGGACACTCTCAACAAAGATAACATCATTGAACACATAAATATATATCTTCACTATGCCATTCTAAACTATTCTCCGATGGATAACGAACACTAATCATGTGTAGGGCTACGAAGCACTCCTCAAAGTTTGCATTTCCCCAAACTAGATTGACCCACACTATCAACTTGAGCGCACTAGATGGTTCCAACAAACACCAACAATTCATAGAGATACTAGCCAAAGAGACACACATAATGCGCACATTGTCACCTTCACATCATGGTACAAGGTATCTCCAGAGATTACAATAATAAAGCACTAGAGTAGCATAATATATGAAGAATAGCATCTACCAATTCAACTAGATACAAAGCTCATGATCACATATAGATCACATCATGGGAGAGAGAGATGAACCACATAGCTACCGGTAGAGCCCTTAGCCCCGGGGGAGAACTACTCCCTCCTCATCATGGGAGACAGCAACGTCGATGGAGATGGCGGTGAAGTCGATGGAGACGGCAGTGGAGGCGATGGAGTCGATGGAGATGGCTCTGGGGGCACTTCCCCGTCCCGGCAGGGTTCCGGAACAGAGACTTATGTCCCCCGAAATTGGTCTTCGACGGCGGCGGTGCTGCAGAACTTTACTGGGAAAAACGCCAGACGATTTAGGGTTTTTGCGATGGAGGCTCTTTATAGGCGGAGGGGCGATATCAGAGGGCAACCAGGGCCCCACACCTGGTGGTGGCACGTCCAGGGGGGCACCCGCGCCACCCTATGGTGTGCCAGCCCCCTGGCCCTCCTCCGGCTCTCCTTCGGACTTCGTCTCGTGTCGGGGAAAATAGGAGGTTTGGGCTTCATTTCGTCCAATTCCGAGAATATTTCCTGTGTAACTTTTCTGAAACACAAAAATAGCAGAAAACAGGGAACTGGCACTGTGGCATCTCGTTAATGGGTTAGTTCGTGAAAATGCATAAAGACGCCACAAAGTGCAAACAAAACACAAAGCAATTAATGTAAAACAAGCATGGAGCATCAAAAATTATAGATACGTTTGAGACATATCACATGTTATTTATCTTTATGGAGAGACACCTCTAGTGAAATGTGGACCCCGGTCCATTCTTTTACATTTATATTACCATCTAATGCAAGCATCATTTACTTTCCGCAAGCATTATTTATTTACTTACTGCAAAAAAAAATCATCTTCCACACGATACGTTTAATCCTTTGTTTTCATGAAACCAGTGAGATTGACAACCCCACTGCAAGTTGGGGCAAAGTATCTTGGTTGTGTTGTGTGCAGGTTCCACGTTGCTGCTGGCGCTGGTAGTGTGCCCTGTCAAAAGTCAGCTAGCATCAACCTTCAAAAGTTGTTTCTTTCTCCTACTGGTCGATTAAACCTTGGTTTCTTACTGAGGAAAACTTACTGTTGTGCTCATCATACCTTCCTCTTGGGGTTCCCAACTGGTAGTCAAGACTACGCACCAACAATGATACATGTATGCTTACAATGACAAGAACTTGCTTGGGACCTAAGTCAAGTAGCATGGTTTAGGTACTCGTATTCACGGGACATGAGATTTTCAACTTATGGTTTGTCAAGCATTTAACTCATACTTGTTCTCGCATTAACCTTAACCACTCAAGATGCCAATGATAGGGGCAATGAGAGCTCAAAGCTAATTAGTACCATAATTTTTGGAAGCTTTATAAAACTTGAAATCCCTACTTCCCTCTGCAAAGGGCCTTTCTTTTACTTGTATGTTGAGTCTTCATCTTCTATCTTTATGCACCAATTAAGAGAGCATAGTTGTCATTCTGAGTATAATGTGCATAGTCCCAAAATTTATTATTGATTGATTCATGATTATGGTATTGCTTGTTCTCAAATTATTTGTATCTAGTCACTCTTTTGAACTTTGAAGGTGTCCTATGCATTTATGTTTTGCTATTCCATGAGGGACAAGCTGAATACCATGGTGGTGCGGCCTTGATGTAGGAGTTTTGTAGATGACCACCCAGTTGGAAACCCAAGAGAAGGTGTGATGAGCACAGTAGCAAGTCTTCCCTCAGTATGAAACCAAGGTTTATCGAACCAGTAGGAGAAAGAACCAAACTTCAGAAGGTTGATGCTCGCTAGCTTCGCGACAGCTCTGGACAATTTGTGTGACGCCTCGTCCAGGGCGTAGCTTTGCACCAGCAGCAACGTGGAACCTGCACACAACACAACCAAGTACTTTGTCCCAACTTACAGTGAGGTTGTCAATCTCACCAGTTTGCTGTAAACAAAGGATTGAGCGTATCGAGTGGCAAAAGATAGTAGTTTGCAAGAATGTAAATAAAACAGGTAAAAGGTAAATGGTAATATTAATGTAAAAGAATGGACTGGGGTCCATAGCTCACTAGTGGTGTCTCTCCATAAGATAAATAACATGCTGGGTAAACAAATTACAGTTGGGCAATTGATAGAATAAAGAAAGCGTACAAATGTCATGAGGATCACCATGAGATTCACTTGGGCATTACAATATAATACATAGACCGTAATCCAACTGCATCTATGACTAATAATCCACCCTCCGGATGTCGTCCGAGCAACCATTGGGTATTAAGTTGCAATCAACAGATTATCGCCTTAAGCAAAGTGTGTAATGTAAACAATACAAATGTCCTTGAAAACAAGATTGTTGTTTTCTCCCTAGTAGCAACAGCACATCTAGAACTTTAGAGGCTTCTGTCACTCCCCCAAGTTACTAGAGGCATGAACCCACTATCAAGCATAAATACTCCATCTTGGAGTCACTAGCATCTACTTGGCCAAGATATCTACTAGCAACGGAGAGCATGCAAAATCATAAACAACATAGAGATAACATAAAGATGATAAATCAACAATTCAACTTGACAAAGTACCAATATTCATCGGATCCCAACAAACACAACATGTAGAATTACACAATGATGATCTTGATCATGATAGGCAGCTCACAAGATCTAAACATGAAGCACATGGAGGAGATGACAACCATCTAGCTACTGCTATGGACCCGTAGTCCAAGGTAGACTACTCACACATCACTCCAAAGGCAGGCATGGTGATGAAGAAGGCCTCCGACGGTGATTCCCCTCTCCGACAGGGTGCCGGGAAGAGCTTCTGGACCCTCCCGATCTCGCGTCGATGACGGCGGCGGCTTGCAGTAGGTTTCGTGGAAAATTGATCGGGTCTTTTAGGTTTTCCCGTCGAGGGGAATATATAGGCGGAAGGGAGATGTCAGGAAGTGGACCAGGGGCCCACACCACAACCCGGCGTGGCCAGGGGGTGGCCCGCGCCATGGGGTGGTGCGGCCGCCTCATGGCACCCCTCTGTCTCTGCTTTGGACTCCGTGATGCTTTGGGAAAAATAGGAATTCTGGCTCTTGTTTCATCCAATTCCGAGAATATTTCCTGTGTAGCTTTTCTGAAACACCAAAATAGCAGAAACAGGGAACTGGCACTGTGGCGTCTCGTTAATAGGTTAGTTCTGGAAAATGCATAAAAACGTCATGAAGTGTAAGAAAACACAAAGCACATGGTGTATAAACAAGCATAGAGCATAAAAAATTATAGATATGTTTGAGACGTATCAAGCATCCCCAAGCTTAACTCCTGCTCGTCCTCGAGTAGGTAAGTGATAACAAAACAATAATTTTTGAGGTGGCATGCACCATCACAATCTTGATCAACGATGTAAAGCATTGAGTGCTGAAATCAAAGTACTCTAAACATGGGCATAAAAGACATAATATTGACAATAAAACTTAGCAACCATGTTATAACATGAAAAGTAACACAAACGAAAGATCGTGAGTAAGGAGGCATTGAAAGTCAAGTGTGTGTTTCGAGCATATAGAAAAACATAGCAAAGTGGTTTTCAACATGTCCTTCATGGAATAGCAAAACATAAAGGGATTTCTATTTTCGTGCCCTCGGGTCCTTAGTTGTGCTCAGTTTTCCCCAGCCGCTTAGTTTTTCCTCAGTTTTGCCCAAGCCCTTGTCTGAAACTCTCACAAGGAGCTCGGACGGGAGGAATCCCGTTAAGTTGACCGTTGGTTGGTGCTGGCAAGTGGGGCCACTGTTGGTGCCCCGCAGTGGACACGCCTCCACTTATCCAGATCATCGTGGGACCCGCAACTTGTCCACGTTAGCGCGCCGGACCCACAGCTTACCCAGGTGCCCGTTGCAAAATGGGAGCCCGAGCCAGCCCCGCGCCCGTGCCCGTGCCATTGCTTCCCCCTTCTTTCCCCACGCCCCATTGTTCTTCTTCTCCGCCAGCGGCAGCCCTTCTCCGGCAGGCGGGTGATGTCTAGTTTCTCTTCGACCTCCCGTTCTTCATGGCCGCAGTATGGACCCGTGCCTTTGACAAGATGCCCTGACTGCCCACGCCAAGAGCCTCTGAAGCGGTCGATCTGTAAGACGAACGACAATGGCAACCGTGGACGTGAGTTCCTTGCATGCGAGAGCTTGCCATATAGAGAGGGGGATAAGGTTAGATCTCACTCCAATTGCTCTGTTTTCTCTCGATTTTCTTGTTATTCCCTCGAATTTGGGATTTAGGGTTCACGTTGTTGTTTTCAGATCCTGAAGAAATGCAGGTATTTTGAGTGGATCGATGTGTACGTTCAGAGGCTTAAATTGTAGGAATCAATTGGCGGTATTGGGGAGCGCAATTTGGGAGGGGGGGGGTACTTGCTGTAGAGAATGCGGCGGAGAGAGGGGCTGTCCCGATTATGCCTAATGCTCCCAATGCAGAACTGGTGGAAGTGAAGGGAGAACTGAAGAAAATGAACAAGCAGTTAAAGCAGCTGATCGAGTTGAAGAAGCAAGCTATTCTGATGGCTGGTTGTTGTTTTTTGTTATATAATTGCGATCGGATTCTTATCATTGCTCGTCAAGCGCTAGAAGTTGTTACAAGGGATGATCGAGCGTGTGCATTCACCGAAATTACCAAAAAAAAATAAGTGTTAGGGAATATAGGAATGCTAAAGATAGTTGATAATTGTTAGAGGGGTGACAAATAATGCATTCACCGAAATCCCACAAATATGTATGTCTCATGTTTATACCAAAATTATACCACTTTTGGGACATTTCAAATAACCAAAACTATATCCCAAACTATATTCCCTAAAAGAAAAGGAATGCTAAATAAAGTTGATAATTGTTAGAGGGGTGATAAATAATCCATTCACTGAAATCCCACAAATATGCCAAATATGTATGTCTCATGTTTCTACCAAAATTATACCATTTTTGGGCCGTTTCAAATTGCCAAAACTATATTCCCTAAAAGAAAAGGAATGCTAAAGATAGTTGATAAATGTTAGAGGGGCGATGAATAATTCATTCACCGAAATGCCCCAAATATGCCAAACATGTATGTCTCATGTTTCTACCAAAATTATACCACTTTTGGGCCGTTTCAAATTACGAAAACTATATTCCCTAAAAGAAAAGGAATGCTAAAGATAGTTGATAATTGTTAGAGGGGTGATAAATATGTATGTCTCATGTTTCTACCAAAATTATACCACTTTTGGGCCGTTTCAAATTACCAAAACTAAATTCCCTGAAAGAAAAGGAATGCTAAAGATAGTTGTTGGGGATATACCAAATAGGTATACCAGCGACGTAGTCCTAAATCAGCAAGCCAGGGTGGCCCATCAGGGGTGGTATGGCGGATTCGCCATACCGGACGGCCCAGTTGCTGAGATTACCACGGCGGTACTGGACGCAGGCGCTTATGGCCATTCCTTAGACAAGTCCATGGCGGATCCGGAGACAGGCCCATGGCGGACCACCGACAACAGGCCCATGGCGGGCCCGGAGATAGGCCCATGGCGGGTTACCTTGCAGTACACGCATAGGATTTAGTCTAGGACTCCAAGTTGTATCCGCTCCGGTACCAACGTGTAGCCCACGCCAGGCGCCTTTATAAACCCGGCGTGGAGCAGCCCTTGAGGCACGTTCTAGTCATACGGCCAATCGCATAGCGAAACAGCCAACCTCATCATTGTAATCGAGCACTTGTTGCCATATAGTGAATTATAGCAGCACGTAGGATCTCGCCACCGTCGTGGGATCTGAAGCTGGGTAAACTCGTGCTACCACCGTCCCGGATCGCTCCTCCGTGTTCACCCCCTTCCACAAACCGCCATATCCCTACCCCTATGGCAGATCTGTTGACGAAACCACGACAGTTGGCGCCCACCGTGGGGCCTAGCGCGTCTGGAGCGCGGATCCAGGCGGGATCCGCCTTTGCAGGCATCGGCGACACCGTCGCCATCGGGCGCGTCCTCTACGATTCCGGCTTCCCCATCGTCCCAGCGGATAACCTCTGGGTGCCGGCTAGAGAAGACCCTGCTCGATTCACCGTCGTTCCGATAGGAGATATCCACATCTTCATTGGAGAGACAAACCCTACCCTCGCCACAGAAACCAATTTCCGGCGGATCGGTATGGCTGAAATCCCCAAACGGACCGCTTCCGAGCTGGTACGGAGGAGGACTCATCTGACCTGGAACTTTCCAAGTTGCCCAGATCGGACCTGAAAAATAATCCCACCCAGCCCGCCCTAGAGGTAGAGGAAGTGGTGGAAGACCGCTGTGAATCCGCCATGAGTAATCTGGCGTTAGAGACACCACGGTACTGCCTTGTTGCGTTCGCAGGCATCACTTCGGGATCTACCTCCAATGGAGAAGATAGCCTAGGTGAATCCATCCTTGAGGCACTTAACAAAAGTGGTGAATCGGATGACTGGGACAGCAAGGGCTATGATTCTGACCATTACGACGCCGCCATGAGAAAAATCGAGGCGGAATTGGCGCAGCAGGCGCTTGAAGAGCAGCAAGCAGCGGCCAAGCAGGTGTTCGTAACCAACAAAGGAGATGATGCTGGGCAGACAACCGGTGATCCGCCATCTCAGGCAGCCCACGACGGAGATGCCGGCAAAGAGCAAGGTAACCCGCCACCAGCCACCGATCCCGCCACGGAACAACTTCCTGAGATCCACGGCGACCCAGGCCTCTGCAACCCGCCATCCCCGAGGACCAGCACCCAGAAGACTTCACGACCCCGCTGGATAAGGTCGTCTATGGAACTCTAGCAGATCGAATCACCCCTGACTATGTCAGAGATGTGAACGATCTCGAGAAGAAGAGGCGAGCACTCCTCAAGGAAGCAAAGCGAGTCGAGAAGATGGGCCAGCAGCTTGATGGCGACATTGCTAAAGCTCAAGACACGCTGAAGCGCGCAAGGAACATGGAGGAGAAGTATGTTACTCTCATCCAGAACCAGATAACCGAGGGAGGCGACCCGCAGCTGGTACGAAACCTTGAGTTCACCGTACCAACAGCGGAAACTCTGGCCAAGATGTACATCAAGAATCCACCATACGTGGATAAAAACCGCGATGAAGTTAGGGCTACGCCCATTGAGAATATCGTGGCTGCAAAGGAGCTATTGGAGCATAATAAGAGCCCATCAGCCCTAGAGACAGCGGTGAAACTGATGACCAAAGCATTAGTGCAGCAGGAGAAGGCTACGTCGTCACGACGGCTCGAATCTGATCCCGCCCTATGCAGGTCTAGCACTGCCTCTAAAGCTCGGGGGGCTGGCAACTATGGTACGCGCCCTGACAACGAATCTCATACCGGATCCTCAGAAATCCGAAGAAGAGAAGATCGCAACCGGGCGAACGCCATCCCAATATCCTCCGACGACAAACCAAATGGCAAAGGCCCACAGAGAAATCCATCGCCACCTCACAAGAATTACCCTGCTTACGGATACCAACAAGACAATGCTGCTCCTCGCCATAAGACCAACATGCCGCCACCAAAGTATAAGATGTTCGAAGTCCCAAAGGGAGGGATCGTCATACGCGACAATGATGGCAAGCGAGGACGAAGCCGTGACGCTGGACGCAAAGACGATCCGCCACGATGGGAAACCAGCAGAGACGGCGGATCCAAGAGAAGGGACCGATCTCGCCATGACGACGGCGCGCACCATGGCGGCGACAAGGACAAGCATCGCTCCACTCGCCACCACGATGACAAAGGGCAAGGCTCCTGCCGCCATGACGACGATCCATCTCCACGAAGAACAGAAGGAGGCCGTCGTAGCTGCAAAGATCAGTCGCAGGACAGCGAGAGTAAACGACGACGTGACCCTTCGCCATCCCCACCAGGGAGCCCCCATGGCGGTGGCGGTGGTGGCGGCGGACCAGCAAGGTCACGCAACTCTCGCAAGGATCCGCCGGACCAGAAGCCCTACGACGCCCGTACCCATCTAAACGAGATTGCCAAGTCTCAAACAGCCTTCTTCCTCGGCCCAAAGTGCTTTGGACAACGGATTCGTGATGAGCCCATCCCGCATGGGTTCAAGATCGAGAAAAATATCCGCTAGTACAATGGAGTCGATAGGCCTTTGACTTGGCTACAAGTCTACTTCAACGCAGTACAGTTTGCCGGGGGATCGCCCAATGTCGCTGTCCGCTATTCGCCCCTGATGCTATCCGGCACTGCGAGGCAGTGGATCAATGACTTGGCGGAAAACTCCATCCAAACCTGGTTCGATATGCAAACTGCATTTACCGAAAACTTCGAGGGGACTTACAAGAGACCCCATAACATTGGTGACCTCCAACGGTGCCGACGGGCCGACGATGAGACCTCCCGAACTTTCCTCGCACGATGGCTAGATATGAAGAACTCCTATGAAGGGGTTACCGACGAATCCGCCATCCTCGCGTTTATTGACAGTTTGGAGAGAGGCCAACTGCTCCGCCACCACCTGTTGCGGGAAAGGAACGAAGGGAAACTGACCCTAAATTCCATGATCACTATTGCAAGCAATTACGCGGCCGCCGCCGACGACGCCCGCGAATCTCTGAAGGCTTCCGCCATCCAGAACACTGGAAAGCGGAATAGCAGCAACAAACGAAAGAATCCGCCAGAAGAGCAGCAGGCTCCGGATACGGTGGCCACAACCTTCGCTGACAAGGGCCAAAGCAGCCAGCGCGGCAGGGGACGCGGTACTAGCAGTGGCCAGCCGCGGAGTTCTGCAACTCCCGCTTCGGCGCCATCCGCCCCTGTGTCTTATGACGAATACCGCGATATGCCATGTTTCGCCCATCGTGATGCTTCGGGAAAGTGCAATCACACCAACCGGAACTGCAAGTTTGTCAATGACCTCAAGGCGGATCAAGAAGCTGGCTTCAAGCGCAGCCGGCGTCAACGGCCTCGTGGCAAAGGGAAAGCGGACAGAGACAAGGAGTCCAGGGATGGTAGTGACATGGACGAAGACCCTGCGCCCAAACCCGCCGAAAAGGCAGAGGGTGGCACTGGCAAGGGTAACCCAATCAAGGATAAAAAAGGTGCCTTTCACACATTCCTTGGACCCCCCACGGCTAAGGCACAAAGAGCCGCTATGCGCTCCCTCAACGCCACCGTGCCAAAAATCCGCCAGTACGTCCGATGGTCTGAGGTACCGGTGCACTGGAGCCGCGATGATCATCCAGAGCACATCCCAGAGGGATATTACGCCATGGTGGTATGCCCTGTGATCCACGGCTACGAGTTCTCCAAATGCTTAATGGATGGCGGCAGCAGCTTGAACATCATGTACGTGGAAACACTGACAAAACTTGGCCTTACCAAAACCCAACTCCGCCATAGCGCGGTTACCTTCTATGGAGTGGTTCCTGGTCGCCAAGCCAAGTCCCTCGGGTCCATCACACTCAAGGTCACCTTCGGTAGTGAGGAAAATTACCGTGAAGAGCCTATAACCTTTGAAGTAGTCCCGTTCAAAAGTACATACCACGTGATCTTCGGTCGCCCTGCCTTCCACAGCTTCCATGCCAGGCCATGTTACATCTACAATCAGCTGAAGATGCCAGGCCCAGATGGCATAATCACCGTTTATGGCAGTTTCAGAAAGGCAAAGGAGTGCGAGGATGGCGAAGCCGCCTTCGCGGAGGCAGTGTTCTTCGGTGAGGAGTTCAAGGAAATCCATTCCGCTACGGACCCCGCGGAGATGCCGGCATCCAAGCAGGAGATTTCCGCCTCCCCGCCCACCTTCAAGCCTACGGTCGACACAAAACAGGTGGAACTTGTCGCTGGCGATGCCGCCAAGACCACCTCCATTGGGACAAATTTGTCCCCCAAATAGGAAAGCGCGCTCGTCGAGTTCCTCTGTGAGAATCGGGACATCTTCGCATGGCAGCCATCTGACATGACAGGTGTACTTAGGGAGCTCGCCGAGCACGCTCTGCAGATAATTCCTGGCTCGAAGCCAGTAAGACAAGCCATGAGACGCTTCGGAGATGAAAAGCGTCGCGCCATAGCAAAGGAAATTTCCAAGCTATTGAAAGCAGGTTTCATCAAGGAAGTGATCCATACTAAGTGGGTGGCAAATCCGGTGCTAGTTCCTAAGAAAAACACAAAAGT
Organism: Dactylis glomerata; assembly: GCA_007115705.1. NCBI lineage: Eukaryota > Viridiplantae > Streptophyta > Magnoliopsida > Poales > Poaceae > Dactylis > Dactylis glomerata. The sequence continues at coordinate 454,573 of QXEO01001457.1, forward strand.
TCTACGCATGTGTGTAGATTACACTGGCCTGAACAAAGCGTGTCCAAAAGACCCTTTTCCCTTGCCTCGCATTGACCAAGTCATTGACTCGATGGCGGGATCGGAGCTGCTGTGTTTCTTAGATGCCTACTCAGGATACCACCAGATCAAGATGAAAAAGTCCGTTCAGCTCGCTACGTCGTTCGTAACACCTTATGGCACATATTGCTATGTCACAATGCCATTTGGTCTGAAAAATGCAGGAGCAACGTATCAGCGCACTATGCAAAAGTGCCTGGCGGATCAAATTGGACGAAACATCCACGCATACGTGGACGACATCGCAGTTATGTCTAAGAAGCAAGATGGCCTTATAGCGGATTTGCAAGAGACCTTCAACAATCTTAGGAAGTACAACATGATGCTTAACCCCACGAAGTGCGTCTTCGGGGTGCCAGCTGGACAACTTCTAGGATTCGTCGTCTCCCACCGCGGAATAGAGGTTAACCCAGAGAAGATCAAGGCAATCCTCGACATCTCCCGGCCCATAGATCTAAAAGATGTACAGCGACTCACAGGCTGCATGGCAGCAGTGAGCAGATTCATCAGTCATCTTGGAGAGAAGGCTTTGCCACTCTACAAGCTGATGAAGAAATCAGACGAATTCGTCTGGACCGACGAGGCAGACGCTGCACTTAAGGATCTGAAGAGAGTGTTATCCACTGCACCAGTCCTAGCGGCTCCCGAAGACCAGGAACCCATGTTACTATACATGGCGGCAACTAACAGGGTGGTCAGCATCGTCATGGTGGTAGAGCGTAAGGAAGAAGCACATAAGTATGGCGTACAGCGACCAGTCTACTATGTCAGCGAGGTCCTGACGGAATCCAAGCAGCGCTACCCTCACTACCAAAAATTGGCATACGGAGTTTTCCTAGCTTCTCGCAAGTTGAGGCATTACTTCTATGACCATAAGATCACAGTGGTGAGCAAGGCCCCACTGAAGGACATCATCAACAACAGCAACGCAACAGGACGAGTTGCGAAGTGGGGCATTGAACTGGCCTCTTTCGACATCGACTATAAGCCTCGCACCGCCATCAAGTCCCAGGCTTTGGCGGAATTTATGGCGGATTGGAAGGAAGCACAGGAAACTACGCCCGTCCCAGAACCAGAGCATTGGGTGATGCACTTTGACGGGTCAAAGCTGCTACATGGCTCAGGGGCTGGAGTGACACTCAAATCTCCCAAGGGAGATGAGCTAAGCTACGTTCTCCAGATCCACTTCCCCACCACCAACAACATCGCGGAATATGAAGCTTTACTGCATGGGCTACGTGTCGCAAAGGAGATCGGCGTACAACACATCATGTGCTGTGGAGACTCTGACCTGGTTGCTCAGCAGGTGGCTGGCACATACAAAGCTCGGAACAAAGTCATGGCGGCATATAGAGACGAAGTGGATGAGATGGCCAAAAGTTTCCTCGGCTACGACATAAAACACGTATGACGAGAAGATAACATGGCGGCCGATACCTTGTCCAAACTAGGATCTAGCCGTAAGGCAGTTCCGCCAGGCGTATTCCTCGAGCATCTGCGCGTACCATCGGTAAAGATGGTGGATCCAGAAAATCCGGAACTAGCAAGCTCTCCCGTCATGGCGGTTTTGCCTAGCAATCCGCCATGGGTAGAGCCCTACCTGGAGTATCTGATGAACAAGGAGCTTCCCGATGACGAAGTCCAAAAAAGACAAATCGAGCGTAGAGCCAAAGCGTACACCATCATAGATGGCCAGCTCTACAAACAAAGCACCTCGGGAGTTTTTATGAAGTGCATATCCCAAGTGGATGGAATCGAAATACTAAGAGAGATCCACGAAGGCGAATGTGGGCATCACGCCGCCACCAGATCCCTAGTAGCTAAAGCATTCCTCCATGGATTCTACTGGCCAATAGCCAAGGTAGATGCAGATCGTATTGTGAAGCTCTGCCACGGTTGCCAGATGTACTCCAAGCAAACCCATATGCCCGCCACAGCGCTGCATACGATTCCTATAACTTGGCCCTTTGCAGTCTGGGGGCTGGACATGGTGGGTCCGCTAAAAATAGCACCTTCGGGATTTACGCACCTCCTGGTAGCGGTAGACAAATTCACGAAGTGGGTGGAAGCTAAGCCCATCAAAAAACTTGATGGCAAAACTGCCCTCAAATTTGTCATGGACATTGTGGTTAGATTCGGCATCCCACATAGCATCATCACCAACAATGGCACTAATTTGTCTCAGGGAGAAGTTGAAGAATACTGCCATCACAACGGAATCTGCCTTGACCTAGCATCTGTGGCACATCCATAGTCTAATGGCCAAGTTGAGCGGACCAACGGACTAATCATGTCAGGGATCAAGCCATGCCTAGAGGCACCGCTACATAGAGCAGCTGGAGCCTGGGCAGAGGAGTTGCCATCTGTGCTGTGGAGTCTACGGACCACGCCAAACAGATCAACTGGCCTTACCCCTTTCTTCTTAGTCTATGGAGCAGAGGCAATTTTGCCAAGTGATGTTCAGTACGATTCTCCAAGAGTCGAGGCCTACAAGGAAGAAGATGCAGAAGCGTCCAGACAATTATCTGTGGACCTGCTGGAAGAAGAACGAGACCTAGCAGCCCAGAGATCCACCATCTACCAGCAGAATCTTCGCCGCTATCACAGCCGGCGAGTTCGCCAATGCTCGTTCAAAGAGGGTGACCTGGTGCTACGCCTCAAACAGCAGAAGTCCCACAAGCTATCCCCGCCTTGGGAAGGACCCTTCGTCGTCAGCAAAGCTCTACTGAATGGCTCCTACTACCTCGTTGATATTCGCGAGCTAGATAAACGACCCAGTAAGAAGCGCAAACGAAGAGACCCTGACGATATCTACGACGAGACAGATCGTCCATGGAACATCACACAGCTACGTCCTTTCTACACTTAGCACTCCTCTAGCTATGTAATAGGCACCTCTATATGATCAATGAAATAAAGCATTTGGTTCACTCTTGATTTTTTCTGAGTCTTTTACCTCATTTATTGTTCATTTAGATCGTATAGAACCCTTTGCGCAATTGTGCTTTGCACTTGCGTCTTTTTTAAATCCGCCATAAGCGGTCCGTGTAGCTTTTTTATGTTTTGATCTTCATTCGATGTTTTCTGTGTGGATTCCCGAGTAGTGACTTTTTGACGATCTAAGCCGCCATCTGCTAAGGGTTTTGGACGGTTGCTATTAAGTATCGTCGCCCAAGCGGATTGTTCGTGCGAAGATTGCGCCATCTCACGAAAAGTCAAGCACAGAGAGCCGGATGGCGGATCGCATAATCCTACGCGTGAAATTTTTTTCAGTGTTGTTTTTTTGGCATGTCAAAAACTGCAAGTTGCATAAAACTAGGCCTGGCAGTTTCTTCGCACAATAAAACCACTTCATAAAAACAAGCTGCAAGAGTTCAAAAGCATTCCACTGATCCGCCACAAGCAGATCAGTCACAGTGCAGAAACATTCACACGCAGTTTAAGTTTAAATTATAGACCCACTCAGGGGCCGAATTGATGCAAAGTATTTTTCCTGCCATATTGCAGGGCACGTCCTAAGAAGACGGTGGAACCTTAGAGGACACCTCATCACCGCCATCACCACCTGCAGTAGCCGCGGAGGCTGATGCCGAAGCCTGTGACGGCGACCCTGGCAGCTCGTATGCTTCATAGTATACGTTCAGCTGAGTGCCAAGGGCACACAGTTGATCGTATCCAAGCACGCTTTGCCGGATGGCGGCCTCGTCCACCGGTGCACCGTCCTCGCCGCTTTCTGGGATGCCGGAGGTGAGTAGGTCTAGGTCCATCTTGGGGTAATGGGCCTTCGCCAAGGTTAGAGCTGTCCTGGCACCACCCCGAGCAGAGGACTATTTCCAGTCCGCCATTAGCCCTGACACTAGCAGCAGCTTCTGCGTAAGCGCAATGGCGGAGAGGTTGGAAGAACCCGTCATCTGCAAGCTTTCGCACGCCTGGCGACCAGCGTTGAGAAGGCCATCAAGCTCCCTCCTCGCTGCGTCAGTGGCCCTGCGCAGGCCTTCGGCGGTATCCACCTCGCCTTGCCCCAAGGCAACTGCATAGCAGAAAAGAAGATGCGTCACGCACGGCATAGCAGAAATTGAAAAACTTTACGGTATAAGGAGAAATGGTACCTAGCAGGGTATCCTGGAAGTGATGGAGGAGCTCGTTAAAGCCTTCACGCCGCTTTTCAAATTCAGCGGCGGCTTTGCGGAGATCCTCTATCTCCTTGTCCTTCTTGAGAATCTGGTGCTCCTGGTCCTTCAGCTGCTCTTCAAGGAGGGTGTTTGCGGCCAGAGATTTCTGGAGCTGCTCCTGCAGCCCATCCATCGCAATGGCGTGGCCCTTCTCCACCCCCGCAAGTGTGGACTTGAGCTTGCCAACATCTGCATGGCGGAAGTATCAGCACAGCATTGATTGAATAAGCATAAGGGAATTAAAACTTGTTAAGTACATTACCGCTATTCTCAAGCTGTTGCTGCAAGTCCGCCACAAGAGCCTTCTCTTGTGAACTGACAACCTGGACCAGGTCCTCTACCGCCTTCTTGTAGTTCTGGCAAAATATGTTTGAAGTGTTAGTCACTCTTAGAGCTTTATGCCGGATAATTATCCGCCATAACGCTCGGGGGCTACTCACGCTGAATTTCTAGTCTTAGAGCATCATGATGGATAGAATCCGCCATAATGCTCGGGGGCAACTTATGCTGATTTTTTGTCTTCCTAAGAGTTTTATGCCGGATAGTCATCCGCCATAACGCTCGGGGGCTACTCAGTATGAAATTTTAAAAAAAAAGTTCTCTATAGAGCACTGTGTGAACTACCAGTGCTCGAGGGCTGTGCTATTCAAAAAGTTACAGAAGTTTCTCTTGAAGCCCCATAGCGGATCGAATTTAAGAATCCGCCATGGCGCTCGGGGGCTACTGGGAGTACATACCTCTTTGACAAGACTGGTTCTCTGAACAAACGCTGCCATAGCAGATGACACATGGTTACTGGCCTCCTCTTGTAGATTGTCAAGGCGGAAAAGAGCTGCTGATTTCTTCTTCCACTTTGAGGCCTCCCCAGCTCCTGCGTCCACCTGGACCGTTTTTCCACTAAAACTCACCTTCTTGGCACCTTTAGCGGGGCGATCTGACGGTCCAGCATTTTTCTCTGGAGCATCCGCCACCTTGCTAACATGCTGGGAAGAAATCGAGACCCCAATTGGGCGGACTGGAACATCTGATGTAGGTGGAATGGTAGCAGGAGATGGCTTGGTCCTTGGAGGTTTCTGGCCAGGAACTTTTCTTCTTCTGTGTGCAGAAGATAGTCACGGATTAGAATAGTCAAGTTATACATGGTATGAAGGCAAGTTATGATTATCCTTACTTCCGCTCTGGCACATTGATAGTGGCGGAATGCTCGGGCACGGTGTCTAAATGGCCGCGAAGAGCAGGGGACGGATGGCGGGAGATGACTCTCTTGCCTAGTCCATGAATGCGCCCGCTAGCACCGCGAACACCGCGAGGAACCGCTGTTATGGGCTCATCCGCCACTATCTCCTCTTCCGCCACCTTCTGTCTTTTGGGAGATGGGGATGTTTCGTCCTCATCGTCAGTAAGTTCTTTTGTCCGAGGATAACGGACGAGACGACTCAGCTCGTGTAAAGACCCGCCTTTTACTAAAGGCAAATCTCCTGTGTAACCGTGCCATTCCCTGGATCAGTAGATAGCACCACAGTACAAAATAAGTAATCATTGCAATAGCATCAATATTACAACGTAAATCCAGTTACATAGGTCTTCAACCTTATGAGTACACAGCATAAAGCATAGTTGCAGTGGGCTTCCATCTTCATCAAGTGCCACAGGCAGACGTGTTGGAATGTAAGCTCGAGATCCTACTCCTGGTTCCTTACTCGAAATAAAACCTGCACGTTTGAATATGCAGCCCCAGAGGGGTCAGTACAATGATGTACTGGCAAATGACACATATTTGGTGGCATTTTTGTGGAAAGACTATACTACATGACATTTAGCTGGTGGATCTCATAGGCTGATTTGCATAAAGCCAATTTTGTCCTATAATCCATTTTAATACTTTCTTTCAACAATTTTTATTTTTCAAGAGTCAAGACAACCCCCATACACTACATACTGGCCGGTATGTAGTTCTGGGCGCAACTCAACAAAGTTTGGAACCTCAGGCACCACCACCCCTTGGAGTGTATGGTCCTTAGTTCCTACCTAGAGGTTTCTAGACAGATTTTAATAATTCAGAAAGAGATGATGAGATTATTCCGTACATTCCATGTCTAGAGACTCAATTGTCCATAACCGAGGACACGGCTAATCGATTAGATTTAGACACCTTGCAAGGGTTGTGCACTTTCACCTTACGATTCATTTTATGCCCATACATAAAATGAAACGAGACCTTTTAGAGGAGAGGGCAACTAACTGGCAAGATCCGCTCCCAACCTATAATTATTCTACCACCAACTTCTTGCACAAAGTTACACTCCCACATCTAATCAGTCAAGACAGAGCCCATAATGTCATAAGGCTGCACTGGAAGTACACTAAGCATGGAAGACATAGCCATCTCTTTGTTCCTGGGTGGCCATCCCGAGCGGTACTCTGTTCCCACATCCTCTTTACGAGGCTTGCGTCCCAGAATCCACCTACCTCACCTCATCTTATCAAACCATTCCACCCAGGTGTTTCATTTTAGTTGAAGTTCTTAACTTTTCACAAAACACTTTTCAAGTGATCTTAGCATGGCATCAGTATTAACAAAGTACTTGGCATCCTAACAGGTGGGGTTGGAGGGATTGCTACACACTACTAGGATCTAAGCAGTTGATAAAACAGTTGAGTAAAACACCTATCATGCATACTACAAGAGGTGAACATACTAATGCATAAGTAAAATGGGTAAGGATCATGTGTGTCACTTGCCTTTTTGAAGATCACGATGTTTCGCTTCTCTCAACTAAGCTCGTAGCTCTTCGCAAAAACTATAGCACAAGAAATAGCATACCATAAACAATCCATACAAACACAATTCAAACAAACAAACAATTGAAATGGGTTTGTTTAACAATTTAGATTTATTGAGATGTGATGACAAGAAAGATATGGTAAAGGATTCATGATTTGTGGGATATGAATTTAAGAGCTTAGCTGGGAGAGATCAATATGATTTGAGAGAGAATTGGACTAGGCATATTATAATCGATGAAGTTTTTATGCTTTATTAAAGCATATACGGGTTTTAGGAATAGCTCATGTGTAATAAATTACACAAGAGTCAAATTGTGCAACTACAACACTATTGAGTAATGGGACAACAGTTACTCTTAAATAGCATCTATTGCACTTAGGAACTAGGCTAGGTTTTAAGAATGTTTGAAGTACTCAATTAGCACATTTGCAAGTTGAATAGTTCAATACATATGAACAAGACTAAGTAGGCATTGGATTGGGTATGAATGATTGATATTTGTGGACATGGCTCAATTGGTTCATTGATCAACATGGTGTATAACACATACTATGGTATGGATTATAATAACTCCACATTAATAGAACCTAAGTTTGAGATGAATTCATATTCTACTCAAGTAGCATAATTGCAATTTGAGTACATATATGAATTGGACAAAATGTGATGAGTGAGATCTTTATGCTTTATCAAAGCATATTGAATCTTGGAATATCTCATGTGGGTAAATCCCATAAGAGACAAAATAGTGCAATAGTAATACTATTGAATAAGTGTGACAACAATTATTCTTAAATAGTATATATTACACTTAAGCTTAGGCTAGGATTCATATATCATTGAAGTACTCAATTAACTCAAGTGCAAATTGAATAGTTCAATGCAAGGTTAAGATTGAGTAGACATGAGTAAATGGCTATAGGTAATGGATATGTATAGATGATGTTCGAGAACATGGCTTAAGGTTCCTGATGAGTAAATGGGATTGGGTTAAGTACTATGATGTTGATTTGATCAATACCATAGTAGCAAAGGTAGAAACTAAGATTGAATGTATCACACTTTACTCAAACAACACTATTGTAATTTGAATAAGTGGGTACTATACAAGATAGGTCTAGGTGAATATGATCTTGATCAAGATAGATATGGCATTGGATCAAAGTGATATCAAGATGATATTTGATAGCTAGGTATGATCATAGGGTTTTCTAAAGTAGAAGGAATCACTGATTGAAATAGAAATAGAATTAATCTATATAGGAATACTCAAATTCTCATATTAGAATTTGAATAATTGTGACATGGTTCAGGAAAATATGGGAGTGATGCTACTGGATAGCTTGCAGTAAAACAAAGCTACTGCAAGTGGAATCACTCAAAAATAAGTTATAGAATTCAAATTGTGATCAGAATAGGGAGTTGGACAAATTTGAATGCACAAAGTGTGTGCACGTATCAAATTTGGATTTTCTTGATCCTATGATGTTCTACAAGTTGAGAGGATTCCAAAGACTACAAATTTGTAATTTTTGGACATTTAGAACAAAAGATATGAATTAATTAGGTTAACAGAAGGTTTGATTCCAATTTGAAAATAGTTTCAAATTGAACCCATAAAATATAATATTTTATGGTACTGCTGGATTCTAGAAGTCTCAAGGATTCTAACGAGACATTATTTGCTATTTTTGGACTTATAGAACATTAGATATGAATTTCACAAGATTTGGACTAAATCTGCTTTCAAATTTCTATTTTTGACTCGAGTTTGAACTGGGGCTGACACGTGGTGCGTTTTAACTGGCCGATACCGGTTTGTTTAGATCAGTGATGTGAGCCGCTGGATCTTAAGCGATCTGCACGGCTGAGATCGATTGATACCGCTTCAGTTAAGTGGTCTGTTATGGACCACTGGATCCAGATCCGATGGTGCAGATGAAAAGGGAGTGGAAGCTCACTGATTAGGGTTCCGGTGAGGTCGTCGGCGGCGAGGGTGCGGCTTAGGGGTTGACTCCGGCGGGGTTCTGGACCTTCCCGAGGCTGGGGAACAGGTGGACGAGGATTAGCGTGTCGTTTCTGGGTCGGGGGCGTGGTCCTTGTCGTCAGTCTCGTCCAGCAGCGAGGAGAGGGAGTGGCTGGAGGCGGTACGGACGTCGGCGGCTCGGGTGGTGGATGTTTCCATCGATGTGCTGCAAATTTGGACAAACCGGAAGCGTCACGACGTGCTCCAAAGAGATAGGAAGAGTTTGGGACAGATAGGAGTGCGCGGGCTCACCGGTGGTCGCCGGATTTGAGCTGAAATGTCCGCAGGTACCCGCGGCTCCGGCGAGGAATTCTGCGGCAGCCTGGCGGCGATTCTGCGGGAGATCAGAGGGGAAAGAAAGAGGGGGTCGCGGGCTACTTATAGGTGCGGGCGCGGGGAAGAAACGGCCGGGCAATAACTCGAATTGAAGTGGGGGAATTAATCCAGGGAGGGCTCGGTCTCCGGCGTCGGTTTAGGTCCAGGGAAGAAGAACCTGACCGGTGGGTCCGGCCTGAATGGTGGGGTCCAAGCGTCAGTGTGAGAGGGAGAGGTAAAGTGTACCGTTTCGGTTTTTAACCCCGGGTGGGCCGAGGCCGAAAATGCTAGCTGGGCCGGATTGGTTCCCCGAGGCCCTTTTCTAGTTTTTATTTCCTTTTCTTCTTCTGTTTTCTATTTCTTTTCTAGATTTTGCATATTGAATCCAAATCAAGCCAAACCAATTTCATAAATTTTGTAAAATTCACAGAAAGTTTTTAAACCAATTTGAAACATACTTTCTGAACCAAAACAAGATTTTTAATAAAAGATCTAAATTGAGCCTAATGGCTTTGCTTGCATAAAAGTAATTGAAATAGAGTTTGAACTCGATTCTTTCTAAAATAGTAAAATAATATTTTATAAAATAATGATTGAGAAACACAATCAATTATGGTTTGAAAAGGCAACCCATAATGAATAAAGCAAATTCTGTAAAACAATCTTTTGCAAGCAAGCTTGCATAAAGCTGAATAAGGGCAAGAAAATAGCATTTCAAATTCTTTTATTTTTCCCAAGAAATTCTTCAAGAAATAATAGAAAGTTTAAATTAGTTTTCTAATAAATCTTTCAAATAGAATCAAAAAGTTTTTAATTCCCTGTGAATTTTCAATCAACACAAGCAAAATAAAAACGAAAATTTTCCCCCAAAATTTGATAAAATCTTGGGTCGTTACAGACTACCACCCTTAAAAGAAATCTCGTCCTCGAGATTGGAAGGAAGGCTAAAAAAGAAAGTGGGTATTAGGTTATCTGGGTTTAGGTATCTGGGTTGCTACCACCCTTAAAAGAAAATTCCTCTTGGTGGTGTCTTGATGCTTCCTTAGGCACTTGCATTTTGTTCCCAGCTTGCATTCATTGTTATGCCGTTTTCCTGAATCGCTCTTCTCAGAAATTCTGATGATCAATACTATGTTCAAAAGTGGGCATACCAAGGGTTCCATCCAATTCTGGTGATAAGCAGTTATCATCCATTGCGTTGTCTTCAATAAGGTAGTCTACATCTTCATTTACAATAGGTGGGTGTCTATTCACAAATCCGGGCACCAACCTTCCTTATGGGGTTGCTTGAGGTAACCTTACTCTATTGTAGAGCTTTCTATCCAACGGGATAGTTGTTGAACTACTTTGGACACTGAGGAGTCACTCTTTGGTTCAATCAGAGGACCAAGTTGAGTTGTCTCCTCTTTGGGTCATTCAGAAGACCAAGCTGAGAGGGTATCCTCTCATCATCTGAACTTCCTAATCATCATCCTTAGAGGTTCTTCATCTATGATTGCTTCATTACATCATTTTGATCTTCAATTTTCCACGATACCATTCTGTTCTGGTAACCTTCCTGGTTGTTGCACATCTTCCAAGAATGTGTATCTAGCCTTTTCTTGGTCGGTCCTCACCAAGGCCAAGACAGCATACAGGCTATCACCATACTCCTTGTTGCTTTTTAGCTGATTTTCATTCCAAGAGTCTCAAAAGATAACTCAGTGCCAAGTACTGCATGCTTGCCCCACGAACATGATGAGACCACACATCCCAATGAATCAGGATGGCATTTCTCTGTAGTCCTCTCAAGCATTTCATAGGGGTAAACAAGGTGGACTCTGTAAGAGGTACTTGCACCTTTAAGGGACGGAAGGTCGCCTTATAACCAGCATTGTTGAACCCATTCAAGTTACCGGAGCAAGTCGTGCTACTTGCCACAGGTACCAGATGGTCCTTAAGAATTCCTTTAGCAACCGTCTTCATAGTTGTTGAAAGGCGCTGAACAACTTGATCATATCTCGAAGATGAATTCCTTTGCAAGCAAAGGGGATCTAACGAAGCTCTCATGGGCAGGAAAATAATTCCATTGATTTGGAGAGTTGTCTTATAACATCGCATGTCGGGATGGGGTAGACTTCGGTGGCGTAAAGCTCTGGAATCAGGAGGAAATCTCATGGGTAGTGGTGGCTGTCTCTGTTGTGACTCTCTGGAGAGGAGTGATCTCTCTTTTATAGGCTCGGGAAGGTAGCTGAACAAGTCACGTAGGGAGTTGAAACGAAGGGTCGGGAAGGTAAATCGAACAGGCAGTAACCGAAACTGAACAGTCTTCGTATTCAAAGTCCGCTGAGCAAAACGTTTCTGATTCGTGTAGCCGTTCAAAAACCAAATTCTCACCGTATTCCTACGTTTTGGCCACTGGCTCACTATAAGGGATGTAACATATTATCCTCCTAGGGTTAAGGTTTAACGACGTTGTCTCTCATATAGGTATGTCTCTCTAGATTCACCATTCTTCATACAAGAGCGAACAATAAGAGTAGTCGTCATGGGGGCCAATCCATGTCGCACCCAATCATTACCTTGTATTTGGTTTGGTGCATCTCGTATTCTAACTCTTGGTCAACCTCACTAGCTTTTAAACAAAAGTTTTGTTGAAATTGGAACCAAGTTCCCAAATCCTATTTTGAAACTTGATAACAAAATCTATCGTTCCTAGCTAGAGGTTTTCAACAAAGCTCATGGCAATCATCCTTAAGTTGTAGATTCCTTTGGTTTGCCATTTTAAGAGGAATTTAAAATCCTTTCCATTGCTCTGTTTGCTCTTTCCACTGCTCTGTTTGTTCTTTCCATTGCTCTATTTGTCCTTTCCATTGCTCTGTTTGCTCTTTCCACCTTTCTTGCATGAGGTGGTTGAATAGTATTACTTCCACATTAGCTACACCTTGAGGTGTCTTCTTATTGTTTGCGAGGTATCCTTCAGTCATCTTAGTTTACTGGAGTCTTGGGGTATCATCCTTTGTGCAGTCTCTTGCGTAATGTTCCAGTTTTTTTTTGTACTCGAAACACTACCTCTTGTTGTTGTACTCTGTATCCTTATCTCCAACTGAGGGTCATTGTAGTTGTTCTGTCGTTGAGAAAACTTTGGTTTGGGTTTTGGGACAAGTTTAGGTCTTAGCATAGGTGAGAATTAGATAGAAGAGATCTAAAGAAGAAAATTTCCAACCCAAAATAACAGATCAAAACAATTTGTCCTACAAGCAATATCTAACAATCAATCATCATATCAAGCAAACTAGTTTTCGAGCAAACGGAAAGGTACGATCATCCACAAGTCGGTATGATCATAACGTTTATTACACGTCGTTGCTTATTAGAATTTTCTAAATGGAGGTCCAACTAAGGCTTCTTGGTACCCTTCTAAGCAGATCCATTGTTCTGGTCCAGCTGCTTCTGTAGATTGGCAATTTGCTCGTCCTTGGTTTTGATGAGGTCTCCTTGAACACTAAGTTCAGATACCAACTTTTCCATGTCACCTTGTAGTTGGTTTATGGTCTCCTTCAATGTAGTGGTGTCTTCCTTTTCTTCTTTGAGGTCTTGCTGAGTATTATGAAGTCTCCACTTGAGTCTTTCTCCAGGTTCCTTTATGGCCTTCAATGTAGTCCTTCACATTGAGTCAAGGGAAATATGTGGAGCTTCAGTCTCACACTTCTGGCACATTGTGATCTTCTATCCTTTGTTGATGATTTCAGGGTAGGGTCAGCTATAGTATTAGGAAACATTTGGAGAGGAAGTAGGAGAGAATACAAGGATTTCAAAATGCAAACATTTTTCTTTAATAAATAGAAGTAAGATGAGATAGAGAATTTTATCCTAGGGTCTTCCTATTTCTAATTCCAAACCTAGGGTCTCGATCCTACAGGCAACACTATGCTCTGATACCATTCTGTAAAGACCCGCCTTTTACTAAAGGCAAATCTCCTGTGTAACTGTGCCATTCCCTGGATCAGTAGATAGCACCACAGTACAAAATAAGTAATCATTGCAATAGCATCAATATTACAACGTAAATCCAGTTACATAGGTCTTCAACCTTATGAGTACACAGCATAAAGCATAGTTGCAGTGGGCTTCCATCTTCATCAAGTGCCACAGGCAGACGTGTTGGAATGTAAGCTCGAGATCCTACTCCTGGTTCCTTACTCGAAATAAAACCTGCACGTTTGAATATGCAGCCCCAGAGGGGTCAGTACAATGATGTACTGGCAAATGACACATATTTGGTGGCATTTTTGTGGAAAGACTATACTACATGACATTTAGCTGGTGGATCTCATAGGCTGATTTGCATAAAGCCAATTTTGTCCTATAATCCATTTTAATACTTTCTTTCAACAAATTTTATTTTTCAAGAGTCAAGACAACCCCCATACACTACATACTGGCCGGTATGTAGTTCTGGGCGCAACTCAACAAAGTTTGGAACCTCAGGCACCACCACCCCTTGGAGTGTATGGTCCTTAGTTCCTACCTAGAGGTTTCTAGACAGATTTTAATAATTCAGAAAGAGATGATGAGATTATTCCGTACATTCCATGTCTAGAGACTCAATTGTCCATAACCGAGGACACGGCTAATCGATTAGATTTAGACACCTTGCAAGGGTTGTGCACTTTCACCTTACGATTCATTTTATGCCCATACATAAAATGAAACGAGACCTTTTAGAGGAGAGGGCAACTAACTGGCAAGATCCGCTCCCAACCTATAATTATTCTACCACCAACTTCTTGCACAAAGTTACACTCCCACATCTAATCAGTCAAGACAGAGCCCATAATGTCATAAGGCTGCACTGGAAGTACACTAAGCATGGAAGACATAGCCATCTCTTTGTTCCTGGGTGGCCATCCCGAGCGGTACTCTGTTCCCACATCCTCTTTACGAGGCTTGCGTCCCAGAATCCACCTACCTCACCTCATCTTATCAAACCATTCCACCCAGGTGTTTCATTTTAGTTGAAGTTCTTAACTTTTCACAAAACACTTTTCAAGTGATCTTAGCATGGCATCAGTATTAACAAAGTACTTGGCATCCTAACAGGTGGGGTTGGAGGGATTGCTACACACTACTAGGATCTAAGCAGTTGATAAAACAGTTGAGTAAAACACCTATCATGCATACTACAAGAGGTGAACATACTAATGCATAAGTAAAATGGGTAAGGATCATGTGTGTCACTTGCCTTTTTGAAGATCACGATGTTTCGCTTCTCTCAACTAAGCTCGTAGCTCTTCGCAAAAACTATAGCACAAGAAATAGCATACCATAAACAATCCATACAAACACAATTCAAACAAACAAACAATTGAAATGGGTTTGTTTAACAATTTAGATTTATTGAGATGTGATGACAAGAAAGATATGGTAAAGGATTCATGATTTGTGGGATATGAATTTAAGAGCTTAGCTGGGAGAGATCAATATGATTTGAGAGAGAATTGGACTAGGCATATTATAATCGATGAAGTTTTTATGCTTTATTAAAGCATATACGGGTTTTAGGAATAGCTCATGTGTAATAAATTACACAAGAGTCAAATTGTGCAACTACAACACTATTGAGTAATGGGACAACAGTTACTCTTAAATAGCATCTATTGCACTTAGGAACTAGGCTAGGTTTTAAGAATGTTTGAAGTACTCAATTAGCACATTTGCAAGTTGAATAGTTCAATACATATGAACAAGACTAAGTAGGCATTGGATTGGGTATGAATGATTGATATTTGTGGACATGGCTCAATTGGTTCATTGATCAACATGGTGTATAACACATACTATGGTATGGATTATAATAACTCCACATTAATAGAACCTAAGTTTGAGATGAATTCATATTCTACTCAAGTAGCACAATTGCAATTTGAGTACATATATGAATTGGACAAAATGTGATGAGTGAGATCTTTATGCTTTATCAAAGCATATTGAATCTTGGAATATCTCATGTGGGTAAATCCCATAAGAGACAAAATAGTGCAATAGTAATACTATTGAATAAGTGTGACAACAATTATTCTTAAATAGTATATATTACACTTAAGCTTAGGCTAGGATTCATATATCATTGAAGTACTCAATTAACTCAAGTGCAAATTGAATAGTTCAATGCAAGGTTAAGATTGAGTAGACATGAGTAAATGGCTATAGGTAATGGATATGTATAGATGATGTTCGAGAACATGGCTTAAGGTTCCTGATGAGTAAATGGGATTGGGTTAAGTACTATGATGTTGATTTGATCAATACCATAGTAGCAAAGGTAGAAACTAAGATTGAATGTATCACACTTTACTCAAACAACACTATTGTAATTTGAATAAGTGGGTACTATACAAGATAGGTCTAGGTGAATATGATCTTGATCAAGATAGATATGGCATTGGATCAAAGTGATATCAAGATGATATTTGATAGCTAGGTATGATCATAGGGTTTTCTAAAGTAGAAGGAATCACTGATTGAAATAGAAATAGAATTAATCTATATAGGAATACTCAAATTCTCATATTAGAATTTGAATAATTGTGACATGGTTCAGGAAAATATGGGAGTGATGCTACTGGATAGCTTGCAGTAAAACAAAGCTACTGCAAGTGGAATCACTCAAAAATAAGTTATAGAATTCAAATTGTGATCAGAATAGGGAGTTGGACAAATTTGAATGCACAAAGTGTGTGCACGTATCAAATTTGGATTTTCTTGATCCTATGATGTTCTACAAGTTGAGAGGATTCCAAAGACTACAAATTTGTAATTTTTGGACATTTAGAACAAAAGATATGAATTAATTAGGTTAACAGAAGGTTTGATTCCAATTTGAAAATAGTTTCAAATTGAACCCATAAAATATAATATTTTATGGTACTGCTGGATTCTAGAAGTCTCAAGGATTCTAACGAGACATTATTTGCTATTTTTGGACTTATAGAACATTAGATATGAATTTCACAAGATTTGGACTAAATCTGCTTTCAAATTTCTATTTTTGACTCGAGTTTGAACTGGGGCTGACACGTGGTGCGTTTTAACTGGCCGATACCGGTTTGTTTAGATCAGTGATGTGAGCCGCTGGATCTTAAGCGATCTGCACGGCTGAGATCGATTGATACCGCTTCAGTTAAGTGGTCTGTTATGGACCACTGGATCCAGATTCGATGGTGCAGATGAAAAGGGAGTGGAAGCTCACTGATTAGGGTTCCGGTGAGGTCGTCGGCGGCGAGGGTGCGGCTCAGGGGTTGACTCCGGCGGGGTTCTGGACCTTCCCGAGGCTGGGGAACAGGTGGACGAGGATTAGCGTGTCGTTTCTGGGTCGGGGGCGTGGTCCTTGTCGTCAGTCTCGTCCAGCAGCGAGGAGAGGGAGTGGCTGGAGGCGGTACGGACGTCGGCGGCTCGGGTGGTGGATGTTTCCGTCGATGTGCTGCAAATTTGGACAAACCGGAAGCGTCACGACGTGCTCCAAAGAGATAGGAAGAGTTTGGGACAGATAGGAGTGCGCGGGCTCACCGGTGGTCGCCGGATTTGAGCTGAAATGTCCGCAGGTACCCGCGGCTCCGGCGAGGAATTCTGCGGCAGCCTGGCGGCGATTCTGCGGGAGATCAGAGGGGAAAGAAAGAGGGGGTCGCGGGCTACTTATAGGTGCGGGCGCGGGGAAGAAACGGCCGGGCAATAACTCGAATTGAAGTGGGGGAATTAATCCAGGGAGGGCTCGGTCTCCGGCGTCGGTTTAGGTCCAGGGAAGAAGAACCTGACCGGTGGGTCCGGCCTGACTGGTGGGGTCCAAGCGTCAGTGTGAGAGGGAGAGGTAAAGTGTACCGTTTCGGTTTTTAACCCCGGGTGGGCCGAGGCCGAAAATGCTAGCTGGGCCGGATTGGTTCCCCGAGGCCCTTTTCTAGTTTTTATTTCCTTTTCTTCTTCTGTTTTCTATTTCTTTTCTAGATTTTGCATATTGAATCCAAATCAAGCCAAACCAATTTCATAAATTTTGTAAAATTCACAGAAAGTTTTTAAACCAATTTGAAACATACTTTCTGAACCAAAACAAGATTTTTAATAAAAGATCTAAATTGAGCCTAATGGCTTTGCTTGCATAAAAGTAATTGAAATAGAGTTTGACTCGATTCTTTCTAAAATAGTAAAATAATATTTTATAAAATAATGATTGAGAAACACAATCAATTATGGTTTGAAAAGGCAACCCATAATGAATAAAGCAAATTCTGTAAAACAATCTTTTGCAAGCAAGCTTGCATAAAGCTGAATAAGGGCAAGAAAATAGCATTTCAAATTCTTTTATTTTTCCCAAGAAATTCTTCAAGAAATAATAGAAAGTTTCAATTAGTTTTCTAATAAATCTTTCAAATAGACTCAAAAAGTTTTTAATTCCCTGTGAATTTTCAATCAACACAAGCAAAATAAAAACGAAAATTTTCCCCCAAAATTTGATAAAATCTTGGGTCGTTACAGCTCGGAAGGTGGTAGAGAAGAAAGCTGCAGAGAGATGCGAAGTTATTTAAAGAAAAACCAGCTGTTATGGCGGAATAAGGAGAAGAGACTCACCTTTGGACAACTGCCATTCTCATACATAGGAATCTTTAGCTTCAAAGGCTCATCCCACCCCACCTTAATGATGTTGCGGATTCGAAGCACGATCTCTTCAGCAGATAGTTCCTCCTTGGAATAGCACTGAGGATTATCAACTCCGCTATATTCGCACATCAGGGCTGGGCGGTATTGAAGAGGCTGAATCCGCCGTGAGACCCAGCAGTGGATGGTATCGGCACCTATCAGTCCAGAGAAGACAAGTTTCGAAATTCGTCGTGAGCATAGTTGGCATTCATCATCCATTGTAAAATCATCCATGACGCCCCAGCTATCCTGCTCCTCGGCGGGGCCATCAACAAAAGACCGCAGGCCGAACTTCCTTTCAGGAGGGGCCTGGTCAGCCAGATAGAAGAAGGATCCCCGCCATCCCTTTGCAGAGTCATGAGGGATAATGTAGGGGTAGGACTTCCCGCTCCGAGGAATAAAGGAGATCGATCCGCAATTGCGAGGATCTCCGTTCGTGTCCCGGTTGTGGCGGATATTAAAGTATAAGCGGAATAAATCCCCACGAGGGCTGATACCCAGATATCCCTCGCATAGCGCGACGAATCCCGCTAGGGCAGTGAAGCTATTTGGAGCAATGTGGTGTAGCTGTAACCTGTAGTGCCGAAGAACGCCTTTCAGGAAGTAGGATGGCGGAAGACTGAGGCCACGATCGATGTGGGACTTCAGTATGACGACCTCTTCATCTGAAGGAGCTGGCATTGCCGCACCAGGTTCGGCCCGCCATCTGGAGATCTCCTTAGCAGCTATGCGGCCTTCCTGCTCCAAGGAAGATAGAATCTCCTCATTTATATTACAGGAGTCCCAGTCTCCTCCTGAGGTCTCGGGCATGGCGGACTCTGTATCAGAAGACCGCGCTGAGCCTTCAGCAGCTTCGGACTTGGAGGCTTGGCGAGGCGATTCTGGTTCCATAGCGGCTAATGGCGTGGCGGTAATAACTTCCAAGATCTCAAGCAAAGACGAGGAAGACGATGCCAGGTTGTGGCGGAAAACGTCGCCGGCGGCGAGGATCTTCCGCGGCGGCTCATCGGAGATGACGTAGCTCTCGTGGCGGCGCTGAAGAGAGAGAATGCGACGGGGGCGAATGAGGGGTGACCGGCTGGGGGAGAGAGGCCGGGGTATATATAGACCCCGGGCCTCGAGATTCGTGCCCGCCATCACCACCGCTCGTCCTGATCGCAGAAACCCTAATCCGGTGACACATGTCCAGGGGTAAAAAAGTAACTTGGTGAAAACAGTGCGTGCACTGTAAGTCTTGCCCTAGAAGGAACTGCGTGCCGGAATTTACGGCGGATTTCCATGGTATGATCCAATGGATCCCGAAAATCTCGCTAAGATAACTACGTCGCCTGATCCGTTATTTACGGTGGCTTAATAGATGGAATAAGGAACATCAAGATGACCGCCATCCCAGCAGAAGGGAAGAAAAGCTATGGCGGAAGTATCCCACCAAGAACATGCATAGCGGATGTAGATGACAATCTTGAAGTTCCCTGGGGGCTACTATTGGGGATATACCAAATAGGTATACCAGCGACGTAGTCCTAAATCAGCAAGCCAGGGTGGCCCATCAGGGGTGGTATAGCGGATTCGCCATACCGGGCGGCCCAGTTGCTGAGATTACCACGGCGGTACTGGACGCAGGCGCTTATGGCGGTTCCTTAGACAAGTCCATGGCGGATCCGGAGACAGGCCCATGGCGGACCACCGACGACAGGCCCATGGCGGGCCCGGAGATAGGCCCATGGCGGGTTACCTTGCAGTACACGCATAGGATTTAGTCTAAGACTCCAAGTTGTATCCGCTCCGGTACCAACGTGTAGCCCACGCCAGGCGCCTTTATAAGCCCGGCGTGGAGCAGCCCTTAAGGCACGTTCTATTCATACGGCCAATCGCATAGCGAAACAGCCAACCTCATCATTGTAATCGAGCACTTGTTGCCATATAGTGAATTATAGCAGCACGTAGGATCTCGCCACCGTCGCGGGATCTGAAGCTGGGTAAACTCGTGCTACCACCGTCCCGGATCGCTCCTCCGTGTTCACCCCCTTCCACAAACCGCCATATCCCTACCCCTATGGCAGATCTGTTGACGAAACCACGACAATAGTTGATAATTGTTAGAGGGGTGATAAATATGTATGTCTCTTGTTTACCACTTTTTAGTTTAACATTTTTAAATCATGGAAAATAATGCATAAATAGAGGGAATATAGTTACGTGGCAAAATAATCCATAAATGCACACGGATCGACTCCACCAACCATTGATCCACCGACAGACAGAGAGAGAGGGGTGGCCACGAAGAGACAGATAGGGGTATATTGCCCGTTAGATCAGTGGATCAACGGTTGGTGGAGTCGATCCGTGTGACAACTGCTCAACCAATCAGGATAAGTTTGGGTTTCTGTGAGCATTTGTGACAGTACTTGAGGGCAAAACTAAGTAGTACTAAGAAACCAAGGGCACGTAAATAGTAAATAGACTAAGGGATTCAAACAAAATAATTACAAAATGAAAAATGCGTGTTTTGTACAATATAATTCATATTGGGCTACATCAAATTATTTGCAATTCAAATATACATGAGTGTGACAATTATGGCCTCATTTAGACAAACTATGTTTTGGGGAAGATGTTTTGCAAAGGGGTTTGAGTGGAAAACCATGCATCTTCATAGCTACTAGTGATTATGAGAAGTGGCAATTTGTGGTAAAACATGATTTATCTATGTTTGTTAAGGTGGCAGGTTACGTAGGAAGACTCCATGAGTAGGTTCCACTATGTTTTTATTTTTTTGGATTTTTTTGCGCATGAAATGACTCAATTAGCTATGTTAATCTCATTTGTTGACTCTCTGTTGACCAGCTACTTGAGGGTAGAACTGAGTATATTGCACTTGCCAGTCTAAGTACTCGAGGGGAAAACTGAGTACATATAAAATTTCTGAATAAGGCCCGAGGGTAGAACTGAGTACACCAAACGTCAAAGGGTTAGCCTCGTGTCGTGGTGCACGCTGCAGCCGTGCATAGCGGACACGTGTTGCGGTACACCAAACGCCTCCTTCATCTTTATAGAGCCCCTCTTTCTCTCTCTCGACGCTTGCCCACTCTCTCATTCTCACTGCAACTGCCTCTCCTGTCCCATCATCTTCTCCACTTCGCGTCGAAAAAACCCCTAAGAAAAAACCCCGGCGATGGAGAAGCATGAGATGCCCATTGCCGACGTAGCCGCCGGCGCATCAGCCGCCGGCGCATCGGCCGCCGCCCCCGTCCAGGCCCCCGTCGCTGCTTCCGACGTAGGCGCCGGCGCATCAGCCACCGGCGCAATGGCCGCCGCCCCCGTCCAGGCACCCGTCCAGGCCCCCGTCGATTGGGACCTGTACGAAGACCCGTACGAACCAGTGTCGTACGTCGCGCCGGCGAACCCCTACGACACCAGCATCGTCGACGACTACCCGGAGGTAACCCTTTGTTCCCTTGTTCTTATGCCATTTTAATCCTTTTGTGTTAGATCTAGCGTTATTAGGGTTCGTCTGTTCCTAGTTCAATCCTTTTATGATAGATCTAGTGTTATTAGGGTTAGTCTGTTCCTAGTTCAATCCTTTTATGATAGATCTAGCGTTATTATGATAGATCTAGCATTATTAGTGTTTGTGATTTGCTTTTGTTTAAGATTCGGTTAACTTATGTGAGTAATCAATCCCATCCCGTTAATTTGTGCCGATGATGATGAATATTTGGGCACAAATTGATTCAGGGTTTGGTCTGTGAACAATTGGTGTGTATAAATTTGTTGTGCATGATCTTTGGTTCACTGACCCAAATCCTGGATATAAGTGTGTCCAATGTAACTGAGGCTTCTTTTTTTCGTGCCCATATTATCATGCATGATCTTTTGTTCACTCTCTGTTCCATCATCGCTGCAATTGACTCCGTGTTTTTCGATCTTTGGTGCTCTGTGACAGGTGCAGAGCAGCGACGTCGACAGCGACGACGAGTCCTTCCACACCAAGACTCGTCACGTCCTCAGGAGGCTGCAGTCCGGCCATTACGATCGCCACTTTGCTCGAGGCATTTACAGGTGCCCCTTCTGCAACAGGAGGCTCCGCGCCACCGACTTCAACTGCCTGGTGAACCATGCCGAATCCCTTGGCAGTGCCCCTGGCGGCGCTAGAGTTGGAACGACCGTGAACGTGCATGCATTCATGGCCAAACACAAAGCACTTGGGATTCACTTGCGCAGCCTCCAAGCTTAATCCCATGTAAAATGTAGCTTATGTTGGATCTAGGGATCGGTAGTACTGTTGGATCTGTCCTGAATATATATATATATATATATACATATATATATATATATATATGCTATGTTGGCTGCTGTATGCAGCTTATCCCATATTTTCTCGATTTATTATGCTGCTGTGAATTTATCCTCTACTAGCTTCTAGATTTGCTACTAGATTTGTTAACATATTGGGCAAAAAACGAGGGCCAAAAGGCAACAATCATTAAAGAAAGAAAGAAATAGAAGCTTCTCTAGATTTGATACTAATTTGGTGAAAAGAGAGAGAACTGTTACAGAGAGAGAGGGGAAAAAGGCGCTCTGAAAAATGTTAATTTGGGCCGAGAGAGACAAAACCGAGCTCTCACGTACAACCAAACGCGGTCTCGTCCTGTCCCACGCGGTCCCGTTCTACCAGCCCCACGCGACGCGGCCCCACACGTCAGCATGGAACGGTCAACTAAACGGCAACCCTCCCGTCCGAGCATCTGCGAGGGGTTTCAAACTAGAGCGAGGGGAAAACTGAGGAAAAGTTAAGCGGCTGGGGAAAACTGAGTACAACTAACAACCCAGGGGCACGAAAATAGAAATCCCAAACATAAATGCTTAGGACACCTTCAAGTTTAAGAGGGCGACTAGATACAAATAATTTAAGAACAAGCAAAACCATAATCATGAATCAATCAATAATAAATTTTGGGACTATGCACATTAAACTTAGAATAACAACTATGCTCTCTTAGACGGTGCATAAAGGTAGAAGGTGGAGACTCAACATAAAAGTAAAAGAAAGGCCCTTCGCAGAGGGAAGCAGTGATTAAACATGTGCTAGAGTTTTTCATTTGTAAAACAGAGAGAAAAATATGTTTTGAGAGGTGGTTGTTCTTGTCAACGACTGGCAATGGGGTTCTTACTATCTTCCATACTAAGCAAGTTTTTGAGAGAGAGAGATTGGTGAAGGAAATATGCCCTAGAGGCAATAATAATATTGTTATTATCATATTTCTTGTTCATGATAATGTTTATATTCCATGCTAGAATTGTATTAAGCGGAAACTTTAATACTTGTGTGGTTTATGAACAACACCGTGTCCCTAGTACGCCTCTATGGACTAGCTCATTGATTAAATGATGGTTAAGGTTTCCTAACCATAGACATGAGTTGTCAATTAATAATGAGATCATATCATTAGGAGAATGGTGTGATGGACAGACCCAAATAAAGCAGAGCAATTAGATCGTGTCATCGTGTTCATCTTTGCGAAGCTTTTCCTATGTCATGTATTGTATTCCTTAGACCATGAGATAATACAACTCCCTAGTATCGGAAGAAAGCTTTGAAGTCATCAAACGTCATCCTATGTGAGGGTGATAATAAAGGTGTCTCTCAGGTGATCGGAAAGTACTTGTTGGGTTGTATGTATCGAGATGGAATTTGTCCCTCCCAAGTCGGAGAGATATACTTCGGGCCCACTCGGTAATCGATATCAACACCGCTTGCAAGCATGTGGTTAATGAGTTAATCACAAAGTGATATCGGATTACGGAACGAGTAAAGTACTTGCTGTGAATGAAATTGAACTAGGTATGGTGATACCGACGATCAAATCTCGGGCAAGTAAAATATCGTGTGACGAAGGGAATACATATACGGGATTAATTGAATCCTGGCATCGTGGTTCATCCGATATGATCATCGATGAATATGTGGGAGTCAATATGGGTTTCCAGATCCCGCTATTGATTATTGATAGAAGATCATGTCTGCATATTCTCGAACCCGTAGGGTCACACACTTAACGTGCATCGATGCTAGGATAGAATGGATAATTGTTTTATGAGTTTTAGTTCGGAGTCTCGGATGAGATCCAGGACGTCACGAGAGGTTCCGGAATGGTCCGGAGAATAAGATTCATATAAAGGAAAGCAGTTTTTGGATTCCGGAAAGGTTTCGGAGTTTATCGGTATTGTACCGGAAGGTTCTAGAAGGTTCCGGAGTGGGACCAACGTGGGCCCACTTGACGGAGGCCTGCGTGGGCCTAAGGGGAAGTGCCCTGGCCGCCTTGGGCCAGGCGCACAAGGCCCCTAAGGCCCAGCCGGCCAGCCCAAGGGGAAACCCTAAGGGAGTCTTCAAAGAAGGAAGGGGGGGAAACTTGCCCCCCACTCTTCCTACTCCAAGTCGGCGTCCTAGGGTTTGGGGAGAGGCCAAGCTGGCCGGCCACCCCTCTATATATAGGGGGGCAAGGGCGCAGCCCTCTCCACCCCCTAACCCAAACCCTAGCCGCCAACTGTTGCCCTCTCTCTCTCTCGCGCGACTGCGCGTAGGCGAAGCCCTGCTGCAGAAACTCTCCACCATAAGCACCACGCCGTCGTGCTGCTGATCCAATCTATCTCTCCACCATACTTGCTGGACCAAGGAAGGAGGAGACGTCGCTGCACCGCATGTGTGCAACTCTCGGAGGCGCCGCCACTTGCGGCGTAGGATCGGATCGGATCGCGAGGAGGAGCCGGCGAGTACGACTACGTCAACCACGTTCTATTGAACGTTTCCGCTGTGCGAATCTTCAAGGGTATGAAGATCTCATCTACCTCTCTCGTTGATTACATCTCCTAGATTAGATCTTGGCTTTCTTGTTCGCATCCGTAGGAAATTTTTTGATTTACTATGCTGCGAAACCCTTCAGTGGTATCAGAGCTAGATCTATGCGTAGATGTGTTTCACGAGTAGAACGCAACATGCTTGTTGCGGGCGTTGATATTTTCTGTTGCAAACCTCTTGTTGTGTATTTCTTATGGCGCGGTATAGTGAGATCGAAGCGGTCCAGGCCAACTTTACGCGGCCGCGTTCGCGAGACCGGCTCCGCACTTGACGTGTGGCTTGTTCCACACATGCGGCTGGTGGATGCCAGTTTCTCTCACTATAGTAGTCATGGGACTTACATCGGATGTTAGCAACCATAATATCACCGTTGTGGCTTTCCGTAGGTAAGAATCGTTCTTAGCCTGTTACTCCCATAAGCCACGTAAAACTTGCAACAACAAAGTAGAGGCGTCTAACTTGTTTTTGCAGGGAGTGTTTTGTGATATGGTATGGCCCAAGACATGATGTGTATGAATTGAGATGTATGCGATGATCATGTTTTGTAATCTTTCATGACTTGCATGTCGATGAGTTCACAACCGGCAGGAGCCATATGGTTGTCTTTATAATTGTGTATGACCTGCGTGTCAACTTCTTATACGCCATGTAATAGCTTTACTTTATCGCTAAGTAGTTAGCAATAGTTGTAGTTGCTATTCGTGGTGGAGGCAATCATGGTGGAGTGATGGAGATCATGCCGGCGCGCACAAGATGGAGATCATGGCGCGGAGATTGGCTATACCATGTCACATAAAATTATATGCATGTGATGTTTATCCTTTTATGTATCTTATTATGCTTAGATCGCGACGGTAGCATTTTAAGATGATTCCTCACTTAAAGATCAAGATAAAATTGTGTTCTCCCCATGTATGCACCGTTGCGAAAGTTCGTCGTTTTGAAGCATCTCGTGATGATCGGGTGCTATAAACTCTACGTTCACATACAACGGGTGCAAGCCAGTTTTGCACATGCGGAAATACTTGGGTTTGACTTGACGAGTCTAGCATGTATAGACATGGCCTCGGAACAAATGGACCGAAAGGTCAAGCATGAGTCATATGGATGATATGATCAACATGTTGATGTTCACCATTAAAGCTACATCATTCACGTGATGATCGGTCTCGGTGTAGTGAATTTGGATCATGCTTCACTAAACAACTTTGAGGAATGTTGAATTTAGTGGGAGTTCATTAATAATTTGATTAACTTGAACTAATTATCTTGAACTAAATCTTAGTGTATTTGCATAAGTCGTTGTAGTCTTTGGCAACCGTTTTCCACCGACACTTAGTTTTAATTGAGTTAAAAGAACTATAGAATTCTGGATAGTCACTTTTCGGTCTAGTGCCGTTTAATGTCAAGACTAAAGATTAAGTCCTATTGCAAACTTTAGCAAACCTTGCTTGCTCCATACGATTTAATAAATTGTATTAATCTAAGAGCAACGATTCAAGTTTAGTATCTAAAGATCATATGTTTGCCTTCATGATAAATTGATCTTCAAAATTGTTTGAGAATCAAAGTGATCATCGAGCTGAAAGAATTGTTTCAGAAACAAATAAGAAGTGAAAGATATTTGATATCTAAGACTTTGATTGTTTGCAAAATGATGAAGTATAATTTAGTAAAAGAACATATGCTCATATTGTATGACTATATGTGAAGATTGAAGATGCTAGGCGTCCCGATCACCCAAAAGTTTGGGAACTAATATTATACTTGCATTCATCCTTATAAGCTATAGTAGTTTCATCATGAAAGATGTCATGATAGGACGTATGAAAAGGTATCGGCTAAATTGTTTTTGCTATACCAAAAGAATACTAAAGAATGGAATCTGGAAGAATACCAATCATATGATGATGGCGATCCACTTCAAAGTGCAAAATCCAAGGCTATTAGTATTTGACTAAAAATCCTTTGGACTATGTGTCAAATGATTGACGCCACTATTGATGTCGATAGATTCTTCTAAAAAGGAGAGGAAATGCTAAATAGGATCTGCAAAATTATTTGGTAGAAAAAGGAAAAAGACTGGAATTGTCCAGCTCAGGTATATAAATGATATACATGTTATAGATGAATTCTTTTGCTCGTTAACAATGTAATTCTTGGGTATTCGATACTGATTTGTTGGTATGAAATGTCATACAAAGCAACACAATACAAGAAGTACAATGGCCTAAGTAACTAGTAAAAGAATATGGTAATGATGCATGTCGAGATACAAATAAAAGTGTTATTGTGCTTCCCGTCGACATCAAACCTAGCCTTCAAGATATTTCATGAACTTAATAATTGTTATCTTGTTCTGGTATTATGAGAACAATTGTTGTTCATGTCATTATCGTCTTCCATAATCGATGGATAGATTATTATTATCTTGTTGGTGAAATAAACATTTATAACACTGATGCTAAAGGTCGCAAGACAAAATGAATTTCACTTATATTTGACACCGCTGTTTAAGTCATATTGGAAACAAAACATGAAAGAAATTCTATATTGATAGAATTTTGAGTCAATTGATTTTGAATTGATTGACGCTTGTGAGACTTTTCCTAAAGATGATTAAACTTCGTTCATGGGCCATGGACAGATCAAGCGACTAACTAAATGGAGATCATACATGTTGATGTATATAGTCCATGGTGTGAAGTCGATCATGGTGTATTTTCTATTTCATCAATGACTCGAATAGATGTATGGTATATCTACTTGATGAGATAGAAGTATGAAACAATTGAAATTGTTCAATTTATGAAGTGGAAATTATTGTAACAAGAAAATTCAAGTTTTTATGATTGGATCATAAAGAAGAATATTTGAGTTACAAGTTTAGCAAACATCTAAGAGTTAGAGGAATTGTTCCACAAACTTGCATCGTGATAAACACCATAGGAGTATGGAGTTTTTCGATGGATGTAATCCAACCTTGTTTGACATGGTTAGATCAATGATGAAATAAACTACCAATATAATTTGTGGATTATGCTTTAGAGACTACCGCTTTGATCTCACTAGAGTGCCATCATAATCTGCCGAAATGACACCATACAAGTTATAGTTGTCTTTTCTTGAATTTTGGTATGCAAGGCATATGTGTAAAATGTTTACAACCAAAATTGGATTAGTAAGTCTTTGTAGGTTATCCCAAAGAATTTCGATGGGTATTTCTTCTGCCATAAACCCAATTAAAGATGATTGTCACTGAAAGAAGTGGACTTCTTATGAAGGAGTTTTTCGCGAAAGGTTTAAGTAGGAGGAAGATAGAACTTGATGAGGTTATTGAATCTGAGCAAGATGATCAGAGTAGCGCAGCACCAGAATTTGTTCTGGAAGCGGCAACTGCATTCATAGCTCACGCGTCTACAATATGTTGTAGTCATGGCATCAAAGTTGCTATTTAACCAAGTTGGTCGTAATCAAATAGCAAGATTTGAGGACGAGATATTATTAGATAATAGTAACCAACAATATACAAAGAAGCGGTGATGGGCCCTGACTTCGTCATATGAATTATTCTAGCAACAGTTACATATAGAGATATGTTAGTTGAATAAACGAAACAACATTCCTCTACCGGAATGCACACCAAGGACGTGTACCTGACACGACCCAATGGGTTTTGTTGATTCAAAGGTTGCTAGATATGTATGTAAACTTCTATGGTAGAAGTAAGCATAGCGAAGTTGGAATCTTCAATGATGAAAATGTTAAAGTGTTAATTTCATCAAGATATTTGAAGATGCTTGTATTACAAGAAAGTAAGTGGGAGCGCTAAGACATATTTCTAATGCTTTATGTAGATGACATATCATTCATTGGAAATTATGTGTTTTTCTTGATATTGTTAAGTTTTCATTATAATTGGATTTTTGATGAAAGACTTAGGCAAAACCAGAATATTGAGCATCAATGTCTATACAGATAGATTGAGGCACTAATAAAGTTTTGCCAGAGTACATAGATGAAATATTGAATTTGTTCAATATGGAAACAATAAGAACGGTTCTTGTTGCATGGAAGAGGTTGGAGCAAGAATCAATTGTTTAGACACTTGATGAGTGAAACCACAAGAATGATTTTATCAATCTTGTATACCATGATATGTAGATCCAGATGTGTCCAATGCTCTAAAGATTATAGCATTCATATGATGATCGCTGGACAATAGTAAAGATATTCTTATGCACTTTCGAAGAAGTAAGAATATGTTCTGTATGCAGAAGTGACAAATGGTTCATTGCAATGAGTTACATTGGCTTTGTCACACATACAAGTAAAATTTTATCTCAATTTTTAAGCTATTTGTTTTGAGTTAGAAGGTGGCATAATAAGATGGAAGAAAGTTCCATGATGACTTGGATGAGTTCCAATGATAATATTGTGGCGGACACTGCAACGAGGGCTAAGTATATAATCGCTTTAGAAGCGGCATAAAAGATGCAAAGTAGATAGTGATAATCCAACTTATTTGTGGCACTGTCGTCCAGATCATATTGGCGTAAAACGCATGAAGAAACTCCATTCTGATGGACTTTTGGAGTCTCTTGATTTTGAATCATTTGACACGTGCGAGCCGTGTCTCATGGGCAAGATGATCAAAACCCCGTTCTCCAGAATAATGGAGCGAGCAACGGACTTATTGGAAATCATACATACCGATGTGTGCGGACCAATGAGTATTTCGACGCACGGTGGATATCGCTATTTTTAAAAGTGTGCTAGTACTATGTAGTTCTATTGTATGACAATAGTGACAACATAGTCTCGGCCAAGAAACAAAGGTCTCACCAGAAGACCAAGTTTATACGATGCTATCTCATACAAGATGAGTAATGCGTGCTGACGCAAAAGAATATGCAAATACAAACGGACCTGAAAGTGTCAGACCCGTAGATAAGGTTTACCACGTGCAACGCGTATGAGTAACACCGGAATGCCATAGGTGTTGAATGCGCAAGTATTGACTAGATTATTGACTCTAGTGCAAGTGGGAGACTGAAGGAAATATGCCCTAGAGGCAATAATAATATTGTTATTATCATATTTCTTGTTCATGATAATGTTTATATTCCATGCTAGAATTGTATTAAGCGGAAACTTTAATACTTGTGTGGTTTATGAACAACACCGTGTCCCTAGTACGCCTCTATGGACTAGCTCATTGATTAAATTATGGTTAAGGTTTCCTAACCATAGACATGAGTTGTCAATTAATAATGAGATCATATCATTAGGAGAATGGTGTGATGGACAGACCCAAATAAAGCAGAGCAATTAGATCGTGTCATCGTGTTCATCTTTGCGAAGCTTTTCCTATGTCATGTATTGTATTCCTTAGACCATGAGATAATACAACTCCCTAGTATCGGAAGAAAGCTTTGAAGTCATCAAACGTCATCCTATGTGAGGGTGATAATAAAGGTGTCTCTCAGGTGATCGGAAAGTACTTGTTGGGTTGTATGTATCGAGATGGAATTTGTCCCTCCCAAGTCGGAGAGATATACTTCGGGCCCACTCGGTAATCGATATCAACACCGCTTGCAAGCATGTGGTTAATGAGTTAATCACAAAGTGATATCGGATTACGGAACGAGTAAAGTACTTGCTGTGAACAAAATTGAACTAGGTATGGTGATACCGACGATCAAATCTCGGGCAAGTAAAATATCGTGTGACGAAGGGAATACATATACGGGATTAATTGAATCCTGGCATCGTGGTTCATCCGATATGATCATCGATGAATATGTGGGAGTCAATATGGGTTTCCAGATCCCGCTATTGATTATTGATAGAAGATCATGTCTGCATATTCTCGAACCCGTAGGGTCACACACTTAACGTGCATCGATGCTAGGATAGAATGGATAATTGGTTTATGAGTTTTAGTTCGGAGTCTCGGATGAGATCCAGGACGTCACGAGAGGTTCCGTAATGGTCCGGAGAATAAGATTCATATAAAGGAAAGCAGTTTTTGGATTCCGGAAAGGTTTCGGAGTTTATCGGTATTGTACCGGAAGGTTCTAGAAGGTTCCGGAGTGGGACCAACGTGGGCCCACTTGACGGAGGCCTGCGTGGGCCTAAGGGGAAGTGCCCTGGCCGCCTTGGGCCAGGCGCACAAGGCCCCTAAGGCCCAGCCGGCCAGCCCAAGGGGAAACCCTAAGGGAGTCTTCAAAGAAGGAAGGGGGGAAACTTGCCCCCCACTCTTCCTACTCCAAGTCGGCGTCCTAGGGTTTGGGGAGAGGCCAAGCTGGCCGGCCACCCCTCTATATATAGGGGGGCAAGGGCGCAGCCCTCTCCACCCCCTAACCCAAACCCTAGCCGCCAACTGCTGCCCTCCCTCTCTCTCTCTCGCGACTGCGCGTAGGCGAAGCCCTACTGCAGAAACTCTCCACCATAAGCACCACGCCGTCGTGCTGCTGATCCAATCTATCTCTCCACCATACTTGCTGGACCAAGGAAGGAGGAGACGTCGCTGCACCGCACGTGTGCAACTCTCGGAGGCGCCGCCACTTGCGGCGTAGGATCGGATCGGATCGCGAGGAGGAGACGGCGAGTACGACTACGTCAACCACGTTCTATTGAACGTTTCCGCTGTGCGAATCTTCAAGGGTATGAAGATCTCATCTACCTCTCTCGTTGATTACATCTCCTAGATTAGATCTTGGCTTTCTTGTTCGCATCCGTAGGAAATTTTTTGATTTACTATGCTGTGAAACCCTTCAATTGGTACTTTTGTGCTCTTTTATAAAGCTTGGCACTCCTCCCCACCTTTCCTTTCACAAACCATGGCTAAGCGATTCCATCGGGTGTCCACCAACTTTCACATACCATGGAGGAGTGACTTTTTTCTTTTTCCTTTTTTCCTTTTTTTGGAATAAAACAATATGGAAGATAGCAAATGCGACCACTACATCCCCATGAGCTAAAAACAGTGTCACAAAATAAGAAGTATTTTGAAGGTTTTTTGAAAGGTAGCACATGAATATTTACTTGGAATGGCTTGCAACTACCATGCATAGGACTTTATAGTGGACTCTTTGGAAAACTTTGGTTTTTGGTAGTTGGATGCACGAGAAGTATTCCCTCTCAGTATAAAAATAAAGGCTAGCAAAATACTGGGAGCGACCAACTAAGAGAGCAAAAACGGCCATAATCATGCATAGCGACAAAACATCATTAACCGAAGCATAAAGTGTTATCACAAGTCAAAAACCAAATGATCATAGAGGCTTATGGTGACTTGTTAGAGTCAAACATGTTGTAAGCATGCGCCAAGTCAACCCAAATAAAGCATCAAAGGAGAAAACCACAATAATATGCTCCCATATAACAAAAACAACGCATGATTCTTTCAAAGGCACATTAAGCAATCTCAGTCATTTGAGACAAGTCATGCTATAGAAAAAACTACTAAGCATACTATCAAAATAACATCAAGCATGACATGCAAAGGTCTAAGCCACAGTCTAAACAAGCTCCCATTTGTACCACTATAGGCATGAAACTTTTTTTCTCTTTTCCAACACCATTCAACCTTTTTGAAACCACTCTTTGAGATAAAACAAACATAGACCAGTGGCATAAATACACCTTGATACAAAGATATAAAAAGATCTGAACAAAAATCAAGGCGAAAAACGAAAGCTAAACGCAATTCTAGAAAAAGAGAACACTCGTTGAACGATAAGAGTGAAAACTAGAGTGTTCTTGGCAATGAAAAATGGAGTGTGTCTTCTCCAAAAGAAATTTGGTGGGGTCCAACCATTTATTGCAGGAAACAAAACAAAATAAAACTGAAAGCGAAAGTAAAGACGCTCCAAGAAAAATGCATAGTACATAAAGCAATAAAAATATAGTGTCTTGAAAGGTGACATGATTTTTGCTGATGAAGAAGGGGTGCCTCGGGGGCATCCCCAAGCTTTGATGCTTGTACCTCTTGGATATTTCTTGGGGTGATATGGGCATCCCCAAGCTTGAGATTTCGTCCATACTTCATCTCATCTCATCACTCTCCTTTCCCTACACTTGAAAACTTCCTTCATACAAAACTTCACACAATTCTATTAGCAACATTAGTATAAGCATGATAGTAAATCCACTCTTTTGGTTCAGTTTCAAACTCAAATATACTATCCATTAAAGCATAAGCTACTGTAGCAACTTCCTCAAAAGTTCTGTGATCAAAAGAACTCAAAAAGAAAGCGTTCGAGAGGCAAACACAAATAGTGGCAGAATCTGTCAAAACAGAACAGCTGACAAAGATCGATTTTTTCGAGGATCTTCTGTTGCTCAAATAAAAAGTGCAAAACTAATAAAAGTTTGGAAATAACCTAGGACATGCGCACAAGAAATCGCAGATCAAAAATATATTCTGATAATTTTCTCGAATTTTTATGGTGCAGCGCAGAAATCTGTTTCAGGACAACAATTTCCCCAAATCTTACCTCCCTCAAATTAGAGGTTCTTCTTGGCACAAAAACGAAATAAAAATGATAAGGAGAGGTCATTACAATAGTAATAACTCCTATGACTCGACAAAAATAAAAAGTACTGAAAAGAAAACATTGGGTTATCTCCCAAGAGTGCTTTTCTTTAACGCCTTTGAGCTAGGCACAGAAAGTGAAAATCAAGTAATATCAAGCGATGAAGCATCAAGTTCATAATTTTCTCTAAGAATAGAGTCAAAAAGTAATTTCTTCCTCTTTCTAGGGAAGTGTTCCATACCTTTCTTGAGTGGAAATTGATATTTAATGGTACCTTCCTTCATATCAATGATGGCACCAACAGTTCTGAGAAAAGGTCTTCCCAAAATAATAGGACATGAAGCATTGCATTTAACATGCAAAACAAGAAAATTAACGCGAACAAGGTTATTGTTAACCATAATAAGAACATCATTAATCCTTCCCAAAGGTTTCTTCTTAGCAACATGATACGTCTCTAATGTATCTATAATTTTTGATGCTCCATGCTTGTTTTTACACCATTTGCTAAGTGTTTCGTTACACTTCGTGGCGTTTTTATGCATTTTCTGGAACTAACCTATTAATGAGATACCAAAGTGCCAGTTCCCTGTTTTCTGCTATTTTTGTGTTTCAGAAAAGTTACATAGGAAATATTCTCGGAATTGGACGAAACAAAAGCCAAACATCCAGAAATTCACCGAAGCTTCCAGAGAACCGAAGAGGAGACGGAGTGGGGCCACGAGGGGCCCACACAACAGGGCGGCGCGGCCCAGGGCTAGGCCAGGCCCCCTATGTGTGTGGCCGCCTCAGTCCTCTTCTGACGATGCCCCTTCGCCTATAAAGACCCCCCGACGGGGAAAACCTAAATACCCGATCACTTTTCCAGAATACATCGCGATCCGCCACCGCCATCGACCCGAGATTGGGAGGGTCTAGAAGCTCTTCCCGGCACCCTATCGGAGTGGGGAATCGCCACCGGAGGTCTTCTTCATTGCCATGCTTGCCTCCGGCGCGATGAGTGAGTAGTCTACCTTGGAATATGGGTCCATAGCAGTAGCTAGTTGGTTGTCTTCTCCACCATGTGCTTCATGTTTAGATCTCGTGAGCTGCCTTACATGATCAAGATCACCGTTATGTAATTCTACATGTTGTGTTTGTTGGGATCCGATGAATATTGGTGTTATGATTGAGTTGATGTGCTGAATATTATCTTATGTTATCTCTATGTTGTTTATGATCTTGCATGCTCTCCGTTGTGAGTAGCTATCTTGGCCGAGTAGATACTAGTGACTCCAAGAGGGGGTATTTATGCTCGATAGTTGGGTTCATGGCTCTATTTAATCTGGGGGAGTGACAGAAACCTCTAAGGTTGTAGATGTGCTATTGCCACTAGGGAGAAAACAACATTCATATGCTCAAGGGCATATGCTTTCTTTACATTACACATTTTGCTTAATGCAGTTATCTGTTGTTCACAACTTAATACTTGTGAAGTTCTCAGATTGATTCGCCACAAGTGGATTATTAGTCATAGATGCAGTTGGATGGCGGTCTATGTATCTTGTTGTAATGCCCAGAGTAAATCTCATAGTGATCCTCTCGACTTAGCACATTATCTTTATTCTATCAATTGCCCAACTGTAATTTGTTTACCAAGCATGTGTTATTTTATCTTATGGAGAGACACCACTAGTGAACTGTGGACCCCGGTCCTATTTCCATTATATTGCTATCACCTGTTTACTTTACTCGCACTGTTTACTTTACTCGCATACTATTATTGCTTTCCACTCGATACGCTCATACCCTTTGTTTCAAGCAAACCGGTGAGATTGACAACCTCATCGTAAGTTGGGAACAAAGTATTTGGTTGTGTTGTGTGCAGGTTCCGTGTTGCAGCTGGCAAAGCAAAGCTTGGACGAGGCGCCCTATAAATTGTCTGGAGCTATCGCGAAGCTAGCAAGCATCACCTTCTTGAGTTTGGCTTTTTCCTACTGGATCGACAAAACTTGGTTTCTTACTGAGGGAAAAACATGCTGCTATATTCATCAAACCTTCTCTTTGGGTTTCCCAAATGGCCGGTTATTTACCGCGCCATCAATAGCAATCAAAAACATTTTCTGGCGTCGTTGCCGGGGAAAAAGAAGACTTCTGCAAGGGAGTTTCGCACGCACATCCTTTACTTTGTTTTCAGTTTTGCTTTATTTATTTTTACTTGCATCGTTTTATCAAAAACACAAAAAAATTAGTTTCCTTTATAGTTGTTTATTATGTCTAGTTCAGTTGCTACTACTATGTTGCCCGAGGATATGATTTTCACTTTCAAATAAAAGGATGAGGAAAGTTTCAAAGAAGCTTGGTCTAGAATTTATGATTGGCATGGAAAAACTGAACCGAAAATGACTTTGATTTTGCTTCTTAGTTGCTTTTACTTTGGACTTGCTCTTCGTTATAGATATGCTTTGGATGCTACTGCAGAAGGAGATTTCCTTCATTGTGATGGAGATCAAGCTTTCAATATTATAAAAAACTTGATTACAATTTATAGCATGCCAACTTATTTTGATTCCTCTCTTGTGAGTGATGGCGCGGTGGTGATGGTGCCAGAAAACTTGTTGACTTGTAGTAAATGACCGGCCAGTTGGTAAACCCCAAGAGAAGGTTTTGATGAATATAGCAGCAAGTTTTCCCTTAGTTAAGAACCAAGGTATATCGATCAGGAGAAAAGCAGACAATGACGACTGAAGGTGATGCGGACTGGCTTAGTAACACTCCAACAAGGGCGCCGTTTAACGATACTTGTTGACTCGTCTTCCGCCAGTAGCAACGTGGAACCTGCACACACACAACCAAGTACTTTGTTCCCAACTTGCGATGAGGTTGTCAATCTCACCGGTTTGCTTGAAACAAAGGTTATGAGTGTATCGAGTGGAAAACAGTAAAAGTATGCGAGTAAAGTAAACAGTGCGAGTAAAGTAAACAGGTGATAGCAATATGATGGAAATAGGACCGGGGTCCACAGTTCACTAGTGGTGTCTCTCCATAAGATAAATAACACATGCTGGGTAAACAAACTACAGTTGGGCAATTGATAGAATAAAGATAAACGTGATATGTCAAGAAGATCACTATGAGATTTACTCTGGGCATTACAACAAAATACATAGACCGCCATCCAACTGCATCTATGACTAATAATCCACTTGTGGCGAATTAATCCGAGAACTCCACAAGTATTAAGTTGTGAACAACAGATAATTGCATTAAGCAAAGTGTGTAATGTAAACAAAGCATATGCCCTTGAGCATATGAATGTTGTTTTCTCCCTAGTAGCAACAGCACATCTACAACCTTAGAGGTTTCTGTCACTCCCCCAGGTTAAATAGAGGCATGAACCCACTATCGAGCATAAATACCCCCTCTTGGAGTCACTAGCAACTACTCGGCCAAGATAGCTACTAACAACGGAGAGCATGCAAGATCATAAACAACATAGAGATAACAAAAGATATATTTCAGTACAGCAACTCAATCATAACACCAATATTCATCGGATCCCAACAAACCAAACATATAGAATTACATAACGGTGATCTCAATCATGTAGGGCAGCTCATGAGATCTAAACATGAAGCACATGGTGGAGAAGACAACCATCTAGCTACTGCTATGGATCCATAGTCCAAGGTAGACTACTCACTTATCGCTTCGGAGGCAAGCATGGCGATGAAGAAGACCTCCGGTGGCAATTCCCCTCTCCGGCAGGGTGCCGGGAAGAGCTTCTGGACCCTCCCAATCTTGGGTCGACGACGGCGGCGGATCGCGATGTGTTTCTGGAAAATTGATCGGGTCCTTAGGTTTTTCCCGTCGGGGGGTCTTTATAGGCAAAGGGGCGATGTCAGAGGTGGGGCCAGGTGGCCTCACACCTGGCTGGCGCGGCCTAGGCCCTGGCCCCCCTCCTACTCTCCTTCGGATCTCTGGAAGCTCCCAGATAAAATAAGACTTCAGGAACTTGTTTCGTCCAATTCCGAGAATATTTCCTGTGTATCACTTCTGAAACACAAAAACAGCAGAAAACAGGGAACTGGCACTGTGGCGACTTGTTAATAGGTTAGTTCCGGAAAATGCATAAAAGTGCCACGAAGTGTAACGCAACAGTAGGCAAATGGTGTAAAAACAAGCATGGAGCATCAAAAATTATAGATACGTTGGAGACGTATCAGTGAGCATTTTTAATAGACTTAATACTCTTGAGACTCGCACTGCTAGTTTGAATACTTGCTATAGTACTTTGCGTCAGCATTTTGATTATGTGCCAGCAAATTCTAAACCTTCGAGTTGGTACCCTACGGTAAAAATCACCATTAATGGTGAAACCTTTCATGCTCATTGTGATATTATGTCTGAATTTTGTCTTATGCCAAAGGATGTTTATGAATCTTTGAGTCTTTGGAAACTTTCTGAGGGGGGAGAATAAATTTCTCTTACTAATAATGCCACTATATTTCCCGTTGGAATAGCTGAAGGAATTTATACAAAAGTCCTAGGAAGAATGGTATCTACTGATTATCTTGTTATTGAATGTGTAGGAAAAGGACAAATCACACTTGAAAGATCTCTACTGAAGCTCCTGGGCGCCGTTATAGATGTGGGAAAAGGCAATATAAGATTCATCTCT
This sequence comes from Dactylis glomerata, assembly GCA_007115705.1. Taxonomy (NCBI): domain Eukaryota; kingdom Viridiplantae; phylum Streptophyta; class Magnoliopsida; order Poales; family Poaceae; genus Dactylis; species Dactylis glomerata. Next base: position 492,684 of record QXEO01001457.1, read on the forward strand.
CCACCTTGCAATAGTCACGTCTTTCCTAGAGTTAAGAGCAAAGGTAAGAAAGGAAGATGTAAGGCACCCGTTGACCCTAGCACTTCATCACTTGATATTACTTGATTCGCATTTTCTGCGCCTAGCTCAAAGGCGTTAAAGAAAAGCACTCTTGGGAGATAACCCAATGTTTTTACTTTCAGTTCTTTTTTCTTTTATTTGAGTCTTGGAAGTTATTACTACTGTAATAACCTCTCCTTATCATTTTTATTTCATTTTTGTGCCAAGAGAAGCCTCTAATTTGAGTGAGGTAAGATTTGGGGATGTTGCTGTCCTGAAACTATTTTCGGTGCTGCACCGTACAAATTCGTGAAAATTCTCAGAATATCTTTTGGACCTGCGATTTCTTGTGCATATGCCCCAGGTTATATCCAAACTTTCATTAGTTATACACTTTTTTATTTGAGCAACAGAAAACCCTCTAAAAATTCGACCTTTGTCAGCTGTTCTGTTTTGATAGATTTCTGCCAATATTTATGTTTGCCGCTTTATCGCTTTCTTTTTGAGTTCTTTTGATCACGGAACTTTTGGGGAAGTTGCTACAGTAGTATATGCTTTATATGTGGTGGTTTTGAGTTGAAACCTGAAGCAAAAAGGGTTGATTCAATGATATGCTTACACTAATGTTGCTAATAGAATTGTGTTTAGTTTTGTATGAAGGAAGTTTTCAAGTGTAGGGATTGGAGAATGATGAGATGAGTTGAAGAATGGACAAAAGCTCAAGCTTGGGGATGCCCATGTCACCCCAAGAAATATCTAAGAATTACAAGCGTCAAAGCTTGGGGATGCCCCCGAGGCACCCCTTCTTCATCGGCAAAAATCAGGTCACCTTTCGACACACAATATTTTTATTGCTTCATGCATTATGCGTTTTTCTTGGAGCGTCAGTTGTTTTTAGTTTTCAGTTTTGTTTAGTTTTGTTTTCTGTAATAAATGGTTGGACCCCAACAAATTCCTTTTAGAGAAGTTGCCTTGCTTTTCATTTGCCAAGAACACTCCGTTTTCACTCTTATCGTTTCAACGAGTGTTCTCTTTTTCTAGAACTGCGTTTAGCTTTCGATTTTTGCCTTGATTTGTGTTCAGATCTTGTTATATCTTTTCATCAAGGTGTATTTTGACCTCTGGTCCATGTTGGTTTTCATCAAAAGAGTTACTTCAAAAAAGTTTGAATGGTGTTGGAAAAGAGAAAAAGCTTTATGCAAAAAAGTGGTACAAAAAGGAGCTTGTGTAGACTGCGGCTTAGGCTTTTGCGTGTCGTGCTTGATGGCTTTTTGATAGTATGCTTAGTGGTTTTGCTGTATCATGAATTGTCTCAAATGACTGAGATTGCTTAATGAGCCTTTGAAAAAATCATGTGTTGTTTTAATTATTTGGAAGCATTATTTTGGTTTTCTCCTTTGATGCTTTATTTGGGTTGACTTGGCCCATGCTCACACATGTTAGACTCATACAAAGTCGCCATAAGCCTCTATGATCATTTAGTTTTTGACTTTTTATGCCATCTTATGCTTCTTTTAATGTCGCTTTGTCGCTATGCATGATTATGGCCATTATTGCTCTCTTAGTTGGTCGCTCCCAGTCTTTTACTAGCCCTCATTTTGTACTCAGTATGAGCTCTACTCATGCATCCAACTCCTAAAAACCAAGTTTGCCAATTGTGTCCACTATAAATTCCAATGCATGGTATTTATAAGCCATTCCAAGTAAATTTTCATGTGCTACCTTTCAAAACTTTCAACTACTTCTCGTTTTGTGCTACTGTTTTTAGCTCATGGGGACATAGTGGTCAGAATTGCTATCTTCCATATTAAATTAAGTACCCCTCGACTAGGCAGCTTCATCTGCTTGTCATTAATTTTGCATGAGAGCTGGTCAGACCATTGCAATCTAATTCTAAAAAAGAAAAAAAAGGCACTCCTCCATGGTATGTGAATATTGGTGGGCACCCGATGGAATCGGTTAGCCTTGGTTTGAGAAAGGAAAAAAGGTGGGGAGGAGTGCCAAAGCTTTATAAAAGAGCACCAATGTGCCAAATTTTCAAAGAACTCGGAACCGCTCTCACTTGTTTATTATGGAAGATAGTAAGACCCCATTGCCAGTCGTTGACATGAAATAACCACCTCTCAAAACCCAATTTTTATCTCTGTTTTACAAATGAAAAGCTCTAGCACATGTTTAATCACTGCTTCCCTCCGCGAAGGGCCTTTCTTTTACTTTTTATGTTGAGTCACCACCTTCTATCTTTATGCACCATCTAAGAGAGCATAGTTGTCATTCTGAGTATAATGTGCATTGTCCCAAAGTTTTCGTTGATTGATTCATGATGTTGGTTTCACTTGTTCTTAAATTACTTGTATCTAGTCGACCTCTTAAACTTGAAGGTGTCCTATGCATTTATGTTTTGCTCTCTCAAGAAGGACAAGCTGAAAACCATTTGTATGTTTTTCCATATGATTTGAACACATGTTTGACTTTCATTGTTTCATTTTCATGATCTTTCATTTGTGTTCTTTTTCATGTTATAACATGGTTGCTAAGTTTCTTCTATCAACATTATATCTTTCATGCCCATGTTTTAAGTTCTTTTGATCCCAGCGCACAACGCTTACATAGATGATCAAGATTGTGTAGGTGCATGTCACCTCAAAAATTATTTCTTTTGTTATCACTTACCTACTCGAGGACGAGCAGGAGTTAAGCTTGGGGATGCTGATACGTCTCTAACGTATCTATAATTTTTGATGCTCCATGCTTTTTTTACACCATTTGCTTAGTGTTTCGTCACACTTCGTGGCATTTTTATGCATTTTCCGAAACTAACCTATTAACGAGATGCCACAGTACTAGTTTCCTATTTTCTGCTGTTTTTGTGTTTCAGAAAAGTTACACAGGAAATATTCTCGGAATTGGACGAAACAAAAGCCAAACATCCAGAAATTCAACAAAGCTTCCAGAGAACCGAAGAGGAGACGGAGTGGGGCCATGAGGGGCCCACATAACAGGGCGGCGCGGCCTAGGGCTAGGCCGCGCCCCCTATGTGTGTGGCCGCCTCGGTCCACTTCTGATGATGCCCCTTCGCCTATAAAGACCCCCCGACGGGAAAAACCTAAATACCCGATCACTTTTCCAGAATACATTGCGATCCGCCGCCGCCGTCAACTCGAGATCGGGAGGGTCTAGAAGCTCTTCCCGGCACCCTGCCGGAGAGGGGAATCGCCACCGGAGGTCTTCTTCATCGCCATTCTTGCCTCCGGCGCGATGAGTGAGTAGTCTACCTTTGACTATGGGTCCATAGCAGTAGCTAGTTGGTTGTTTTCTCCACCATGTGCTTCATGTTTAGATCTCGTGAGGTGCCTTACATGATCGAGATCACCGTTATGTAATTCTACATGTTGTGTTTGTTGGGATCCGATGAATATTGGTGTTATGATTGAGTTGATGTGCTTAATATTATCTTATGTTATCTCTATGTTGTTTATGATCTTGCATGCTCTCCGTTGTTAGTAGCTATCTTGGCCGAGTAGATACTAGTGACTCCAAGAGGGGGTATTTATGCTCGATAGTTGGGTTCATGCCTCTATTTAATCTGGGGGAGTGACAGAAACCTCTAAGGTTGTAGATGTGATGTTGCCACTAGGGACAAAAACAACATTCATATGCTCAAGGCCATATGCTTTGTTTACATTACACACTTTGCTTAATACAGTTATCTGTTGTTCGCAACTTAATACTTGTGAAGTTCTCGGATTGATTCGCCACAAGTGGATTATTAGTCATAGATGCAGTTGGATGGCGGTCTATGTATCTTGTTGTAATGCGCAGAGTAAATCTCATAGTGATCCTTGATACGTCTCCAACGTATCCATAATTTTTGATGCTCCATGCTTGTTTTTACACCATTTGCCTTGTGTTTCGTTACACTTCGTGGCACTTTTATGCATTTTCCGGAACTAACCTATTAACAAGTCGCCACAGTGCCAGTTCCCTATTTTCTGCTGTTTTTGTGTTTCAGAAAAGCTACACAGGAAATATTGTCGGAATTGGATGAAACAAGTTCCAGAAGTCTTATTTTTCTCAGAAGCTTCCCGAAGACCGAAAGAGAGCCAGAGGGGGGCCAGAGGCCGCCCTCACACATAGGTGGCGCGGCCTAGGCCCTGGCCGCGCCACCCTGGTGTGAGGAGCCCCTGGCTGCCCCCTGACGATGCCCCTTCGCCTATAAGAAGCCTCGGGACGGAAAACCCTAAAGGAGTCGGCAATTTTCCAGAAAGAGTTCCGTAGTTCCGCCGCCGCCACCGACGAATTTCGGGGGACAGAAGTCTCTGTTCCGGCACCCTGCCGGGACGGGGAAGTGCCCCCGGAGCCATCTCCATCGGTCTCCATCGCCGTCTCCGCCGTCTCCATCGACCTCACCGCCATCTCCATCAACCTTGCTGTCTCCTATGATGAGGAGGGAGTAGTTCATCCCCGGGGCTGAGGGCTCTACCGGTAGCTATGTGGTTCACCTCTCTCTCCCATGATGTGATCTTTATGTGATCGTGAGCTTTATATCATGTTGAACAAGTAGATGTTATTATTCAGATATTATGTGTACTCTAGTGGTATTATTAAAGTAATCTATTCATCCTGCCATGGTGTAACGGTGATAGTGCGTGCATCATGGTGGTACTTGGTCTAGGCTACGATTGTGATCTCTTATGGATTATGAGAATAATTATTGCTATGATAGTATTGAAGTGATCTATTCCTCCTTTCATGGTGTAATGTTGACAGTGTGCACCGTGTTAGTACTTGGTCTAAGTTGCAATGATATCTATCTTGAGTTGTGCTTTGATTTGAATATCTCTATGAGTGGTGTTTGTCAAGTACTTGATGAACTTTAAGGGGTGCTTCTGTAGCCACTACGCAATGATTAGTGTTGTTCAATAGGAGAGTAATTCAGAGTACCATAGTGAAGAGAAGTTGTTTATTTGTTCAATTATGTTATATTTGTTGGGAGTGTGTCCACTAGTGAAAGTATGATCCCTAGGCCTTGTTTCCAAGCATTGCACATCGTTTACTTGCTGTTTTGTTACATGTTTGCTTGCAGCGATACTTATTCCATATCACATTTACTACTCATAATCATCACTATTACTTGTATTTCACTATCTCTTCGCCGAACTAGTGCACCTATACATCTGACAAGTGTATTGGGTGTGTTGGGGACACAAGAGACTTTCTGTATCGTAATTGCAGGGTTGTTTGAGAGGGATAGCTTTGACCTCTTCATCCCTGAGTTCGATAAACCTTGGGTGATCCACTTAAGGGAAACTTGCTGCTGTTCTACAAACCTCTGCACTTGGAGGCCCAACACTGTCTACAAGAACAGACGCGTGCGTAGACATCAATCCTCTCGACTTAGCACGTTATCTTTATTCTATCAATTGCCCAACTGTAATTTGTTTACCCAACATGTGTTATTTTATCTTATGGAGAGACACCACTAGTGAACTGTGGACCCCGGTCCTATTTCCATTATATTGCTATCACCTGTTTACTTTACTCGCACTGTTTACTTTACTCGCATACTATTATTGCTTTCCACTCGATACGCTCATACCCTTTGTTTCAAGCAAACCGGTGAGATTGACAACCTCATCGTAAGTTGGGAACAAAGTATTTGGTTGTGTTGTGTGCAGGTTCTGCGTTGCAGCTGGCAAAGCAAAGCTTGGACGAGGCACCCTATAAATTGTCCGGAGCTGTCGCGAAGCTAGCAAGCATCACCTTCTTGAGTTTGGCTTTTTCCTACTAGATCGACAAACCTTGGTTTCTTACTGAGGGAAAAACTTGCTGCTATATTCATCAAACCTTCTCTTGGGGTTTCCCAACTGGCCGGTTATTTACCGCGCCATCAATAGCAATCACAACATCAGCAAGAGGAACATCAAAATAACAATTTTCAAGCGGTGGTAAACCAAGCATATCATAAATTTTTCTAGGCGTAATAGAAATACTAGCACCAAGATCACATAAATAATGACAATCAAAATCATTAACATTCATATCAATGATGGGCTCCCACCCATCTTCTAACTTCTTGGTAATAGAAACCTTTTGTTTCAACTTTTCTTCCCTAATTTCCATGAGAGCATTTGTAATATGCTTTGTAAAAGCAACATTCATAGAACTGGCATTAGGACTCAAAGCAAGCTTTTGCAAGAACAAAATAACTTCAGATATATTGCAACCATCAACATCAAAATCATTAAAAGAATTAGAGCTATTGTCTTCCATACTCTGAAAAATTTCAGCACCTTTTGTAGAAAAAGTTTTTGCAGTTTTAGGCTTTTTTGCACAAGGAGTAGGAGTTTTCTCTACACCAATCATAGTAAGAGGATTGCTAACATTTGAAACAACATCACTAGAGGTGGTAATAGTACATACATACCTTCATATTTCTAGCCATCTCATCTTCTCTTTCCCACCTAGCATGCAATTCTGCTAACATCCTAACATTTTCATCAATTCTAACCTGGATGGCGTTCAAAGTCTTGATTTCTTTCACATCATGAGCCAAAACTTTTAGTTTCAGAAGTTCAACATCAAGAGCAAGGCTATCAACTTTAGAAGCAAGGATATCAATTTTAAACAACTTTTCCTCAACAGACTTATTAAAAGCAGTTTGCTTACCGATGAAGTCCTTGAGCATGACCTCAAGCTCGGAGGGCGCGCCCCTAGTGTTGTTGGAGGAATTACCATAAGAGTTGCCATAACCATTACCATTGGTAGAAGGATACGACCTATAATTGTTGCTAGCAAAATTGTTCCTATAAGCACTGTTGTTGAAATTATTATTTCTAATGAAGTTCACGTCAACATGCTCTTCTTGAGCAACCAAAGAGGATAAAGGAACATTATTAGGATCAACATGAGCTCTATCATTAGCAAGCATAGCCATAATAGTATCAATCTTATCACTCAAGGAAGAGGTTTCCTCAACAGAATTTACCTTCTTACCTTGTGGAGCTCTCTTGGTGTGCCACTCAGAATAATTTACCATCATATTATCAAGAAGCTTTGTTGCGGCGCCCAAGGTGATGGACATAAAATTACCTCCAGCAGTTGAATCCAAAAGATTTCTTGAAGAAAAATTTAGTCCTGCATAAAAGGTTTGGATAATCATCTAAGTAGTCAGTCCATGAGTGGGGCAATTCTTTATCATAGATTTCATCCTTTCCCAAGCTTGAGCAACATGTTCATTATCAAACTGTCTAAACTTCATAATATCACTTCGCAAAGCTATAATCTTAGCAGGAGGATAATATTTTCCAATAAAAGCATCCTTACACTTAACCCAAGAATCAATACTATTTATAGGCAAAGATTGCAACCAATCCTTAGCTCTTCCTCTTAAAGAGAAAGGAAACAACTTAAGCTTAATAATATCACCATCTACATCCTTATACTTTTTTATCTCACATAGCTCAACAAAATTGTTGAGATGAGCTGCAGCATCATCAGTACTCGTTGCTCTTTCATAACAAGATTCAACAAAGCAGGTTTAATCTCATAAAAATTTGCCTCTGGTGCAGGTGGCACAATAGGAGTGCAGATAAAATCATTGTTGTTGGTGCTAGTAAAATCACACAACTTGGTGTTCTCAAGAGTACCCATTCTAGCAAAACTAAAAGCAGGCAAGTAAAAATAACAACTATAAAGGAACTAATTTTTTTTGTATTTTTGATAAAAAATGCAAGAAAAAATAAAATAAAGTACAACAATAACAAAGTAAAAGATTGGAAGCGAGAGACTCCCCTTGCAGAAATCCTCTTTCTCCTCGGCAATGGCGCCAAAAAACTTGTTGGTGGTGCGGTGTTGATGTAGGAATTTTGTAGATGACCTCCCAGTTGGAAACCCCAAGAGAATGTGTGATGAGCACAACAGCAAGTCTTCCCTCAGTATGAAACCAAGGTTTATCGAACTAGTACGAGAAAAACCAAACTTCAGAAGGTTGATGCTCGCTAGCTTCACGACAGCTCCGGACAATTTGTATGGCGCCTCGTCCAGGGCGTAGCTTTGAACCAGCAGCAACGTGGAACCTGCAGACAACACAACCAAGTACTTTGTCCCAACTTACAGTGAGGTTATCAATCTCACCAGTTTGATGTAAACAAAGGATTGAGCGTATCGAGTGGTAAAAGATAGTAGTTTGCAAGAATGTAAATAAAACAGGTAAAAGGTAAACGATAATAGCAATGTAAAAGAATGGACCGGGGTCCACAGTTCACTAGTGGTGTCTCTCCATAAGATAAATAACATGCTGCGTAAACAAATTACAGTTGGGCAATTGATAGAATAAAGAAAGCGTACAAATGTCATGAGGATCACTATGAGATTCACTTGGGCACTACAACATAATACATAGACCATAATCCAACTGCATCTATGACTAATAATCCATCCTCCGGATGTCGTCCGAGCAACCATTGGGTATTAAGTTGCAAGCAACAGATTATCGCCTTAAGCAAAGTGTGTAATGTAAACAATACAAATGTCCTTGAACACAAGATTGTTGTTTTCTCCCTAGTAGCAACAACACATCTACAACTTTAGAGGTTTCTGTCACTCCCCCAAGTTACTAGAGGCATGAACCCACTATCGAGCATAAATACTCCCTCTTGGAGTCACTAGGATCTACTCGGCCAAGATATCTACTAGCAACGGAGAGCATGCAAGATCATAAACAACATAGAGATAACATAAAGATTGTAAATCGACAATTCAACTTGACAAAGAGATAATATTCATCGGAACCCAACAAACACAACATGTAGAATTACACAATGATGATCTTGATCATGATAGGCAGCTCACAAGATCTAAACATGAAGCACATGGAGGAGATGACAACCATCTAGCTACTGCTATGGACCCGTAGTCCAAGGTAGACTACTCACACATCACTCCAGAGACATGCATGGTGATGAAGAAGGCCTCCGGCGGTGATTCCCCTCTCCGGCATGGTGCCGAGAAGAGCTTCTGGACCCTCCCAATCTCGCGTCAACGACGGCGGCGGCTTGTAGTAGGTTTCATGGAAAATTGATCGGGTCTTTTAGGTTTTCCCGTCAAGGGGAATATATAGGCGGAAGGGCGGCGTCAGGAAGTGGACCAGGGGCCCACACCACACCTCGGCGTGGCAAGGGGGTGGCCTGCGCCATGGGGTGGTGCGGCCGCCTCCTGGCACCCCTCCGGCTCTGCTTTGGACTCCGTGACGCTTCGGGGAAAATAGGAATTCTGGCTTTTGTTTCGTCCAATTCCGAGAATATTTTCTGTGTAGCTTTTCTGAAACATAAAAATAGCAGAAATGGGGAACTATCACTGTGGCGTCTCGTTAATAGGTTAGTTTTGGAAAATGCATAAAAATGCCACAAAGTGTAACAAAACACAAAGAAAATGGTGTATAAACAAGCATGGAGCATAAAAAATTATAGATACGTTTGAGGCGTATCATACCACTTTGCTATGTTTTCTCTATGCTTCACACAAACAAATGACTTTCAATGCGTTATTATTCATGATCTTTTGTTTGTGTTACTTTTCAAGTTGTAACATGGTTGCTAAGTTCTATGGATAGAGTTATATCTTTTATGCCCATGTTTAGAGTACTTTGATCTCAGCTTGCAATGCTTTACAATGACTTGATCATGATTGTGTTGGCTGCATGTCACCTCAAAAATTATTTTTTGTTATCACTTACCTACTCGAGGACGAGCAGGAGTTAAGCTTGGGGATGCTTGATACGTTGCAAACGTATCTATAATTTTTGATGCTCCATGCTTGTTTTACACCAATTGCTTTATGTTTTGTTTATACTTCGTGGCATTTTTATGCATTTTCTAGAACTAACCTATTAACAAGATACCACAGTGCCAGTTCCTGTTTTCTGCTGTTTTTATATTTCAGAAAAGTTATACAGGAAATATTCTCGGTATTGTACGAAACAAAAGCCGAAGTTCCTATTTTGCCGACAGGAAGACGGAGTCCAAAACAGAGACGAAGGAGGGCCAGGGTTTTGCCACACCATAGGGTGGCGCGGGCCCACCCCTGGCCGCGCCACCAAGTGGTGTGGGCCCCTGGGGTGCCCTCTGATATCGCCCTTCCGCCTATAAATTCCCTCCGACGGGAAAACCCTAAACGAATCGGCATCCATCCATGAAAAGTTCCACAACACCACCGCCATCGAAGACCAATTTCGGTGGGACAGAAGTCTCTGTTCCGGCACCCTGCTGGGACGGGGAATTTCCCCCGGAGCTGTAACGACCCAGGATTTTGTCACATTTTGGGGGAAAATTTTCGTCTTCATTTTGCTTGTGTTGATTTGAAAATTCACAAGGATTTAAAACTTTTTGAGTTTAATTGAAAGCTTTGTTTGAAAACTATTTAAAATCCTCTATTTAATTCTTGAAGAACTTCTTTGAGAAAGATCAAGTATCAAAATTACTACTTTCCATCCTCTATTCAAACCCTATTCAGCTTTATGCAAGCTTGCTTGCAAAAGATTGTTTTACAAAGTTTACTTTATTCAATAAAGGTTGCTTTTGCAAACCATAATTGAGTGTGTTTCTCAATCATTATTTTATAAACTATTATTTTACTATTTTAGAAAGAATCAAGTTCAAACTCTATTTCTATCTTTCTATGCAAGCAAAGCCTTTAGGCTTAATTGAGATCTTTTATTAAAAATCTTGTTTTGGTTCTAAAAACCTGTTTATTACTGCCCTGGTTTGTTCCTCTAACTTTTAGAAAATTTTACAAATTAGTTTGACCTTGTTTGAATGCAGTATGCAAAATCTATAAAAGAGAGAAGAAAATAGAAAAAGAAAAAGAAGAAAACAAAATAAAAATGAAAACTGGACCTCGGGAACTCTTTCCGGCCCAACCCCGAAAACAGCCCACGGCCCATCCCGGGATCTAACCGAATCGGTACCCTCTTTTCTTCCCTCTCCCTCGCTGACAACACGGGCCCGCACATCAGGCCTCAGCTTCGTCTTCCTCGCGTTAACCTCGCCGGAGACCGTTTCCACTGCACAGTAACTCCTCCCTCCCCTCTTCAATTCCTTCATTGCCTGCATTAATCGATGCCTAGCCGCGGCTATAAGACCCCCTCGCGGTCCTCTTCCATCTCCCTTTCGTCCTCCTACACGAGACGCCGCCAGGCCGGCGAAATTCCTCGCTGGAGTCCGCCATACCTGCGAGCGCATCCGCTCGAATCCACCGTCGACGGTGAGCCAAGCACCTCCTCTCCTAGCCTATTCTCTTCCTCTAGCTCCGGTGCATCCCCTGATACCCTCTGTTGGTTCTAACTCGCAGCAAATAGACGCAAACGACGACGACCGAAGTCACACGGCCGCCACCATCGCTCCAGCCGCCCTCACCTCCTCCTTCTGGAAACAATCGAGCCCGTCGTCATCACCATCGAGTTCTTCTCGACGAACTGATCATCGTCGTGACATCGCCGCCGTCCAGAACCTGCCGGAAGCTCGCCGGAGTTCAACCCCTGCACGCCTCGCCGGCGAACCCCACCGAAAACCCTAGCCACTGTGAGCTCTCCCTCCTCTTTCTTCTGTAACCATCGGATCTAGATCTAATGGATAGGATTTGATCTTTACTGAACCGGTACCTTTAGATCTGACGCGTTCGTTTCATTTCAATCCGACGTCCCGGATCAGTAATCCACCCGAACCGGTATCCTCCAATCAGAAGCTGCCATGTGTCGGCTCGCGATATAAACTCGATTCTAATAGAAGTTTGAAATCAGATTTTGATCAAATCTTTGGAAATTCATATCTTTTGATCTGTAGATCCAAAAATAGCAAACAAGATACCGTTGGAATCCTTAGAGCATCTAGAATCCAGTAGTACAATAATACTCCATATTTTATGGGTTCAATCTGAAACCATTTTCAAATTAGAATCAAACCTTCTATTAGCTTGATTAATTAATATCATTAGTTCTATTAATCCAAAAATTACAAATTTGTAGTCTATGGATTCCTCAGAACTTGTAGAACACTCTAGAACCAGAAACTTTCAAACTTGATACGTGCACACACTTTGTGCATTCAAATCTACCCAAATCACTATTCTGATCATAGTTTGAATTCTATAACCTATTTTGGAGTGATTCCAATTGCAGTGACCTTGCATTACTGCAAGCTATCCAGTAGCAACACTCCCATAATTTCTTGAAATACTTCACAATTATTCAAATTCTAATATGAGAATTTGAGTAGTCCCTATGTAGGTTAATTCTATTCCTACCAATGATTCCTTCCACCATAGTAAATCCTATAATCATACCTAGTCTCCAATGTTATCTAAACAACATCTTAATCAAGATCATTTTCACCTAGACCTATCTTGCCTAGCTCACACATATTCAAACTACGATTGAGTTGTTTGAGTAAGGTGTGATGCATCCCAATCTTAGATTCTATTATTACTATCCTTGTAATGTTGATCTAATCAACATTATAGCACTTAACCAGTACCCCATGAACCCACTAGAAACCTTAAACCATTATCTCAAATGTTATCTACCCATACTCAATCCTCTGCCCACTTGATCCTAATTTCATGTGTAGAGATATTCGATTAACAAATGAGTTAATTGAGTAACTCAATGATTCATGAATCCTAGCCTAAGCTGAAGTGTAATAGATACTATTTAAGAATAATTGTGGTCACACTTATTCAGTAGTATTACCATTGCACTATTTTGTCTCATATGTGATTTACTCGCATGAGATGTTCCATACCAAATCAATGCCTACCTAGTTTTCGGTTCACATGTATTGAACTATTCAACTTACAAATGTGCAAATTGAGTACTTCAAGCACTCTTGAAACCTAGCCTAGTGCCTAAGTGGGATATATGCTATTTAAAGAATAAATGTTGTTACACTTATTCAAATAGTATTTCTGTTGCACTATCCCCACACCTATGTGATCCATTTCACATGAGCTATTCTGAAACTCTTTCCTACCTTGATAAAGTATACAGACTTCCTCAATTATATTTATACCTAATCTAAACCTCTCTCAAATCATATTGATCTCCCCCAACTAGCTCTCAAATTCATACATCACAGATCATGATCCTTTACCGTATCCTCCTTATCATAACATCTCAATAAAACTAAATTGTTGAACCACCCCCTTCTAAATTGTTTGATTTTGCTTGTATGAGTTGTTTATGTTATGCTATTTCTTGTGTTATAGTTTGTGCGAGGAGCTACGTGCTTAGTTGAGAGAAGTTGAAGGATCATATTCTTCAAAAAGGCAAGTGACACACATGTTCCCTACCCATTTTACTTATGCATTAGTATATTCACCTCTTGTAGTATGCATGATAGGTGTTTTACTCAACTGTTTTATCAAAGGCTTAGACCCTAGTAGTGTGTAGCAAATCCCTCAAACCCCACCTGTTAGGATGCTAAATATTTTGTTAATACTGATGCCATGCTAAGACCACTCGAAAAGTGTTTTGTGAAAAGATAAGAACTTCAACTAAAATGAAACACCTGGGTGGATTGGTTTGATGAAGGTGGTGGTGTTGAGTGGCGACCTGGGGCTACACTTTGTGTAGTTGCTGCCTGGGCGTACACTTGTGGTTGGCCACCCAGGAACAAAGAGATGGCTATGTCTTCCATGCTTAGTGTACTTCCAGTGCAGCCTTATGACATTATGGGCTCTGTCTTGACTGATTAGATGTGGGAGTGTAACTTTGTGCAAGAAGTTGGTGGTAGAATAATTATAGGTTGGGAGCGGATCTTGCCAGTTAGTTGCCCTCTCCTCTAAAAGGTCTCGTTTCATTTTATGTATGGGCATAAAATGAATCGTAAGGTGAAAGTGCACAACCCTTGCAAGGTGTTTAAATCTAATCGATTAGCCGTGTCCTCGGTTATGGACAATTGAGTCTCTAGACATGGAATGTACGGAATAATCTCATCACCTCTTTTGAATGATTAAAAATTTGTTTAGAAACCCCTAGGTAGGAACTAAGGACCATACACTCCAAGGGGTGATGGTGCCTGAGGTTCCGACTTTGTTGAATTTCGCCCAGTACTACATGCCTAGCTAGTATGTGGTTATTGGGGGTTATCTCGACCCTTGAAAATTAAAACTTTGAAAGTAATACTTGAAAATGAACTATAGGATAAAACTGGCTTTATGCAAATCAGCCTGTGAGATCCACTAGCCAAATACTCATGTAGATAGGCTCCTCACAACAGCCACCAAATATGTGTCATTTGCCAGTACATCATTGTACTGACCCCTTTGGGGCTGCATATTCAACGTGCAGGTTTTATTTCGAGTAAGGAACCCGGATTAGGATCTCGAGCTTACATTCCAACACGTCTGCCTGTGGCACTTGATGAAGATGGAAGCTCACTGCAACTATGCTTTATGCTGTGTACTCATAAGGTAGAAGACCTATGTAACTGGATTTACGTTGTAATATGGATGCTATTGCAATGATTACTTATTTTGTACTGTGGTGCTATCTACTGATCCAGGGAATGGCACAGATACACAGGAGATTCGCCTTTAGTAAAAGGCGGGTCGTTACAGAATGGTATCAGAGCATAGTGTTGCCTGTAGAATCGAGACCCTAGGTTTGGACTAGACTAGGAAACCCAAAAATGATATCAAATGGATATCATTTCGCTTAGGATGTGTTTTGAAATTTTTATTTGCATTTTAATTACAGTTTGCTTCATTTTCTCGTAAGGCTTATCACTTTCATTTTTACTTACACTGTTCTTCTTTCAAAATTTTAGATGACGTTCACCAAGCTGAAGGTCCCCTACGACGATGACGACGAGTTGTTTAGTGATCAGCTATCTCGCCTTTCTCGGATGCTGAATCTGTCACCTCCCACTTTTCGTGGCAGAGTGATACCCTGTGTGGTTCCCGAGATCGTCCGTTGGGAGATTGAGACCAGGATTGAGGGTCGCACCATTGGTACTCCCACTAAGACAGTGGTGTACTCGAGGATGTACCCAGGTTGGGAGACTGGTGTCATGATGGCCATGGAGGAGGCACTAGCCCGCATATGTGGTATGTATGTCCAGGAGATATCAGAGTTGGACAATTCCATCTACCAGTTTGGGAGGCGTAACCACGAGGGATGGGCCTTGAGGACTCCAGGGCGCCGTGAGGATTTACCATGGACTGAGATGCAGTTAGAGGACATGGGATCCTATGCCTTCAACTTGGAGGACATGCTGCGCCACGAGATGGATGCCACAGATGATGCCAAGTACCAGCTTCTGGAGAAGGATGAGAAGATAGAACAACTAGAGAGCACGATAGAGAAACTGAAGGAGAAGAACAAAACACTTGAGGCCGCCAATGATAAGCTGTCAGGTAAGGTCGAGGATCAGGAGGCCCAGATTGTAGGCTTTCGAGGACAGTGCATTTACCTTCACAAGGACCTGATGAAGTACAAGCCTTGGCCGCCCAAGAAAGGATTAACACCTACTGAAGAGAAGAAGGAGTCGACCTCGGAGAAGGGTGGAGCAGAACCTGAGAAGCTAGAGCCTTGCCAGCCCATGATAGAGGGAGATACTGTGGAGAAGACTCATGCGGCGCCACCTAGCCCTGTGGTGAAGCGACGCAAGACAGGGAACACCAGAGCTTATCTTGCACAGTTCAAGTAGTGAGACCACCACGTTACGTAATAAATCGACGATCTTGTAATGGTTAGTCATGCCACCTAGTGGAATGACCCCTTGAACCCTGTTTTCCTAAAACTTGTAGTTGACTTGTTGTGTTTGAGGATCTATGTTTGATGTGATCGTCTATGCTATCGAGTGCTGGTTGCAATGCTTGTTTTAATTTTATAGAAATATGTTTTCACTTGACCTACTATGTTTGGGTAGGATCTTCCTTAGATCTCTTCTGTCTAACCCTCATCTATGCTAACCATAAACCTGTCCAAAACCCCCAAACAGATGCATCCTCAACGGCAAAACAGTCGCAACAACCCTCAGTTGGAGATAGCAATGCAACAGTTAGTTGAAGCTCACACGGGAGTGATGCGAGTGATGACTCAGAATATGGCTAATCGCGATAGCAAGGAGCTACCCCCAGGGGTGCAGCAAATACTAAATGATCATTCGCGAATAGTGCAAATGATGTTCGGGATGGTGGCTAGTACCAATAATAGCCTACCACAAGAGGAGCATAGTGGAAAGCTAACACAAGTTGATGCGGAGATGACACAGCAAGCCTGTAAGAGATGTGGAGAAATAGGACACACCTCTAAGGACTGCCATGAAGAGTGTCCCCACCATGATGCAAGTCACCCAGTTGAAGAATGTCCCATGAGCAAAGTTACTTGTTTTCTATGTGAAGGAACAAATCATGTTCCGGCCAAATGCAAGATTTATTCCACAGTGCAACGAATAAACCAACAAGCCAAGGATAGAATGAGCCAACTGCCAGAAAGGACCCCTGAAGATGGAGGACTTAAAAGAAAGATGGAAGATAAAGACATGGAGATAGCACTTAACCATACTACTAAGTGCTGCTACTCATGTGAAGAAGAAGGACACTTGTCTAGGAATTGCCTGAAGAAGAGGGAATGTTTCTCCCCGACTGTAGTGGAATATGAAGAAAATGAAGTGAGAGATCTTCTAGCCCTAGAAAGACCAAAAAGGAAGAAGGACAACAGCAAGATAACGTGCTTCAAATGCAAGGAGCTAGGACATTATGCGAGCCAATGCCCAGAACTGCATCGGGAGGTAAACATGCGAGATAGCATGAAAAGAGACATCCAAATGATCACCTGTTTCAAATGCAAACAAAAGGGACACTACTCGTATAACTGTTCAGAGAATGGAACTCCAAGACCTCAGTAACATGGAACGACTGAAGGATGCTACAATTTACCAGGAGGAAACCCAACAAGATGTAGCCAATTTGGAAGAGCTTGTATGCCATTACTACCTTGCTAATAAATATTGTAAGGACTTGTAAGAGCCAAGGACGACCTGGTTAAATAAATTATATTTCTCAATGAGATGGCAAGCAGAATGAATTGTAACTCCAGAGCTAACGCCATACGACAAGTTTGCGCAAAACCTTAGATAAGGAACGATAGATTTGTTTTAAAAATTTAGATTTGAATCACAGGTTCTCATTTCAAGAAAATTTTGGCAAAACCAGTGAGGTTGACCAAGAGTTAGAATGCGAGGTTTGCAAGCCATGTATGAAGTAATGATTTGGGTGCAGGATGGATTGATCACCATTCCTACTACTCTTATTATTCGCTCTCATAATGTTGGTTTTACACACCTAGAAAGAGAGACACCTACATGAGGGACGACGTCCTTAAACCATGACCTTAGGAGGATAGATATGTTACACCCTTCGTAGTATGCCGGTGTGGCCAAAACGTAAGGATACGGTGAGGAACGACCACACGTTTCCGAAGCATTTTCTCAGTGGACCATGAATGCCTAGACGATTCATTTTCGACTTCAATTCCCGACTTTTCGTTTCGACTCCCTGGTCTGTTCGACTACCCCTGAGCCTATAAAAGAGGACTCTCCCCTCTCCCGAGAGTCACAACAGAGACTGCCACCACCAACCATGAGAATCCCACCTGATTCCACAGCCCAGCGCCACCGAAGTCTACCTCATCCCGATCTGCGACGCTGTGAGACAACTCTCCAAATTCATGGAACCCTGTTCCTCCCCATGAGAGCTTCGTTAGATCCCTTTTCCCTGAGGAAGAGTTCATCTTCGAGAAATGATCAAGTTGTTCAGCGCCTTTCGACAACTATGAAGACGGTTGCTAAAGGAATTCTTAAGGACCATCTGGTACCTGTGGCAAGTAGCACGACTTGCTCCGGTAACTTGAGTGGGTTCAACAATGCTGGTTATAAGGCGACCTTCCGTCCCTTAAAGGTGCTAGTACCTTTTACAGAGTCCACCTTGTTTACCCCTATGAAATGCTTGAGAAGACTACAGAGAGATGCCATCCTAATTCCTTGGGATGTGTGGTCTCATCATGTTCGTGGGGCAAGCATGCAGCACTTGGTACTGAGTCATCTTTTGAAATTCTGCAATGAAAATCAGCTAAAAAGCTACAAGGAGTATAGTGATGGCCTGAATGCTGTCGTGGCCTTGGTAAGGACTAGATACACGTTCTTGGACGATGTGAACTACCTTGTTGAAGACAACGCGATGGATGATATCTGCCTATCACCAGAATTGGATGGAGCATCTGAAATACCGCTTCTGAACATAACGACGAACATCGACACTTCTGAGAAGGGCGAATTCAGGAAAATGGCGCAACGATGAATTCAAGCTGGGAACAAAATGCAAGTGCCTAAGGAAACGTCGAGATACCACCAAGCAAAATCTTCTTTAAGGGTGGTAGCACCCTAACCCCATTAGGAACCCTAAACCTTGTAACCTTCCTTCAATCTCGAGGACGAGATTTCTTTAAGGGTGGTAGTCTGTAACGACCCAGGATTTTGTCACATTTTGGGGGAAAATTTTCGTCTTCATTTTGCTTGTGTTGATTTGAAAATTCACAAGGATTTAAAACTTTTTGAGTTTAATTGAAAGCTTTGTTTGAAAACTATTTAAAATCCTCTATTTAATTCTTGAAGAACTTCTTTGAGAAAGATCAAGTATCAAAATTACTACTTTCCATCCTCTATTCAAACCCTATTCAGCTTTATGCAAGCTTGCTTGCAAAAGATTGTTTTACAAAGTTTACTTTATTCAATAAAGGTTGCTTTTGCAAACCATAATTGAGTGTGTTTCTCAATCATTATTTTATAAACTATTATTTTACTATTTTAGAAAGAATCAAGTTCAAACTCTATTTCTATCTTTCTATGCAAGCAAAGCCTTTAGGCTTAATTGAGATCTTTTATTAAAAATCTTGTTTTGGTTCTAAAAACCTGTTTATTACTGCCCTGGTTTGTTCCTCTAACTTTTAGAAAATTTTACAAATTAGTTTGACCTTGTTTGAATGCAGTATGCAAAATCTATAAAAGAGAGAAGAAAACAGAAAAAGAAAAAGAAGAAAACAAAATAAAAATGAAAACTGGACCTCGGGAACTCTTTCCGGCCCAACCCCGAAAACAGCCCACGGCCCATCCCGGGATCTAACCGAATCGGTACCCTCTTTTCTTCCCTCTCCCTCGCTGACAACACGGGCCCGCACATCAGGCCTCAGCTTCGTCTTCCTCGTGTTAACCTCGCCGGAGACCGTTTCCACTGCACAGTAACTCCTCCCTCCCCTCTTCAATTCCTTCATTGCCTGCATTAATCGATGCCTAGCCGCGGCTATAAGACCCCCTCGCGGTCCTCTTCCATCTCCCTTTCGTCCTCCTACACGAGACGCCGCCAGGCCGGCGAAATTCCTCGCCGGAGTCCGCCATACCTGCGAGCGCATCCGCTCGAATCCACCGTCGACGGTGAGCCAAGCACCTCCTCTCCTAGCCTATTCTCTTCCTCTAGCTCCGGTGCATCCCCTGATACCCTCTGTTGGTTCTAACTCGCAGCAAATAGACGCAAACGACGACGACCGAAGTCACACGGCCGCCACCATCGCTCCAGCCGCCCTCACCTCCTCCTTCTGGAAACAATCGAGCCCGTCGTCATCACCATCGAGTTCTTCTCGACGAACTGATCATCATCGTGACATCGCCGCCGTCCAGAACCTGCCGGAAGCTCGCCGGAGTTCAACCCCTGCACGCCTCGCCGGCGAACCCCGCCGAAAACCCTAGCCACTGTGAGCTCTCCCTCCTCTTTCTTCTGTAACCATCGGATCTAGATCTAATGGATAGGATTTGATCTTTACTGAACCGGTACCTTTAGATCTGACGCGTTCGTTTCATTTCAATCCGACGTCCCGGATCAGTAATCCACCCGAACCGGTATCCTCCAATCAGAAGCTGCCATGTGTCGGCTCGCGATATAAACTCGATTCTAATAGAAGTTTGAAATCAGATTTTGATCAAATCTTTGGAAATTCATATCTTTTGATCTGTAGATCCAAAAATAGCAAACAAGATACCGTTGGAATCCTTAGAGCATCTAAAATCCAGTAGTACAATAATACTCCATATTTTATGGGTTCAATCTGAAACCATTTTCAAATTAGAATCAAACCTTCTATTAGCTTGATTAATTAATATCATTAGTTCTATTAATCCAAAAATTACAAATTTGTAGTCTATGGATTCCTCAGAACTTGTAGAACACTCTAGAACCAGAAACTTTCAAACTTGATACGTGCACACACTTTGTGCATTCAAATCTACCCAAATCACTATTCTGATCATAGTTTGAATTCTATAACCTATTTTGGAGTGATTCCAATTGCAGTGACCTTGCATTACTGCAAGCTATCCAGTAGCAACACTCCCATAATTTCTTGAAATACTTCACAATTATTCAAATTCTAATATGAGAATTTGAGTAGTCCCTATGTAGGTTAATTCTATTCCTACCAATGATTCCTTCCACCATAGTAAATCCTATAATCATACCTAGTCTCCAATGTTATCTAAACAACATCTTAATCAAGATCATTTTCACCTAGACCTATCTTGCCTAGCTCACACATATTCAAACTACGATTGAGTTGTTTGAGTAAGGTGTGATGCATCCCAATCTTAGATTCTATTATTACTATCCTTGTAATGTTGATCTAATCAACATTATAGCACTTAACCAGTACCCCATGAACCCACTAGAAACCTTAAACCATTATCTCAAATGTTATCTACCCATACTCAATCCTCTGCCCACTTGATCCTAATTTCATGTGTAGAGCTATTCGATTAACAAATGAGTTAATTGAGTAACTCAATGATTCATGAATCCTAGCCTAAGCTGAAGTGTAATAGATACTATTTAAGAATAATTGTGGTCACACTTATTCAGTAGTATTACCATTGCACTATTTTGTCTCATATGTGATTTACTCGCATGAGATGTTCCATACCAAATCAATGCCTACCTAGTTTTCGGTTCACATGTATTGAACTATTCAACTTACAAATGTGCAAATTGAGTACTTCAAGCACTCTTGAAACCTAGCCTAGTGCCTAAGTGGGATATATGCTATTTAAAGAATAAATGTTGTTACACTTATTCAAATAGTATTTCTGTTGCACTATCCCCACACCTATGTGATCCATTTCACATGAGCTATTCTGAAACTCTTTCCTACCTTGATAAAGTATACAGACTTCCTCAATTATATTTATACCTAATCTAAACCTCTCTCAAATCATATTGATCTCCCCCAACTAGCTCTCAAATTCATACATCACAGATCATGATCCTTTACCGTATCCTCCTTATCATAACATCTCAATAAAACTAAATTGTTGAACCACCCCCTTCTAAATTGTTTGATTTTGCTTGTATGAGTTGTTTATGTTATGCTATTTCTTGTGCTATAGTTTGTGCGAGGAGCTACGTGCTTAGTTGAGAGAAGTTGAAGGATCATATTCTTCAAAAAGGCAAGTGACACACATGTTCCCTACCCATTTTACTTATGCATTAGTATATTCACCTCTTGTAGTATGCATGATAGGTGTTTTACTCAACTGTTTTATCAAAGGCTTAGACCCTAGTAGTGTGTAGCAAATCCCTCAAACCCCACCTGTTAGGATGCTAAATATTTTGTTAATACTGATGCCATGCTAAGACCACTCGAAAAGTGTTTTGTGAAAAGATAAGAACTTCAACTAAAATGAAACACCTGGGTGGATTGGTTTGATGAAGGTGGTGGTGTTGAGTGGCGACCTGGGGCTACACTTTGTGTAGTTGCTGCCTGGGCGTACACTTGTGGTTGGCCACCCAGGAACAAAGAGATGGCTATGTCTTCCATGCTTAGTGTACTTCCAGTGCAGCCTTATGACATTATGGGCTCTGTCTTGACTGATTAGATGTGGGAGTGTAACTTTGTGCAAGAAGTTGGTGGTAGAATAATTATAGGTTGGGAGCGGATCTTGCCAGTTAGTTGCCCTCTCCTCTAAAAGGTCTCGTTTCATTTTATGTATGGGCATAAAATGAATCGTAAGGTGAAAGTGCACAACCCTTGCAAGGTGTTTAAATCTAATCGATTAGCCGTGTCCTCGGTTATGGACAATTGAGTCTCTAGACATGGAATGTACGGAATAATCTCATCACCTCTTTTGAATGATTAAAAATTTGTTTAGAAACCCCTAGGTAGGAACTAAGGACCATACACTCCAAGGGGTGATGGTGCCTGAGGTTCCGACTTTGTCGAATTTCGCCCAGTACTACATGCCTAGCTAGTATGTGGTTATTGGGGGTTATCTCGACCCTTGAAAATTAAAACTTTGAAAGTAATACTTGAAAATGAACTATAGGATAAAACTGGCTTTATGCAAATCAGCCTGTGAGATCCACTAGCCAAATACTCATGTAGATAGGCTCCTCACAACAGCCACCAAATATGTGTCATTTGCCAGTACATCATTTTACTGACCCCTTTGGGGTTGCATATTCAACGTGCAGGTTTTATTTCGAGTAAGGAACCCGGATTAGGATCTCGAGCTTACATTCCAACACGTCTGCCTGTGGCACTTGATGAAGATGGAAGCTCACTGCAACTATGCTTTATGCTGTGTACTCATAAGGTAGAAGACCTATGTAACTGGATTTACGTTGTAATATGGATGCTATTGCAATGATTACTTATTTTGTACTGTGGTGCTATCTACTGATCCAGGGAATGGCATAGATACACAGGAGATTCGCCTTTAGTAAAAGGCGGGTCGTTACAGGAGCCATCTCCATCAACTCCACCGCCATCTCCATCAATGTTGCTGTCTCCCATGATGAGGAGAGAGTAATTCTTCTCCGAGGCTAAGGGCTCTACCGATAGCTATGTGTTCATCTCTCTCTCTCTCTCTCCCATGATGTGATCTATATGTGATCGATCATGAGCTTTGTAATCTAGTTGAATTGGTAGATGTTGCTCTTCATCTTTTATGCTACTCAAGTGCTTTTATTAATGTAATCTCCGGAGACACCTTGTCCCATGATGTGAAGGTGACAGTGTGCGCATTATGTGTGTCTCTTAGGCTAAAGTTTACAGTAATACTTATCATGAGTTATGATTTGAGTTGGATGTCTCTATGAAATTTTGGTGTTTGTCTGAAACTGTCTAGTGCACTCAAGGTGACAGTATGGGATAATCTAGATTGGGAATGCGAACTTTAAGGAGTGCTATTGTAGCCCTACACATGATTAGTGTTCGTTATCCAACTAGAGAGTAGTTTAGTATAGCATAATGAAGAAATATATTTATGTGTTCAATTATGTTATCATTGTTGAGAGTGTCCACTAGTGAAAGTATGATCCCTAGGCCTTGTTTCTAAGCATTGAAATACTGTTTACAACCAGTTCTGCTATATGTTTGCTTGCAGAGATTTTTATTTTAGATTGCAATTACTACTTATAATCATCCATATTACTTGTATTTCACTAACTCTTTGCCGAACTAGTGCACATATACACCTGACAAGTGTATTGGGTGTGTTAGGGACACAAGAGACTTCTTGTATCTTAATTGTAGGGTTGTTTGAGAGGGATACCTTTGACCTCTTCCTCCCTGAGTTCGATAAACCTTGGGTGATCCACTTAAGGGAAACTTGCTGCTGTTCTACAAATCTCTGCACTTGGAGGCCCAACACCGTCTACAAGAATAGAAGCGTGCGTAGACATCAGCGATCCACCGCCCAGGGACTCCATTCAAGAGGACGGCAGTCTTCCCCGTGGAGAGGATGGCCAAAATCCACCCACGGAAGGTGGAGCCAAAACCCCGCGCGCGGAGGACCGCATCAAGCACCATGTATGGATCTTAATTTGATTTTTCATGGATCTTGATTCAAATATCTTGGATCTTTGTATATGCATCTAGGGTTCATTACGAATTTTTGCAGGGAACATCTTGTATGAACATGCTGGATTCTTCTTTTTGTAGGATCTTTATATCTGGATTCATGTTATTTATGAATAAACATGAAGAATTTTTCTGTTTCTTACTAGAAAATAATGTTTAATTTATACAGATACATAGTACTTTATGAACGCGTTGCCTGATCCATATACAAATATCTGAAGAACTTTATAGCACATCAGCCGGTGTGAGAACTTGTAGGACTTCAGTATACAAATTCGATAAAGTTTGCAAAATATTGGCACCAATCTTGATGCACTGGATGGCAGAGATTAGTGCCAGACGCCGTATGTGCAGAAGAAATTCCGCGTTCAAACCATAACAAACATTTTTGAAACACTTCACTTCTTTGCTCTCGGCGAGATTTGCACATGCAGCGGGTGGAGCATGTAGTTGGTGAGCTGGATGGTTTCCACGACGTTGTCCTCGTCGCCCTCCTTGAGCCTCCAGGAGAACTCCTGCACGAACCGCGCAATGGCGGTGCACGAGATGGTCACTGCCTGCTGGGCGCCAGTGCAGATCCTCCTCCCGCCACCGAACGCCATGGTCTTGAACTTGTCCCCGTCGTTGAAGCTCCCGTCTAGGAACCTCTCCGGCCTCCACTGCTCGGGCTCCTCCCAGTCCTTCTTGTTCATGCTACACCCGTACAGGTTGATGATCATCTAGCACCAAATAATGAAGCATGTTGTTTAGCCAAAACTTCATGTTGCATTTCATGTAGCTCCATCTCGTTGCTATGGTCAGTTACCTCTGTGCCGGCTGGGACGTCGTAGCCAGCCAGTTTTGTGTTCTCATGGACGAACCTCGGAGGAATCAGAGGGACGGGAGAATGATACCGCAGCGTCTCGTGGAACACGGCACTGAGGAGGGGCAACTGACGCAGGTGATCCTCCGTGACCGTATTGTTGCCGCACACCTGCTGGATCTCCTTGTACAGTCGATCCTGGCGTGCCAAAGATATTTTTTGTCAACAGCTTGGTTCCAGCACGAAAACACCATGCATAGAGAGTAGGGAGAACTTGCCTGTATTTCAGGGTTCTTGGCAAGCTCATACATAGCCCACTCTGTCGTCACCAAAGTAGTATCTGCAGCCTCGATGATTACCTCCCACACTAGCATCATCAACTGTTCTTCTGTCACTGCGTTCTCTGCTACCAAGAAGTCCAAATAGGATGCCTTTGCCTGCATATGGCAGTTTTATGCGTCAAAATTCATAATTAGCCCACACAATAACTCATCAAAGTAAAACAGTTAGAAACTATGTGCAGCTGTACCACCTCTCCACGCTCAATTCTTTTCTTTTGTTGGTTGACCAAGGCTCGTACCACCGCGGATCGCCTAGATTCCGTGGTAGCAACTCTTGTTTCGAAGCTCTTGTTTGGAACCCAACTGAGGTATGGGAAGAACTCCCTCCAATCAACCTCAATAGCGCACTTTATTATGTCAAACACAGTGGTGTGGTATATTTCTTCCTTTGATACCTCTCTCCCAAACTCCTCGACATAAACAGAACACACGTCCTCACCTATGCTCTGTAATTGCAGCGTGCACACTGCACAGTCAGTATGGAAAATAATAGACAAAGCATCTCAAGAGTGATTCAAATCAAGAATGTGATGCTAGTGGCACTATGGATGAGCACACCATATCATGACGTTTGTAGACTCACCTCAATCAAGGACAGGCGGAACAGCTCGTCCTTGAAAACTTCTCGGAAGTTTAGAGGAGAATGTGGGTCGTCATTCCGCAGCGTATGAAGAGTTCTTGACATGTTATCCATCATCGTGTCTCTTGTGTTCCGAAATTGTTTCTAAATATTTTGCAAGCATTTTGTTGTGGTACATTAGTTAACTGAAAGTGTAAATGTATACAAGAGGTGGCAACTAAACTGTGTAACTTCGGCATCGTTTAAGACTTATACCTGAGCAGCAGAACCTAACATGCCAGCTATAAGTAAACGCTTCCCCATCTTGTGAAAGTCATTGTAGTCACTCATAGCAACCATCGATTTACCACGAGTCAGCGCTGCCATTGCGCTAGGTAGCTTTCGAGTAGATATGGATGAGTATTTCGCAACCATTGCCTGCAATACAGGAGATCGCATATGTTCATGTAAGTTTATAGTTAAACTTGACTAATTTTGCCAATGCTGATATTAGTACTCTGTCCTGAATCACATGTAATATCAGGAAGAACTATGTGCATAATTCATACTCCCTTCCTTTCAAAATATAAGATGTTTTAGCTTTGTGAATCAAATATATCTAGACATCTTTTAGTGTGTAGGTTCACTCGAATATACACACTAAAAGGTGTTTAGATTGATTTGCTTTACAAACCTAAACATCTTATATTCTGAAACAGAGGGAGTATATTAATTTGGTCTAGTTTATAGCTTATCTGGGTAGTTCTTGCAGAAAAGAGATCACTTCATAACATGTTTTAAGCGGTTCTTATTTGGTGAGATAAATCGTTAGAATCCATGATATATCTCCAGCATGAGAAGAATACAGGTGAAAATAACAATCAGGTTACACTTAACACTGTGAACAAAAATTCTTATAGTTAGATTTTAATTATTAAAGTATAATTGAAAATAAAAATGCTAAGATAATATCAACAAAGGTATACATAGTAAACATGAAGGTCATAATTAAATAATCAGTCAGAAGTCTAAAAAGATAAATTTACACAGTAATCCATATGTGCAAAAAGGATGTTTGTAGTACAACAACGAAAAGTTTATCAAGTGAATTTAAGAGAAATGAAAAATTATGTATTACCTCCTTGACAACTTCTGTTTCGTTGAGCACAACTACAGATGAAGCCCCAGTCTTTATAGTGTATATTGGCCCATAAGTTTCAGACCATTTTGCAAAAGTCTTATGGGGCTTCTTTTCTTTCAACTGGTGGAGGTTTCCAATCAGCGGTAAACCAGGAACAGCTGCATGATAGTTAAACATGTGATGTCAGATGAGTAACGATTTTACTTTTCTTTCTTAGGAGGCTTAAATAAGTTCATATTATCATATGACCTAAACCCTACCCCTCTCTTGGCTGCCAGATCCTTGTGATCAGGAAAAGCCCATGCGAGGGGGGAGGGGGGAGGGCGGGGCATCCCTCTATCATGGCTTGGGCATGGCTGCGGTGGCGGATCTTGAGCGGATTGCTTGGCCCGTGGGGTGTGGCAGTCCACTTTGAGGAGGAGATGGTGGTCAAGTTGGTGAAGCGGGTGAGAATGCCACCATCGGCAGCGGTGCCCGTGCGTGTTGTAGTCCTTGTTGGAGGTGATGATGTGGGTGTCTTGCTCCGTTGATCCCATCGGAAACCTCAGATCCGAGGGAGGCCACCACTAACGGCCGCACCCATGGGCGTCGTAGTCGTTCGAGGCATTGAGGGGGCTTTCTAAGTCGGATGTTGATGACATACATGTCGCCACCCCATGGGGCATCATTTTTGGAGACATACATCGGCTAGAGGGACGGGTCGACGGCTTTGGTGGCTGGGTGGCGGTCTCCTCATGTTACTTGCATGGGGACAAAGTTGGAGCAATGTGACATCTACCATCTACGACGACGAGTCTTTGGCGGCATGATGCAGCAGGGGCTTGACGATGAACACATGATGATGAATGCGCGCAGGGTGGTGGCGCTTGCTGGTGTCATGGTGGTGTAGATGGCAGGCCAGGTAAGGTAAATGCCTTGATTCTAACTAAAGATGGTTAGAGGAAGATGGTGGTGGCGACTTTTTGTGCGTGTGCAATGCTGTGCGTTCAGGGTTTGTTGGACCGGTTTGTGCTCCCAACTCGCTTTTAGGCATTTCGGTGAGATCTGATAATGTGTGTAGGTGTGAGGTCCGGACATAGGTCCCGACATGGCCACCCCCTTCATCAAGCTAGTAGGTTTTGCGACATCTGTCATTTGTGAGGCGACTTCGGTTTAATCTTTGTATTTTTTCTTTTTAGGATTCGTTGATTAATTTTAATAAAAAAATTGTATACATCATTTTGATGCAGAGGCTAGGGGTATAACCTCCATTTCAAAAAAAGGTGAACAATACAATAATCCAGATCACATGCAGGTCAGCGTGTATCTAGAAAGATAAAACCATCATATGTGTGATATACAAATTATTAAATTATTGTATAGACCACAATATAGCTATAACACAATATAAACTAAATAATGCATAACATATATTAATTGAAGCCATTGCATAGACACAAAGCAGGAAAGGAAACGTAAGTTGTCAAATAACTGTTTTCCAAAGTGGTTCTATCGCCATGATTTGAAATTCTACCGTGACAGACAGAGGAAGATCTAGACTCGTTGTTTTCAGTGGTTGCTATTTGAGAACTAACACCCTTTAGCCAATAGTAAGTACTCCCTCCGTTTATAAATATAAGATGTTTTAGAGAGCCTGATACACATCATAATAAGTGTATCTATACATTAAAAATAAACTAGGTATATATACTAAACTAGATGAATCTACTAAAAGCTGAAACATCTTATATTAGTAAACGGAGGGAGTAGGTGACAATAAAAACTGTGATGGTCAGCCGCCCAGAGCTCAGCCGTTTTATTAAGAAAGGGTGAAACCAAATATGTTACAGAGGTGATATATGTTTTTTAGGAGAACATGCCTAAACTTTGAGTGAATGGCATTGGGGGTCACATAACTTGTCTAGCATGTGCACTTAAGTCACACATCTTACAAACTCGATTAACCGGTCACACAACTTGCAAAACATGTGCATTGGAGGTCACAAACTGGTCAGCTGTCCGGTTTTTGGTTAAAAAAACATCACGCTATACACCTGAGGTCATTTGGACCAAGGTTTTTACTTGTTCGAGATTTTGGAAATATCTCCGGAAACCAGTTTTCTCGGCCCCCTCCGAAAATACCGATAATGTTAAAAATAATTCGGTTGCATTTGAATTTAAGTCTGATGTTACGTTCAATACTCTGCGTATATTAGATATCTCGTCCCTTAACGTGAGGTCTGGTGGCAAGTTGTCCAGGAACATTTACGTACGGTCGCGGGCTCGACTTCCAGTATTATCATTTTTTTCTGTCCATTTTAGTTTAAAAACATGAAAAATTATATATTGTCAATGGACATATGCACGATATGTTTCGTTTCATGCGCTGATCAGACTGAGCATGATATAAGATGCGCTTCAAACCACGGCGCGTTCACTGCACCATGACAAACCTGAACTCCACCGGAACTCGTGCACAAATCTGGTACCACATAATTTTTGGTCAGGGGTTAAATGCAAAAAAAGAGTTCAACTGACCTCACATGCCCAACGCATGATGGGTTTTTTACAAAAAACCGGACAACTGATCAGTTTGTGACCTCAAGTGCACATGTTTCACAAGTTGTATTATCGGTTAATCGAGTTTGCAAGATGTGTGACTTAAGTGCATATACTAGACAAGTTGTATGATCCACGGTGTCATTTACTCCTAAACTTTAACAGTCATCAGTCAGGATGTATGCCATTTTGAGGAGAGTTGTGTGAGATGTTGGTCACCTGGAGGCGCGTTGGACAGGCCCTTCTGCCCCATTCTGACGATGCCGGCCTTCTCGGCGAGCGCGGCGGCCGCTGCCACCCCGCCGACAGCCGCAGCCGCGGCTGCCACAGCACTACCCGCGCCGCCCGCAGGGAACACACTCAGCAGGAACTCCATCAGTCTGCAGCTCGGGTGAGGAGAGGAGCGGGGGGTGGGAGGCAGTGGTGGACTGGTGGTGCAGCCTGCATGCTCGCCTGCTCGATCGTCTTATACTAGTGTTGGCGAGCACGAGGACTCGACTCAATTTTCTACGGGGAAACAGCGTCCAGCGGAATTTTAAACCACGTGTGAAGAAATAACAAAGACGGGGAAAAGAATATCTGGGACTCTTACCACCGGCAGCTCGCCATGGCAGCCAGCATCTTGATTCTTGAGAAATGGTTTGGAGGTCGTTTTTATCCGTGGTCAAATACTCGTGTTTCTTTCCCTCCAACGTTTCCGCGCGTCAGTGTAGCAAGGATTGTCAGCGACACTGTACTTCTCAAACCACCCAAGGACAACGACCACTAGCAAGGAGGTGAACAACTCTCATACTCCCTCCGTTCTGAAATTATAAGACGTTTTAGATATTTAGTAATTACTATTATATTTAAACCGGCAGCAACCTAGGACTAGTGTTGATATGCATTACAGGATTCGACTAGGAGTAGCATTGATATAAATAGGACATAACAGTTTCAAAAAATTGTAAACAGTATAAGTCAGTACACTCTATATATGGCATTTCCACGGACAGATTGGCAAAAGAGAGATCGCAGATCAACAACACAGCTACCATTACTCAATTGAGAAAAGTCTGTGTCAAGCCTTCAAGTCATAGAAAAGTACGAAAACTGAACCCTCAACTATTTGATCCCGGTCAACTGAGAAAAGTCTGTGTCAAGCCTTGAAGTCATAGAAAAGTATAAAAACTGAACCCTCAACTATTTGATTCCTTTCAATGCTGGCCGATTTTCACTATACAATCGTTTGATCACCTCAGATGCTGACGTGGCTCTAGGAAATCAGGATTAGGGTGCGAGGCTGGAATTTATGCATGGCAGCTTTTTTCCCTCCCAGTTCATTCCGCACGAAACAGAAGCCTTCCCGTTCGAAGCCGCACGAGCGCACTCTCTCGTCCCCATTTTTTCCTTTCTCCCCCGCGAGTCCTTCTCTGATCTTGGTTGCAGCAAAGCCGGCGATCAGCAGTTGATTTTGGGCCGTTGCAAAAGCTTCAAATATAAAAGATTTCAATTATTACAAGGCTGAACTTGCACTTGAAACACCACAAGGTGCCAAAGACGAATTTTTGACGTATCAGACCACCTGCGCCAACGTAATGTTAAAAATGACCAGCTCTGAAAATATTTGTCAAAAGAGACCCCCTAAGAGTGGCGGCACGTCTGGCCAGGCGACACGTGGCACGTGCCGCCTGGGCCAACGACGGCAAGGGGGTGCCGCCAACCCCAAATCCGGCATGTTTCCTGACAGGTGACACCGTCGATGGCTGTCAGCCAAAGTGGGCCATGACGCCAATGGCAACGCCGGCAGGTCAAAGCCACGTGGACCTGTCGGCGTTGGCATTGGCGGCATGGCCCACTTCGACTGACGGCCATCGACGGCGTCACCTGCCAGGAAACATGCCGGATTTGGGGTTGGCGGCAACCCCTTGCCGTCGTTGGCCCAGGCGGCATGTGCCACGTGTCGCCTGGCCAGACGTGCCGCCACCCAGAGGTGGTCTCTTTTGACAATATTTTTCAAAGGTGGTCTTTTTTGCCATTTCATTGGTGCAAGTGGTTAGATCTGTCAAAAATTCGCCAAAGACATCACGAATACAGAGCCAAGACATTGGGCAAGAGTATATTTTGAAGTTGGATCTATATATGAGTCTGTAGACAACAATTTATGTGAGTCATTCAACTATCCAATCTATCATCTCTATGCTAGATACAAATTAACGATCGAAAGGACGATTGTTGGATCATGAATCTTTCCGCAATACTTCCCTGCCATGCCTCCCCTTTTACAAAACCTTCGGGTAGTTCTTCCAACGCCAATGCATACACTCAATACTACGAAGCATTCCCGGCCAACCTCGTGCCTCGTTCATCGCCATACCTCACCGTATCTTGTTTATTTGGAGCTCAAAGATAAGTCGGCCTGAAGACACGGATATCTAGACTCGTTTTAGTGCATAAATACATGCAATTCCAAATAAATCTAAGACATCTAATTCGGGACAAAGGTTACCTATCTAGACTCATTTTAGTGCATAAATAGATGTGATTTAAGACATCTAATTTGGGACAAAGGTTAACTTCATGTGATGCGTGTGTAGCCCTCTTTCCCAACTTTCGCACTTTTTTCCAACCACTATGCATGGATGAAGAACATCTAACATATGCAACATTTGGGTTTTTGAAACATTGTCTGACGAGGTTCTACCCCGGAAATGCCCATGCTTGAGGGCTTTCGATCTATGGAGCGCATTGTGGGATCCGGCGAACTCGACGGCGATCAGACGAAAGCAGAGGAACACGAGGTTTTACCCAGGTTTGGCCCCCTTGGTAGGGTAATGACCTACGTCCTGCTTGTCTGACTTTTATTGATGGGGTGGCTACAATGAAGGTGTTACAGTGGTGGCGTAGATTGGATCTAGCCAAAGCAGAGAGCTCTAAGTATCGAGCGCTCCGGCATGAGGTGGTGGAAAAGTGTCTAGGGTTTCGGGACCTCCCTCCCAGCCTTTTATATGCAAAGGCTGGGTCTCAGGATTGTCCCTCAAGAAAAGTACAGATCGGATCGGTTTCGAACAAGCCCTAACCGAGGACTAATTCAACTTGGACTCTTCGAATCCTTGCTTGCACGCCAAGTATAACTCCTGGGCCGCGTCCAGCCGCTGTCCTTATGGGCCTTGCAATTCCTTCGACAGTGATCTCCCCTGGACCGAAAAACCAGGTAGGCGAATATCGAGGGCCTATTTGTTATTCCTTCATTAGTAGCCCCCAAGTGCCTGGGATAGTCGAAGACTATGGCAGAGACTCTAACCCGAGTCTCCTTTTGACTGCACGAGACCATATTCGCCTCTCCTGAAAAAGCACCAAAACATAGCAAGTACACAGATGATGCATCTAACAGATGTGGCCGATTCGAGTAGTGCTCATTCTGATCCTCAAAAATATTTAGCTTGGTTTGCAGGGGGATACACATAATCGGCCTGAGACTCACGCCGGGTCTCAGTTAATTGCATAGCCGCAAAAACATTCGGTTAGCTTACTCAGATTCGAGTCCCCCGACTCGAACCTGCGTGGGCTGGCGCTACCTCGACCCGAGCCGCGTTGGACTTACGGGGTCGAACCCCAGTTCAGTGTGGGGCTCCCGATGCGTCCATCGGTGCAAACTTCATACCGAAGGTATGGAAAATTTCTCGACAGAGCGCGCTTGATACGTATACGGTCCATCTGGTGTTGCAAACCGTGGACTTACCTTCGTATTTGACATACGGCATCCGAATCGGTATATTGCCACCAGAATTCGGGAATTTTGAGTGCATGTGTGGGTATGAAATCGGACTCAGGGGGCTAAAATCACCCCTGAATCGCAGCCGAGGCACTGCTGGCCCTGAACCAAGAATAACCTGGGGTCTGTAGCCCATGGTTAGATGCTATGTCGACTGTAATCGTATAAACCGACGAAGTCATTACTCGAGCAAACTTGCGGCTCTGCCGGCCGGGCCTAAGAATCAACATCCATGACTTGGATGATGAGAGGGCGTTGCTAGCCAGAGTGTAATTCGAGAAATCGCAAATCTCCACTCGAAAGTCAAAGCGACACATCCTACCCAAATGCGGGAGCTTAGGAGAATCGATACCTTCGATCAAAGATGCAGGGAAGCTCTGCTGGCCCGTGGCGAATAATTCGAGAGCGAAAACTCACCACTCGAACATCAAAATGATGCCGATAAAGCAGCAGAATCTCTTTGAGTAGTCACGCTGAGAAACTCGCTCGAGAAGCTCTGAGGGCTCGAAAGTGTGGGAGAAAAGCCGCTCGAAAGGCAATATCTTCAAAAAGGACGAGAAAAAGCTTCGCAAAAAGACACAGTTTCGAAAGAGTTTAGCCTTGAAAAAGCACATACCTCGATAATATGAGGGCCTGAAATCGAGCTTATCCTTTAATTCCAAAGGAACCCGCTCTGCGAGCCATGACATCAATGATGATGCTTGGATTCTTCGAGTTGTCATGCCATCCTCTGCCAGGATAGACTGACATTGACAAGACCAAACGTCTTGTGGGACCCCCCTGCTCGCGCGTCCTGGCTGTTGACTGAGTTTGACCGCACGTCCCGCGTGTGGGTGAGAAAAGCGCCCGCCCGGTCTCCTTGATTACCGTGCGTAGTGGAGGCCGCGGTTCCCGAGGTGCTGACACGTGGACGGCCAGATCTGCTCTACCATTTTCACTTCGTAGTGAACGACTAGGATCAACCGTGATTCTCCAGGAATGAGATAAAAATGGCCGCAGAGGGGTAACAGTTCACCCCACTCCGCCGCCATCATCTTCTTCCTCGCGCTTTTTCTCCTGCTACTCCTCTCTCCCATCTCCAGTCACAGAGCCCTTGCCGCGAGCTAACTCCATGGGCAAGAGAGGCTCAACCGCGACCGGCGCCACCGCTGGCGCCGCCGCCAAGAAGGCCAAAACCGCGGATGCCGACACCTCCGTCATCGGCAATTGGGTGCAGACCAAGGTCGGGGACAAGGAACTATCCCACACTGAGAAGCTGGGCCTCCTCAAGAACGACCCGGCGGAATCGCTCGCCGCCGGTCCAAAAATCGTTCCCCGGCCCCCACCAGGCTTCCGGGTAATCTTCTTGGCCTTTATGCTGCGGGGGCTATCTCTTTCTCCGCACCCTTTCCTACACGGACTTCTTTTCGCGTATGGGATTCAACTCCATGATCTGAATCCCCATACGATTCTGCACATTGTGTGTTTTATCACGCTCTATGAATGCTTCTTGGGGATCGAACCCCATTGGGCGCTTTGCCGCCGGATTTTCGCCATCCGGCACCCACTGCGCTACCAAACTGGCGGCTTCAGTTGCCAGATGCGCCCGGCGGTGCCCTATTTCAATCTCCAGACGCCCGAGAACAACCCCGGCTGGAGAACAAAATGGTTCTATGCCAAGGACAAGTCCTCCGCTGGCGAAGACTTCGGGCTCGAGGAATTTCAGGCCACCACCATCCTTCGACCGAGGGTGTCTTGGAGGCATGAGCTTTCCGACGAGAAAATAAAGATCATGGAGCCTCTGATGGAGAAAATCCAACAGCTTCGAGCCACGCCGAAGAAATAGCTTTTGGGCGTCCAGCTCATTCGAACCTTCATAGAGCGCCGAGTCCAGCCGCTTGCTGCTCGAGCCCACTGCATGTGGGACTACAGCGATCGCTGGGATTCGACACGGATTTCTCAAGATGAGCTGCACGAAGCGGAGATCGATGAGTGCATGCGCGCTGTCACCAACATCAAGAAGAAGGCTTTCGTGCCGAAAATCTTCGGGGCAGTGGCCTTTAGCAAGGTGTCCCCCCGCACCGAGGTACGCTCGTTTCTTGTTAGTTGTGAATTCGTTGATCTTAATCGAAAGTGATGAAAGATGCTTGCTCAGGTTATCGATGTGGCCCGGAGCTATCCGCCCCAACCCGAAGACGGTGAATATCCGAGGCGCGATTTCATCGAGGCCCGGGAAGAATCGACTTCCGCTGCTCCGCCGCCGTCATGAGCATTGAAGAAAAAGAAGCAAGTTGCTGATGTCGTCGAAGATTCGGAAGATCTTGACGACACTCACTTCTCTTCTGGCGAAGATGACGATAGCGCGATTCCAGCCAAGCCTCTGAACAGCCGCCCTCCTCTTCGACCAGGAAAGAAGATCCTCCCAAAGTTTGGCCTGGATGCCTCATGAGTTTCTCTGTCGAACTTCCATGCGGCGTAATTTCGTCTTTGATTGACCACATCATTTTGTTTTCAACTCCGGCTTTAGATCTTCGACTGAAGAGACCACAGTGAGCCAATGCGATCGTGACCGATTCGAGGTCTGACCCCACAACTCCGCTCTTGAACAGACCGTGGACTCACAGTAGAAGGCGGCTGGGGACAACGCGCCAGGAGATGATCTCCCGAAGCCGCCGCCCCCTCCGAAGAAAAAGAGGGGCGAGCCCGAGCTAGTTCTGGTCTCTTCCTCCGGGGAGCCTTCCGGTCCTAAAAGCCATGTAAGCCCGAAAATCCTGTCTTTACGATTCTTATGTTAGCCTGTCAGTAGCCCCCGAGGGTGAGTCTAAGCGTTTACACTTGGGCTTGCCCTCCGAACAATTATTCTAAGTCTGATCTTTGCTTCTGCTTGATTAGCCCGTTGTCAGGGATCTATCGAAGGTGTGCAGGGACTTCCTTGCGCTGGAGGAAGAAAAACGGCAGTTATCCGCACAGCTGGAAGATGTGCGACGTAAGGGATGTTGACGAGGGAATGCCCTTCGGGTACTCGCAGATTAGTATACCGGGTCCGGCCCATGATGGAGATGGATCAGAACAAGGACTCGACAAGTTGACTTGGAGACGAAGAAGGAAGGCTCTAATCCGTATTCGACTAGGATCCTTGTAAACTCTTGCCCGGTTGCATATATAAAGCCAGGCAGGGGTGCTCCTAGAGGCATAACTTAAGATATCTCATAGACATCGAATATCATAGACAAGCAATATTAGAGATACAAGATAGATTAGACATAGACTAGATACAATATTCCGCCTACGGCGGCACCATGTAAACACCTATGATGATATACTAGATTGCTAGCAGGATGTAGCGATCCTCCACCGTGGGGACGTGAACCTGGGTACCTCGTGTGCCAATCTCGATCCCGGAATCTCTAGTCGTTGCTCTTCCCCCGATCCTAAGTCCTTCATCTAGGACATTTGTCGAGTTAACCCCTCGTCAATTGGCGCCGACCGTGGGGATCGCGGCGACTGGATTTTGTTATCCGGGCGGGATCCTTCAAGCTTTCATCGACAAGATCAGGAAACTTTTCATCGATAAGATCAGCAAATTTTTCATCGACAAGATCAGCAAATTTTTCATCGACAAGATCAGAAAACTTTTCATTGGCAAGATCAGCAAATTTTGTGGCTGCCGACATCAGCAGTCAGATCCGGATCTCGCTGGATCATCATCTTCAATGGCCAGATCAAATCTGATCAGTACATCTCTCAATCCGTGTGCAACTTCGTCATCGGCTGCCTCCATCCCGGCTGGTTTTCGTCAAAGCAGTCGTCAAGATCAACAAAGAGCTGCAACGTTTTTCTTCGGTGTGCGGTGCCAGATCGAGTTAGTTCAATGGAGTCAACAGTTGGAAAAGAAACCCATCACGGGTCTGAGCGGTACCGTACGCGAGTTCGTCACTTCGTCAGTTGTCGAGATTCGCATCAGATACAATAAATTTTGGGCATGTACTAGTCCATATCGGATCCAAGCGTTGAGAGGAAAAAAAATATCTGCAGCGCACGTGGAGTACACAAATCAATCAAAGACGTGCGATGGCTACTCAGCAATTTAGCAATCCAAGGAAAAGAGGCTATGCGTAAAGGTTACAAGGAAGATCAAGTTCACTCGTCTGCATATAGGTGTCAGAGCAAAGCACGAAGGTCAATAAAAATTGCAGATCGTGATACATATCCGAACCGGAAAAGAGTCCACGCGATTTGTCTCCTGCATGGAAAGAGAAAAAGGAAAAACACAAACTGCTCGGACAACTCGAAGAAATTTTTTCGACTACTTCGTCTTCAACATCGTCGACTACATCGCGCCGCTACGTGCGTCGGCTGTGCTTTGTTACGCTCGGGGGCTCGCCGTCGTGCGCTCGCGCAAACTGTCGGCAATGCTCGGAGGCTCGACATCAACTCGCTCCGGAGTGCGGAAAATCATCAAGACCTACGACTTCATCAACATCAGCAACACGGCGATCCCAACAACGCTCGGGGGCTCGACAACAACTTCGCCTCCGATCGTGGTTGTGATTCTACGACAGCAACTCGACTACATCTACGTCTACTTCGACTACGCCGCGCCAATGACGGCGCACCCGATAAAAGCTAAGTTTTCCTCTTCCAAGAGTCAATTATTATTTACTTTCGCTGCACCCAACACTCGGGAGCTCCGCCATGAACAATCATCTTGCATATCATTGACTTCGAAAAAATTGTGAAAGCCCTAGTAGCTAGCTGGCGTTCCTTGTCGAATACTTGTCAATTTAGTTTACATTCGCATGAAGCTCGACTAACGGTTGGCAAGGCCAAAATCTTGGGCGTCAGGCTAATGAAAAGGCTTAGCAAGTATCTTGAAATTCAAATGCGGCACACGCATCGATTTACGTCTGACCTGAGTAGCTGATCGAGCCGTAAAGTGCATCAGGCTAACGAAAGGGTCTTACGTACGAGCAACAAAATTGCACAAAAAACATCGAGTTTTTGTTTTACATACTACTACATCATCGTTGCAATATGCAAACGCAATATTTCTTCGAGAGACAAATTATTTCATAATTATTCATATTTTCTGCAGGAGTCGACAAAATCATCAAGTCCTTCAACAGGAGCCAAATTTCTTCGAGTAGTACAACTTGAGTCTATGCCCGGCTACAAGTATCCGAACATAGACTCGGGGGCTACTCCCATCGGGAGCGCTGGCCGCGCACCCGATAGAAAATCAATTTCGAGGAAAATTTGACAAGAAGGGAAAAAGAGATGAAGAATTACTTCAAGAAGAGCGGGGAAGAAAAACTTGAGTCCATTGTCGATGGTAAACACCAAAGACATCGACTCGATATTTCACTCCCATCGGGAGAGCGGATTCAAGAACTCGACAATTTTGGCCATTGTATTAGCCAAGTCGAAGATATATGAAGTCGAAGATTAAAGAAGTTGAAGTTTGAAGAAGTCGAAGATTGAAGAAGTCGAAGATTCAAGATTTGAAGTTTTGAGACTCAACCCGAGTCTGCAACTCGAATTGAGTCTCGGGGGCTACTGACGAGGGAATGCCCTTCGGGTACTCGCAGATTAGTATACCGGGTCCGGCCCATGATGGAGATGGATCAGAACAAGGACTCGACAAGTTGACTTGGAGACGAAGAAGGAAGGCTCTAATCCGTATTCGACTAGGATCCTTGTAAACTCTTGCCCGGTTGCATATATAAAGCCAGGCAGGGGTGCTCCTAGAGGCATAACTTAAGATATCTCATAGACATCGAATATCATAGACAAGCAATATTAGAGATACAAGATAGATTAGACATAGACTAGATACAATATTCCGCCTACGGCGGCACCATGTAAACACCTATGATGATATACTAGATTGCTAGCAGGATGTAGCGATCCTCCACCGTGGGGACGTGAACCTGGGTACCTCGTGTGCCAATCTCGATCCCGGAATCTCTAGTCGTTGTTCTTCCCCCGATCCTAAGTCCTTCATCTAGGACATTTGTCGAGTTAACCCCTCGTCAGATGTCTTTATCCATCTGATATCTTGTTTCGACATCCTTACTCCCTTTTTCAGTGCGCTACTCCCCGAATGAATAGGGATTGTGACGCAAGCTGCCGCCGACAAGACGTCATTGAAAGCACAACTAGACGATCTTGCGGCAGAGAAATCCGAGCTGAAGAGCAAAGCTGATGGGCTGGTTGACGAGGTTGCCCGGCTCAAAG
Organism: Dactylis glomerata; assembly: GCA_007115705.1. Lineage (NCBI taxonomy): Eukaryota > Viridiplantae > Streptophyta > Magnoliopsida > Poales > Poaceae > Dactylis > Dactylis glomerata. The sequence goes on from QXEO01001457.1 coordinate 532,033, forward strand.
CGAATCGGCCAAGGCCCAGGATCTTGCTGAAGCGCGCCGCCTGGAGGCTAAGTCAAGGGAGAAAGACCTGCATCAGCGCTTGCAGTCCTCCCTCAATATCTTGTGTGGTAAGCTTTCGCTACCCTTTGAGCAAACGCTTCGTGCTAGTTAAATCCCTCATAGACTGAGGATCTTGTTTCTTTGTGAAGCCGCTGCCGAATTGGATGCCGGGGCGATGAAGGAGCCGGCTGGGCTCGAATCCAGCGTTGGCAGCGTCGAGCGCCTCTGTCAGGAAGCGTGTGATCTCCTGGCGAAGGTACGGTCGACACTTGACCGCGTTCGCGACCTCTCCATCCCTGACTCGACCAGCAATACTATGGCCGGCATTCTCAAAGCCGTGGCGGTGAAGGCGGACGGCGAGGATCCTTTAGTTGCCGCGGTTCGCCGACAGTTAATTATTGGCTCTGAGTCTGTCTTCTCTACGATGATGATGCACGGTGTTGAGTTCGACGATGACAAGGTCACGGGCACGTATCTGAAGGACAAGGACGGACGCGACATTGCTCTGAAAGGCTATCTTGAGCGTGCCCGCAACTTGTCTGCTCGGATGACGAGCTTTCTGGCGGAGAGGAATGAAAGGTTGGCGGCAGCGAAGGCCCGAAAGCGTAGTGCCTCCGGCGCACCGTCTAGCAAGGCCGCTGGTAGCTCCGCATAGTTTAGCCGATGCCTCTGTCATGTCTTTGTAATTGACTTTGTGGTGCCATATCGAAGGCTGCTGTTTAATTCGTGGACATTGCTTGCTTGTAAATTCGCTGCTTCTATTTTGTCATCTTCCTTTGACGTATTCTGCATATGTTTGTTGTCTGGTTGTCGATGACTATGTATGACCGGGGGGCTCTTGTGCAGGATTCGTCCATGATTTCAAATGCCTGGCCTGTTTCGTATGAAATAGTTGCTAGTTCTTCCAGCGTCGTTGAGAGGAGAGCCCCTTCTACGAGCGAATTATCTTTAATTCGATCCTTGCACGACCAGCTCAAGAACACTCAACATCAACTAAAAATAGTTACTGCTAAGGTCGACGTTGCCCTTTCCAAGGCATCGCGGGCTGCGGATGTCGAAAAGTTCCTTCTTGAGGAGGTCGAGAACCTTGGGAAAGCCATGAAATGTGAGTCTTTCAAGATTTTGATATGTTTTGCGGTTTAAGAATGTAGAGTGTGACATTCTTCCCTCTTTTGCAGATGTATGTCTTGATAGTGACGCCGACGCCCGGCGCGTGAATGCGCACCTTTGTGCAGCTTAGACGCATGCTAATTCGATTGCTGACAGTTTTTGGGCTGACCGGTCGAAAGCGTTGAAGTTGACAATCCTGAGGGACAGGATCGCCCAGGCTGGAGTACTGGCCGAAACGAGCCGCAGTGCCCTCGCGCTTGTGCATGAGGCGATGTTTCCTCTGAACAAGCAACCCGAAGGCCTACCTGCGCTGCTTGATCGATTCGAGAACGATGATGTTGTTTACTCCTTTGTTCGAGAACATTTGCGCTGCGGGGCTCTGGTCGCCCTTTCCTTCGTGCATGTTCATTACCCTGAGGTTGACTTGGAGCTGCTGAAGACACTCCCTCCAACTCCCAGCGGCCGTGTCAACATGGATCCTCATTATGCTGCTTGTAATGACACAGCTGATTGTATCGCCCGACAAATTATCACCGAGAGTGATCGTCAGAGGGCGAATCAGGGCGTCGCGGCACAATGACTTGGCCAAATATCTGAATCTGGCTTGACTCTTATTTGTGTATGTTTCTTGAGAGATTCTTCAGAGTTCTTTGTGCGAATTTTGACGGGTCATGTAGGTCGAAGGGCGAAGCCCCCGAGCGTAGATCGAAGGGCGAAGCCCCCGAGCTTAGGTTGAAAGGCGAAGCCCCCGAGCATAGGTCGAAAGGCGAAGCCCCCGAGCGTAGGTCGAAAGGCGAAGCCCCCGAGCGTAGATCGAAAGGCGAAGCCCCCGAGCGTAGGTCGAAGGGCGAAGCCCCCGAGCGTAGGTCGAGGTCGAAAGGCGAAGCCCTCGAGCGTGGGTCGAAAGACGAAGCCCCCGAGCGTGGGTCGAAAGGCGAAGCCCCTGGGCGTGGGTCGAAAGGCGAAGCCCCCGAGCGTGGGTCGAAAGGCGAAGCCCCCGAGCGTGGGTCGAAAGGCGAAGGCCCCGAGCGTGGGTATGTATAAATGTCGACTCGTAAAATGAGGAATTTTGTTCTTTATTGCTTGGTGCCGAAGGCACAATGGTTGAGCGTGGTCTGCTGCCAACGCTTGATTACATAGAGATAGGAGGGGGAGGAAGTGTGTTGCTTCTAAGGGTAGAACCTACGCAACTGCTGTGCGTTCCACGGGTTCTCGATGTCCACCCCTGTCTTGGGGTTGCATAATCGGTAAGCCCCTCCTGGAATGACCTCGTGGACGAGGTACGGGCCTTCCCATGGTGGTTCCAGCTTCGACGTGCTTGTCTGCTTGAGGCAAAGCATGAGGTTGCCCGGCTCGAAGGACCGTCCGCGAACCCGCCTGCTGTGGTAGTTGCGGAGGCTTTGCTGATAAACTGCGGAACGAGCGAGAGCGACGTCTCGAGCTTCATCCAGCAGGTCCTGGGCGTCTGCCAATGCCTTTTCTGCATCTTCCTCGACGTAGGTGACCACGCGGGGAGCGCAGTAGCGCACATCCGTAGGTAGCACTGCTTCTGCCCCGAAAAGCAGGAAGAACGGTGTGTAGCCGGTCGAAGAATTGGGCGTAGTCCATAGGCTCCATAGGACCGAAGGCAGTTCCTCGACCCAAGCGCCTGCCGCGCGTTTGAGGGGTCGAAGGAGTCGCTTCTTCAGGCCGGCGCAGACGAGCCCGTTGGCCTTTTTAACTTGGCCGTTGGACTTGGGATGCGCTACCGAGGCGTACTTGATCTTGATGCCAAGGTTTTTGGCGAACTCTTGGAATTCGCCCGAGGTGAAGTTGGTGCCGTTGTCGGTGATGATGCTGTTCGGTACGCCGTACCGGTAGACGATGGACTCGAAGAACCTTACCGCCGTGGTCGCCTCTTGGTTGGTGACCGGGATAGCTTCGATCCACTTGGAGAACTTGTCCACCGCGACCAGCAGGTATGTGTGGCTTCCTCGAGATGACTTGGGCAGAGGCCTTACTTGGTCGAGGCCCCATTGTGCGAAGGGCCAGGCGACAGGTATGGTGTGCAGCTCTGACGCAGGTGCGTGAGGCTTGGTGGCGAATAGCTGGCATGCTTCGCAGTGCTGGACGATGTTCCTGGCGTCGTAGAGGGCCGAGAGCCAGTAGAACCCTGACCGAAAGGCCTTAGCGACGAGAGTTCGACTACTAGCATGATGCCCGCAGGTTCCTTCATGGATTTCTTGAAGGAGGGCGATTCCATCCTCTTGCGCTATGCACCGTTGGAGCACCCGTGTGGTGCTACGCTTGTAGAGATCCCCGTTGATTATCGTGAAGGCCTTGGAGCGCCGCATAACCTGTCGATGATGGATGGGGTCTTCTGGGAGTTCGCCCCGCATCAGGTAGGCCAGGTATGGCTTTGTCCAAACTGCTTCGACGAGCATGATTGCGGCTGCGTCTTTGGGGAGGTCTTCTGTTCCCGTTGCTGGGGTGGGGTTTGCCTGCTTAGCCCCCGAGCGTGTTGCTAACGCCGGGTCGGTTGCTAGCTTGATCTTGACAGAGTGCTCAAATATCTCCTCGAAGAAGACTCCTGGCGGTATCGGCAGGCACCTCGACCCGATGTTGGCCAGGTTGTCTGCCTCTTCATTGCTTTCCCTGCCGATGTGTGTTACCTCCCACCCCTCGTAGTCGCCTTCGAGCTTGTCGTACATGGCGCGATATGCGATCATGTTTGCACAGGTCGCATCGCACTCCATCATGACTTGCTGGGCGATGAGGTTCGAGTCTCCATGAATCTTGATGCGGGTGGCCCCGCAGGCTTTCGCCATGTGCATGCCGTGCAGAACGGCTTCGTACTCTGCTTCGTTGTTCGAGGGGTTCGTGAAGCACATGCGGAGGACGTAGCGCATCTTGTCCCCTTGTGGCGATACAAGGACCACTCATGTTCCTGCTCCCGAGACCCGCTTAGACCCATCGACGAATATGGTTCAACAATTCGACAGGTCCGGGAGTTTGGGCATCTGTGCTTCCGTCCATTCGGCTATGAAATCTGGCAGGACTTGTGACTTGATTGCCGACTGGCGCTGGTACGTGATCTCCCAGGGTCCTAGGGTGATTCCCCATAGCGACACGCGCCCTGTGGCGTCTGGGTTGTTGAGGATGCTGGATACTGGGTTCGAAGCCACCACTATAATGGAATGGCACTCGAAGTAGTGCGGCAGTTTCTTTCCCGTCATCTAAAAATCTTGAGACTTTGCAGGGATCATATTCACATGTTCAAGTATTTATAGGAATATCTGGAGGCTCCTTTTTTTAGAATTGCCTCTAGTGCTGGGATGGGGCCCCACTGGTGGGCCTACGGCATGGTAAGAGTCACCAGATAATCGCCCATAGCTTTGCTCCATACAATGTAGTCTGATTAATTGGGTCGGCCCATCTAGACTTTGTTTCTTTTGTTTTCATTTATTTCATGCATTTTCATCCTTTATATATTTTTATTTTAATTAATTTATTTTCCTTTTAATTACTCCCTCCGTTCCTGTATATAGGCGATATATTTTTTTATAGAAAATTCCAAAATATCAGACTCCGGCAAAATTGACCGCTGAATTTGTGGAATACTTGACCCCCGCATGATTATTTTTTAACCACCGCATGCAATCACCTAAATTAGGGAGTCTATTTGAAATGCTCGTAGGAGTTTTTCCACAAACAAATCTGATCCGGGGAGAGATTTTTGGGATTTGTTGAGATATTCCACACAAAAATCTGATCGGGAAAGAGAGGAGATCGGGAGTTTCCTTATTTTCCTCCACTTTCATGTCTAAATTAAGGAAAATTAATTACCTAACGTGCGTTAATATTCGTGCGAAAAATTATACCTCCTATATATAGGAACACAGAGAGTATTATTTTGATGTTTCCAAAGTTATTATTAGTAGTATTTTTTTTTCTTGTTTTTACAGCATGTGTACAACAATCTTTGACTTTGTCGGAAAAAGTTATCGATGACTTAGTACTTACAAACTTGTACTAAGTTGTATTACCCCCATTTCAAAATATTAAATGTTTTAGAAAGCTAATTTAGCTTGCTAAGATATACTATATTTTAAAATAGGGATAGTACTAAATTATCCGAAACTTTTTCGCACATGAAAAACATGGCCGGCTAGCTCGTGTGAGTGTCACGAGGGTGGTGACGTGTCTCGAAATGTAACTCACGATGGCATTAAACCAAACTTGTTACCAACAAATTATATCTTGTATATGCTGGTTGGAATATTCGGGCCGTCAGGTAGAGCATCTTAGAGCAGTCCTTGTGTGTTCTTTCGGTGGAAAGTGATGAGTGATGACATGTGTATTATGTATTGTAAGCCTCTTGGGTCTTGGGGTTGTATCGCTGCCGCTTGGCTTTCTCGTCTATGAAAATGTCCAGAAATATTCGCCCCGTCATCATCTTCCAAGAATGGCAAGTTCTTCCCATCGAAAGCGGCCTGACGCTAACCTCCCAAGTTCCAAGAGTGCCGAACTGGACAGATAACAACAAAGTACTGAAAACTGAAGGGCCGGCCGACGGATATGCCTCCCTCTCCGCAGGCAAGAGTCGCCAACCATGAACTCGCCGACAAAAGAGGATCAGCGCCGCTCCGCTGCGGCATCTTCGCCCGTGGGATTCTGTCAATCGCCATTGCCAGCGACGCCGTCCTCATCATAAGGATTAAAAAGAAACGAGAAGATTAAGCATGTGCCACGCGCACCATGGGGATAGGCTAGTCGATGGCGCATAATTAAACGGTTCAGAGAAGAAGACGACGATTTGATTATACATGTTCGATTCGACTGTTGGTTGGGATGATATATGAGGGTGAAATGACGCACGATCAGATCGGTTTATCCGACCAGGTAGCGCTCGCGTGGGGACGTGCGGGCTAGCGATTGCTCTGCCGCTCTAGCTAGCACTATCGGTAGGACACCCGTGGATATGGATGCTCTGCATTACGGTGCACGGCCGGTATCGATCCCAAAGCTTTTTCGTCCCTCTCTTTGCTTGATCGCGCGTGGGAGATGTGAGCTTTTTGTCCATGCAGCGGCTGGATAAAAAGAGATTGAGCTAGCCCATCCTTTCAGCTTTTGGTTGCTCTCCCATTCTTGGCGGTTCTGTTTACGAAGGGCCCGTTTGAATTGCAGCCACTCACCGCCCAACCAATTTTTTGGAGTTGACTGAACGCATCGGAATTGGTTTGGATTGAAGCCAAAATAGCCAAGCCACGCCAATTATTTGGTCACACCGGCTAGTTTTGCGCCCACGCCTGGGCAAATCAGCGGCGGCGAAATCGTTAGCCAATTTATTGGCAATGATAGGGCGTGGGTTTCATAACTCCGGGAACAGGTGGTGGTTTCATAACTCCGTTCAACCGACGACCTGCTCGGTAGGGACGTACCATCACTAGCAATGGTGTTTTTTGAAGAAAAATTTCATTTCATAAAATTTATCTTTATCAAGTTGTAGCGCTATGGCTACGATAGTCAGAATCGCTCACGAGCATATAGAATCCCCAGGTTAGTGTAGAGACTACTGTGAACCGAATCATTTGCGCAACGGGAAGAGGACGAGACACAGCAAGATGACATAGTAGACCGAGTAATGTGAGAGAGATATGGTTGATCTACCTCATAACCAGTGGGGGACCTAGAAACTTCTAGAAGCCTAACAAACATGGCTACGATGAAGGCAATTTTTAGAACAGTTTGCTATAGAAAACAATGTGACACTAGGCGTTGGAGAACAAGACGGAGCTAGTCATTCCGAAGAAATTCGAAATGATCGACCCTATGCCACCAGTTCAGGCGACATTGATGACAGAGCGGAAATATGAAAATCGGAGAGATCAAGCTTAGAATCCATCACATGAATAGAGATCAACTCCTCAATGCACAACCATTACGTGTAATCTTTACCTAATAATAAAATACGCAAGGGTTCCATGGTTTGGTTCTTCCGTTTAGGCCCTGTTTTGAACCGTTTTACCCCTAAAGTTGACGCAAATTACCCACCTCTGCCACGGATAAGTGGAAAAAACGTTTCATTGGATAAAAATGAACCTGCAAGTCAACCACCCACGAACGCTACTCGAATCATCTTGGGACCGACTCTCCCAATCTGTGGCTTTGTCGTCGCGGTTGATCCATTGTTCGTCGCACCATTGATCCCAGGCTCCGTGGAGCCGGCAGACAATAGCCGCGTCCGAACGCAGTACATCACGCGGCAAGCAGCGGAGAGAGACCGAGATTTTTGCTCAAAGACAGATAGAGATCGAGACGAATTTGATTGGAATCTCGTGAACGAAGATAGAATCTGAGATAGGGGAAATCGACCCGACGGGAGGTGAGACCAGGAATCGATCCGAGTACGAGGTCCCGACGGAAATTCAGAAAAAAAAACCACCGCACCTCAAACACCGCCGAACCAACCGATCTGGTAGCGCACCGGCCAACGCGAGCACAACGCCCGGCCAAATCCCATGCCCAAGCATCACCCCACGGGTCCCCAACATGCAGCCCAATATTCAGCAGATCAGCGACCGGAGGTGTGGTTTGGTCCAGCGGTTCAGTTGCCGCTGCCATAAGAAGATCTTCTTTCCCCTCTGGTCGGAGATTGCTCCCTGCGTGCATCTTCCGGAGTTCTATTTGAGAAAAAAACATGTTGAAATTTCCGAAGCAGATTTCTATGTTCCGTGTTCTGCTACATGAGCTGCAGTTTGGCGGGCGCGTGGTCGCTGCACCTAATTCGGGCGACCGGCGCGTGTTCCATATCCCTATTCAATATTCAGGTGACTGCGGTTATGGTTGAGAAGAAGGTTGTTTATGTGGAAGCTCAAGAAGAAGCCGCTTTGCTTGTTCAGTAAAAAAATCAGATTCAATTTGCCTCGTCCGTGTGCAGCTCTGGATATTAATAATCTTCATCTTGAAGAATATGTTACAGGTTTATATCTTCAGTTTTACCAAACCAACTATTTTTTTTTCCATTCATATGTATACATGATGATCGTTGCTACCTGGGACGTGCGTTGAGAAATTTCATTCAGTCAGAATTTAAAACACATTTGCACTCTTTCTAGACCATTGTTTATGTCTAATTGAGCCCGTTCATCTCAATATTAATATCCCCAATTACAACTATTTTTATTTTTGGAACATGTTTCAATAGTTTGGTTCTAATGGACTGCGATTCAATGTCTTCTTGTTTGATTGTTCCTTATGTCAGCCTTCAAATAGATATCTCTCTCTTGGAAGGTCTTACATTTTTGGATGGTCTTACATTGTAATGTCCATTATACACGAAAAATAGACATTTTTTTAGAACAACCATATGTTTTATTAATTGAAAATCAAGTTATAAGAAGCAATATGCATGAAAACTAATAGACAGGCCGTGATAAAATAATTCTTCTAAAATCTTTATAGATAAAATCATAAGAGATCGAGAAATACAAATTAATCTATAGGGTTTCTTGCAACCACTAAAGTCAGCGGCCGCCGCCCCAACTCAGCGCCGTCAAAGACACACACCGGAAGAAATGCCGAGCCTTTCACAATTACCTGATCCAAGAAAGTACAAGCTTGGTGAGGCATGTTAAATAACCCGCTGCAACGCACGGGCAAATTTCCTAGTAACTATCATGAACCAAAGATGGATCACGAGAGAGGAAGGCGATATATTGGAAGGTTGGATCTGTTACATGTATATTTGTATATGTGTATTTCCCCACTTGTTAGGGGTTTTTTTTGTATATTGTGGCCTTTGGTCCCAGGGAATATAACTCATCTATTCCTAACATGGTATCATAGCGCTACCTCTCCTCTGGTTGCCGCCGCCCGCCTCGGCTCTCCGCCGCCGCGTCCGACCGCTGCCGCCACCTTTTCCTCGGACGCCCCCGGTCCGCTCGCCTCGAGGACGCCCCTGTCCTCGGTCTTCTCCGCCCCCGTCCTCGGTCTTCTCCTCTCGTCTCGAGGACCGCTGCCGCCACCTCTTCCTCGGACGCCCCCGGTCCGCTCGCCTCGAGGACCGCCCCTGCAGCGAATCGCTGCCCCCGTCCGCCCCTGCCCGGTCCGGCTGCTCTGCCCCGACTCGCCCCCACCGCCCACCCGCCTCAGCCACCCTCTGCACGGATCGAGCGCCCCCGTCCGCCCCTGCCTGTTCCCTGCGCCCGTCTTGCTCGACTGCTCCTGCACAGCCGCCGCTCGTCTCCAGGACGCCCCCGGGTCTTCTGCTGATCGAGCACGATCTGTCGGGAATTGGTTGCTTGGCTGCCGATCTACTCGATCAGGCTGCCCTTGTCATCAATCAGCTACTCTTTTGCCTTGAATTGGCCGGAGATCGTTCTGCTCTGTTTCTGACGTGAGATCTGTTTGGAGCAAAAAAAAAAAAGTAAAAAAAAAATACTCATCTATTCCAAACAGGATCGACATATCTCGGGACGTATAGCTAGAGCTACCCGAAACCACCATTTGCGTTCAAACGGGTCTACCTCATCGGTGACATGCGACTGTCCCTTCGGACCTGACTAAGCATGCTTTAAGCGGCGTGCCGATCTCGCCGAACCCCTCATGTAGGAGTATCTACCTTGTCGGAGTTGATGTACCCTACCAAACATGTCCATATTAATCTTTAAAAAAAATGTCCATATTTGTTTGCCTCACATGTGTCGTGCACTGAGGTACAAAACAATGAGGTGTCCTGAGTTGTCTTTTGGCAATATATCCAGATTTTATTTTATTTATTACGGGTGAATATCCAGATTGTTTCTTTCCTTTTTCAGTCGTTGGATTTCTCTTTCTCCTACGATTTTTTGAAGATGAAAAAAGAGAAAATGCCATAGATGAGACTGGATTCTTTATGCTCCGCGCTCATATGCCTCGCGCCGGGCCCTTTGTCGCTTTCCTCTTTCGCCAACACTCATAAGCCGAAACCGAAACACGCAGGCCTCACCGCCACTGCCCGCCTCTCCTCCCCCAGCTCCGCCCCAGCCAGCACGGCCGGAGGTCCCTCACCGCAGCAGACCGATGGACTTCCTGCTGACCCTGCTCCCCGCGAGCGGCGGCGGCGCTGTGGCTGCGGCCGCCGCGGCAGTCGGCGGGCTGGCCGCCGCCGCAACGCTCGCCGGTAAGGCCGGCGTCGTCGGGATGGGGCACAAGGACCGCTCCAACGCGCCACCAGGTGACGATCGTCTCACCGAATCTCCTCGAAATGCACGGCCTGCGTTCGGCCGATCGATCGTGTGCTGTTTCTTGTTTAATATTGCTCTGTTTCGGTTTTAGACGCTGTGGCTTCATTCAATCCCCTTTTGGTTTGTGTTTGAGACCATAGGTTCTCCCCTTTCTGTTCATTGTCTGGGAGCCCACCATCGATTCGGACCTATCGCACCGAGTAACTCACTTTATTCAGCCTTTATTTCCATGGATTCAGAAGCCTCCTTCAAATCGTGTACGTTCCAGAGCATCATAAGGTGGTGGTTGGAAATGCTGTTCTCTGTTTTGAAATTGCAGAATCGTGATCTTTTTACTTCCTCAGATCACGGCATCATGTTATGTAGTACATTGCGTATGCATATACATGCGGCACAAGTCCAGAGACAGCCATACCTGGCTTTTAATCGATGTTTTTTTTTCTTCAGAGCAATTCCAATAGCAGAGCCTGCTGCTGGCTATAAGCCAATTGCCATATCATCTATAGCCATCTTATAGCTAGCATGTACAATAGTGGGCTATATAAAAGTACTACTTTATCAATGCATGACCCATCTTTCACTCTCTCAAAGTGCATAGGAGCACGTGCTAGAGCTGGCTCTTGCATGAGAGCCCACTTCTCTTCTCCCTCCTCTTCTCTCTCCTCCAACTAAGTAAGAAAATATTACTTTAATCCTTATAGCCAGCTGACTAGGACTTATTGTACTTGCTCTTATGATCTTAGAGGATGTCCTGTCATCGTCTCTGAGACTCTAACTTGTTAAGAATTTAGATATGGTAGGTATTTATTAGGGGTAAATGACCGTAACCAGATTTGGAAAACAATTATGTGATAGTTTTAAAACTTTACAAAACTATAGTACAATACGTTGCAGGTTTTTAATTATTACCTCCCCAAATAAGCAAATATTGGTCTGGAAAAATAATAGAGGCTTATTATATGTAATTATTACCTCCCCAAATAAGTCACTTTAGATTATCCCAATATGACCTATATTTAAAGGCACAAGGTTATTATGATTTTTTTGTGGGGTAACTGTAACCAATTAGTGCGTATGCACTCTATTCTTTCTTTTGCAAAAACATTCAAACGCTTTCTATTTTAAGTTTGGCAAACTTCTGAACACCTGCTAGTTTTATCTTTTATTTTGTATTTCATAATCCACAGTTCATTTGAAAAGCAGCACATAGTATGACTAACTCACTAGACATAAGAACGTGTCAACATGAAGAATCACGCGAACGCTTTCACTTCCCACTATTCCAAGCAGCTCCTTTTCTGTTGCAATCCAAATCCTGTTTCCCTTTTGGTCCCCATGCATGGGCACCGAGCAGTCCGTTTCGCACTTTCACAAGGAAAAGTGTGCTTCATAAGCTCTCAAAAGGAAAGCTAGATAAGTGACTGAAAGCATCTTTATACATTCTTGCAGAACAGGTAGAGGACATATAGCCATATCCCTGAGCTGCTCAAATTTGTGACTTGTAAATAGCTTTCTTAGAATAAGGGCATCTCCAATAGCCCGACGCATTTCGGGCCCAAATCACGTCCGATTTGGTTCGTTTACATTGGGCCACGGATACGAAAGGGCGTTGTCCTCCCCGTTGACCGTTTGCGTCGGCACTGCGCCTAGCGGGGCTACACATTTTTTTATTTAATTGAAAACATATTACATATAGGACTGAAAATAAAAACAGGAAAATAAAAGCCCTAGAAACTAGGGCCTAGTGCGCCGGTGCGCCTACTCGTCGTCGTCATCGTCTCCGGTTAGCTCGATGTGCAGCGGCAGGTCCAGGGAAATGGCCAGGGCACCATCTGCACCTGTGGCTCAGCTTAGCCCCAGCCAGCCCCCAGACCTGAATGGGAGGCGCGCGGCGGCGACTCCCAGACGGCGTGGGGATCGCGCGCCGGAGGTGGAGGAGGTGGCATTGGCGCGGCGGCACGGTCGCTAGTCGCGGAGGCTTGCAGCTGCGTGCCGAGGCCATCCCAGAGGCCGAGCTCGAGGAGCTCGCTCTCCTCCATGGCCCGTCGGATGGCTTCCTCCTCCAACAGGTCCGGCGGCTGGTACTCCTCCACCGGGATCACCACCTCATCGGCCTCCTCTTTCCCCGGCGGCGGCGCCCACGGGACCTTCTGCGGCGCGTTGCCCGGCACGCCGTAGTCGTACTCCTCGTCGCCGAGGAGGCCCGATCGGCGCCTTGGGCACGACTCATAGGCAGGTTGATCCCACCACTCGGAGTCCACGACAAAGTCTGGGTCCTCGGGTCCTCGTGCAGGTCTGGTGGAAGGATGGCGCGTCGGCGTCGGATCTCGTCCCGCCGCTCCCTCCCACGGCGCAGCACCGAAGGGACCGGCACCCTCCTCGCGTTAAGGTGCCACCCGCATGGGAGGTGGACGTCGCCCAGGCCCACAGACGCGTTCTGGTCGTAAAGGGCCAGCGCGATCTCGACGGACATGTAGGGGCGCTTCCGCTCCTTCTGTGGCGGCTCCTTCTTCTTTGCGGCCGAGGACGAAGCCCCGGCGTCGGGTGTTTTCTTGAACAGCCAGTGCCCTGTCATGGTGGCGTTGGGAGGTGGAGGTGGCTGCTCTATTTACTGGCCGTAGCCATTGCAGCGCCTCTTAAAGGAGAAAGGACGCGGCTTTCCAAGGGACATTGATGGTGGCGCAGAATTGGAAGCGGCCGAGGTCAAAGGCCACGCGCAGGCTTTACTGTACAGGCCATTTAAACCGGGGCAGGAGGCGAAGCGGCCATGGCCGCTGACGCGCGGGCCCCGGGTCGAAGGAGGAGTACACGCGTGGACACAGCGGTCTGTCTGCGGCGACGCAAACCGCGCCTAAATTTGGGCCGCGTTTGCGTCTCCGCGGACAGGCCGGCGAAAATGCATCGGGCCGCTGGGCTAGGTTTTTCCAGCGCCCGGTCAAAAAGGACCGAAACGGACGGGTGCTGTCCGTTTGCGTCGGGCCGCTAGAGATGCCCTAACGGAGGAAAAATATGCTAACAGATATAAATTGACATGTTTTCCTCATTTCCATGTGTATTTGTGGCACACACTCGGCAGTCTTCAGTTTCCACGTGTAGTGCAATGGGAAAGTTTATGCCCTGTGTGGAACGCGAGAAATTTCATTGTTGCCATGGAAGTTGCGCTCACATGAATTTGATCTAAATTCATGTGGGTTGTTCCGACTTCCAAAAATATATTTGGACTCTTGTTCAATCAAATATAGACATTGAGCAAACTATTAAGTTTATCTGGGGAAGGATGAAATGGAATGCATCCTTTACTGATGACTGTCACAGTTTAGGTATATTCCCTGAAAAACATGCTCTAAAAAGGCAGAGCTATAGAGGTTGCTCTGAAAACGAAGTGACATTACAGTTTCTATGGCCTCCTACTTACTATTGGCGTAGAGGTTGTTGGGTCCCGGGTAGCAACTGCCCAAAACAACGAGTACAGAGGTTTCTGTAAGTCATAGTAAATCTTTAAATAGTGGAGATAGAACCAGTTCGGAAAATAGCTACTTGACAACTTATGTCCCTGCTTTATGTTTGCACAATGGCTTCAATATATGTTATGCATTGAGCACAACTCAATTATTTGGTTTATTTTACCCTATACGTTGCAGTATATAATAATTTGTATATCACAAATATGATGGTTGGAACTTTCTAGATACACCCTTACCTACTTGTGATCTGGATCATTCTAGTTTTCACATATCATTCTAGTTTTCACATATTACCTTCTTTTGATAATCTGAGCTTATTCAAGTCTCCTAAGAAAGAATAATAAAAGCTTTACCTCGTCTGACATAAATTGTTTAATTGTCATGCAGCTGTTCCTGGTTTACCGCTTATTGGAAATCTGCACCAGTTGAAAGAAAAGAAGCCCCATAAGACTTTTGCAAAATGGTCCGAAATTTATGGGCCAATATACACTATAAAGACCGGGGCTTCATCTGTAGCTGTTCTCAACTCAGCAGAAGTAGCCAAGGAGGTAAGACAGAAAATTTCATTTTATAATAGTTTTGTTATTGTACTACATTATCCTTTTTGCACATCTTGATTATTGTGGAAATTCAGCCTTTTAGTCTTCTGACTGACTTTTTAATATTACCTAGTCATGTTTACTATGTATGCTTTTGATGTCATTATCTTAGCAGTTTTTCTTTTAAATTGCAGTTTAATAATTCAAATCTAGCTATAAGAGACTGTGGAATTTAACTTTAACCTTATTGCTATTTTACCTATATTTTTCTCATGCTGAAGATAAATCATGGATTCTAATGGTTTCTGTGACATATAAAAACCGATTAAAACATGTTATGAACTGATATCTTTTCCGCAAGAAGCCAAGAACCAACCAGCTAAGCTGAAAACTAGACCGGATTAATATACAAATTATGCTCAAAGTTCTTCTTTATATTGGCTGCGATGCAGAACAGAGTAATGATATCAGCATTGTCAAAATTTGTCAAGTTTGACTATATATTTACAAGAACATATATCATGTCTTGTATTTGCAGGCAATGGTTGCAAAATACTCATCCATATCTACTCGGAAGCTGCCTAAAGCATTGTCAGTCCTGACTCGTGATAAAAAGATGGTTGCTGTGAGTGACTACAACGACTTCCACAAGATGGTGAAGCGTTTAGTTATGGCTGGCATGTTGGGTTCTGCTGCTCAGGTACAAGTCTTAATATTTCCGAAGTTACACAGTTTAGTTACCACCTCTTTGATACGTTTACACTTTCAGTAAACTAATGTACCACAACAAAATGCTTGCAAAATATTTAGAGGCAATTTAGGGACACAAGAGACACGATGATGGATAACATGTTAAGCACTCTCAGTACGCTGGTGAATGACAATCCACATTCTCCTCTAAACTTCAGAGAAGTTTTCAAGGACGAGCTGTTCCGCCTGTCCTTGATTCAGGTAAGTCCACAAACGTTATGATATGGTGTGTTCATCCATAGTGTCACTAGTATCACTTTCTTGATTTGGATCAATATTCAGATCCTCCGTTTGTTGTTTTGCAATACTGACATTGCACACTGCAATTTCAGAGCTTAGGTGAGGATGTGAGTTCAGTCTATGTTGAGGAGTTTGGGAGGGAGGTAACAAAGGAAGAAATATACCAGATGACTGTGGTCGACATGATGATGTGCGCAATTGAGGTTGATTGGAGGGATTTCTTCCCGTACCTCAGCTGGGTTCCAAATAAGAGTTTCGAAACAAGAGTTCTTACCACAGAATCTAAGCGAACCGCGGTAGTGCGAGCATTGGTCAATCAACAGAAGAAAAGAATTGCACGCGGCGAGGTTGCACATTTGCACATAGCTTGTAATTGTTTATTTTGATCAGTTCTTATGTGCGTTCATTGATCATTTTAAAGCAATAAAATTGCCATGTGCAGGCGAAGGTATCCTACTTGGACTTCTTGGTAGCAGAGAACGCACTGACGGACGAACAGTTGACGATGCTTGTGTGGGAGGCAATCATCGAGGCTGCAGATACTACTTTGGTGACGTCAGAGTGGGCTATGTATGAGCTTGCCAAAAACCCAGATATACAGGCAAGTTTCTTATTATCCTGTCGTGAATATTTAAGCTAGTGTTCTGTTGCTGGAGCCAAAGTGTCAACGATAATATCTTTGGCACACCAGGATCGACTGTACCAGGAGATCCAACAGGTGTGCGGCGACGATAACGTCACTGAGGATCACCTGCGTCAGTTACCCTACCTCAATGCTGTGTTTCATGAGACGCTGCGGTATCATTCTCCTGTCCCGCTGATTCCCCCGAGGTTCGTCCATGAGAACACAAAATTGGCGGGCTACGACGTCCCAGCCGGCACAGAGGTAACTGAACATAGCAACGACATGGAGCTACATGAATGCAACATGAATTTTTGGCTAAACAAACTGCTTAATTGGCTAGATGATCATCAACCTGTACGGGTGCAACATGAACAAGAATGATTGGGAGGAGCCCGAGAAGTGGAGGCCGGAGAGATACCTGGACGGGCGCTTCGACGACGCGGACATGTTCAAGACCATGGCGTTCGGCGGCGGGAGGAGGGTCTGCGCCGGCGCCCTGCAGGCGTCGACAATCTCGTGCACCGCCATCGCGCGGTTCGTGCAGGAGTTCGCCTGGAGGCTCAAGGAGGGCGACGAGGACAACGTGGACACCATCCAGCTCACCAGCTACAAGCTCCACCCGCTGCATGTGCACATTTCGCCGAGAGAAACCAAGTGAAGTGTTTGTTACAGTTTAGTAAGATGAAGTGGTAAGTAAGAAGAACTGGTTGTACTCTTCAGAGGACAAGTATATCTTGTACTACTAGCAACCATGCATAACAGTATGTTGTACTAGCATCAAAGACAAGTACTAGTCGTCCTCTAGTCCTGGGTTGCTGCCGGTTTGAATAGTAATTACTATTTGACATCTAATAATTCGGAACGGATGGAGCACTAAATAGTGAGAGTTGTTCACTTCCTTGCTAGTGGTCGTTGTCCTTTGGTGGTTTGAGAAGTAAAGAGTTGGTGACTATCCTTGCTACACATGCGCGGAAATCTGGAGGGAAAGAAACACGAGTGTTTGATCATGAATAAAAACTAAACGACCTCCGGACCATTTCTCAACAACCAAGATGCTGCTGCCATGGCGAGCTGCCGGTGCTAAGAGTTCCAGATATATTTGGCAAACCTTGAATTCATAGAGCATGTTTTGACTTTGTTTATTTTCTTCACACATGGTTGGAAAGTCCGTCAGCTCTTATTTCCCCGTAGAAAATTGTGCCGAGAAAAATCTGTGGCAAACCTTGAATTCATAGAGCATGTTTTGAAACTAACCCCAAACTCCTAATCCTTGAAAACTGAACCCTCAACTATACTAGTATTTGATCCCGGTAATCCTGGCCGATTTTCGCTATACACTCAAGTTTAGTCGTCCACGATGCTGACGTGCCACTGGAAATCACGATTAGGGTGCCACGCTGGCCTATACGTGACCCATCGGTAATGTGAGCCCTTTCCTGCTCTCCCCGTTTGTTCCGCACGAAGCAAGAAAATTCTCCTTCCTCTGTCCCGCTCAAAGTTGCGAGGGACCCTAATCCAGAAAAAATCCCAGTTTCAGAATTCAGATGGACATTGCTTCCGAGAGCATCTCTAGCAGATCCCGCATATTTGTGTAAATTATAAAATAATCGCACATTTGTGGTTTTGGACGAAAAAAGGGACCAGACCTTGCATATCTGTGTGAACTGCAAAAATTATTCAGGGGTAGGCAAATTCGACCTCGCAACCCGCAGATACCCAGATTTTGTGGCCGAACCGAGGGTGGCTCCCATTGCGTGTGAGGCATTGGCACGAGGAAAATTTCACCCACGCCATGGACATTTCAACAGCGTCCGCGCAAATCCCCTCAGCCGCCACCGCGCGCCGTCGTAGATCTCGGTCGTTCTGCCGCTCCTCCACCTCTCGATTCCGGCCGGTAGGAACACCTCCGCCGCCCGCCGCACCTGTTCCCCGCCGGTGGGAGGCCGCCGATCGCTGCATTGATGGGATCCTGACCGCGCTTAGAGCCGCCATGGATCCTGCGCGAAGCTTGAGCGCACCGGCCTGCTAGGCTCCGCATCCCGCCCACGCGCGACAGAGAAGCTGCCCGCACTGCCCCTACCCGACGCGCCTCTGCAAAAGTATGATGTTATCCTCCCTCGATTTGATGCATTCAGCCTGTAGATGGCTAGTGATTTTGCCGCATCATTTTTGTTCTTTTGTAGATGCCCCTGAGCAAGTGCGTCCTTTTCTTGATGGGAAACTTGTCGTCATCCGATGACTCAGATTTGGAGGATTTGCTATTCGACGATGATGCCAATCAAATGTTTGTGTTGCTTGCCGCAAAGGAACTTGAGGATAGGACGAAGAAGAGGCATCTATGATCCAAAGTCGGTTGTCTTTGCATTCCTCGGAACCGGGCGCTTGGCCATAGCATGCTCATGCAAGATTACTTCGCCGAGCTACGGACATATCCGGCTTACCTCTTTCGTCATTGATACCAAATGCGTCGATCTCTTTTTATGAAGAACGTCAACACTTGCGAGAAGAAAAGTCACGATTTTAAGCGCAAGAGAAATGCAGCGGGGTTGCTTGGGTTTAGCACGCATAAAAAACATCCGCGATGATGACAGCGCTCGCTTATTGCATTCTGGTCGACTATGCCGAGTAGTACCTTCGCAGTGGTGAAGATAGGACCATCGAGTTTGTGCATAGGTTTTGCAAGGTTATGATCTGTGTCTTTGCAGGACCAAAGTATCTTCAAGCTCCCAATGAAGAAGATATGGTGAGGTTGATGGCGATGAATGAGGCACGAGGGTGTGCGAGAATGCTTGGTAGTATTGACTGTATGCACTGGCATTGGAAGAACTATCGGAAAGCATGGCACGCGAAGTATTGTAGCGTGAGTCATGATCCAACAATCGTTCTTGAGGCAGTTAATTTGTATCTGATCTTCTCTAGCATAGAGAAGATAGGATAGAATCTTACCTCAACGATTGCATGGTTGAATGACTTAGACAAATTGTTGGCTACATACTCACACATGGATACAACTTTAAAATATGCTCTTGCCCAATGTTTTGGCTCTATATTCATGATGTCTTTGACACCATTGTGGTTTTTCAAGTGCAAGTTTGGCCTTGTAATAGTTAAAATCTTCTCTATTTGAAGCCTTTGCAACGGCCCAAAATTAACCGCCGATCGCCAACTTCGTAGCAACCAAGATCAGGGAAGGACTCACGGGGAGAAAGGAAATATTGGGGATGAGGGAGTGTGGTTGTGCGGCTCCGAACGGGAAGGCTTGTGTTTCGTGCGAGATGAACGGAGAGGAAAAAATGCTGCCATGCATAAAGGCCAGCGTGGCACCCTAATCCTCCCCTAATCCTGATTTCCTAGCGCCACGTCAGCATCCTAGGTGATCAAACGAGTGTATAGCGAAAATCAGGCGGCACTGACCGGTCAAATAGTTGAGGGTTCAGTTTTCAGGGGGATTTTATTTTTTGCCACACTTTATTTGGGGACTATACAATTTGCCCTCCATTACATTGGGCTATCTTTTTTGCCCCACTTTACCTTGTCAGTTTATGATTTGCCCTCCTGACAGGCCAGGCCCACGCCTAAAGACCAAAATGCCCCATGTACCTGTGTGACATGAGTAAGAGTGGAAGAGGCAAAACAAAACAGCAGCTGGTCGTTGTCACCACCGTCGCCGGCGATGCTTCCATTCGAGGAGCAGGTGGCAGTAGATCTCCTGGAATCGAAATAGAGGGCGGGATGGTGGTGTGCAGCAGGAGGGGCCGGAGGACGAGCTGCAGACGTGCGCTAGGCCAGACGGAGTCAACCGGCCAAAAGGGGTCGCCGGAGAGAGCTTGGGAACGAAGGGCCGGAGGTCGTCGGCGCACATGGAGGCGTCAGGGACGGGCGCAGGCGAGGCGGTGCGACACGGAGCTGGTGGGCGAGCAGATCGAGCAGGAGGCTGGCGAGGAGGCGCGGGCGAGGCAGGGCGTCGATGCGCTACACGCACGCGCGCCCAGCTGGTGGCCGCGGGGCCTGGACGGAGTCATCGAGCCACCAGGCTGCTCGATGCTTGGAGCAGGGAGCGAGGGGCTCTCGCTATCTCCTCTCTCCTGCGCTATCCTAACGCCATGGAGAGAGATCCCGATCCTAATTCAAGTCAGATCTGCAGCTGGGGGCAATTTTGTCTTCCAGTTTCTTTCTAAATCCTCAAAAGAGAATAAAATAATTCAAAAGGGCAAATTATAAACTGGCAGGGTAAAGTGGGGCAAAAAAGAAAGTCCAATGTAATAGAGGGCAAATCGTATAGTTCCCAAGTAAAGTGGGGCAAAAAATAAAATTCCCCCAGTTTTCAGGGAAGGTTTTAGAAAGACTTTTCTCAGTTGAGTGCGAGTCCTGGTGCTCGCCAACACTAATATAAGACCAGCAGGCGAGCATGCAGGCCGCACCACCACTGCCTGCCTTCACTCTTCCCAACCCCCGTTCCTCACCCGAGCTGCAGTCTGCAGACCGATGGAGTTCCTGCTGAGTGTGCTCCCCGCGGGCGGCGGGGGTGCTGTGGCCGGGGCGGCCGCGGCTGTCGGCGGGGTGGCGGCTGCCGCCGCGCTCGCCGAGAAGGCCGGCATCGTCAGGATGGGGCAGAAGGACCGATCCAACGCGCCCCCAGGTGAGGAACATCTCACACAACTCTCTGTTGGTTTTGGCTAGAGGTAGAAGAAGACACACACGAACACACTGGACACACAGAGTCTTTTCGCAGCACCGCACTTGTGCTTTCCTTTTCTCTTGTCAAACAACGAACAGGTTACAAGCCTTTTTAAAGGGAAATATGCATGCGCGGTCAAGCCTCATACCGGCTTGATCCGATCTCTACTCACCACTAACACACGCACGCAGGCGTTTGAGTCACTCCCAAGTTTACTGATCAGCTGCAGCTAGCCCACAACGGCACGAACACACGACTCAACTAACTGTCTAATTTCTTGCTGCATGCTGATCCATACGACTCGGCCGCTTGGACTCGACGAAGCTTCCTGCGTGTTGCTAACATAACCTGCATCCAGATCATCAGGCTACAAACTAATGCAATAGCACACACACATATCAGTGCCACTACACGCGCACGGCGCCATGCGACGCTCACACCTTGGCATGACTGTCCAGCCGTTCTCCATGTATCTTCTCTAATCTGCATGCACTAATCGCTACTGAACTCTATATCAGCTTGCATGTACACAAAAGATCACTTCTATTCTTTGTGTACTTGCCGCAGCCTACTCCAACTATATGCATGAAATAAACTTTAAACATGATGAAGCCATGAACAACAAGGTTAACTCCAACACTCTCGTCAAAATGTGTGGCCGGTGTTATTTGCGCTGCTCCTTTTCTGGCCGCTATGGTTTTGATCAGCCCCCATTTCGTTTGTGTTTGAAATCGCATCAAGCGTGATCAGCCATCCGCACTCGTTTTCTTCCTCAAATTAGATAAATTACGGCATCATGCATCTTATGTACATTGCGTATGCATAATTTGCATATACATGCTGCAAAAGTGCAGAGGCGGCCAAACCTGAGCCATAGTTTTCCTTACGGTCTCAGGGGATGTCCTTTAATCGTCTCTGATTAATTTGTATAGACTCTAGATACATTAGATATTTATCAGGGGGAAACGACCATAACCAGATTTGGAAAACAATTATGCAATAGTTTTATGACCTCCTCCAAATAAGTTTACTTTATAAAACTATACCATAGTAACCATACGCTGCAAGATAAAACTCAGATGTAAAATTTCTTCTACTATTATCGAATGTCAGTTTTAAAAAATTGTAGAGGCTCTCATCGTAATATCACCTCCTCTAAATAATTTTAGAATTTAAACTTTTCAAAGCTGTACACGTGGTTTAATTGGATATCAAGCGGACAGGGGTGTTTCAAACTGATTTTTTCCCATAATGACCTACATTTAGAGTGTGTATGCATGCTTTTTTTAAATAAATAAAAACCTTTCAGATATTTTCTATTTTAGGTTTGGTATATTTATGAATACCTACAAATTTATCCACATCACATTTGAAAAGTGCAAGAATGTAGAAAGAAAAGTGAACTTAAACATGCTCACTGTTGTGACTTGTCAATAGCTACATCCCTAAACTGCTCACCGTTGTGACTTTTCAATAGCTTTCTTAGAATAACAGGAAAAAAGGATGCCCACAGAAACAAATTAACATGTTTCTTCTTTTCCATGTATATCTGTAGCGCACGACCTCGGCAGTCTTGAGTTTCCATGTGTAGTGATGGGCAAGTTTATGCCCTACGCGGAACGCGAGAAACTTTATCTTTCCTATGAAAATTGCACTAACATGACTTTCAGCTAAATTCATGTGAGCTTCTTGTGTTCCAACTTCCAAAATTGTCTGGGTAGTCTTGTTCGATCAAATATAGTTCCTCTGTTTTTATTTATCTCGCATTCTGCAGAGTTTAGTTAAAGTTAAATTTGTAAGTTTAACCAAGAATATAAGAAAACGTATCAACATTCATAATACCAAGTGCATATAATATGAAGATACATTTTATAATGATTCTCATACATTAGAGTTTATATTGTAGATGTTGATATTTTTTTCTAGATATTCAGTCAACTTTACAAAGTTTGACTTTAACTAAACCTAGAACACGAGGTAATTGTAAATGGAGGGAGTATATGTTGAGCAAACTATTAAGTTTACTTGGGGAAAAGATTAAATCGGAATGCATCCCTGACTGATGACTTTTACAGTTTAGGCATGTTCTCCTAAAAAGATACCACCTTAACATGTTTGGTTTCACCCCTTTCTGAATGAAAAGGGTGAGTTCCTGTCGGTTGACCACCACAGTTTCTATTGCCTCCTAGTACTTGGCCTAAAGGGAGTTAGTTCTCGGATAGCAACCATTGAAAACAACGAGTCCAGATGTTCCTCACAGTAGAACTTCAAATCATGGTGGTAGAACCACCTCGAAAAAAGGATATTTGACAACTTATGTTTCCTGAATTATGTCTGGGCAATGTCTTCAATATATGTTATGCATGTGGCCATAACTCAATTATTTAGTTTATATTGAGTTATATCTACTGTGGATTTGAGAACGGGAACACAAGATGTTTTACCCCATATATTGCAGTATATCATAATTTAATAATTTGTATATCGCAAATATGATGGTTGGATCTTTGTAGATACACGCTGACCTACTTGTTATCTGGATTATTGTAGTGTTCACCAATTAGCTCCATATGATAGTATGAGCTTATTTAAGCCTCCTAAGAAAGAACAATAAAAGCATTGCCAAGTCTGACACCACTTGTTTAATGCAGCTGTTCCTGGTTTACCGCTGATTGGAAACCTCCACCAGTTGAAAGAAAAGAAGCCCCATAAGACATTTACAAAATGGTCTGAAACTTATGGGCCAATATACACTATAAAGACTGGGGCTTCATCTGTAGTTGTACTCAACTCAGCAGAAGTAGCCAAGGAGGTAATACAGAATTTTCGTTACTCTTAAATTCACTTGCTAATATTTTTGTTGCTGTACTACAAATATCCTTTTTTGCAATTTGGCCTTTTAGTCTTCTAACTGATTTTTCTAATATTAACTAGTTCATGTTTACTATGTATGCAATTGCTCACATTATCATAGCATTTTTCTTTTCAATTACAGTTTAATAATTCGAATCTAGCTATAAGTTTTTTTTTCGCAGTGAAATCTAAGTGTAACCTGATTTTTATTTTTTAACCATATTCTTCTCATGCTGGTCAGCTGGAGATAAATCATGCATTCTAATGATTTCTCTCACCAAATAAAAACCGATTAAAACATGTTATGAACTGATCTCTTCTCCGTAGAGACTGCCGAGCTATGCTAAAAAAATAAACTAAATTAATATACAAATTATGCATATAGTTCTACTTGAGATTGGTTGTGATGCATAACAGAGTAATGATATCAGCATTGGCAAAATTTGTCAAGTTTAACTTTAAATTTACAAGAACATATATTATGTCCTTTGTTGGCAGGCTATGGTTGCGAAATACTCATCCATATCTACTCGAAAGCTACCTAAAGCAATTTCAGTGCTGACTCGTGATAAAACGATGGTTGCTATGAGTGACTACAATGACTTCCACAAGATGGTGAAGCGTTTAGTTATGGCTGGCATGTTGGGTTCTGCTGCTCAGGTATAAATCTTAACATTTCTGGAGTTACACAGCTTAGTTACCATCTCTTGGGTGCGCTTACACTTTCAGTTAACTAATGTACCACAATAAAATGCTTGCACAATATTTAGAGGCAATTTCGGGACACAAGAGACACGATGATGGCTAACATGTTAAGCACTCTCCATACGCTGGTGAATGACGACCCATATTCTCCTCTAAACTTCAGAGAAGTTTTCAAGGACGAGCTGTTCCGCTTGTCTTTGATCCAAGTAAGTGTAAAGACGTCATGATATCGTGTGCTCATCCATATTTTTTAAAAAAGTACTCCCTCCGACTCATATTACTCTTCGCTAATACGGATGTATCTATCACTAAATATGTCTAGATACATCTATATTAGCGAAGAATATTATAGATCGGAGGTAGTATCAATTTCTTTATCTGAATCAATCTTCAGACCCTTCGTTTATTATTCTTAATTCTGACAATGCACATTGCAATTTCAGAGCTTAGGTGAGGATGTGAGTTCAGTTTATGTCGAGGAGTATGGGAGAGAGGTATCAAAGGAAGAAATATACCATGACACGGTGGTTGACATGATGATGTGCGCAATTGAGGTTGATTGGAGGGATTTCTTCCCATACCTCAGCTGGGTTCCAAACAAGAGCTTTGAAACAAGAGTTCTTACCGCAGAATCTAAGCGAACAGCGATGGTGCGAGCCTTGGTCAACCAACAGAAGAAAAGAATTGAGCACGGCGAGGTAGTACGTTTGCACATATTTTGTAACTTTTTTATATTCATCAGTTATTGTGTATGTTTATTATTCATCTTGACGCAATAAAATTGCAATGTGCAGGCAAAGGTATCCTACTTGGACTTCTTGGTAGCAGAGAACACAGTGACAGACGAACAGTTGATGATGCTAATGTGGGAGGCAATCATCGAGGCTGCAGATACTACTTTGGTGACGACAGAGTGGGCTATGTATGAGCTTGCCAGAAATCCAGAAATTCAGGTAAAGTTTCCTACTCCCCATATACGGTGAATCTAGTGTTTTATTGCCGGAACCAAACTGTTAACATAAGTATCTTTCGCATACCAGGATCGACTGTACCAGGAGATCTTGAAGGTGTGCGGCAACGATACGGTCACCGAGGATCACCTGCGTCAGTTGCCCTACCTCAATGCCGTGTTCCACGAGACGCTGCGGTATCATTCTCCTGTGCCACTGGTGCCTCCGAGGTTCGTCCATGAGAACACAAAACTGGCTGGCTACGACGTCCCAGCCGGCACAGAGGTAATTGACCATAGCCACAACATGGAACTACATGAGATGCAACATGAAGTTTTGGCTAAACAAACTGCTTAATTATTTGGTGATAGATGATCATCAACTTGTACGGGTGTAACATGAACAAGAAGGACTGGGAGGGGCCCGAGGTGTGGAGGCCAGAGAGGTTTCTGGACGGGAGCTTCGACGACGCGGACAAGTTCAAGACCATGGCGTTCGGTGGTGGGAGGAGGGTCTGCGCTGGCGCCCAGCAGGCATTGACCATCTCGTGCACCGCCATGGCACGGTTCGTGCAGGAGTTCACCTGGAGGCTGAAGGAGGGCGACGAGGACAACGTGGACACCATCCAGCTCACCAGCTACAAGCTCCACCCGCTACATGTGCACATCTCGCCGAGAGCAGCCAAGTGAAGTGTTCAGTATGGTTTGGTGATGAAGTGGTGACTGTTGAGTAAGAAGAGCTGGTTGTACTCTCTTCAGAAGAAGATCAGTATCATGTACTAGTAGCATCAAAGAGAATTACCGGTTTGAATCAAGGTTAAAAATAGCCAAGAGAAACCAAGTGAAGTGTTTGTTATAGTTTGGTGAATGATCAAGTGGTAAGTTAGAAGAACTGGTTGTACTCTTCAGAAGACAAGTATCTTGTACTAGTAGCATCAAAGAGAATTGCCGGTTTGAATACTAAATAGTGAGAGTTGTTGGAAAGTGTCTTTGGCTCCCGAGCTCTAGTGATTTTTAACTTTAATTTTTTTAGAATTGTATTTATAATTTATAAAAAATTCAGGCAATAAATCTCCAAGCACTTCACTTCGTCATTAAACCTACAAGCCTGCATAACAGTATTGCAGAATTCTTTGTATTGTAGGCTACATAAAAAAGAACAAGATTTTTTAAAAAAGTTAAAGATTTGAAAAATATGCAATACTAGATCCACATGTTTTTCGCAAAAGGTAGAGTTGTTGACTACCCTTGCTACACGCGCGGGAAAACGTTGGGAGGGAAATTAAGAACACGAGTGTTGACCATGAATAGTGATAGCACGACCTCCAGTCCATATCTCGAGATGAACTTGAAGATGCTCCAGGAGCATTGCTCCTGCCATGGCGGCCTGTGCGACGAGTTGTCACTTGTCAGTTTCCAGATTTTTTTTCTTCACATGTGGTTTGGAAGTCCGTCGGCTGCTATTTCCATGTAGAAATCGAATCGAATCCTCGTGCTCGCCAACACTACTAAGCCGAGCAGGCGAGCACGCAGGCCACACCACCACTTGATTGCGATCCCTGGAGGCGGCGGGGGCGCTATAGCCACCGCGGCCACGGCCGCGGCTGTCAGTGGGATGGCAGCGGCAATCGCTTGCTAAGAAGGCCAGCTTCATCGGGATATTTTTTAGTATATAGGTTCACTCTTTTTTACTTTTAACCTACAACTAAAAGATATTACATACATACATGTCAATGATAGCTTAAAACATCTTATATTTTAGAATGTTTTTAGTTTTACCAGGGTCTGCTCGCTCCATGCCTGCATGTTAAAAAACAAAGGTGCAGTTCCTCAGGAGTCAGTGTACATGCATGATGACATCACGTAAGAAGATGAAACAAAGCGGCACCTTGTTGAGTTATCTGCATAAACCAAAAGTGTTATCGCGTGACGTCACATATGCATGCAGACTTGTCATTGGCAAGTTCTCTTAGTAGACGAGTCCTCGTTTTCTTCTTCCATTGGCCAAGTCCCTAAGAACGACCAGGGGGCGATGGGAACATAGTCTTCGGTTTTGCGATGGGGATAGACATCGTTCACCTCCCCTCTCTCGTATCCATCGCCCCTCACGCTTGTCGCTTTGCCACTTCCGGCAGTGTCGCCGTCCCGTAACACCTAATAAAAACTCAGTGGTGCTACTACTGGCAGTGTCTCGGCCACTCTCTACATTCTTTTCGCACCAGTCAGCAGGACGGCCGGGCATCCTTACTACCCGAGCCAACCGATGGAGGCACTGCTGGCGGCGCTCGCCGAGGGCGGTTGGGGCGCGGTGGCTGCCGTCGGCGTGCTGGCCGTGTTCGTCATTCTCGCCACCAAGGCTGGCGTCGGGAGGGGACACAAGGACCGCGCCAACGGGCCCCCAGGTGAAGATTATCTCAGCTATATATGCATGTGCATCGCGTAGCAAACATGCAGTCATGAACAGTGACGTTGTCATGATTTTTGAATTCAAAACTTTAAAGATGTCTTAATCATCTAATTATGGGGCAGATATATATATATATGATTAGTCTTTACTCTTTACCGACGCCTTTATTTCATGCTTTGAAATTACATCTCACAGATATGTGCCGACGATATTTTTTTCCCTAAAAGTTACCACCTTAGGATCTATTAAGTTGTTATTGAGTTGGTGTTGAAGTTACAGTATACTCCCTCTGTTAAAAAAAAACAGTTCTATGATTGTCCTAAGTTACTAAATTTGCAACAAAATATATTAATATCTACAATGCCAAATCTATATAGTTCGTAATACGTTGTATGGTGAATCTAATAAAGCAAAATCGGTGTTTTAGGTGAACTTGGTATTGAAGAAAATGATATTTTAAAGTTTCAAAAAAATCTAACAAAAATATGTTGATACACGCACATGTTCTTACATGTCTATAGAGTTTTGCTAAATAATACTCCCTCCGTTTCTTGATATAAGGTGCATAGTTTTCTTGCACAAATATTAACGCATAGGCTAAAGGGACACATCTTGTTGCTTTTAGACTTTAAAAACTGTAGGTGATAGACATGAGACCAGAGGAAAAATAGCAAAATCTTGGAATCATGTCTCTCCTAGAAAAGATTGACTCCTAAATTGCGTAAAAAATTCCCATAATCCCCTCATACGCCTTATATCAAGGAACGGAGGGAGTATGTCTTTTGCTACATGAAAATCACAAAATTGTGGCTTTGAAAAGACAAAAAAAAAATTCTGTTTTGCTTCAAACATTTGTCTCGTGTTGTGCAGACCATACATGGAAATACATTTTTGATGCAAATTTTGGTTTTACATATTACAGATGTATACGTAGATGTATCTTTTTAGAATTTCTGAGATTAAAAGAGGTTTTCCAAATTTTCAAGAAACCAGCTCACTACAGCTGGATAGTCAAAAACCACTTTTTTGTATCAACCTATTACATTTTTTCTTATGTTCCCTTGAAACTTTTGTATTGCGCTATGATTCGTCCAAACACCTTTGTTTCATCATCGCCTCAAAAAATGCCACTAAGTTCAGACAATCTCTTTTCACCGACATTTACAATTAATCATTGAGTTGAGATAATACCATATTTGGATAAGTAATTCTAGATATGTTATCACAATTTTGGGATGCATGTTATTCTGGTATTTAGTTCATCACCTATTTTTGTCATTCTGATATTATTGCATACGATGGCTCCATCTCTTGATCATCATGAGAGCATGTTTGCTATAAAACAAATTAGGATGAGATTAATATATATTCATTATATTGCATGGTACGGTATAGCCTCATCCTATGATACTTACTCAAAATAGCTAGCTAAGAAATAGCAACATAAGCATTTCTTTGTTAAGTTTGCATGAATCTAAATTGTTGTGATGTATGGGGATTAGATTATGCATCAATCAACTAACAATTTTATCCTTACAATAACAATATCAACTCTATGTGACGGCAAATATGAAATCTTCCTGTGGTTAATTTATTTGTGATGTAGTTGTTCCTGGTTTGCCTATTATTGGAAATCTTCATCAACTGAAAGAAAAGATGCCCCATAAGACCTTTGCAAAATGGTCTGATATTTATGGACCAATATACACTATAAGGACTGGAACTTCTTCAGTAGCTGTGCTCAACTCAACAAAAGTAGCCAAGGAGGTAAGATAGTACTTGTGATTTTCAGTTCTTAAATTATCTCAATATTTATATGTTACTCCCTCCGATCGGAAATAACTGTCGGCAATTTTGTACTAGCTTAGTACAAAATTTGTACTAAGTGTCTGACAGTTATTTCCGATCGGAGGGAGTACTATACAATAACTCTGAGAATATGAGTTTTTGTCATCTGACCGTGACTTCTGTAACATTATAGTCCAAATTTATTCAGTAAAGTCTGTATATTTTTGTTGTGGTTCTTCGTCCAAATAGCAATGCAATAATACAGATCATGAAACAATTATGAGAATCCTTTTTTTACCCAAAATTTGAACCTATAAATGAATAAGATGTGGTTCTCATTTCTCTCTTTCTTTAGGCTGGAAATAATCAAGGATTCTGTATTCCATTAAAAAATCAAGGGTTCTACTGAGCTGTGAACTGAACTCTTTTACTTCAAATTATACAACTGAAAACAATGCTAATAACAGAGGAAGCAACAAAAAAATGCTTCTTCTTGATAATCCTTTGTTATGGTTTAATAACTAAACAATGATTGTAGGTGGTACTAGTGTCTCATATTTGACCAAAGTGTAACAGAAAGAATACATTTATCCTATATTTGCAGGCAATGGTTGCAAAATTCTCATCTATATCTACTCGAAAGTTATCTAAAGCATTGTCAGTGCTCACTCGTGATAAAACTATGGTTGCTACAAGCGACTACGGGGACTTCCACATAATGGCTAAGCACCATATCATGGAGGGTGTGCTGGGTTCTTCGGCTCAGGTGCAAATCTTAACCCTCTGGTACCTATATTTAACATAGTTTTTCCTTCATGAAAACACATTTAACTAGTTGTCTTCTCTAGGATTTTAGCTAACTAAGATCTAACAATGTCCTTGACAATAATGTAGAGAAAATTTCGGAATACAAGAGACATGATGATGGAGAACATGTTAAGAACTTACCATAAGTTGGTGACTGATGACCCACATGCTCCTCTGAACTTCAGAGAAGTTTTCAGGGCCGAGCTATTCCGCTTGTCCGTGATCCAGGTTAAACTACAAATGGCATGATTTAATATGTTTTTACATAGTGACATTTTTCTAAAATTGTATCGTCAGAATTTCGCATGCACTCGGGCACTGGCAATACTGAGAATGCACACTGCAATTTCAGAGCTTAGGTGATGATGTGAGTTCAGTCTATGTGAAGGAGTTTGGGAGGAAGATATCAAAGGAAGAAATCTACCAGACCACGGTTGTTGACATGATGATGTGTGCAATTGATGTCGACTGGAGGGACTTCTTCCCATACCTCCGTTGGATCCCAAACACGAGATTCGAAACAAAAGTTTAGACAACGGAATATAGGCGAACCGCGGTGATGCAGGCACTGATCCATCAACAGAACAAAAGAATTACGTGTGGAGAGGTGACATAAATAAAACGCATGGTAACAGCATTGTTTTGACGTGATTCGCCTATGTTCTCTACTCAAAAAATTTGTGATATGTGCAGGCAAGGGTATATGCTATCTGGACATGTTGCTGGCAGAGAACACGCTGACTGAGGAGCAGCTAACGATGCTGGTGTGGGAGGAGATCATAGAGTCTGCAGATACCACTTTGGTCACTACTGAGTGGGCTATGTATGAGCTTGCCAAGAACCCAGAAAAACAGGCAAGTGCTGATGCAAGTCTCTGCAACTAACTCTCCCGGTTTAGTATTCTAAATGTCGCCGGGTGCCATGTTAACCAGATTGTTTTTCTTGACACATCAGGATCGCCTCTACTGGGAGATCCAAGATGTCTGCGGCGACGAGATGGTCACTGACGAGGGTATGACCCCTCGGACCTCGATATTTGCCTACCTGGTTCCTGCTAAGGAAGAAGCCCGCTCGAAGGATACACGAAGCCTGCAAGGCCCAGCACTTTGACTTGGAGTAGAAGGCAAGAACTACTTGTAAACCCTAACTGGCTGTATATATAAAGCCACCAAGGACGCCCCCTAGACAAGACAATCTCGCATAGATCCCACGCATAGGCTAGCCACGCCATCTTCTTCCACCTTCGCCAGATTGCATCTACGCACCATTGTAACAGCTCCACATATACCAGCAATACAAGATCAGACAAGCAGGATGTAGGTCTTTACCCTTCGGGGGGCCGAACTTGGGTAAATTCGTGTGCACCCCCTGTTTCTGTATGAAGCCGTCGAATCCGCCAAGCGCCCACATACGCTCCATGAATCAAAAGCCCTAAACATTGGTGAAAGGACACAGATGTCGCCTAGAGGGGGGGGTGAATAGGCGATTAAAACTTTTACGAAAGGCTTGTACAAATGCGGAAATAAACTAATGTTTAATTTGACAAGCTTACAAAACCTAATAAACTAGGCTCACCTATGTGTACCAACAACTTATGTTAAGCAAGACAAGTAGCAAGGTATATAACTTCAAGCACGATGGCTATCACAAATGAAGTGCATAAGTAGTGGAGCTCGGATAAGAGTTACCGAGGCACGAAGGAGACGAAGATGTATCCCGAAGTTCACTTCCAAAGGAAGCTAGTCTCCGTTGGAGAGGTGTGGCGGCTTAATGCACTCCGAACGCCACAAAGGCCTCACCTTGAGATGTGGTAGCACAATGCTCACCAAATGCCACAAAGGCTCACCTCAAGATGCGGAGGCACGCTACACACCAAACGCCACAAAGGCTCACCTTATTCTCCTCGCGCCCTCGCACAAAGCAAGATGCCACGATCCACTATGGAACACTTGAGGGCGGTCACCGAACCCGTACAAGCTTGGGGCAATCTCCACAACTTAATTGGAGGCTCCCAAGAATTGCCACAAAGGCACCACAAAGGTTGGGGAATCTCCACAACTTAATTGGAGGCCCCAAGTATATGCCACAAAGGCCACTAAGCCGTCTAGGGTTCCAAGAACCCAAGAGTAATAAGCTCACAACTTCCACTTACCGAATCTCCGAGGAGAACTCAAACCGATGCACCAAATGCAATGGCAAGAGCACACAAAGTGCTCAAATCCTTCTTACTCAAATCCTACCAAAGCAACTAATGCTATGGAGAGATATAAGAGGAAGAACAAAGGAAATCAACAAATGAACTCCAAGATCTAGATCCCAATGGTTCCCCTCACTTAGAGGAGATTTTGATTGGTGGAAAGATAGATCTAGATCTCCTCTCTCTTTTCCCTCAAGAAGATGCAAGAATCATTGGAGGGATTGAGAGATAGAGCAAAGCTTCAAGGTCAACAATGGAGGAGAGATAGAATAGGAAGCCAACCAGCCCAAGGAGGAAGAAGGGGGCCTTTTATAGGTCCCCCACGAAAACTAGCCGTTGCTGGGCACTAGGGCCGGAGTCTCCGGCCTAGAGGACCGGAGTCTCCGCCCTAAGTGACTCCAGGGCCGGAGTCTCCGCCCCTGGGCCGGAGTCTCCGGTGCCCCGGGGTCATTCGGGGGCCTCAGGACGGACTAAGCAGGTGCCAGGCCGGAGTTGGGCCGGAGACTTTGCGTCTCGGGCCGGAGACTCCGGCCACCAAAAACTGGCAGAAACACCAACACGAAAACGACCATAACTTGAGCATCCGGACTCCGTTTTTGATGATCTTGGGCTCGTTGGAATCACAACAACGAGCTCTACAAGTATATGCATAGAAACATCATAGTCCAACAAGGGAGGATAAAACCAAATGATGAGAGGTTTGACCTCTCTTCAAAGTCGAACCGGTAAAACCTCCAAACACCAAAAACACAATGAGTGTTTCATGCAAAATCCCTTTTTGATGAGTTAGAGCTTGTCATGGAATTAACCACAAGCTCTAAAACCTCACATGGATAAAAGCCAAATAAGAACCAAGAAAGATGATGGCAAATATGCAAAGGTTTGAGCTCTCTTCGAACGATGCGGTTAAGTTACTCACTCGAGAGCCCCTCTTGATAGTACGGCTACCAATCCTATAACCCGGTCTCCAAACTAACACAAGAGACCGGTAAGAAGGAAACCCTATCAAGAACATACCTTTTCCTTGTGCATTCAACTTGAGCTAGATTATGACCATCTTGTCTTCCTCAAGTTGGAACACCTTTCTTGATCTTGATTGCTTGGTGAAGTCTTGCGAATTGCTCCCCCATAAATCAATATGGGAAAGACTCTCTTAGGAATATCTTCACATAGACATTACCACCAAATAGAATACATGCATCAAGCATATAATCTCCTTGAGATGGCATATCTTGAACTTGACTTATCATCCATGAAGATGATCACCACTTAATAATATCCTAGCCTTGTATCCTTCCTTCTTCCTTCATGATGATGATGTCTTGAAGGTAAACACAAATGTCCACTCAATTATATTCTTCAAGACATAGTTGCAATAAGCTCAATTCTCATATGACCATTCTTCCGATATTTCCTTGAATAACACATTGGTCATCACTTAAAGTTCTTCATCACTTTGACTTGATCAACCTTGTATCCTTCCTTCTTCCTTCATGATGATGATGTCTTGAAGGTAAACACAAATGTCCACTCAATTATATTCTTCAAGACATAGTTGCAATAAGCTCAATTCTCATATGACCATTCTTTCGATATTTCCTTGAATAACACAATGGTCATCACTTAAAGTTCTTCATTTGATCCTTCTTACAACCTTGAAGCCAACATATGGTTCAAGCATTGTCTATGGACATGTCCTACAAATATAACTCAATGCAAACATTAGTCCATAGAGATTGTCATTAATTACCAAAACCACACATGGGGGCTCCATGCTCTTTCAATCTCCCCCATTTTGGTAATTGATGACAATCTCTTTAAGAGGGTTTATATAATGAATTTAAAGAACCAAAATGGTTGCACTAACATCAAATACTACAAAAGTATGTGATGTTAGTAAAACCACCATATATAGAGCAAACTCCCCCACAATCTATGCACGTGTGAATGATCTTGATTTCATTGGATATATTGCCAACCAAGGTTGTTGGTGGAGTTTCCTCTATATACTCAACCATGCAAAGCATGAAAGGCAAATGCTTAAGAACAAAACCAAAGCATAAAACCCAATTCCCTTTAAACCCTCGAAACTTCTCCCCCATTGGCACCAATTGCCGAAATGGGCAGAAAAACTTAGAAGGCCAATATAGTGAGAGTTCCTCCATAATGTGTGCATAAACCAAAAGTATAATTGAAAAAATATGCACATATCCAAATATGAAAACTCGGAGGAAATCAACCTATATTGAGGATCAAAGATTGCAAATAAAATAAGATCACATGGTGGATAAACTTCAACAAATGAAGAGAGCAATCAATCGATCCAAAGAACAAATCGAATAAAGATATTATGATAAGACCAAAAGGGTGCTCTAAATAATATGAGGAAGCTCCCCAAGGTTTGTGCACAAAATATTCTATTTGAATTAAAGTATGAGGTGCATAAACATGGAATCATCACTCCCTCAATATTATTCAAAACAAAATGATACCAAGTGAAGTCAATTACTATGATAACCGCAAAATGGTGCTTTAAATGAAATGAGGAAGCTCCCCAAGGTACGTGCAAAAAAATGGAATGTTTGCATTTGAATACAATTTGCACAACATGGAATCCTCACTCCCTCAATAACATTTAAAACGCAACCATTTGCAAGAGATCATAGAGAAGAAATTAAGCTTAACACTTGCATCAAACAAATGGTTGAGTAACAAGCAAGGGACAACATATTAAAAGGCTCAACCAAAGGAATGTGAGATATGAATGACAAAGCATATTATAAGACTAATACAAGGATAAGCATAGAGCATCCACATAGTCTTCAATGAATGAAATTGCTTAGCATTCCATCCCAACACATAAGGTTCAAATAAGATATCAAATAAGGAGATATCATCTCTCATGTGTATAGTTTCTAAGTAGACAACATCACAAAGATAATTATCACAAAGAAATATGTACACACGAAATAGATACTAAGAATAGAACATGATATCCAAAATGAAGTCATGCAATATACCAATGAGAATTTTGCTTTTAAAGCACGGCCAAAGGCTCAAATTTTCTTATTGTATATTGATGAACTTCAACCACAAACAAGTCAAAGACATCACAAATATCAACAAGGGAAAGAAGATAGTTGGGATGCTTTGAGAAAAGCAACAAGTATCACAAAGATGAATACCAAAAGAAAGTAATAAATTTACACTTTCAACCATATTGCACAAGTGAGAACTTGAGGAATTGATATGCAATAAAATTGCTAAATTGACATATATGGGATAGGAGAATCATGAGCATGATTTTATATGTTCCCAATAATATGCACTCATCTCAAATTACTCACAATTGCAATAAAGAGGTTTCATTAAGACCTTTGCAAGAAGCACAACATTTGCAAATAATGATTTTCCATGCCATGAAACAACCTACACAAGGTTGGATACTAGAAAAGTATGCATGATAAGATACTTGTTACCGAGATATTAAAGGTAGGATGTAGTAGATAGGAGTTCTTCAATAATCCTAGCTTGCCTCAAATTATCATTTAGTCACCACTTCATCCTTATTATTGAGACAAGCACCAATATATCTTCATGTACCTAAAACAAAGTTCAAGTACAAGATGGTCCCCAAAACTCATTGGGTCCAAAGTAGTTAGAGAAACTACAATATATAGGACAAACTCCACATAAATATGTGCATACAGATATGAACTTGAATTTCATGCACAACTTAGCCAATTTAGGATTTGATAGAGTTTTGCCTATATATTGGATCAACGAAAGCAAAGCATGCCATAAATTATACATTTAGTAAGAATGCATGCACAACACTTTCAAGAGCCAAAGCGAGATACAATTTGAACAAAGCACCAAGAAGACCAAGAAGTCACACGAAATTGTGAGGCCACAAAAGGTTGTCCAAATTATATCAAAGAATCAAATCAACACAAGATTGACTCCAAAGTTCAACTAGTGAACTAAGCAAAAGCCAATGAGCATAAAGGATAACTAAGACACACATGCTCAAAGACATATCTCATTTTAAGAGTGAAAAACAAATTACAAGGAATGAGATAAGCAACTCCCAAAGAGAGCAAGGTTCCAACAACAAACCAAACTCTCCACACTTTTTATGATGGCACACTAAGTACCAAAAAGAAAAGATTTTACTTCCAACAATAATCAAAACCAATTGAAATAAGCACAAGAGTGTGTTATAACAAATATAGGAGAGCTCCCCCAAGATTAGTGCATTATTTATGATTTTGCATTTGAATACAAAATGCACACAAATGGGATCATCACATCTACCTACATAGAAATAACACAAAATAAATTTAACAAAATCAAATGGAATCACAAGAGTCAAGAAAGACAATGGGAGTTAAAGAAAATACATTTCTTGGCGAGAGATAAGGCAATTAAAAGCAATAGCCAAAGTGAAGATGATCAATATAAAAAATACCACATGATAGATTACCAATTTTCCAAGGAGAAGAGGTATATGGAGTTATTTCCGGTGGTAGTTTACACATGAATCCAAGATCATCTTCACAAAAAATGAGCATATGAAAAGTATAAGAATTAAGCACCATGCCAAACAAAGATATTCTTGATAGATTCAAATAGTTAAACAATCATGCAAAGCAATGATTAGGATAGCTTGAAGCAAATGGTTTTCCAACTTTGATGTAGTATTCCACATTTTAGGAAAACCCTATCAAGAAAGTATCTCACAAACAAGATCCAAAACAAGAGCAATAAACAATTTGGCAAATTGGAACTTGTTCGAGAAAACATGCCACATAGAAGCAAGATAATTTACAATATCAACACTATGTGACACAACCTCAAATATACACATTTCATGGATTTGTAATATGCGCAAAGCACAATACTCCCCCATAATGTGATAAAACCAATTTTCAAATAAGTTGTTAAAGTCAATTTCCATAGGGCTCGGAAATTCCAAGGGGGGCCGGAGTCTCCGGGGTAGAACCACCGGAGTCTCCGGGGTAGAACCACCGGAGTCTCCGGGGTAGAACCACCGGAGTCTCCGGGGTAGAACCACCGGAGTCTCCGGGGTAGAACCAATGGAATCTCCAAACCTAGAAAATTAAACTTTACCAACAAGAGGCAAATAGAATCCAACAAGATGATTAATGGACATTATAGAATTTGAATTTCTCATGAAAATGACATACCACATAGAGACTAGATAATCTTTAAATATCAACACTAAGTGGTATTCCTCATGTACACACATTTTTAGGATTGTGAAGTGCCAAAGCATATCACTCCCCCAAAATGGGATGGTCCATTAATCACTCCCAAGAGCCAAGAAGATAGATCAAGATGCAATAGGCTCAATAGTAACAACCGTACATGGTGTGCAACCAACAAGCACATAATTGATTACTCAAAATAAAGCAAGTGGGGAGCACAACATATACAAACACATGCAAGATACAAAACCAAACACATGCAAAGGGGCGAGTAACTTTCAATGTAGATAAGTTGAATACATGTTACCGCAAGGAGGAACAATGGATATATGATAGAAATAAGATAATCCAATTGACTTGACTTGAGACAATATAATTAATGAAGATCCCTTAATTCTTCATGATATAGCCAAGTCTCCAATGCCCTCCATTAGACACCTATTGATCAAGTTTTGGCTTGTTGGTCCCCAACCAAGTTGGGTCCTAAGAGGTTAGTCACAATAGGTTTGGCAACCCAAATGGTTCTTTTCTTGACACCACTTTGAGTACCAACAAATTTGGCAAACACATTTCCAACCTTATCCTTGCAAAGTGAATAAGCATCATTGATTATGATAGGGTTGGATGAGTTACCAATAGAGCAAGTAGAAGAAAGGTGACCCTTCTCACGGCATATGTAGCAAGATCTTATCTTTCCTTTCTTCTCATTTGATTTCTCCACAATGGGAGCATTGGGTTGATTCTTCTTAGGAGGAAGCTTTTCTTCATCTTGAGGAAGGACTTGAGTTTGAGCTTGAGGCCGCTTCCCTTGTTGCTTCTCACTTAGATGCTTCTTCTTCAATGGGCAAGACCTAACATGATGCCCTTCAATTTTGCACTTGAAGCAAACAATCTTAGCCGGATCCTTGACTTTCTCTTGGCCCTTCTTCTTCTTGAAGAGTTTGGACTTCTTCTTATTGTTGGAGATAAATCCAAGTCCACTCTTGTCATTGGGGAATTTTTGTGCACTCAACATCTTGTCAAGTTTGGACTTCCCTTCATGACTTTTTACCAAGTCTTTCTTCAACAAAGTGACTTGGGCCTCGAGCTCTTTAATTTCCTCTACATGGTTAGTTACAATACAAGAACTAGAGGAAGTAGAAGCTATATTGTTAGAGCAACAAGGCAAGGAGAGTAATTCATCACAAGATGTAGCAATAGTATGAGTGGATGAATTACGAGGACTAGCACATGGCAATATAGCTTTTTGGGAAGTAGTGCTAGTGACCACATGAGGTTCACAAGATGTTACCTTTGTAGACATATCCTCATAAGCTAACTTTAGGCGAGCATGGGACACTCGAAGATCCTCATTAGAGCTAGATAGCTTTTCATGATTTTCTTCCAATATCCCATACTTGCTAGTTAGCAACTCAAGTTGAGCCCTTAGCTCAACATTCTCCTTCAAGATAGATGCTTCACAAGAATTAGAGTTAGTAGCACAAGCATCATGATTAACCGAAAGAGGAGAAGGCAACTTGGAACACTCTTTTAAATAAGAAGCTTTTAGTTGCTCATGTGACTCGGTGAGTTTGGTGAGCACACTCTCAATGTCCCTAGATCCATTTTTGAGGTGCTCAACATCCTCAAGAAGTTTAGCATTAACAAAAACAAGCTTATCATTTTTTAATTTTAAATCATTTGCCACCTCAAGAGCTCTATCATTGGAGCTTTGTTCTTTTAAAAGAGTCTCTTTAAAATCATTGGCAAGACTATGAAGATTCTCAATAGTTGCTTCTTGCTCTTCATCATGAGATTGAAGCTCATCAATAATTTTCTGGCTCTCAATAGCAGCAACCAAAATATCAACAAAGTTAGAGCAAGCAATTTTGTTCTTCTTACCAATAGCAAGAAAGACTATTTCTCCCTTCTTTTTTAAAGAGGCAACATAATCATCCTCTTCTTCATGATCACTAGATATAGTGGGTTCCAAAGAAGGAGTTACCTTTGAATCCCTAGCCATAAGACATATGTGGGAACCGAGAGATGATGATGAGGATGAATTACTTGAAGCTCCAATCAAAATTTTGTCTTGGCCAATAGAATCTCCGGTTTCCTCTAAATTGTTAGCCACACAAAGACTAGAGGAAATAGAGGCATTTTTATCATGGCCACTAGACAGAGCAAGCATATCATCATGAGATTTATTTAAGCAACTTACACATGATATGCAAGGACTAACACAAGCATATAAAGCATTTATGGTGCTAGAAGTGTTTAAGTCCAAAGATGAAGCATTGCAATGAGATAGAGATGAAGGATCATCAAAAGTAAGCATACTATCACCATTGCAAGTTTCATCACCACTCACCATATCATTACCTTGTGTCTTGCCACACTTTGGTGAAGTGGATGAAAGTTCATCACGGCCGGAAGTGGAAGGAATACAATCATCCCCAATAATCTTGGACAAACTATATTTTTCTTGAAGCTTTGTCCATATCTCATGAGCGCTCCGAAAAGGTGTGAAGGAGAAGGTAACTACATCGCTCAAAGCATTAACAATCACATGAGAAGCTTGAGCATTGAGATACAAGTTTTTCTTATCCTCTAAAGATAGATTTTGAGTATCCTTTGGAGGAGAAAAACCCGCATCTACAATTTGCTCCATAGATGGGTCCATGACCCGAAAATAATTAAGCATGTGAATTTTCCAAGTATCATAATTTGTGCCATCGAATATAAAAGTGTCATTGTGCACTAATCCCCTAGCCGACATCTTTGCTCTCAAGGCGGTGAAGCCTAAATTGAGAGACCTAGCTCTGATACCAATTGAAAGGACACAGATGTCGCCTAGAGGGGGGGGTGAATAGGCGATTAAAACTTTTACGAAAGGCTTGTACAAATGCGGAAATAAACTAATGTTTAATTTGACAAGCTTACAAAACCTAATAAACTAGGCTCACCTATGTGTACCAACAACTTATGTTAAGCAAGACAAGTAGCAAGGTATATAACTTCAAGCACGATGGCTATCACAAATGAAGTGCATAAGTAGTGGAGCTCGGATAAGAGTTACCGAGGCACGAAGGAGACGAAGATGTATCCCGAAGTTCACTTCCAAAGGAAGCTAGTCTCCGTTGGAGAGGTGTGGCGGCTTAATGCACTCCGAACGCCACAAAGGCCTCACCTTGAGATGTGGTAGCACAATGCTCACCAAATGCCACAAAGGCTCACCTCAAGATGCGGAGGCACGCTACACACCAAACGCCACAAAGGCTCACCTTATTCTCCTCGCGCCCTCGCACAAAGCAAGATGCCACGATCCACTATGGAACACTTGAGGGCGGTCACCGAACCCGTACAAGCTTGGGGCAATCTCCACAACTTAATTGGAGGCTCCCAAGAATTGCCACAAAGGCACCACAAAGGTTGGGGAATCTCCACAACTTAATTGGAGGCCCCAAGTATATGCCACAAAGGCCACTAAGCCGTCTAGGGTTCCAAGAACCCAAGAGTAATAAGCTCACAACTTCCACTTACCGAATCTCCGAGGAGAACTCAAACCGATGCACCAAATGCAATGGCAAGAGCACACAAAGTGCTCAAATCCTTCTTACTCAAATCCTACCAAAGCAACTAATGCTATGGAGAGATATAAGAGGAAGAACAAAGGAAATCAACAAATGAACTCCAAGATCTAGATCCCAATGGTTCCCCTCACTTAGAGGAGATTTTGATTGGTGGAAAGATAGATCTAGATCTCCTCTCTCTTTTCCCTCAAGAAGATGCAAGAATCATTGGAGGGATTGAGAGATAGAGCAAAGCTTCAAGGTCAACAATGGAGGAGAGATAGAATAGGAAGCCAACCAGCCCAAGGAGGAAGAAGGGGGCCTTTTATAGGTCCCCCACGAAAACTAGCCGTTGCTGGGCACTAGGGCCGGAGTCTCCGGCCTAGAGGACCGGAGTCTCCGCCCTAAGTGACTCCAGGGCCGGAGTCTCCGCCCCTGGGACGGAGTCTCCGGTGCCCCGGGGTCATTCGGGGGCCTCAGGACGGACTAAGCAGGTGCCAGGCCGGAGTTGGGCCGGAGACTTTGCGTCTCGGGCCGGAGACTCCGGCCACCAAAAACTGGCAGAAACACCAACACGAAAACGACCATAACTTGAGCATCCGGACTCCGTTTTTGATGATCTTGGGCTCGTTGGAATCACAACAACGAGCTCTACAAGTATATGCATAGAAACATCATAGTCCAACAAGGGAGGATAAAACCAAATGATGAGAGGTTTGACCTCTCTTCAAAGTCGAACCGGTAAAACCTCCAAACACCAAAAACACAATGAGTGTTTCATGCAAAATCCCTTTTTGATGAGTTAGAGCTTGTCATGGAATTAACCACAAGCTCTAAAACCTCACATGGATAAAAGCCAAATAAGAACCAAGAAAGATGATGGCAAATATGCAAAGGTTTGAGCTCTCTTCGAACGATGCGGTTAAGTTACTCACTCGAGAGCCCCTCTTGATAGTACGGCTACCAATCCTATAACCCGGTCTCCAAACTAACACAAGAGACCGGTAAGAAGGAAACCCTATCAAGAACATACCTTTTCCTTGTGCATTCAACTTGAGCTAGATTATGACCATCTTGTCTTCCTCAAGTTGGAACACCTTTCTTGATCTTGATTGCTTGGTGAAGTCTTGCGAATTGCTCCCCCATAAATCAATATGGGAAAGACTCTCTTAGGAATATCTTCACATAGACATTACCACCAAATAGAATACATGCATCAAGCATATAATCTCCTTGAGATGGCATATCTTGAACTTGACTTATCATCCATGAAGATGATCACCACTTAATAATATCCTAGCCTTGTATCCTTCCTTCTTCCTTCATGATGATGATGTCTTGAAGGTAAACACAAATGTCCACTCAATTATATTCTTCAAGACATAGTTGCAATAAGCTCAATTCTCATATGACCATTCTTCCGATATTTCCTTGAATAACACATTGGTCATCACTTAAAGTTCTTCATCACTTTGACTTGATCAACCTTGTATCCTTCCTTCTTCCTTCATGATGATGATGTCTTGAAGGTAAACACAAATGTCCACTCAATTATATTCTTCAAGACATAGTTGCAATAAGCTCAATTCTCATATGACCATTCTTTCGATATTTCCTTGAATAACACAATGGTCATCACTTAAAGTTCTTCATTTGATCCTTCTTACAACCTTGAAGCCAACATATGGTTCAAGCATTGTCTATGGACATGTCCTACAAATATAACTCAATGCAAACATTAGTCCATAGAGATTGTCATTAATTACCAAAACCACACATGGGGGCTCCATGCTCTTTCAATTGGCATTGCCGGGTTAGAACCTCATCAGTCACAGAGGATCATCTGCCTCGGCTGGCGTACCTGAACGTCGTGTTCCACGAGACGATGCGGCGCCATTCTCCTGTCCCACTGATACCTCCCAGGTTTGTCCATGAGAACACCAAGCTGGCCGGCTACGACATCCCAGCCGGCACAGAGGTAACTGACCACGGAAATGGCATCGTGCATGAAAAGTATGTCATGAGAAACATGAAGTGTTACAATGGTGAGGGTTTAATTGTGCTAGATCATCATCAACCTGTACGGATGCAAAATGAACGAGAGGGACTGGAAGGAGCCCGAGGAGTGGAGGCCGGAGAGGTTCCTCGACGGAAGTTTCGAGGCGGCAGACATGTACAAGACGATGGCGTTCGGCGCGGGGAGGAGGGCCTGCGCGGGGGCCCTGCAGGCGACGACCATCTCGTGCTCAGCCATCGCGTGGTTCGTGCAGGAGTTCGAATGGAGGCTCAAGGAGGGCAACGAGGACAAGGTGGACACCATCCAACTCACGAGCTACAAGCTCCACCCGCTGTATGTCTACCTCTCGCCGTTTTAAAACACGTCACCACCCTCGTGACACTCACGGGAACTAGCCGGCCATGTTTCCGATCGGGTGAAAAGTTTTGGATAATTTAGTACTATCCCCGTTTTAAAATATAGTATATCTTAGCAAGCTAAATTAGCTTTCTAAAATATTTAATATTTTGAAACGGAGGTAATACAACTTAATACAAGTTTATACTGAGTTATCGACAACTTTTTTCGATCGGATGAAGTCAAAGATTTTGCACACATGCTGTAAAATCAAATGAGAAAAAAAAATACTACTAAAAAATAACTTTACAAACATAAAAATAATAAATTAAGGAAAATAAATTAATTTAAAAATAATATATAAGGGATGAATATGCATGAAATAAAATGAAAACAAATGAAACAAAGTCCTGATGGGCCGGCCCAATTAATCAGACTACATTGTGTACGGAGCAAAGCTACTGTTTGCCCTTTAACATGGGAGGTGCTAGTCATCGCGCGTTAGCGCGCGATAATGGGGCGTGCTAACGTGCTATCTTTCGTGGGCCGGCCCAGTTGGATTCACCCCGCGCTGTTCTGTTATGTTTCAGCATGTTTTTTGTTCTTTTTTCTTTTTTGTTCAGCATTTGTATTTTGTTCAAATTCGAAAAAAATCATATATTAAAATTTGTTCAAATTAAAAATTATTCATGTATCAAATTTTGTTCAAATTAAAAATTGTTCATATTAAAAATTTGTTCAAATTAAAATTTGTTCAAATTAAAAATTGTTCATATTTTGAATTTTGTTCAAATTTAAAAATTGTTCAGATTACGAATTTTGTTCAAATTTGAAAATTGTTCAGATTACGAATTTTGTTCAAATTTCAAAAAAAATCAGATTTTGATTTTATTCAAACTTGAAAAATGTTCATATTTCGAATTTTGAAAATTGTTCATACTTCGAATTTTAGTCGTAATTTGAAAAAAAAAATTGATTTTTATTCAAACTTGAAAATTATTCATATTTTAAATTCTATTCAAACTTGAAAAAAAAAGAAAAAGAATAGACAAAAACAGTAAAACCCGCAACTGGGCCGGCCCACTATGCGCCCTATTAACGCGCACTAACGCGCGATGAATAGGATTCGTGCTTTAACAGGGGCGATTATCTGGTTGCTCTTAGCATGCAGCAGGCCTACCGGTGGGCCCCCATCCCAGCACTACAGGCAAATCTAAAAAAAGCCTCCAGATATATTGCTATAAATACTTGAATATGTGAATATGATCCCTGCAAATTTTCAACATTTTTGGATGGACAATGTTTCAAAAATACTAATGTTGCATATGTTAGATGTTCTTCATCCATGCATAGTGGTTGGAAAAAAGTA
This sequence comes from Dactylis glomerata, assembly GCA_007115705.1. Classification (NCBI taxonomy): domain Eukaryota; kingdom Viridiplantae; phylum Streptophyta; class Magnoliopsida; order Poales; family Poaceae; genus Dactylis; species Dactylis glomerata. The sequence continues at coordinate 576,894 of QXEO01001457.1, forward strand.
CGAATGTTGGGAAAGACGGCTACACACGCGTCACATGAAGTTAACCTTTCTCCCGAATTAGATGTCTTAAATCACATCTATTTATGCACTAAAATGAGTCTAGATAGGTAACCTCTGTCCCGAATTAGATGTCTTAGATTTATTTGGAATCGCATGTATTTATGCACTAAAACGAGTCTAGATACAACGTATACATGAAAATCTGCGATAAGTAATTTGGGATATGGGAAGTATACAAATACATATCCTACATGTATTGCTATTTTTGGATGTTATTTCCAGGAAGATGCGCTTGTGCCTTTTAATTATTTCATGACTAATAAAAATAGAGACATATGCTTAACATATTATAATTTAGTAGAAAATCAGAATTAATTAAAAAGATACATCGACACAGTGGTGGGCGCACGTGTCCGCATGCTCTTGCATAGTGGTCAAGGTGGAGCAGCATGGCATCTACCGCATCACGATGGTTCGGCACAACAGGGTCTTGGTGGCGGACGTGTGATGATGGCCATGTGTAGGACGGTGGCGTTGTCTGGCACCATAGCGATGTTGATAGGAGGCCTGCCAAGGTAAATGTATTGATCTCTGTCCTCAAGATAGGTTGGCGAAAAACGTCAAATGACTGTTTCTGAAGCATGGGCATGCGGTGTGCACGGAGGGTCTATTGGACCTGTTATGCTCTCAGATCGCAGTTGGGTGGGTTGAGATGAGACCATTTTAGATTATATGTGTAGGTGTGAGGTTAGGGCACAAGGTTTGGATCATGGATATTCCGTTCATTAGCATTGTACACTGCACTAGCGATAGTTGTCCTATAATGGTGACTTTGGTTAATCAAGATATTATTTTGTGAATATTTGTTAAATAATATAATACGAAAGCCTGTGATCATCATTTTGATGTTGCGGTTTTTAACTTCTTTTCGAATAGAAATTCATATCTTAGCATCTGATACGCCCATGATAAAAAATAAACATCCGATCTTGTAGAGTATACATATTACAGCTGTGTGGGATGTCGTCAAATCGAGAGTTAACACATCTCCAATTAAGCCATCTCAGGTCCATCAAAACATTTGACATAAGATTATGATACAGAAAAATTATATTATGGTAGTACAATATAACAAAGTCCCAATTCGTAAGATGTGAAAAGCTACAGATTGTATGCATGAACTACCTGAAAGAACACAACTTCATTTCACTTCTCTACCGTACACTTGTGAACTTCACGATCTAGCTAGTAGCCCACGTCTAACCGTGGTGATACTTGTTGGGGTTCGCGACCGGTGAGCCTAGCACCAAACCGCTTCCCCGGTTGCCGAGCATCCTCCGGCTTTCCATGGCGACGGCGTCCATGGCGAGGACCAGCGCAGCTACAAATATCACAATAAGCACTAGCACCCTCTGCATTATCAGGGCTATCGCGTACATTGCTTCTCCCGACCGATCTTATTCTATCGACCCATATAGCTCCATTTTTATAGATATACATGAGTCTACAATGGCTTTTCGTCAATGAACGGACCACACACAATTCAACCCCGTGTACATACCACTAAGGTGTCAAATGGGATCTCAAATGGGATCCTACCTAAATCCCACCACTTATAGTGTATTTTGGCTTTTCTAGTGCTAATTTGTATCTCAAAATTTACACTAAAAAGCCAAAATACACTACAAGCCAAAATACGCCCTACAAACTACAGAAAAGTTTAGTCACGGTATAGTGTGTGTGTTCCGGGAAAATTTCTGATTGGAAACATCAAAGGTCATCGATTCCACAAACACACGCTGAATCGTCCAATCTGGTTTTTCCCCTTAGACACGGTTGACCCTTTTTTCACATCTTATGAACATTAACCAACACAGGAACAATATGTTCTTTGACTATTATTACCTCTTTACATATTACTTCCACCGTTTCAAATGGTGTCATAGCTTTTTTGAAAAAATGAGTAAACTTAAGCATAAAAGGTGTCTAAGTACATTTGTATATCGAGCAAATCTGACCAAAATTGCAAAACTTCAATTAGAACCGAGGAAGTATAAAACGTTTCAATAGACTATTTTAGCCTACTAAAATATTTTATCTTAAATAAAGGAACTTCGTCTGCATGGTGTGACGGTGGTCTCGGGCCCTATCTGGGCCTAGGTGGGTTGTGGCCATTCGACGTCTACTGCATTGTTGTTCAATCGCAGTGGTTCTTGGTGTTGTTCTGCGGCATGAGGGCACCTATGACTACGATCCTGGCTTGGTGGTGGTGGTGACCTTCTGCTCCGTTGGAGATGGTTGACATATTAGTTGTCGTTGATTCCGCATCCAGTACCGACTACGAGTTCAGGAGGCGAGGCTGCCAGTGAAATCCTACCCTGACCCTGATCTCGGCTAGCGATGGCGACATCCTTGGCGCAGTTTTCTTGTTGAAGGCATCGCCCTGTGCAGTCTTTGGCTGCACACTCGTGCTGCTCTGGGGGGAAATCCTAGATCTGGCTACGCCGGATCAGACGATGACGATGTTTAGGCGTCGCTCTACCTCTTGAGGGCATCGTTTTTGGATCAGTGCTGGTTGTTGAAAGCAAGAGCCGGAGTGGTGTTCATCAACTGCGTAGCCGACGCCGAGTCTCAGTGGCATGGCCCCCGGGCTTCGATAACGGTCGCGGATTGATGTGCTCGCACATGTTGGGAGGCACCGTTTGGCACCATGGTGGCATCGACGGTAGGCCCGGTGAGAGCTTTCGCTTCGGTCTAACACTCTGGAGATGGCTGGCGGACAAAGGTGGTGGTGAACATTGGAGCTTGCGCACAAGGCGCTTCCTTTAGATGTTACCTAGGAGCCGGAGATGGCGGTGTTCGGGCCACAAAGCCCCGTCTATTCTTTTAGCTTTGTACTAGTGTGGTGGTGCTTTGACACCTTTGTTTGGTAGCTCCGGTTTGTAAGATCGATGTAAGACTTTTCAACGGCTTTTGTTGAATAATTGAAATAAAAGACGACCGTATGCATCATTTTGATGCAGAGGCTAGTGCTCCCCGATTTTGAAAAAAAAACATAGGCAGGTACTTCAAAAAAATATGAAGTCCTGAGTAGTTTAAATATGGAAAGAGTTATGGGTTTAAGTGATGATTTAGATAATGAAGCGCATCAGCAGGTTGGAGGATCAAGTTGATTTTTATGACACGAATTCATGCTTACCCCTAAGGTATTCTTCCTCCTCCTAGCGACAGGCGGCGAGTTCTGATCAACTACCGTGTCCCGATCAGAATCCACATCCGACAACATTTCCCCTCCCCTTCCCATGTGATTTGCTCCTGGCCGGTATAAGAGTAGACTCCTGTCTTCTCAACCGGTCAAGTTGTCTCACTACGTCGACCTAGGGTTCTTGTCCACCATGTTTGATAACAGATCAACAACAAATCGAGGTATTGTTATGTGAACTTTTGTTATATAATGTCGGATTTGCTAAGTAATAGGCACCAGAGAAATTCTTATTTCTCAGTCACCCTAAAAAAAAATATCAGTTGCACTTTTCTCGTAAAAAAGTGCAATTGCACTTTTTGTCAAAAATGTGCAACTCGTTGCAGTTGCACATTTTTTTAAACTACGGTTGCACTTTTCTGAGTTGACTGAGAAATAAGAATTTTTCAGACAACTGAGACATAGGCAAACCCAAATGATATAATATAAAACTCGTGCGCACCTTCTTAATGTTGCGGTTTTTAACCTTCTTTTCGAATAGAAAAACATATCTTAGCATCTGGTACGCCCATGGAGAAAAGGCGACTGATCTTGCAGAGTATACATATTATAGATGTGTGGGAAGTTGTCGAATTGAGATTTACCACACCTCAAATTAAACCAACTCAGTTCCATAAAAACATTTGACATAGGATTATGATACAAAAAATTATATTATGGCAGTACAATATAACAAGTCCCAATGCTTAAGATATGAGAAGCCACAGATTGTATGAACTACCAGAAAGAACACAACTTCATTTCACTTCTCTAACGAGGACTTGTGAACTTCATGATCTAGTGGCCCACATCTAGCCGTGGTGAAACTGGTTGGGGTTCGGGAGCGGTGAGCCTGGCGCCGAACCGCCACCCCGGTCGCCGAGCATCCTCCGGCTTTCCGCGGCGACGACGTCCATGGCGAGGAGCAGCACAGCTAATACTACGATAAGCACTAGCATCCTCATAATCACGGCTATGGCGTACTTGCTTCTCCCGACCGATCTTATTCTCCCCACCGATATAGCTCCATTTTTATAGACACACATGAGTATACAATGGCTTTCGTCAATGAACGGATTACTTACAATTCAACTCACAATTCATACCACACGAAAGTCTAATCGCGGTAGTGTACGTTCGGGCAGACTTCTGACTGGAAATATCAACAAGGTCATCGATTCCAAAACCACACGCTAAATTGTCCAATCTGGTTTTGCCCCTAAGGCACGGGTGACCGTCTTTTCACATCTTATCAACACTAGTTGAATGCCCGTGCGTTGCTACGGGCTGTTAATTTTTTCTCACTACACCGATGGTCGTCTGCTCTTAATATATTTCTCACTAATTTGTTTGTGTGTATGTCGTTCTTTCTATTGAAGGATTGAGAATATCTATTTTGTTCCACACATGATCTATAAAAAGCAAACATATGTTGAATATTAAATTATATGTGATTTTATGATTTTTTAAACTTGCTGTTTTTATTTACCAAATCCCAAATTTAAAATGATACGACATAATTCCACATTCATATAATAATAATTCATAACATTTTAAATTATACAAAAATCCTTTTCTTGCATTGTCGCACCCTCTCTAGATGTTATAGTTATACTCTCTAACTATGACAATACAAGATGTCTCGACATAATATGTGCAGTCCAAGACTTTGTTTTTCAAACTATCAATACACTCTACTTTTTATAATCTTGTGATTCACAAAATTAAAATATGTCTCCAATTATTATCCATAATATAAGCAATATTTGAATATTATACTGTAAAAAAGCATATTAATCGGTTGAATTAGAAATTAATTATTATGCTCTTACAAATATTCTTATGAGATCATACACTACAAACCTATTTCTTAGGCTGTACAAGCTGGAATCTCTACCAATATATTTAATAATACCAAAATAGAGATGAACACTCACATATATAAAATTATACATATACACAATACATGTCATCAATTGTTAAAAATTAGTTCACAGTGAGAGGCGTGTTTCCACATTATTTTTGCTTTCACCTTTTAGGTGCTACTATTTCAATATCCTTTCAATGGGCAATAGCTCGGAAAGGATTTTTTTAAGCAAACTTTGATATATTTCCAACAAAATACATCGCAACTATATATTGAAAACCAATAATAATTATCATTTCAAATTTTTGTGTAATTAACAATGCTAAGTATGTACCAGACAATGTATTTTTGTTAAGAACACATCATAATAAAAATGAAGGAATACGTATAAAAGTTTATTATCGTTACATCATTTTAACCTATCTTAGGTCTAAAACTTACTTGGAACGAGCTAGGAAAGGTGAGCAACAATGATATCTTGCAATTTCCCATGGTGCGTGGAACCAGCGGCGAGCGGCGACATTTGGATGTGATGTCGGAGGCCACCCGTGTAGTCTCGCCGGGCGGTTGGTGAGGGCTCGACGATTTGAGATTTGGTAAATTTTGATTTGGAAGTACAAGGTAGATGGGGAAGCAAGGGCGATCACATAAGGTTTATATACACATAACAGAAGTCCAACCGCATTTGGTTGTCTCCCATCGCTTCAAGCAGTCCAACCGTTCACGTGCGACAGCGGCAGGAGAGCCATGCGACAAAATTTCCACTTCACGAGGTAGGGGAGTAGAGAAGATGAGGAAGGTAGATAAAATATTGGAGGAAGTCAGAATGTGTAAGCACGGCATCCGTTGATCATCCGCATCCGCTCTAACACCAGTAATACATGGGCTTTCACGAATTACCAACAACCTTTTTTTACCTACAACTTTACACTGGCCTCCGGTTGAGACACATATGTTCAAATTAAATCTTGCCCAAATGATTTGTATGTTTCGAAATGTTTAGTCTGAATTCAGTGAAAGGTTTTCAAATTCTCTAAATGTTTTAAAACCTTTTTAGAGGATTAAACCTTTCCTATCTTTTTTTCTGAAAATAAACATGGAAACATAGATTGAGACGAGAGAGGATGAAAACTTCAATAAGGCTGATGCGATGCGATGGGCTCTTTCCTGGACCGTTGCTCCTCACGTGCATGACCTGAATCTATACAAGCGGCTGGGACCCTTCCGTAGTAGTCTAGTAGAATCCTGTTGAGGTCAGAGTCAGCTATACTATGAATCAAAGGAAATCCTCCCGGTTTGGACTTGTTCTCTCAAGCCTGTTCAAGTGAATTCAGCAATGTACACTGAAAATCCCTGAACTTGATGAATATCTCCCAACCAAAAGAGGATGACATAATTTCAGGGTCACATATGGTACTGCTTGTTTCAGGTGACCAACAATTCAAAAGCAAGCTTCTGTACAGTAAGGACATAGATCGTACAGTCCAGGGAGCTGGTATATGGCCTAAATTTCTGAACTTGCTCTTGTGAAACCACCTTGTGCTTCATTCTGTCGTAATGATGCTAGATCGTGTTGAGAAGACATGTATTGATAATTAGAACCTAATTTTAAGCAGCTAGTTATCCAATGCTTATGATCCTTGCATAAACCTGATGCTTTCGTGATGGATGTGCTAGAAAAGGACTTGTCAAAATCTTGGATCTGTTGCTTAAGTTGATGAGTTTTTAGTCTCAGCGATTGCGCACCTAATGAGTCTGACACAACCAGTAGCATGTGGATGATCAACGGTAACCTCCTGGTCAAACCTTCCTGCCATTAGAAGCGGCCATCACCGTGACCTGCAGTGCAGGGCACCATCGGACCTGCAGTGGATAATACCACCGGAGTCCAGCACATCAGGCCTGTTCGTCGCGGCGAGCGCCATTACACCATTGTTTTCGCAGAAGCCATCATCACCCTGAGCAGCTAGTTGATGGTTTGCACCTGTAAGTTCCAGCACCACGGTGCTTTCCGATAGCAGGCATTGGCCTTCTCAAACAGGTCTAGACGAACTCCGATGCACAGCCATATAAGAACGGCATTCCCGGCCAGCACGCGAGCGAGAAGCCTCTTCGCGGTCCCAAGCGCGCGGGGTACATGTCCACTCGCGCACGGACTCAGGAGAGATGCTGCAAGGCGCAACGCTACTGCTGGTGTGATCCCTATCTGGCTCACCTCGGCGGCTCTGCTATGTTGTCATCGCCGACGCACAGGGATACGTTCATGCAGCAGGGCCTAGGGATGCAGGCGGACGTCCGCTCTGACATCCAGGCGGACAAAATTATTTTCTAATCACTAATCACTATGCTTAACAAATTCGTATTATTCACTTGCATATACTCCGGCGGACGTCCGCCCAGTCCAGCGGACTGTCCACTTGCATCGGCCCCAAGATCCTAGTAACATCTGACTTGACTATTTTGCTAAATCTTGGTTTGTCCATATGGCTGCTGAGACAACAGGGCAGCGGCGGCGGCTTGGAACAGATCAAGGTGTCTTTTGTCTCGTGGCTTGGACATCAATCGATTTACTCAGTTAGGGATTAGGGATTCTCCATTGGGAACCATGATTCGGGAATGGAGGCAGAGGCCATCTGATGGAGGGGGCGATGCAGGAAACAGAAACGCTCTGATTCTATTTTCACGGATCATACTACTTGGGCTACTTGTACGGGGTGACCGGATTGCTCACGGCAGCCGTGTCTAGGCGAGGGGCGGAACGAACGTGATGTAGGACTAGGAAGGCAAGATGGATAGACGAACGAAGGTGGAAACTGACGGACGAAGAGAGAAGAAGCGAGACGGACGACGGAAACGCGAGACGTACGAAGACGTAAAGTGGGACGTACCAAAACGTATTTACCATCACGACCTTAAGCCGTATTATTAGTAGAGATTTATGGTGTTTGACTAAGGAAAGTGTAGTCCGGGCTATATGTAGCCTGGTTTTAAATTTGTTTTTTCAAAAAAATTAAAACTTTTGATTTCAAAGTTCTATAAAATTCCAAAAAATATGTGTACATAGACAATATTGTATTGTATCAGAGCGTAAATTTTTAGAATAAAAGTCATTGCATTTTACACTCAATAAAAATGATAAATCTCATGAAATGAAAAAAAGATTTCAGTGTACTATTCATTACTGTTCACCATGGATAAATACTGTTTTGTCATTTTGCTCAGCCCAAAATGCAATTTATCCGAAAATTTGCATGCCGGTAGATTACAACATTGTCTATATCCTGTTTTTTTTAAATGACATATTTATATTAAAATTTCCAAAGGTTTGACACGTCTCAAACGTATCTATAATTTTTAATGCTCCATGCTTGTTTTTACACTATTTGCTTAGTGTTTTGTTACATTTCGCGGCATTTTTATGCATTTTCTGGAACTAACCTATTAACGAGATGCCACAGTGCCAGTTCCCTGTTTTCTGCTGTTTTTGTGTTTCAGAAAAGTTACATAGGAAATATTCTCAGAATTGGACGAAACAAAAGCCGAACATCCAGAAATTTACCGAAGCTTTCAGAAGTCCGAAGAGGAGACGGAGGGGGGCTGATACGTCTCCAACGTATCCATAATTTTTGATGCCCCATGCTTGTTTTTACACCATTTGCTTAGTGTTTCGTTACACTTCGTGGCATTTTTATGCATTTTCCGGAACTAACCTATTAACGAGATGCCACAGTGCCAGTTCCCTGTTTTTTGCTTTTTTGTGTTTCAGAAAAGTTACACAGGAAATATTCTCGGAATTGGACGAAACAAAAGCCAGACGTCTAGAAATTTACCGGAGCTTCCAGAGAACCGAAGAGGAGACGGAGAGGAGCCACTAGTGGGCCACACCACCAGGGGGCGAGGCCTAGGGCTAGCCCGCACCCCCCTCTGGTGAGCCCCACCAGGTCCACTTCTGACGCTGCCCCTTCGCCTATAAAGACCCCCCGACGGGAACAACCTAAATACCCGATCACTTTTTCCAGAATACATCGCGATCCGCCGCCGCCGTCGACCCGAGATCGGGAGGGTCCAGAAGCTCTTCCCGGCACCCTGCCGGAGAGGGGAATCGCCACCGGAGGTCTTCTTCATCGCCATGCTTGCCTCCGGCGCGATGAGTGAGTACTCTACCTTAGACTATGGGTCCATTGCAGTAGCTAGTTGGTTGTCTTCTCCACCATGTGCTTCATGTTTATATCTCGTGAGCTGCTTTACATGATTGAGATCACCGTTATGTAATTTTACATGTTGTGTTTGTTGGGATCCGATGAATATTGGTGTTATGATTGAGTTGATGTGCTGAATATTATCTTATATTATCTCTATGTTGTTTATGATCTTGCATGCTCTCCGTTGTTAGTAGCTATCTTGGCCGAGTAGTTGCTAGTGACTCCAAGAGGAGGTATTTATGCTCGATAGTGGGTTCATGCCTCTATTTAATCTGGGGGAGTGACAGAAACCTCTAAGGTTTGTAGATGTGCTGTTGCTACTAGGGAGAAAACAACATTCATATGCTCAAGGGCATATGCTTTGTTTACATTACACGCTTTGCTTAATGCAGTTATCTGTTGTTCGTAACTTAATACTTGTGGAGTTCTCAGATTGATTCGCCACAAGTGGATTATTAGTCATAGATGCAGTTGGATGACGGTCTATGTATCTTGTTGTAATGCCCAGAGTAAATCTCATAGTGATCCTCTCGACATATGCACGTTGTCTTTATTCTATCAATTGCCCAACTATAATTTGTTTACCCAGCATGTGTTATTTTATCTTATGGAGAGACACCACTAGTGAACTATGGACCCCGATCCTATTTCCTTTATATTGCTATCACCTGTTTACTTTACTTGCACTGTTTACTTTACTCGCATACTATTATCACTTTCCACTCGATACGCTCATACCCTTTGTTTCAAGCAAACCGGTGAGATTGACAACCTCATCGTAAGTTGGGAATAAAGTATTTGGTTGTGTTGTGTGCAGGTTCCATGTTGCCGCTCGCAAAGCAAGGCTTGGACGAGGCACCCTATAAATTGTCCGGAGCTGTCGCGAAGATAGCGGGCATCACCTTCAATCGTTTGGCTTTTTCCTACTGGATTGAATACGTTGGTTTCATAACTGAGGGAAAACTTGCTGCTATATTCATCAAACCTTCTCTTGGGGTTTCCGACTGGCCGTTTATTTACTCCATCAACTACACACCAACAAGTTTTCTAGCACCATCATCACCGTGCCATCAACAAGTTTTCTGGCGCCGTTGCCGGGGAAAAAGAAGACTTCTGCAAGGGGAGTTTCGCACGCACATCCTTTACTTTATTTTAAGTTTTGCTTTACTTTATTTTTACTTGCATCGTTTTATCAAAAACACACAAAAAATTAGTTTCCTTTATAGTTGTTATTTCTTTACTCTAGTTCATTTTGTTGTTCCCTAAGTACGGTTTGGAGGACCTCTCAGTAGGTAGTGGTTCAATTATTGGAAAAAGTAACATTGAGGAGTTCTTTAATCATATTAGCATGCATAAAGATGTTGTGGAAAAGTCTTTGGCTGAGCTTGCTCCTAGTTATGAAGTTGCTTCTGCTTATTTGATTCACATGTTAGAAGCTAGGTTTGCTAGCCTTAATCCTTTTATGCAATACATGTTTCTTAAGCTTCATGAAATTGAAGATCCTGAAAAGAAAGCTTTTATATTGGAAACTTTGCACATAGAATTTAGAGATGTTGCCATTGAAGCTAGGAAAGTTCTTAAGCGCTTTAATAAACTCGGTTCACCTATAAAGGTTGTTAGTACAAACAATGAGGGAACCGAAATACCTATACCTAGCAAACTCTTGGGATTGTATGAAGCTTTTGAAAATAATTTTGATTGGATCTGTCCTAAAAATATTTTTAGTAATTTGAGTGAACCAAACCATGATCACAAAGGGTCTTCAAAAACTTATATGGATGAAATACAATGCCTTGTTGAAAAGACTTCTGCATGTGATCTTAATGATTCCTTTCATATTACTTGATTCGCACTTTCTGCGCCTAGCTCAAAGGCATTAAAGAAAAGCACTCTTGGGAGATAACCCAATGTTTTTACATTCAGTTCTTTTTCTTTTATTTGAGTCTTGGAAGTTATTACTGTTGTAATAACCACTCCTTATCTTTTTTATTTCGTTTTTGTGCCAAGAGAAGCCTCTAATTTGAGTGAGGTAAGATTTGGGGATGTTGTCGTCCTGAAACAGTTTTCGGTGCTGCACCGTAAAAAATCGTGAAAACTCTCTGTACATCTTTTGGACCTGATATTTCTTGTGCATATGCCCCAGGTTATATCAAAACTTTCATTAGTTGAATACTTTTTCATTTGAGCAACAGAAAACCCTCTAAAAATTCTACCTTTGACAGCTGTTCTGTTTTGACAGATTTCTGCCAATATTTGTGTTTGCCGCTTTATCGCTTTCTTTTTGAGTTCTTTTGATCACGGAACTTTTGGGGAAGTTACTACAGTAGTATATGCTTTATATGTGGTGGTTTTGAGTTGAAACCTGAAGCAAAAAGGGTTGATTCAATGTTATGCTTACACTAATGTTGCAAATAGATTTGTGTTTAGTTTTGTATGAAGGAAGTTTTCAAGTGTAGGGATTGGAGAATGATGACATGAGTTGAAGAATGGACAAAAGCTCAAGCTTGGGGATGCCCACGCACCCCAAGAAATATCCAAGAGGTACAAGCATCAAAGATTGGGGATGCCCCCGAGGCACCCCTTCTTCATCGGTAAAAATCAGGTCACCTTTTAACACACTATATTTTTATTGCTTCATGCATTATGCGTTTTTCTTGGAGCGTCAGTTGTTTTTAGTTTTCAGTTTTGTTTATTTTTGTTTGCTGCAATAAATGGTTGGACCCCAACAAATTTCCTTTGGAGAAGTTGCCTTGCTTTTTATTTGCCAAGAATACTCTATTTTTCACTCTTATCGTTTCAACGAGTGTTCTTCTTTTCCTAGAACTATGTTTAGTTTTCATTTTTTGCCTTGATTTTTGTTCAGATATTGTTATATCTTTTCATCAAGGTGTATTATGACCTCTGGTCCATGTTGGTTTTCATCAAAAGAGTTGTTTATAAAAAGTTCGAATGGTGTTGAAAAAGAGAAAAAGCTTTATGCAAAAAAGTGGTACAAGAAGGAGCTTGTGTAGACTGCGGCCTAGGCTTTTGCATGTCATGCTTGATGTCTTTTAGATAATATGCTTAGTGGTTTTGCTGTAGCATGACTTGTCTCAAATGACTGAGATTGCTTAATGAGCCTTTGAAAAAATCATGCATTGTTTTAATTATTTGGAAGCATTATTTTGGTTTTCTCCTTTGATGCTTTATTTGGGTTGACTTGGCGCATGCTCACACATGTTTGACTCATACAAAGTCGCCATAAGCCTCTATGATCATTTAGTTTTTGACTTTTGATGCCATCTTATGCTTCTTTTAATGTCGCTTTGTTGCTTTGCATGATTATGGTCGTTATTGCTCTCTTAGTTGGTCGCTACCAGTCTTTTGCTAGCCTTCATTTTGTACTGAGTATGAGCTCTACTCGTACATCCAACTCCTAAAAACCAAGTTGTTTCAAAGTGTCCACCATACATACCTATTAGCAATTTGCTATTCCAAAGTACATTTGACTTGCTTTTATCTATCCTTCAAATTAAACTCTTTTTGGTGTTATGCGAAAATTGGTCAGTAAAGCTCTCACGAACCTGATGGCACACTTTACTTTTATCGTTTTAAAATTTTGACATTGTGGCTCTCTTATGTTGAGTTGTTATGCTTGCAAGTTGTAAGTTGGAAATTAGCCCAGCCATGCCGTCATGGGGCAAGCTTTCAACATTGCACTATCTTTCATTTGAGTTGATATCGTGATCTTTTGTTTATGGATACTCGCGATGTGAAATAAGTTGAGAATCTTGCGGGATCATGGAGTTTTTATATGTGTTAGGGAAATGCCTAGGCCGCTAATCTAAGCCATGCATAATTCATGGTGGAAATTTACAGCATACCCATAGTGAACATTCGACGACACATCTCACAATAAAAAGCCATACCAATGGTAAATAAAAGAGATGCCAAGGTGTGCATTGTCTGTTTGTCCTGTCATTTTGATGTGGGCTTGTTCCATGTCATCGGGCACGGAGGTACCCCGTTGGTGGTTCTCGAAGATACACATATATTTACAATGACAAGAGCTTGCTTGGGACTCTAAGTCGAGTAGCATGAGGTTTGGGTATTCGTATTTCATGGGACATGAGGTTTTCAACTTATGATTTGTCAAGCATATGCAGCATAAGTGTATTCGCATTAACTTTAACCATTCAAGATACCTATGATGGGGGCAATGAGAGCTCAAAGCCGGTAAGTACCATAATTTTTGAAGGTTTATAAAACTTGCAATCACTGCTTCCCTCCGCGAAGGGCCTTTCTTTTACTTTTTATGTTGAGTCACCACCTTCTACCTTTATGCACCGTCTAAGAGAGCATAGTTGTCATTCTGAGTATAATGTGCATTGTCTCAAAGTTTTCATTGATCGATTCATATTGTTGGTTTCACTTGTTCTCAAATTATTTGTATCTAGTTGCCCTCTTAAACTTGAAGGTGTCCTATGCATTTATGTTTTGCTCTCTCATGATGGACAAGCTTAAAACCATTTGTATGTTTTTCCTTATGATTTGAACACACGTTTGACTTTCATTGTTTCATTTTCATGATCTTTCGTTTGTGTTCTTTTTTATGTTATAACATGGTTGCTAAGTTTCTTCTATCAAGACTATATCTTTCATGCCCATGTTTTAAGTTCTTTTGATCCCAGCATACAACGCTTACATAGTTGGTCAAGATTGTGTAGGTGCATGTCACCTCAAAAATTATTTCTTTTGTTATCACTTACCTACTCGAGGACGAGCAGGAGTTAAGCTTGGGGATGCTGATACGTCTCCAACGTATCTATAATTTTTGATGCTCCATGCTTGTTTTTACACCATTTGCTTAGTGTTTTGTTACACTTCGTGGCATTTTTATGCATTTTCCGGAACTAACCTATTAACGAGATGCCACAGTGCCAGTTACCTGTTTTCTGCTATTTTTGTGTTTCAGAAAAGTTACACAGGAAATATTCTCGGAATTGGACGAAACAAAAGCCAGACGTCCAGAAACTTACCGGAGCTTCCAGAGAACCGAAGAGAAGACGGAGAGGAGCCACTGGTGGGCCACACCACCGGGGGGCACGGCCTAGGGCTGGCCCGCGCCCCCTGTGGTGAGCCCCACCAGGTCCACTTCTGACGCCGCCCCTTCGCCTATAAAGACCCCCCAACGGGAAAAATCTAAATACCCGATCACTTTTTCTAGAATACATCGCGATCCGCCGCCGCCATCGACCCGAGATCGGGAGGGTCCAGAAGCTCTTCCCGGCACCCTGCCGAAGAGGGGAATCACCACCGGAGGTCTTCTTCATCGCCATACTTGCCTCCGGCGTGATGAGTGAGTAGCCTGCCTTGGACTATGGGTCCATAGTAGTATCTAGTTGGTTGTCTTCTCCACCATGTGCTTCATGTTTAGATCTCGTGAGCTGCTTTACATGATTGAGATCACCGTTATGTAATTCTACATGTTGTGTTTGTTGGGATCCGATGAATATTGGTGTTATGATTGAGTTGATGTGCTGAATATTATCTTATGTTATCTCTATGTTGTTGATACGTCTAAAACGTATCTATAATTTTTGATGCTCCATGCTTGTTTTTACACCATTTGTCTTGTGTTTCGTTACACTTCGTGGCATTTTTATGCGATTTTTGGAACTAACCTATTAACAAGTCGCCATAGTGCCAGTTCCCTGTTTTCTGCTGTTTTTGTGTTTCAGAAAAGTTACACAGGAAATATTCTCAGAATTGGACGAAACAAAAGCCGAACGTCCAGAAATTCACCGAAGCTTCCAGAGAACCGAAGAGGAGACGAAGTGGGGCCACGAGGGCCCCACACAATAGGGCAGCGCGGCCTAGCCCCTGGCCGCGCCCCCTACGTGTGAGGGCGCCCTAGCAGCCCCCTGACTATGCCCCTTCGCCTATATAAAGCCTCGGGACGGAAAACCCTAGAGGGGTCGACAAATTTCCATAAAGAGTTCCGCAGCTCCGCCGCCGCCGCTGACGAATTTTGGGAGACAGAAGTCTGTGTTCTGGCACCCTGCCGGGACGGGGAAGTGCCCTCGGAGCCATCTCCATCGGTCTCCATCGCCGTCTCCGCTGTCTCCATCGACCTCACCGCCATCTCCATCAATCTTGTTGTCTCCTATGATGAGGAGGGAGTAGTTCTCCCCCGGGGCTGAGGGCTCTACCGGTAGCTATGTGGTTCACCTCTCTCTCCCATGATGTGATCTTTATGTGATCGTGGGCTTTGTATCTAGTTGAATTGGTAGATATTATTATTTAGATATTATGCTACTCCTATGCTTTATTATTGTACTCTCCGGAGATACCTCGTATCATGGTGTAAAGGTGACTAGTGTGTGCATCATGTGTATCTTTTTGGTTAATGTCTCTATGAAATGTTGGTGTTTGTTGGAACCATCTAGTGCGCTCATGGTGATAGTGTGGGACAATCTAGTTTGGGTACATACGGACTTCGAGGAGTGCTTCGTAGCCCTACGCATGATTAGTGTATGTTTTCCATTAGAGAATTGTTTTGAGTTGCATATTGATGATAGTATCTATTGGTTCAATTATGTTATATTTGTTGGGAGTGTGTCCACTAGTGAAAGTATCCCTAGGCCTTGTTTCCAAGCATTGCACACCGTTTACTTCCTGTTTTGTTACATGTTTGCTCGCAGCAATATTTATTTCAGATTAGATTTGCTACTTATAATCATCACTACCACTTGTATTTCACTATCTCTTCAACGAACTAGTGCACCTATACATCTGACAAGTGTATTGGGTGTGTTGGGGACATAAGAGACTTTTTGTATCGTAATTGCAGGGTTGTTTGAGAGGGATAGCTTTGACCTCTTCCTCCCTGAGTTCGATAAACCTTGGGTGATCCACTTAATGGAAACTTGCTGCTGTTCTACAAACCTCTGCACTTGGAGGCCCAACAGTATCTACAAGAACAGACGCGTGCGTAGACATCAGTTGTTTATGATCTTGCATGCTCTCCGTTGTTAGTAGCTATCTTGGCCGAGTAGTTGCTAGTGACTCCAAGAGGGGGTATTTATGCTCGATAGTGGGTTCATGCCTCTATTTAATCTGGGAGAGTGACAGAAACCTCTAAGGTTGTAGATGTGCTGTTGCTACTAGGGAGAAAACAACATTCATATGCTCAAGGGCATATGCTTTGTTTACATTACACGCTTTGCTTAATGCAGTTATCTGTTGTTCGCAACTTAATACTTGTGGAGTTCTCGGATTGATTCGCCACAAGTGGATTATTAGTCATAGATGTAGTTGGATGACGGTCTATGTATCTTGTTGTAATGCCCAGAGTAAATCTCATAGTGATCCTCTCGACATATGCATGTTGTCTTTATTCTATCAATTGCCCAACTGTAATTTGTTTACCCAGCATGTGTTATTTTATCTTATGGAGAGACACCACTAGGGAACTGTGGACCCCGGTCCTATTTCCTTTATATTGCTATCACTTGTTTACTTACTTGCACTGTTTACTTTACTCGCATACTATTATCACTTTCCACTCGATACGCTCATACCCTTTGTTTCAAGCAAACCGGTGAGATTGACAACCTCATCGTAAGTTGGGAACAAAGTATTTGGTTGTGTTGTGTGCAGGTTCCACGTTGCCGCTCGCAAAGCAAGGCTTGGATGAGGCGCCCTATAAATTGTCCGGAGCTATCGCGAAGCAAGCGGGCATCACCTTCAGTCGTTTGGCTTTTTCCTACTGGATTGAATACCTTGGTTTCATAACTGAGGGAAAACTTGCTGCTATATTCATCAAACCTTCTCTTGGGGTTTCCAACTGGCTGATCATTTACTTCATCAACTACACGCCAACAAGTTTTCTGGCACCATCATCACCGCGCCATCAGGGGCCACAGGGCGGCGTGGCCTGCCCCTGGCCCGCACCCCCTGGTGGTGAGGCCACCCTGGCCCACCTCTGGTGCCGCCCCTTCGCCTATAAAGACCCCCCGACAGGAAAAACCTAAATACCCGATCACTTTTCTAGAATACATTGCAATCCGCCACCGCCGTCGACCTGAGATCGGGAGGGTCCAGAAGCTCTTCCTGGCACCCTGCCGGAGAGGGAAATCACCACCGGAGGTCTTCTTCATCGCCATGCTTGCCTCCGGCACGATGAGTGAGTAGTCTACCTTGGACTATGGGTCCATAGCAGTAGCTAGTTGGTTGTCTTCTCCACCATGTGCTTCATTTTTAGATCTCGTGAGCTGCTTTACATGATCGAGATCACTGTTATGTAATTCTACATGTCGTGTTTGTTGGGATCCGATGAATATTGGTGTTATGATTGAGTTGATGTGCTGAATATTATCTTATGTTATCTCTATGTTGTTTATGATCTTGCATGCTCTCCGTTGTTAGTAGCTATCTTGGCCGAGTAGTTGCTAGTGACTCCAAGAGAGGGTATTTATGCTTGATAGTTGGGTTCATGCATCTATTTAATCTGGGGGAGTGACAGAAACCTCTCGACATATGCATGTTGTCTTTATTCTATCAATTGCCCAATTGTAATTTGTTTACCCAGCATGTGTTATTTTATCTTATGGAGAGACACCACTAGTGAACTGTGGACCCCGGTCCTATTTCCTTTATATTGCTATCACATGTTTACTTTACTCGCATTGTTTACTTTCTCGCATATTACTATTGTTTTCCACTCGATACGCTCATTCCTTTGTTTACAGCAAACCGGTGAGATTGACAACCTCATCGTAAGTTGGGAACAAAGTATTTGGTTGTGTTGTGTGCAGGTTCCACGTTGCTACTAGTTGAAGATGCGCTAACAAGATATCATTAACGGCGCCCTTGTTGGAGTGTCACTACGCTAGCGGGCATCACCTTCTGGAGTATTGTCTTTTTCCTACTGGATTGATAACCTTGGTTTCATAACTGAGGGAAAACTTGCTACTATATTCATCAAACCTTCTCTTGGGGTTTTGATGTCTACACATGCTTCTGTTCTTGTAGACAGTATTGGGCCTCCAAGTGCAGAGGTTTGTAGAGCAGCAGCAAGTTTCCCTTAAGTGGATCACCCAAGGTTTATCGAACTTAGGGAGGAAGAGGTCAAAGCTATCCCTCTCAAGCAACCCTGCAATTACGATACAAAAAGTCTCTTGTGTCCCCAACACACCCAATACACTTGTCAGATGTATAGGTGCACTAGTTCGGCGAAGAGATAGTGAAATACAAGTTGTATAAATGATTATAAGTAGTAAATGCAATCTGGAATAAAAATGGCAGCAAGAAAACAAGTAACAAAACAGCAAGTAAACGGTGTGCAAAGCTTGGAAACAAGGCCTAGGGATCATACTTTCACTAGTGGACACACTCCCAACAAATATAACATAATTGAACAAATAAATAACTTCTCTTCACTATGCTACTCTGAATTACTCTCCTATTGAATAACACTAATCATCGCGTAGTGGCTACAGAAGCACCCCTTAAAGTTCATCAAGTACTTGACAAACACCACTTATAGAGATATCCAAATCAAATCACAACTCAAGATAAATATTATTGCAACTTAGACCAAGTACTAACACGGTGCACACACTGTCAACATTACACCATGAAAGGAGGAATAGATCACTTCAATACTATCATAGTGATAATTATTCTCATAATCCATAAGAGATCACAATCGTAGCCTAGACCAAGTACCACCATGATGCACACACTGTCACCGTTACACCATGGTAGGAGGAATAGATTACTTTAATAACACCACTAGAGTACACATAATGATGAGGAGTAGCATCTACTTATTCAACATGATACAAAGCTCACGATCACATAAAGATCACATCATGGGAGAGAGAGGTGAACCACATAGCTACCGGTAGAGCCCTCAGCCCCGGGGATGAACTACTCCCTCCTCATCATAGGAGACATCAAGGTTGATGGAGATGGCGGTGAGGTCAATGGAGACGGCGGAGACGGCGATGGAGACCGATGGAGATGGCTCCGGGGGCACTTCCCCATCCCGGCAGGGTACCAGAACAAATACTTCTGTCCCCCGAAATTTGGCTTCGACGGCGGCGGCGCTGCGGAACTGTTCTGGAAATTTTGCCGACTCCCCTAGGGCATTCTGTCCCGAGGCTTTATATAGGCGAAGGGACATCGGCAGGGGGATGCCAGGGGCTCCTCACACATAGGGGGTGCGGCTAGGGCCTAGGCCGCGCCGCCCTAGTGTGTGGGGCCCTCGTGGCCCCACTCCGCCTCCTCTTCGGTTCTCTGGAAGCTTCGGTGGAACTCTGGGCGACTGGCTTTGGTTTCGTCTAATTCTGAGAATATTTCCTGTGTAACTTTTCTGAAACACAAAAACAGTAAAAAACAGGGAACTGGCACTGTGGCATCTTGTCAATAGGTTAGTTCCGAAAATCGCATAAAAACGCCACAAAATGTAACGAAACACAAGGCAAATGGTGTTAAAACAAGCATGTAGCATCAAAAATTATAGATACGTTTGAGACGTATCAGCATCCCCAAGCTTAACTCCTGCTCGTCCTCGAGTAGGTAAGTGATAACAAAATAAATAATTTTTGAGGTGACATGCACCATCACAATCTTGATCATATAGGTAAAGCATTGAGTGATGAGATCAAAGAACTTAAAACATGGGCATGAAAGACATAATCTTGATAATAGAAACTTAGCAACCATGTTATAACTTGAAAATGAATACAAACAAAAGATCATGAACAATGAAACAATGAAAGTCAAACGTGTGTTCAAATCATAAGGAAAAACATACAAATGGTTTTCAGCTTGTCCTTCATGGAGAGCAAAACATAAATGCATAGGACACCTTCAAGTTTAAGAGGGCGACTAGATACAAATAATTTAAGAACAAGTGAAACCAACAATATGAATCAATCAATGAAAACTTTGGGACAATGCACATTATACTAAAAATGACAACTATGCTCTCTTAATGGTGCATAAAGATAGAAGGTGGTGACTCAACATAAAAGTAAAAGAAAGTCCCTTCGCGGAGGGAAGCAGTGATTAAACATGTGCTAGAGCTTTTCATTTGTAAAACAGAGAGATAAAAATTGGTTTTGAGAGGTGGTTGTCTTTGTCAACGACTGGCAATGGGGTTCTTACTATCTTCCATACAAAAATGAAGCAAGTTTTTGAGATAGAGATTGGCACTTTTGTGCTCTTTTATAAAGTTTGGCACTCCTCCCCACCTTTTTTCCTTTCTCAAACCATGGCTAACCGATTCCATCGGGTGCCCACCAACATTCACATACCATGGAGGAGTGCCTTTTTCTTTCTTTTTTTCTCTTTTTTTTCTTTTTGGAATAAGACAATATGGAAGATAGCAAATCCGACCACTACGTCCCCATGAGCTGAAAATAGTGTCACAAAATAAGAAGTATTTTGAAGGTTTTTTGAAAGGTAGCACATGAAAATTTACTTGGAATGGCTTGCAAATACCATGCATAGGAATTTATAGTGGACACAATGGCAAACTTGGTTTTTGGGAGTTGGATGCACGAGTAGAGCTCATACTCAGTACAAAGTGAGGGCTAGCAAAAGACTGGGAGCGACCAACTAAGAGAGCAATAACGGCCATAATCATGCAAAGCAACAAAGCAATATTAAAAGAAGCATAAGATGGCATCAAAAGTCAAAAACTAAATGATCATAGAGGCTATTGGCGACTTTGTAAGAGTCTAACATGTGTGAGCATGCGCCAAGTCAACCCAAATAAAGCATCAAGGAGAAAACCAAAATAATGCTTCCAAATAATTAAAACAACGCATGATTTTTTCAAAGGCTCATTAAGCAATCTCAGTTATTTGAGACAAGTCATGCTATAGCAAAACCACTAAGCATACTATCAAAAAGACATCAAGCACGATATGCAAAATCCTAGGCCACAGTCTACACAAGCTCTTTTTTGTACCACTTTTTTGCATGAAACTTTTTCTCTTTTCCAACACCATTCAAACCTTTTTTAGGAAACTCTTTTGAGGAAAACAAACATATACCAGAGGTCCAAATACACCTTGATGCAAAGATAAAACAAGATCTGAACAAAAATCAAGGCAAAAAATGCAAGCTAAACGCAGTAGCAGAAAAAGAGAACACTCATTGAACGATAAGAGTGAAAACTAGAGTGTTCTTGGCAAATGAAAAGCGAGTTCATCTCCCTCCAAAACAACATGATGTGATCAAACCATTTATTGCAGCAAACAAAACAAAAGAAAACTGAAAACAAAAACAACTGACGCTCCAAGAAAAATGCATAGTGCATGAAGCAATAAAAATATAGTGTCTTGAAAGGTGACATGATTTTTGCCGATGAAGAAGGGGTGCCTCGGGGGCATCCCCAAGCTTTGACGCTTGTACCTCTTGGATATTTCTTGGGGGTTGCATGGGCATCCCCAAGCTTGAGCTTTTGTCCATTCTTCATCTCATCTCATCATTCTCCAATCCCTACACTTGAAAACTTCCTTCATACAAAACTAAACACAATTCTATTAGCAACATTAGTGGAAGCATAACATTGAATCAACCCTTTTCGGTTCAGATTTCAATTCAAAACTACCACATATAAAGCATATACTACTGTAGCAACTTCCCCAAAAGTTCCGTGATTAAAAGAACTCAAAAAGAAAGCGATAAAGCGGCAAACACAAATATTGGCAGAAATCTGTCAAAACAGAACAGCTGACAAAGGTCAAATTTTTAGAGGGTTTTCTGTTGCTCAAATCAAAAAGTGTTCAAGTAATGAAAGTTTGGATATAACCTGGGGCATATGCACAAGAAATCGCATGTCCAAAAGATATACAGAGAATTTTCACGAATTTTTACGGTGCAGCACCAAAAACTATTTCAGGACAGCAACATCCCCCAATCTTACCTCACTCAAATTAGAGGCTTCTCTTGGCACAACAACGAAATAAAAGGATAAGGAGCGGTTATTACAGTAATAATAACTTCCAAGACTCAAATAAAAAAAAAGTACTGAAAATATACAATGGGTTATCTCCCAAGAGTGCTTTTCTTTAACGCCTTTGAGCTAGGCGCAGTAATTTGCAAAGATGCTCATGTGGGCGCCATATAAGAGCTTGAGGCAAAGGCGCCATATAAGAACTTGAAGCAATTAAGATCATCAAAAAGAAAATATGAAAGACATTTAAATCTAAACCACTTCCTATGAAAAATAGTCTTGTAAAGAGACAAGTCATGAAAGCGCAAAGCAAAAAGCATAGGAAGGCAAAACAAGTACAACTTCAAGAGTTGCAACATAAAGAGGGGAAACTCAATATTGTTAAGATCCATCAAACCATGTTTCCCTCTCTCATAATAACTTTCAGTAGCATCATGAATAGAACTAACAATATAACTATCACATAAAGCTTCCCTATCATGAGCCACATGCATAAAAGAATTAATACTCCCCACATGAATAATAGTAGTAGGAGCAGATTCAACAGAATAATTATTCTCATCACTATAATCATCAAAAATAGGAGGCATATTGTAATCATAACTAATTTTCTCCTCAAAAGTAGGTGAACTGAAAATATTATACCCATCATCATAACCATCATAAACTAGAGAACAGCTATTTCGCAAAGCATACTCATCAAACATATCATCATAAGAAGGAACATGGATAGTACTAATGGTACAACAATTATTAATCTTAGAATTTGTACCAAAAAGATTTTCAATATCAAAAGTAGAGTGCTTTTCCCAATCATGATCACTAACATAGGTAACAGGCATAGGAACATCACATAGGGGAGATAAAATATTATCAGAGCAAACTTTCTCCACTAAAGCTGGGGAACTAAAAATATCATGCTTAACAAAACCAGCTTCCCAAAGCTTAGACTTTTCTATAGCATTAGCAACAACGGTATTTAAAGCATTCATACTAACAACACTATTAGTATGCAAATTAAGCTCCAAAGGTTTTTCAATTTTCTCTTCAAATCTAAAATCAGGAAAAAGACTAAAGAACTCTTTATTTTCCATTAAGCCTAACTAGTGAAAATAAAAACAAGAAACAAAAAGATATAATTGCAGAATCTAAAGGAAATAACTTCGAGCACTCACACAGGAGGATGCGAGTACCTTTTACCTTACCTCGCCGGCAACGGTGCCAGAAAAGAGCTTGATGTCTATACACGCTTCTGTTCTTGTAGACAGTGTTGGGCCTCCAAGTGCAGAGGTTTGTAGAGCAGCAGCAAGTTTCCCTTAAGTGGATCACCCAAGGTTTATCGAACTCAGGGAGGAAGAGGTCAAAGCTATCCCTCTCAAGCAACCCTGCAATTACGATACAGAAAGTCTCTTGTGTCCCCAACACACCCAATACACTTGTCAGATGTATAGGTGCACTAGTTCGGCGAAGAGATAGTGAAATACAAGTGGTATAAATGATTATAAGTAGTAAATGCAATCTGGAATAAAAATGGCAGCAAGCAAACAAGTAACAAAACAGCAAGTAAACGGTGTGCAAAGCTTGGAAACAAGGCCTAGAGATCATACTTTCACTAGTGGACACACTCCCAACAAATATAACCTTAATTGAACAAATAAATAACTTCTCTTCACTATGCTACTCTGAATTACTCTCCTATTGAATAACACTAATCATCGCGTAGTGGCTACAGAAGCACCCCTTAAAGTTCATCAAGTACTTGACAAACACCGCTCGTAGAGATATCCAAATCAAATCACAACTCAAGATAAATATTATTGCAACTTAGACCAAGTACTAACACGGTGCACACACTGTCAACATTACACCATGAAAGGAGGAATAGATCACTTCAATACTATCATAGTGATAATTATTCTCATAATCCATAAGAGATCACAATCGTAGCCTAGACCAAGTACCACCATGATGCACACACTGTCACCGTTACACCATGGCAGGAGGAATAGATTACTTTAATAACACCACTAGAGTACACATAATGATGAGGAGTAGCATCTACTTATTCAACATGATACAAAGCTCACGATCACATAAAGATCACATCATGGGAGAGAGAGGTGAACCACATAGCTACCGGTAGAGCCCTCAGCCCCGGGGATGAACTACTCCCTCCTCATCATAGGAGACATCAAGGTTGATGGAGATGGCGGTGAGGTCAATGGAGACGGCGGAGACGGCGATGGAGACCGATGGAGATGGCTCCGGGGGCACTTCCCCATCCCGGCAGGGTACCAGAACAAATACTTCTGTCCCCCGAAATTTGGCTTCGACGGCGGCGGCGCTGCGGAACTGTTCTGGAAATTTTGCCGACTCCCCTAGGGCTTTCTGTCCCGAGGCTTTATATAGGCGAAGGGACATCGTCAGGGGGATGCCAGGGGCTCCTCACACATAGGGGGTGCGGCTAGGGCCTAGGCCGCGCCGCCCTAGTGTGTGGGGCCCTCGTGGCCCCACTCCGCCTCCTCTTCGGTTCTCTGGAAGCTTCGGTGGAACTCTGGGCGACTGGCTTTGGTTTCGTCTAATTCTGAGAATATTTCCTGTGTAACTTTTCTGAAACACAAAAATAGCAGAAAAAACAGGGAACTGGCACTGTGGCATCTTGTCAATAGGTTAGTTCCAGAAATCGCATAAAAATGCCACGAAGTGTAACGAAACACAAGGCAAATGGTGTAAAAACAAGCATGGAGCATCAAAAATTATAGATACGTTTGAGGCGTATCAGGTTTCCAACTGGCCGGTTATTTTACTTCATCAACAAACTCAATCAAGCTTTCTGGCATCATCATCACCGCGCCATCAACAAGTTTTTTGGCGCCGTTGCCGGGGAAAAAGAAGACTTCTGCAAGGGGAGTTTCGCACGCACATCCTTTACTTTGTTTTAGTTTTGCTTTACTTTATTTTTGCTTGCATCATTTTATCAAAAATACAAAAAAATTAGTTCCTACTATAGTTGTTATTTTTGTTGGTCTATTATTGTCTTGCTTTATCATGCTTTCTATCAATGGTTGGTTTCTTTGAAACTAAATCTTTTTGGCAAGGTGGGTTCACGAAAGAGCAACAAAAATATTATGAGGAACACCGTTTGTCACAAAAAGGGAAACACTTATGGGAATAAATTAATAAATTGTATATCATTGGTAGAAATGTGTGCTCTACTTATAATGTTACTTATTGCTTTGATAAATCTTGTTGCTGTAGGAGGTATAAACACCTCCCTTTTCAATGTGAGTATAATGATGATGTTACCATATCTTCTTATATTAATGGAAATTATGACTTTTATGATGTGGAACAAATTGAAGAATTTATTGCTTGGAAGGGTGCATTTGAACTTGCTTATTTGCTTGAAAATACTGATGATGCACCTTATAAATATGAGGTTTATGATATACTTAAATTTTGCTTTGATAATTACAAGGAAGAAAATGGCTATATTCTTAAATATCTTAATAGATACTCTCCAACGGAAGAGACTAATGCCTTCAAGGAGCCTATGGAACAAGAAATTACTGAAACTGGAAGCTCATTAAATGAAAAAGAGGAGGAGAGTGATGATCAAGAGGAGGAAGAATGGAGCTACCCATGTCCAGGGGCGGATCTAGCTATATGGCAAGGTTTGGCAGCCGCCATACCTAAAATTTGATGATTATACTAGGTATATATATGCTAAGCTTCAAGTTCTGTCGAATCCTTTTCAGGTACTGCTACCATCGATGGCTGGGGAGTGAGGAGTCACAAACAAACGAATCGTTATGCGGTAACTAAATAGTCCTATGTTGGGCCTAGCAACTGTTGGGCCTGATCGCTGATCGGCATCAATATTAAGAAACAATCGCACGATCCTGATTCCTATCTGCTACCGACAACTTCTCACAGAAACCCTGACCTCATGATCTTGCGACGTGCGGGCCGCGGAGCACCGGACCGGAGGCGGCAGTGCGGCACCACGGCAGGGCGCAAGCGCGCAGGCGCACCAGCATCCAAAACCGCGGCCGCCGGCCGACGAGATGAGGTGCCGAGTCTCGACCGTCAAGTCCATGAGGATGGCTGGGCAATTAAGGATATGGCGTCCAAAAAGTTCGTGATGCAAGGTGTATTTGATTTTCGAACTCAGATTACAATTTCGATTCTGAAAGAAATCGTGTTATTGACTAAAATACACCACACTGCTATAGTTGTCTCAGTGATTAATTGATTGGTTGTCTATTTGCTGTTGATACATGAGTTATGTTTATATACTATAGCTTTGCATTTTCTACTTTATAGACTCCGCCACACCTCAAATTTATTTTTGCCTCTGCCACTGCCCATGTCTACCCCCAATAAGAGTAACTCTTTAACTAATACCTTATTTGATTGCCCTCCATGCTTAACAAAGGAGGATGAGTGTGATATTTATATTGTTGAGTTTGTTCATGATGCTACTGAAAATTATTATGAGAGAGGAAAATATGGTTGTTGGAATTCTCATGTTACTAAAACACCTCTCTTTATATTAAAAGTTCCGAAGTTGCTCTTGTTTTATCTACCCATACTTGTTACTATGTGCTTCTTTGATTTATTTTCTTACAAGATTCCTATGCATAGGAAGTGGGTTAGACTTAAATATGTTTTATATTTGCTCCTTGATGCTCTCTTTTGCTTCAATTCATATTTCTTATGTGAGCATCTTCTCAAATTACTGAGTCTAGCTCAAAGGCGTTAAAGAAAAGCACACTTGGGAGATAACCCAATGTTTTACTTTCAGTTCTTTTTCTTTTATTTGAGTCTTGGAAGTTATTACTACTGTAATAGCTGCTTCTTATCCTTTTTATTTCGTTGTTGTGCCAAGAGAAGCCTCTAATTTGAGTGAGGTAAGATTTGGGGATGTTGCTGTCCTGAAACAGGTTTCGGTGCTGCACCGTAAAAATTCGTGAAAATTCTCAGTATATCTTTTGGACCTGAATTTCTTGTTCATATGCCCCAGGTTATATCCAAACTTTCATTAGTTGAACACTTTTTGATTTGAGCAACAGAAAACCCTCTAAAAATTTGACCTTTGTCAGCTGTTCTGTTTTGACAGATTTCTGTAAATATTTGTGTTTGCCGCTCGATCGCTTTCTTTTTAAGTTCTTTTGATCACGGAACTTTTGGGGAAGTTGCTACAGTAGTATATGCTTTATATGTGGTGGTTTTGAGTTGAAACCTGAAGCAAAAAGGGTTGATTCAATGTTATGCTTACACTAATGTTGCTAATAGAATTGTGTTTAGTTTTGTATGAAGGAAGTTTTCAAGTGTAGGGATTGGAGAATGATGAGATGAGTTGAAGAATGGACAAAATCTCAAGCTTGGGGATGACCATGTCACCCCAAGAAATATCCAAGAAGTACAAGCGTCAAAGCTTGGGGATGCCCCCGAGGCACCCCTTCTTCATCGGCAAAAATCAGGTCACCTTTCAGCACACTATATTTTTATTGCTTCATGCATTATGCATTTTTCTTGGAGCGTTAGTTGTTTTTAGTTTTCAGTTTTGTTTAGTTTTGTTTGCTGCAATAAATGGTTGGACCCCAACAAATTCCTTTTGGAGAAGTTGCCATGCTTTTCATTTGCCAAGAACACTCCGTTTTTCACTCTTATCGTTTCAATGAGTGTTCTCT
The DNA here is from genome assembly GCA_007115705.1 of Dactylis glomerata. Classification (NCBI taxonomy): domain Eukaryota; kingdom Viridiplantae; phylum Streptophyta; class Magnoliopsida; order Poales; family Poaceae; genus Dactylis; species Dactylis glomerata. The sequence continues at coordinate 604,855 of QXEO01001457.1, forward strand.
TTTTCTAGAACTGCGTTTAGCTTTCGATATTCGTCTTGATTTTTGTTCAGATCTTGTTATATCTTTTTATCAAGGTGTATTTTGACCTCTGGTCCATGTTGGTTTTCATCAAAAGAGTCATTTCAAAAAAGTTTGAATGGTATTGGAAAAGAGAAAAAGCTTTATGCAAAAAAGTGGTACAAAAAGGACCTTGTGTAGATTGTGGCCTAGGCTTTTGCATGTCGTGCTTGATGTATTTTTGATAGTATGCTTAGTGGTTTTGCTGTAGCATGACTTGTCTCAAATGACTGAGATTGCTTAATGAGCCTTTAAAAAAATCATGTGTTGTTTTAATTATTTAGAAGCATTATTTTGGTTTTCTCCTTTGATGCTTTATTTGGGTTGACTTGGCGCATGCTCACTCATGTTTGACTCATACAAAGTCGCCATTGCCTCTCTGATCATTTAGTTTTTGACTTTTGATGCCATCTTATGCTTCTTTTAATGTCGCTTTGTCGCTTTGCATGATTATGGCCGTTATTGCTCTCTTAGTTGGTCGCTCCCAGTCTTTTGCTAGCCCTCATTTTGTACTGAGTATAAGCTCTACTCATGCATCCAACTCCTAAAAACTAAGTTGTTCCATTGTGTCCACTATAAATTCCTATGCATGGTATTTGTAAGTCATTCCAAGTAAATTTTCATGTGCTACCTTTCAAAAACTTTCAACTACTTCTCATTTTGTGCCACTGTTTTTAGCTCATGGGGACGTAGTGGTCAAAATTGCTATCTTCCATATTAAATTAAGTACCCCTCGACTAGGCAGCTTCATCAGCTCGTCATTAATTTTGCATGAGAGCTGGTCAGACCATTGCAATCTAATTCTAAAAAAGAAAAAAATGCACTCCTCCATGGTATGTGAATGTTGGTGGGCACCCGATGGAATCGGTTAGCCATGGTTTGAGAAAGGAAAAAAGGTGGGGAGGAGTGCCAAAGCTTTATAAAAGAGCACCAATGTGCCAATTTTTCAAAGAACTCGGAACCGCTCTCACTTGTTTATTATGGAAGATAGTAAGACCCCATTGCCAGTCGTTGACATGAAATAACCACCTCTCAAAACCCAATTTTTATCTCTGTTTTACAAATGAAAAAAGCTCTAGCACATGTTTAAGCACTGCTTCCCTCCGTGAAGGGCCTTTCTTTTACTTTTATGTTGAGTTTCCACCTTCTATCTTTATGCACCGTCTAAGAGAGCATAGTTGTCATTCTGAGTATAATGTGCATTGTCCCAAAGTTTTCATTGATTGATTCATGATGTTGGTTTCACTTGTTCTTAAATTACTTGTATCTAGTCGCCCTCTTAAACTTGAAGGTGTCCTATGCATTTATGTTTTGCTCTCTCATGAAGGACAAGCTGAAAACCATTTGTATGTTTTTCATATGATTTGAACACATGTTTGACTTTCATTGTTTCATTTTCATGATCTTTCATTTGTGTTCCTTTTCATGTTATAACATGGTTGCTAAGTTTCTTCTATCAAGATTATATCTTTCATGCCCATGTTTTAAGTTCTTTTAATCCCAGAGCACAACGCTTACATAAATGACCAAGATTGTGTAGGTGCATGTCACCTCAAAAATTATTTCTTTTGTTATCACTTACCTACTCGAGGACGAACAGGAGTTAAGCTTGGGGAGGCTGATATGTCTCAAACGTATCTATAATTTTTGATGCTCCATGCTTGTTTTTACACCATTTGCTTAGTGTTTCGTTACACTTCGTGGCATTTTTATGCATTTTCTGGAACTAACCTATTAACGAGATGCCACAGTGCCAGTTCCCTATTTTCTGTTGTTTTTGTGTTTCAGAAAAGTTACACAGGAAATATTCTCGGAATTGGACGAAACAAAAGCCAGACGTCCAGAAATTTACCAGAGCTTCCAGAGAACCGAAGAGGAGACGGAGGGGGGCCACAGGGCGGCCACACCACAGGGCGGCGCGGCCTGCCCCTAGCCCGCGCCCCTGGTGGTGAGGCCACCCTGTCCCACCTCTGGCGCCGCCCCTTCGCCTATAAAGACCCCCCGATGGGAAAAACCTAAATACCCGATCACTTTTCTAGAATACATCGCGATCCGCCGCCGCCGTCGACCCGAGATCGGGAGGGTCCAGAAGCTCTTCCCGGCACCCTGCCGGAGAGGGGAATCCGCACCGGAGGTCTTCTTCATCGCCATGCTTGCCTCCGGCGCGATGAGTGAGTAGTCTATCTTGGACTATGGGTCCATAGCAGTAGCTAGTTGGTTGTCTTCTCCACCATGTGCTTCATGTTTAGATCTCGTGAGCTGCTTTACATGATCGAGATCACCGTTATGTAATTCTACATGTTGTGTTTGTTGGGATCCGATGAATATTGGTGTGATGATTGAGTTGATGTGCTGAATATTATCTTATGTTATCTCTATGTTGTTTATGATCTTGCATGCTCTCTGTTGTTAGTAGCTATCTTGGCCGAGTAGTTGCTAGTGACTCCAAGAGGGGGTATTTATGCTCGATAGTTGGGTTCATGCCTCTATTTAATCTGGGGGAGTGACAGAAACCTCTAAGGTTGTAGATGTGTTGTTGCCACTAGGGAGAAAACAACATTCATATGCTCAAGGGCATATGCTTTGTTTACATTACACACTTTGCTTAAAGCAGTTATCTGTTATTTGCAACTTAATACTTATGGAGTTCTCGGATTGATTCGCCACAAGTGGATTATTAGTCATAGATGTAGTTGGATGACGGTCTATGTATTTTTTTGTAATGCCCAGAGTAAATCTCATAGTGATCCTCTCGACATATGCACGTTGTCTTTATTCTATCAATTGCCCAAATGTAATTTGTTTACCCAGCATGTGTTATTTTATCTTATGGAGAGACACCACTAGTGAACTGTGGACCCCGGTCCTATTTCCTTTATATTGCTATCACCTATTTACTTTACTCGCATTGTTTACTTTCTCGCATATTACTATTGCTTTCCACTCGATACGCTCATTCCTTTGTTTACAGCAAACCGGTGAGATTGACAACCTCATCGTGAGTTGGGAACAAAGTATTTGGTTGTGTTGTGTGCAGGTTCCACGTTGCTACTAGTTGAAGACGCGCTAACAAGTTATCGTTAACGGCGCCTTTGTTGGAGTGTCACTAGGCTAGCGGGCATCACCTTCTGGAGTATTGTCTTTTTCCTACTGGATTGATAACCTTGGTTTTATAACTGAGGGAAAACTTGCTGCTATATTCATCAAACCTTCTCTTGGGGTTTCCAACTGGCTGGTTATTTTACTTCATCAACAAACTCAATCAAGCTTTCTGGCATCATCATCACCGCGCCATCAAGGTTCAAAAAGGCCTCAAGTAGCCCGAGCTACAAAAATCCACTCTCCTTTGACTATTGTTACCTTTGTTACATAATACTTTCTCCTTTACAAATTAGGTGTCATCTCATTCTTTTAAAATGAGCGAATGTAAGCACTAAAATATATCTAGACATCCATATATAAACCAAATATAACTAAAGTTGGGACACTGAAGTTAGAACATAGGAAGTATAAGACATTCAATAGACTGTAACCTACCAAAATATCTTATATTTAATAACAAAGGCACTACAAAAGGGGGAATATCTCTTCTTTTATTGCATGTTATAAACTTGTGCATACCTTCGCTCCGCACTTGACTGTTTTGTATGTTGATCCAAATTCTATAAGAAGGCTAACGACGGAGCAAAGCGAGGCCCATCACCGGGAGGCTTGGGCCGAAGTACTCATGATAATCCTGATGATATGATGACAAAGCACGTTCCTGTTGCTAAGTTTGAGCTTTTCTCAAGCTTAGTTGGTATAACTGTTTAGCCCAAGTGGCTGTTTGGCGCCAGCAAGTGTTTTCTTTGTTTGTTCAGGAGATTGTTGAAGTTCATGCTACAAGGAATTTATCTCAAGGTGGAGTTTGTTGTATGTTGATCTAAATTCTATAAGAAGGCTAACAATGGAGCGAAGCGAGGCCCGTCGCCGGGAGGCTTGGCCCGCCTATATATACTCCTTGTAAGCCGCCGGCTAGGGTTTGATCACATCATAAGATATCCCACGGCGTTTGTAAACACACTCCAGATATAGTGAAGTTTTGCTAGCTGGCGCCCGTGGTTTTTACCTCTCTTTGTTGGAGAGGGTTTTCCACGTTAAAATCTTGTGTCTTCGTGCTGTGATTTCTTTTTTGTTCTTCGTTATTGCCTATCGCTTTTATAACAGACTGGTTGACCTCTCTTAATAACTTTTATGGCGAACAGTGATGGAGAAGTAGAAAACAAAATGGTTCGATCCTGGACATCGCTCCCCAAGCACCGCCGCTAGCAGCCGCCCGGTGCCCCATGCAACCGCTGGCGATGGCCCCTGACATGGCTGTGGTGGGTCCCATCTCCGAAGGTGTGGTGCAGGAGGTAGAGGTCGGCTCATCTGGGGTGACGCCGACATGGAAAGGGAATGAAGAGCGGTGGCCCTAGTGGTATTTTTTGCCCATCTCGCTAATCTTCCTGACGAGATCGTCCTCGATTTGGCTGCCAACGAGTTCCAGACTCCTTCATTAGTGGTCTCCACCGATTTGCACATGGTGCTCCTGGCCCTCTAGATCGAATGGGATCCAGTCGTACGCGTCCGTGATACGTCTCAAACGTATCTATAATTTTTGATGCTCTATGCTTGTTTTACACCATGTGCTTCATGTTTTGTTTACACTTCATGGCGTTTTTATGTGATTTCCGGAACTAACCTATTGACAAGATGCCACAGTGCCAGTTCCCTGTTTTCTGCTATTTTTGTGTTTCAGAAAAGTTACACAGGAAATATTCTCGGAATTGGACGAAAGAAAGACCGAAACTCCTATTTTGCCCGGAGGAAGGACGAGGACCAAACGGGAGCCAAAAGGGGGCCAGAGGGCACCCTCACCATCAGGGGGCACGGCACAGGCCCTGGCCGCGCCCACCTGTGGTGAGGCCCCCCTGGTCCACTCCTGACGACGCCCCCTCGCCTATAAGAAGCCTCGGGACGGAAAACCCTAGAACAATCGGTGTTTTTCCCAAAACAGTTCCGCAGCGCCACCGCCATCGAAGACAAATTTTGGGGGACAGAAGTCTCTGTTCCGGCACCCTGCCGGGATGGGGAAGTGCCCCCGGAGCAGTCTCCATCGGTCTCCATCGCCGTCTCCGCCGTCTCCATCGACCTCACCGCCATCTCCATCGCCGTTGCTGCCTCCGATGATGAGGAGGGAGTAGTTCTTCCCTGGGGTTGAGGGCTCTACCGGTAGCTATGTGGTTCACCTCTCTTCCCCATGATGTGATCTTTATGTGATCGTGAGCTTTGTATCTAGTTGAATTGGTAGATGCTATTATTCAGATATTATGCTACTTCTGTGCTTTATTATTGTAATCTCCGGAGATACCTTGTATCATGGTGTGACGGTGACAGTGTGCGCATCATGTGTGTCTTTTTGGTTAATGTCTCTATGAATTGTTGGTGTTTGTTAGAACCATCTAGTGCGTTCATAGTGATAGTGTGGGACAATCTAGTTTGGGGAAAGACGGACTTTAGGAGTGCTTCGTAGCCCTACGCATGATTAGTGTTCGTTTTCCATTGGAGAATTGTTTAGAGTGGCATATTGATGTTAGTATCTATTGGTTCAATTATGTTATATTTGTTGAGAGTGTGTCCACTAGTGAAAGTATGATCCCTTGGCCTTGTTTCCAAGCATTGCACACCGTTTTCTTTTAGTTTTGTTACATGTTTGCTTGCAGCGATATTTATTTCAGATTATATTTACTACTTATAATTATCACTACTACTTGTATTTCACTATCTCTTCGCCGAAGTAGTGCACCTATACACCTGACAAGTGTATTGGGTGTGTTGAGGACACAAGAAACTTTCTGTATCGTAATTGCAGGGTTGCTTGAGAGGGATAGCTTTGACCTCTTCCTCCCTGAGTTTGATAAACCTTGGGTGATCCACTTAAGTGAAACTTGCTGCTGCTCTACAAACCTCTGCACTTGGAGGCCCAACAATATCTACAAGAACAGACGCGTGCATAGATATCAGTCCGCAAACATCAACGTGTGCAACATCAAGCGGGTGTGTCACAAAGCTTCACTTTCCATCCCAACCAAGGAGCACACCGACATCCACATATATGCCACTATCTTCATGGTGTTAAAAGTGATGGAGAATGTCAAGGCGTCTATGATTGAAAGGCCAGAAGATTTCAATGGTTTAAGTCGAGTTTGCGGCTGTTAATTTGTAGCAACAGCCTCGGCAAGGGGGGAGGGGGCAGCACTGGGAAATGCTTTTGAAATACTGTGACATCACGAATGATTCCAATTTAATAGGAAAAGTCAAAGCTTTGTCCTTTCTTCAACCAAAACCATGGGATTATTCACCAATCACCACGTAAGATCGGAAATCCGTTTTGGCTCCCGGGCACATATGGTCCTGGAATCTGCACCAACAACTCGTCTGGTGATGTGTGCCCGTTGTTGTATTGTTGCCTGTATTCCGAATTGAGGTGTCCTCTCCCGATATGTGTGTGGCCCACACCTGTCCCGTAATAACTGCAAAGCGCACCGCTCGGCTCAATCGGCACAGACGGTCATTGACTTTCTGGACTGAACTGGACACCATCGTCGATCTAATCCCCATCCTCTCTTCGTCCAGAACATCCTCGGGGGAGATTTTTCCACCCATCCTGTGTTCTTTTCGGCGACCAGATGTTATCGGATCCATAGTCTAGCTATACTCCGGCGGCTGGGGCTCATGGATCCGGCGTGCCCCCTCGTCTCCGGCGACTCTAGGTCGCGGATCTGATGATCCTATTGTCTCCAGCGGGCGGAGTTCATAGGTCCGGTTTGTCCCTTGACTCCTGCCATATCCATGGCGAAATCTGTCCCTGCCATGTTTTATCTTTGTGGTTGTGTGTGCGTGCCTGGCCTAGATCGATTCCGCATGTTTGATTCTCGGTGTCGACGAGGGCTTCTTGTGTGTCCTGTTCTTGCGCTGCTTCTGTTTTTTGGGTCTTCTTTTCAATCTGTGACGAAGCTAATGATTTTGGTACTGCTTGCTTGCATCAGTATTTGTAGTACACACCATCGAATGGATTAATTTTATTCTTCTGGCAACGTGATGTTAGATAAAGTTCGTTTTGAAATAAAGAAATAATGATGCTGTTTGTTCATGGTTTGAGTATCAACTGATTCTTATGTCCAAACCATTTGAGTTCTGTTCATTTTCTTCCCATGACAAGCCATTTCATGCAAAGAATTTTATTGTATGATTCATCTCACCGTGTTCTGCTCATGATATGTCCTGGCAAGTTTTGTTTCGTAAAATAACAGAAACGGATGATTAGTGCTAATGCTGCACAATCTTTGTTAATTTACTTCTATGATTTAACAACAAAGTCAAATTTAGTGTTTAGATATGCTAACAAATGTCATGACTGTGAATGCAGTATCAAGCTACTTGGTTTTTCCGCTGGTCCACAACGCTGTATGATTATGGACTATCGGTCCTGCGAACTCGACCGTGACCAAGCTCGTAGTGGGACCACACGGCGGTCAGGAATACTTTATTTTCTAGGGCATCGTACCTACTCCAAAAAGCCCTTGTCACACATCCCAATACACCTATCAGCGGTACAGATTTCGAGAGTACATGAGCTCGGGCGCCAAAACGCTGCCCTTACATAGATGAAGATAAGTGTTCCCTATGTTGCACACACTACTCTTTTCTACACAAATACTTTCTCTATTCACTAAGATAGAAAGTTTCATCAAACCAAATTAGTTTGCTAAAATGTCTTATATTGGTGAGTAGAGGGAGTACTAATAATCAGAAGTTTATGAATGAAGATTTGGTCCACTTGGGCACCAGTGATCTCTTTTTTAAAAAAAATCATATTTATGTTTTTCAAAAAAAATGAAAAAAAATATATTCACATGTAGCCAACTATTTATCCCACAAACATGCAAAAAATCATGTTCAAATACTATGTATTCTAAGCTACACAAAAATGATAAGCATGTAAGATCCGAGTACATATATATTTTCAAATCTATAAAGATTGCTAAATTTTGTCATTTTTGTGTAGCCCACAATACAAAGAATTTTATATTGAAATTTTTCATTATTGTAGATTTTATCGTCATTGACTATGTCCAGATTTTTTTGTAATTTTTTTTAAATTTAGAAATATGATTTTTAAATGAAGGAATCACTAGAGCTTGGGAGCCACAAATACTTTCCGGATGTTTATTGCCTATTTTTCATGAAACATGCAGCAGCCTGCCTTTTTCAATGAATTAGAAGAAAATGCAATACATATTCATATGTGTAGATACATCTGTTATAAAAATGCATAAATAATTTTTAAAATGCTAAATATATTAAAAAAATATTCGCACACAAATTTTTGAGAAAAAGGAACATTTGTTGTGTCTGTGTAAAATGAAAAGGTGGCTCGTAAATAGTCATATTAGAGAATCGAAAGTTGTCTTTTACTCTTTTTACACAAGCCGTAAAATATATTTTTTCTCAAAAATTTGTGTGAAAAAGAAAATGTATTGATGTATACGCTAAATTTTGTTTTTAGGATTTTTACATTTTAAAATGTATTTTAAGAAAATAGATTTATATAGACCTAGAAGCCAGAGTGGATTTCCCATTGATTACACCTTATTCTGAATGTCGATAGACAGCAACACTACACTACTACTGATAAAAGTAGAAAAAGGCAGAGTCACGGTGGTTGGAAAATCTTTGATTGGAGACCTTCCTGATGCCTGCAGCGCGGCTCATCCAAGATTCACGAGAAGACCTGCAGCACCCAGCTGGATTTGCTGTGACCACGCGCTCGTTTCTCTCCTTCCACAACATCCATGCGACGAGGTGCTATGCACAGCTTTTCATTTCCTCCGAATGGAACAAACCATGAATCCATAATTCTCACCTTGCCTTAGAAATTAACCAATGAGATTCACTACAAATGCAGATATGGAGTAACTACAGGGTTCTCGGTATGCGTCCTTTGAGATAATTTTTTTTTCGATTTTCAACTGGCCCTCAAGAATCAGTAGGTAAAGCACCAGAAAATAGGATCATAAAGTTCACTGCGCTTCATATCCATGGCAGAAGCTACTGAAGTAGAATATCAGATTGACATGTAAACTCCACGTCAGTGACAACTTAGTAACATGTAGGCCGGCCCCACAGGTTGTTTGTAGGTTCAAACCTAGTAATATACAAGCACGTAAGCGGCAATTGACAATGGAAAAGACATGATAGATTAAAAAAAAGTTGAGACGGTTGCCCGGTCATCTCAATGCATTAGTACAAATTAGCAAATTTAACTATTTAAATTGGTCGTTGTCGGCTAAAAATAAGGTCATGAACCATATCATCTATTTTATGACCATTTCATGTAAGAAAAATATGAATTTTTTACAAAAAATGAAAAATGGTTGTAAGGATTTAGGGTTTGGAGCCTCTGAAACGCCTTAGGACTATTTGGTGCGAAATGGTCATAGATTTATGACCATTTCACCGATGATCATTTTAAAATGATCACTAGTTAACACATTTCTCGTAGTGAAGCTGCAGCCTTCTCATGGCATCTTCCTCCCTTCCTGCCGCACCGTTCCTAGAGGCGGAAATTCCATCGGCTGTTGAGATGACAGGCTCGATGCGGGGATCAAGGGCCCGGGGGGGGGGGGGAAGGGGGGTAGAGACGTCGAGGTCAAGGGGTGTCAGTGACGTCATCCGCCTCGGCTCCGTAATTGATAGTGGTACTCGTATGCCTTCTTAGGGTATGTGATGATGGGAGGATAGATTGGAGGAGGGATGAGGGTGGCGACAATGTTCCTGGATTTGCGACGGGTTGTGAAAAGCTACCAAGGAGACCCTTCTCGTTCAACAGCTGCTGCGATGGATCGAAGGCATGCAGTGCGGGACAGTGCTTGGGTATGGTGCGAGCAAGAGAGAACATTTCTCGGGTGGGGATTGCTCAGGTCCTTTGCTCGAGGGTAGGGGCGGAGCTGCGTCTGGTGCTACCCGTGATGTAGCATAGCACCGGGCTAGTAGCTGCATTGCAATAGCATGCCTTAAAATTAAAGCCATAAATATAAAAACTAGGTAACTAGCACAACTAAGCAAGAATTAGCACCAACCTTGGGCTAATTCTGGCTCCGCCCCTGCTCGAGGGGTTAGAGGGACTGTCCATTATTATTCCAATCATCCAGGTGCTAAAATGCAAAAAAGGCAGCGGCAGACAATGCCGTCACATCCAGTTCCATTTTAATTGTAAAGATATTGAGTGTAAAATCAGGCTTTATTTAAAAAAGATACTCCCTTTATTTCATAAATCTTATCGCTATTATGGATGTATTTGGACAAAAAACAGAGGGAATACATACGGAGTATGTTATTTCATTTCACTCTCTTGTATTGTTGCGACTATGATCACATGGCTTTACTGAAACTAAAACAATGTTGTTGTCTTCCTCATGGTACTTATGATTGCAAACAAGTGAAGCAATCCCTGCGAGCGTTAGTCGCCGCTAACTGACAAGAGCGCGAGGTTCAATGCCCTCGATGAAAGCATTATATTTTGTTCAAAATGGTAGTATAACTATGCACACGTGTTAGCAGCTACTCCAGGTACGTACAGTAGACCCTCCGTCGGGAGTAGTAAACCAGTGCATAGAATTGCAGCCGGCGCCGCCCAAATCTACGGCCGGCCCGGCGGCCACGGTTCATTCCCTCCCTCCCTCTCGCCGCGTTCCTATCCTCCCCAACCCTTTTGTATCTCCAGGCTAGCTATTACATGGCGGCCATTGGCGAAATAAACCAGTAGCTACGAAAGCCATTCATCCACCGAAATCACACGGAACACACAGAGGAAGAGGCAGAGCGTGTAGGTGTTGTGCTGATCTGATTCATGCTAGCTCGTCCGTCGGAAAGCAGGCACTGTAAACATGGCGGCGACGGCGGCGGTGGTGTGCCTGCAGGCGCAGAGCGTCACCGGCCTGCCGGCCTCCGTGCACCAAGTCGACCTGGGATGCCACCTTCACCATCCTCATCTCGATGCTGATGCTGGAGCGGACGAGCCGGCGGTGCTTGCCTCTGCCCGTGTCTCCAGTGGTGGCGTGGCCGACTTCCAGAACCAGGTGCTCCTCCTCCATTGCGCTCTCGCCTCATCCGTTGTCGTCACCGTGTCGCTAAGCCTGCTCTCCGGCGACGACTTCCGGAGACCTCGACGGCAACACCGGCAGCAGCAGTACCTCGAGCTCGACCTCGGCGCCGGGCAGAGGCCGGGCGTCCTCAGCTTCCCACTCACGGCCGGCGCAGTGCTCACTCTCGCGCTACACCGCAAGCTACTCCCACTCCCTCCTGCTACTACTACTCCCTGCCTGCCGCTGCCAGCCTGTTGCCGCCGCCACAGGAGACATCGGCAGCAGCGGCAGGGCTACGACTCCTCCGACGAGTCGTCCGATGGCTTCATCGTCATCGAGAAGCGGTGCAGGCGGCCGCCCTCCGACAACCTCCTCACTACTGATGACGACGACGACCAAGACACCATGAAGCTGGAGCTGGACAGAGTGGAGGACGAGTTCCTGACCATGCTGGAGCTCGCCGAAACAGCCGACACCCATCTCGACCTGGACATGCTCGTCAGGGACGCCGAGGCAGAGCTTTTCGACAGAAGTACTCATCTTCTCAATGCTGCTGCTTCCATGTAAATTAGCTGTGCCACCACTCACCCGCCAATGCAAAATCAGAACGACGGTTTTCTGAATGTCATGTGCATTTTTTGCCTCTTGCTTATCCTTTCCCTTGACAGTCAATGCACTCCACTCAACTAGAGCAGCAGCACAATCAGCCTAGCCATGGCTCACACGGATGTGCTCAAGTATGCATACTCCAAGTTCTAAAATCCGAAGTAAACGACTGGCACCAAACAGTTGTAGTACACATTAGAGAGGGAGACACAACCATCATATCAGATCCGCAAAGTAACGTTTGCTGACTGAAGTCGAGCACCATCATACGAAAAGAGGGAGACACAATCATCGCATCAGACCCGCAAAGTAACGTTGCTGACTGAATTCTAGAACTATCATCCGAAGATTACTGGCAACTTCTGGATAATAAATTCTGTACACCATATCATCTTTCTTACTGAAAAAATAAGACCCAACATGTGTATAAAGTCATATGAACTAAATTCTATTGATCTTAAATGAGATCTATCCATCCATTAGGAGACTCAGATATCATCAAAACTGGATGGCTGGTATTTGTATACCTACTCAGTACACTAGTCGACAGACTCACCAAGGTTCTTTACTTGTATTTCTCCATTATACGCCGGGCTTCTTCGGCAGGGTCTTCCGACATATTGTCCCCTTCGTCCACACTCCTAGATCCCTCTTTTGGGTTCATTGCCAGGAAGGCGAAATATATAAGCCCCATCATCGCCTGTCAAGTAAATAACTAGCTGTAACTGAACATTGTGCACAGCAAATTACTGGGCTATGGTAGTGATTCATTGTTGTTGGTACATACCAGCACAAACAATGCAGTGGAGATAACGGATTTGAGAAGAAAAAGGGCAACCGACCCCGCGACAAATGTGACGCCTATCCTAGCAACTGGCCGTGGAACTGAACTCTGTCATACACAGAGGGCAATAGTACTTCAGCTTCAGAACTGAACAAAATGTTATTTCTGCTAAAAATTGAGCCTAGAAAGGTGCTTGTGGCAAGTTCCCATTTGTTTCGGAAAGAATTCAGTAAATGGAATGGGGTGAGTAAATGGGTTAACTATGTAAGACATACTGGGACAAGAGAACTTCCAGCATCCACGGCATCCTTACCAACCTTCCATGCTGTCTGAACAGCTGCAATGATATGGAGAAGTGTTAAAACTTAAAAGAGTAACACAAACAAGCAAATAGCTAGAAATTTCATTAATAACCGGAACAAGGGGACATGGCATCAGTAGTTAGCAGTAGCAGGAGGAGGACATAGCAGAAAGGCATCCTTGGATTATTGGATAAGTAAACACCAACATGAGTTGAGGCTGTGCATATCATGGTAACGCAGGCACGCAATAATTACAGCTGAAACTTTAGCAGGCAGGCATACGTCCGGAAACGAACAAGTCCATGTCAGAAACTAGATATGTGGATATATGGGTGAGCTGTGTTCAATATGAAGAAGTGTTCCAGTGGACATGAGCTATATATTCAGTATCAGGCTCGTGCTGCCATAATAATCCCCAAACGAACACTAGTGACTAGGTAGTATCATCGTCTTAATTAGTTGGAGTGGCGGCCACTGCAACTACTAGTGCTATACTTGCTGAGTGCTGGCACAAGTAAAGTAGGACATGAGATTCAGTACAGGTAGAATCGATGTGGCACACATTCAGAATAAGCAGCGCAGTTCATTGGTTTATAATACTGTAATCCCAACTAGCAGGTAACACGTTGCTGGCTGAAGTGAACAAGGCTTGGGCGAGATTAGATAAGGAGATGAGCGAATCAAGAATTTACGGAGGGAGGGGCGATGGACCTTTGGAGAAGTTGGACTGCGCGGAGGCGACGACGAGGAGGCGCGAGGGGACGATGCGTGTGCGACGCATGGGCGCGGTAAGGGGAGCGGCTGACCAAGTCCGGCGAGTAGCCATGGCGGCGGCTGGAGGGAGACGAGGGGCGGCTGGAGCCATGGCTATCCCGCCATGGACGGCCATGGCGAATTGGCGATGCGGTGCGGTGCGGTTGTGGCCACCCGTCACGAGCCTCGGAGAGAGAAGGGGGGAAGAGACTCGAGGGGAAAAAAAAATTCAAAGGTGAGGAGACTCGAGGGATTAGAGCAACTTTGTGGATTTGGTAAACAAGTTGAATATTTTTTTAAGAGAAAAATTTGCTATTGTGTGGTTTGCCCAACCACGCTGCCTAAATCCTAATTATGTCTTTGCCACAACATACGATATTACTAAAAACGGAAAATTTAGCATATTTTTTTTCAAAACCGGTCATTCTAAACAAAAATGCTAAACTTTTTGTTAGCTTTTGGTACTATGGTGTGTTCTGGCAGATGTATCATAAATTTATAATGGTATCTAGCAAAGACCCAATGTGTGTTTCAGCAAACGCCAAATCAATCTAACCATTTGGCAAAACTAGTCTCTCATCTAACCCCTTGACGAAACTATTTTAAAATCTAAACTTAGTCCAATACCAATAAGTATAAAGCTAAAGTAGTGCATACCGGTGCAAGCATCTTCAGCGCTCAAGCAAGATCGGGATCAGAAGATTTGGGCCAAAAGAGGTCGCCATGCACCTTGGCGCCGAAGTACTATCTGTTAGATTGATCTCACAGAGACCGAGTCCAACGACTCGATCTCCTCCCTCTCTCGCGCCCTGATCGGGGGCGTCCAACCGAAATCTGGTTGGTGGGCCCCTGTCACCTGCGTATATAAAGAGGTGGGAGCCGGCGGCACACAACACGAGGTTCGTCGTGCGCCGTTCTCCTCACCGATACTCCCTCCCGATCTAGGGTACCACGCAGTAGTGACGGGAAGCACCACCGCCGCCACCCTCTCTCACCCACGTTCTCGCCACCACCCATCGCCATGGCCAGCGGCTCTAGTTCATCGGGCCAAGGAGCATGTTACCTCTCTCTCTCTCTCTGATCCCTCTCTCGTTTTACCAGATGCATAGATAGTAGCATTACCGATATTGTTCTAGCCTAGATCAACACTATCCAATTATTTGTCAAGTTTGAGGCTACAACTTAGACCCTTGCCGGTGCCAAAGTACTTGGGTACTTTAATTTTGGGAGGATAGGTTTTGTTTTCTCTTGTGTGTGTTATCGAACTGTTGTCACAAACTTCTCCTTAATTAATGAATCAAGACAAATCTTTTGCCTCTTTTAAAAAAATTATTTGTCAAGTTTTTTAGCGCCGAGTCAAATTTACTTGGCGTTGACTTACACAATTTTGGCTCTATCCTCGTTAGCGTCGAACTTAGGGATCGGATTCCGAAATAATTTCACCGAGGGGTTAGATGAGGGATTGCCATATTTGTAAAAAAAAATTGAATTAACTCAACTTTATTTAGATTTATATGTATCATCCAGTAAAATGCGTCTAGATATATGTGAATGTAGATGAGGTTGAAATTTAAAACTATGGAAGTACGTGTGAACCCATTTAAAATAATAAAATACAAAAGTATGGCGTTGCATAGAGGATATATGCAAGTATGTGCATGTCAAGCTGAAACTAATAATCCCTCCGTTCAATTAAAAAAAGTCACAAATTTATCTAGATACGTGGATATCTGTACGAAAGAAGTATAAAAGTATATAACTTGTGTGAGAAGAAAAAATATCCAAGTATCAATATTAGGAGTGAATTTCTACTGTTTCAAGAAATACAAAGTTCAGTTAAAAAAACAGAAATACAAAACTCCAAATTTTGGGTAGTTGTCTGAAAATTATTTCTCTTAGATTTCTTAGGTTTTTTTTTTTAAGAACCTCTTAGATTTCTTAGGTGATTTTGGTAGGAAGTAGAGATTGCAGCCCAATTTTAAGCCTAATCGATCATTAGGAGTCCAGGCCGGGGAAGAACCGACTCGAAAGCTATTCCAAGCTAGGATTTGCCTGCACCCAGGATATATATATACGCAAGCCGCCGCCTCCTCCGAAATCCCCCAAACACCAGGAAGGTCCACCCCAGCTCGAGAGGAAAAGAAGTCCATCGCCCAGGTTTTCTCGCTGAAGCACGAAGACGAAAACCATGGGCCTTTTGCTGCAGCCTTCCGCCCAAGCGGAGGAGGAGAAGGGCGGCTTCGCCGGCGAGGCGTCCAAGGGGTGTGTCTCGGAAAGGAAATCGGAGGAGGACAGCACGTTCCAGCAGGAGGCGGCGGCGGCGGAGGTGGTCGGAGAGGGCGCTGATGCGACCACGGACGAGGTGGTGTGGGATGACGGCTACGACTACGACTCTGACGATAGCGTCGAGACGGTCGTTGCCAAGGCGAAAGCACGGTTCTACGCAGTTATCGAGGCGAACAAGCAATGGTTGCAGCCCAGGGATGATTCCGTCAACGAGGGCGATTCCGTTCATGGCGACGAAGCTGATGGCGCCGTCGCCGCTGTGGTCAACAATAGTGTTTGAGAACCTGAGATTATTGCTCTTGCAGTTTGATTGAGAGGAAGGAGGCTCACCAATATTAGCTATCGTGTGTATGGTTGATCCGGTGGCATCTTGTGTAATTGATCAATCTACCTTGTGTTATTAATCAATCAATCAATCTATGTGGTCTTATCATTGAGTCAGACACCGATGAACCAATAATGGTATGTTTGACTGATAATTAACCCCTCTTAAAGGTACACCGATGAACCACCGATGAACCAATAATGGTATGTTTGACCGATGAACCAATAATGGTATGTTTCACCAATATTAGCTCCTTCCGCTACCTTCCGCTACCTTCGGGGAAACCCTACATCCATGGATCAGATGATGGTGGTGCTCCTACGTCGTTATCTCCTTGAGGGCATCATCATTGAGTTATGTGCCGGACAAAGGGACTAATGGATGGCATCGGTGGAGACGTCTTGTCTTCGGGTTGAGCAGTGTTGCATCTACTACATCGATATCGCCGAGTCTCGTCTATGTGGCTTTTAGTGAGATCTTGCTCCATATTTTTTGATGGAGTGAAGTGGTTACTAAAAACATAGAACGTGATGGTTTCTTTAACGCTAAATAGATGCTGGATGGATGCAATGCTTCACATCATGAGAATGTGTAAACATTTTATTTCTACATATTTAGGACCATATACATCGTACTTTGTCCCACCACATACTGGCATACTGCTGTGTGTTCCACGAACCGCCATGGTCTTTTGTTATACATATTATTATACTCCACTTTATCAACCGACAATTATTTTTATGCTCATCACATTGCAAGAAAAATCATGTATAAATTATCCTCTAAAAATATTTGTCTAGATTTAATGTTCACTAAAACTCAATTTTTGAAATGTGTGTTCGCTAGAAATAAGAAGAAAAAAATATGGGCAAATCCTCTAAGAGCTTTAAGCTCCCTATAATTGAAAGCACTAGGATGAGTAGCATGTCACTATCATGGGTCCCACTTGCTAGAAAATTAGGATTTTGCTTATGGCATTGATTTTTATTGGGTCTTGGTGCTGCTTTTTTCTTTACAAAAATCCTCTAAGAGCTTTAAGCTCCCTAGAATTGAAAGCACTAAGATGAGTAGCATGTCACTATCATGGGTCCCACTTGCTACAGAATTAGGATTTTGCTTCAATAATAGTACAAGCATCCTAGAAAATAAGAAAGAAATACAAATATGTATCTTAACCACCTTGCGATGACCAAGGACACTAGCATGAGCCAATGGCGCGTCGTGATTCTCGGTCCTCCATTTGCCGGAGCCGGTCAAAGTTTGTCGTAGTAGTGATTGTTGTAGTAGACTGACGTGAAGTCGTCATTGTAAAGCCACAAAGGACTAATGCGCCAGACCATTAACCATCAACAATGATGGTAACCATAGATCAGAAGAATCTAATCTGAAACCAAACCATTGAACATAAAAATCGATTGGATCCCAGAAGATCTACCACCGAAATGAGGATAGAGCGTTGAGAACCTTATTCTGACTTCAAGATGTAGCCGCCACCTCACCAATTTGAAGAAGACATTGAAAAACAACCAAAACAAAAGAACGCGAAACCACCCGCCGGTGAGGGGCCGTGGTCCGCCTCCAAGGCCTAAGGCCACACGAGGCGGAGTGGACCGACGACTTCACCGGCGAGGGGACGAAACCCTAGAAGCATTTTGACGAGCGCATATATCCTGGGAGCACACGTACCGGTTTGGCTCGCCGCCATTTTGATTGTGGGTCCCATCTTTCTTCTCTTCTTCAACCACCTCTGGACAGACAACATGTTGCACCCACATGCAAAAACATGCCAAACACGCCTTATACATAAGCTCATCATGATGATGACAGGACCAAACACGCGTCATCGAAATAATAAACATGTCACAAAAAATCATCGGTAGAAGCTGAGAACGGCGCAGCGGAGCGGACCAGGACCATCTAGTATGCTGTGAAAGAAAGACAGTCTCCTCTCCCTTTCGATGGATAATTAAAACCGCCTTGGCCTGTAATGTGCGGGAGCTATGATACACGCCGGAGAGCAGGAATTATGCACCGTTGGAAAGCGGTATATTATGATACACACCATGAAAATTGGATTTTGCTGTAATCGCTGCACATTCTCGGGCACAAGTATGAATGTTTTTTGTTGGGCGGGTAAGTATGAAAGTTTAACTACTATAAGAACACAAACAAATACACGATGTAATTTTGTTTGCAGAAAAGGTGTAGTACGTAATTAGATAAATAAATGCTAGCTTTTATGTACCTGATCGAGAGCATACACATGGAGTGTTTGTCACAGTAAGAACAAAGATCCTTATCAGTATGGCCAACACCTGTAATATTAAAAGCATGATTTTTTTTTTAAGAAACTCCACCCACGGTTTGGGGCCGGTTTGGGCTCTATCTCTTATCTAGCACCATTTAACCTTGCTTTGAGATCGGTGCACTCATTTCTAAACATTGCAAAAAGCCACCTCAATTTCCATGATATCTAATCCGCCACTCCCCACTATTTTGCATAGTATGACACATGCTCGGAATCTACATGCTTCTACTTTATCACATTCTGCATCTATCGGTAATACAATTGCATCTAAGAATTAGTAGAGATCGGAAATTAACACCTAAGTTAACTGGAATTGTGCCATTACTTCCAAATTTGTTCTCACTTTAGATCTGCAAGTTTTTCACAACGTAACATTGTGCAGTACACATATTCGGGTTCGTAAGAACTATGTTCCAAGAGCCAAATATATGAAAAAAAATTGCTAGCTACCAAGGGGGTAACTACATACACTTACATCCATTAGATTGGGTGGCTTCAAGATATATGCACGGTCGAAGCACCTTAGGTCTATGTTTGACATAGGTACTTAAAGTAGACAGGCCCCCACTGTTAGGCATGAACTGGCGTTGTGAGTTGACGGTCGTTAACTGAAGGGTCTTTTGTGTCATATTTGTAGCTTTAGTCTACAAATATGATAAGAAAATTTGAATTTTTATATGAAATTTTGTGAATTTCTCGAAATTCGCAAATCTCTACCAGATATGAAAAATGATGCAGAAATGAAATGCTAAACCCTTGGACCACTGATGTCTACGCACGCGTCTGTTCTTGTAGACAGTGTTGGGCCTCCAAGTGCAGAGGTTTGTAGAGCAGCAGCAAGTTTCCCTTAAGTGGATCACCCAAGGTTTATCGAACTCAGGGAGGAAGAGGTCAAAGCTATCCCTCTCAAACAACCCTGCAATTACGATACAGAAAGTCTCTTGTATCCCCAACATACCCAATACACTTGTCAGATGTATATGTGCACTAGTTCGGCGAAGAGATAGTGAAATACAAGCGGTAGTGATGATTATAAGTAGTAAATGTAATCTAAAATAAATATCGCTGCAAGCAAACATGTAACAAAACTGAATGTAAACGGTGTGCAAAGCTTGGAAACAAGACCTAGGGATCATACTTTCACTAGTGGACACACTCTCAATAAATATAACATAATTGAACCAATAGATACTATCATCAATATGCAACTCAAAACAATTCTCCAATGAAAAACGAACACTAATCATGCATAGGGCTATGAAGCACTCCTCAAAGTCCGTATGTACCCAAACTAGATTGTCCCACACTATCACCATGAACACACTAGATGGTTCCAACAAACACCAACAATTCATAGAGACATTAACCAAAAAGATACACATGAGGCACACACTAGTCACCTTTACACCATGATACGAGGTATCTCCGGAGAGTATAATAATTAAGCATAGGAGTAGCATAATATCTGAATAATAACATCTACCAATTCAACTAGATACAAAGCTCATGATCACATAAAGATCACATCATGGGAGAGAGAGGTGAACCACATAGCTACCGGTAGAGCCCTCAGCCCCGGGGCAGAACTACTGCCTCCTCATCATAGGAGACAACAAGATTGATGGAGATGACGGTGAGGTCGATGGAGACGGCGGAGACGGCGATGGAGACCGATGGAGATGGCTCCGGGGGCACTTCCCCGTCTCGGCAGGGTGCCAGAACAGAGACTTCTGTCCCCCGAAATTTGTCGACGGCGGCGGCGAAGCTGCGGAACTCTTTCTGGAAAATTCCCGACCCCTCCCGTAGGGTTTTCCATCCCGAGGCTTTATATAGGCGAAGGGGCGTCATCAGGGGGCTGCCAGGGGCTCCTCACACATAGGGGGCGCGGCCAGGGGCTGGGCCGCGCCGCCCTGGTGTGAGGCTGGCCCCTGGCCCCCCTCCGGCTCTCTTTCGGTCCTCGTCTTTCATCCGGGAAAAATAGGAGTTCTGGAACTTGTTTCGTCCAATTCCGAGAATATTTCCTGTGTAGCATTTCTGAAACACAAAAACAGCAGAAAACAGGGAACTGGCATTGTGGCATCTTGTCAATAGGTTAGTTCCGGAAATCGCATAAAAACGCCACGAAGTGTAACGAAACACAAGGCAAATGGTGTAAAAACAAGCATGGAGCATCAAAAATTATAGATACGTTTGAGACGTATCAGCATCCCCAAGCTTAACTCCTGCTCGTCCTCGAGTAGGTAAGTGATAACAAAAGAAATAATTTTTGAGGTGACATGCACCTACACAATCTTGACCAACTATATAAGCGTTGTATGCTGGGATCAAAAGAACTTAAAACATGGGCATGAAAGATATAGTCTTGATAGAAGAAACTTAGCAACCATGTTATAACATGAAAAAGAACACAAACGAAAGATCATGAAAATGAAACAATGAAAGTGAAACGTGTATTCAAATCATAAGGAAAAACATACAAATGGTTTTCAGCTTGTCCATCATGAGAGAGCAAAACATAAATGCATAGGACACCTTCAAGTTTAAGAGGGCGACTAGATACAAATAATTTGAGAACAAGTGAAACCAACAATATGAATCAATCAATGAAAACTTTGGGACAATGCACATTATACTCAGAATGACAACTATGCTCTCTTAGACGGTGCATAAAGGTAGAAGGTGGTGACTCAACATAAAAAGTAAAAGAAAGGCCCTTCGCGGAGGGAAGCAGTGATTGCAAGTTTTATAAACCTTCAAAAATTATGGTACTTACCGGCTTTGAGCTCTCATTGCCCCCATCATAGGCATCTTGAATGGTTAAAGTTAATGCGAATACACGTATGCTGCATATGCTTGACAAATCATAAGTTGAAAACCTCGTGTCCCGTGAAATACGAATACCCAAACCTCATGCTACTCGACTTAGAGTCCCAAGCAAGCTCTTGTCATTGTAAGTATATACGTATCATCGAGAACCACCAACGGGGTACCTCCGTGCCCAATGACATGGAACAAGCCCACATCAAAATGACAAGACAAGCAGACAATGAACACCTCAAAATCTCTTTTATTTACCATTTGTATAGCTTTTTATTTTAGATGCGTCGTCGAATATTCACTATGGGCATGCTGCAAATTTCGACCATGAATTATGCATGGCTTAGATTGGCGGCCCAGGCGTTTCTCTAACACATATACAAACTCCATTATCCCGCAAGATTCCTAATTCATTTCACACCGCGAGTATCCATAAACAAAAGATTACGATATCAACTCAAATAAGAAGTGCAATGTTGAAAGCTTGCCCCATGATGGCATGGTTAGGCAAATCTTCAACTTACAACTTGCAAGCATAACAACTCAACATAAGAGACCACAATGTCAAATTTTTAAGAACGAGAAAAAATAAAGCGTGCCATCTGGTTCGTGAGAGCTTTACTGACCAATTTTCGCATAACACTGGTAAGAGTTTAATTTGAAGAGTAGATAAAAACAAGTCAAATGTACTTTGGAATAGCAAATTGCTAATAGGTATGTATGGTGGACACTTTGGCAAACTTGGTTTTTAGGAATTGGATGCACGAGTAGAGCTCATACTCAGTACAAGGCGATGGCTAGCAAAAGACTGGGAGCGACCAACTAAGAGAGCAATAACGGCCATAATCATGCAAAGCGACAAAGCGACATTAAAAGAAGCATAAGATGGCATCAAAAGTCAAAAACTAAATGATCATAGAGGCTATTGGCGACTTTGTAAGAGTCTAACATGTGTGAGCATGCGCCAAGTCAACCCAAATAAAGCATCAAGGAGAAAACCAAAATTATGCTTCCAAACGATAAAAACAACGCATGATTTTTTCAAAGGCTCATTAAGCAATCTCAGTTATTTGAGACAAGTCATGCTACAGAAAAATCACTAAGCATACTATCAAAAAGACATCAAGCACGACATGCAAAAGCCTAGGCCGCAGTCTACATAAGCTCCTTCTTTTACCACTTTTTTGCATAAAGCTTTTTCTCTTTTCCAACACCATTCAAACTTTTTATAAACACCTCTTTTGATGAAAACCAATAAAGATCAGAGGCAAAAATACACCTTGATGAAAAGATATAACAAGATCTGAACGCAAATTAAGGCGAAAAATGCAAGCTAAATGCAGTAGCAGAAAAAGAGAACACTCGTTGAACGATAAGAGTGAAAACTAGAGTGTTCTTGGCAATGAAAAATGAAGTTCATCTCCTCCAAAAAGAACATGATGTGATCTAACCATTTATTGTAGCAAACAAAACAAAAGAAAACTGAAAGCAAAAGTAAAGACGCTCCAAGAAAAACGCATAGTGCATGAAGCAATAAAAATATAGTGTCTTGAAAGGTGACCTGATTTTTGCCGATGAAGAAGGGGTGCCTCGGGGGCATCCCCAAGCTTTGACGCTTGTACTTCTTGGATATTTCTTGGGGTGATGCATGGGCATCCCCAAGCTTGAGCTTTTGTCCATTCTTCAACTCATCTCATCACTCTCCGATCCCTACACTTGAAAACTTCCTTCATACAAAATTAAACACAAATTTATTAGCAACATTAGTGTAAGCATAACATATAATCAACCCTTTTTTTCAGGTTTCAACTCTAAACCACCAAATATTAAGCATATACTACTGTAGCAACTTCCCCAAGAGTTCCGTGATCAAAAGAACTCAAAAAGAAAGCGATCGAGCGGCAAACACAAATATTGGCAGAAATCTGTCAAAATAGAATAGCTGACAAAGGTCGATTTTTTAGAGGGTTTTCTGTTGCTCAAATGAAAAAGTGTTCAACTAATGAAAGTTTGGATATAACCTGGGGCATATGCACAAGAAATCTCAGGTCCAAAAGATATATAGATAATTTTCACGAATCTTTACGGTGCAGCACCGAAAACTATTTCAGGACAGCAACATCCCCAAATCTTACCTCACTCAAATTAGAGGCTTCTCTTGGCACAACAACGAAATAAAAAGGATAAGGAGCGGTTATTACAGTAGTAATAACTTCCAAGACTCAAATAAAAGAAAAAGTACTGAAAATAAAACAATGGGTTATCTCCCAAGAGTGCTTTTCTTTAACGCCTTTGAGCTAGGCGCAGTAATTTGCAAAGATACTCATGTAGGCGCCATATAAGAGCTTGAGGCAAAGGCGCCATATAAGAAATTGAAGCAATAGAGAGCATCAAAAAGCATGTATGAAACACATTTAAATCTAAACCACTTCCTATGAAAAATAGTCTTGTAGAGAGACAAGTCATGAAAGCGCAAAGCAAAAAGCATAGGAAGGCAAAACAAGTACAACTTCAAGAATTGCAACATAAAGAGGGGAAACTCAATATTGTTGAGATCCATCAAACCATGTTTCCCTCTCTCATAATAACTTTCAGTAGCATCATGAATAGAACTAACAATATAACTATCACATAAAGCATCCATATCATGAGCCACATGCCTAAAAGAATTAGGGATTTCTATCTTCGTGCCCTCGGGTCCTTAGTTGTACTCAGTTTTCCCCAGCTCCTTAGTTTTTCCTCAGTTTTGCCCAAGCCCTTGTCTGAAACCGTCACAAGGAGGTCGGACGGAAGGAATCCCGTTCAGTTGACCATTCCGTGCTGACGAGTGGGGCCGCGTCGTGTGGGGCCGCGTCGTGTGGGGTTGGTAGAAAGGGACCGCGTGGGACAGGATGAGACCGTGTTTGGTCATACGAGCGGAGCTGGGGTCATAGCGTGTGGGGCCGTAGCGTGTAGAGTCGTGTGGGTCCGGGACGTGGGCACGAGTGGTTTCTGTCTCTTTCGCCCAGATTAGCAGTTTTCAATGCACATTTTTCCTCTCTCTCGCTCGATCTCATTCATTCTTGATTGCCCAAATTGGTAGCAAATCTAGAGCAGCTTCTCCTTCTGTTTCTTAACGCCATTCATTTCTTTATGCCTTCGTTTTTACCCAATCAAGTACTCCCTCCGATCCATATTACTCTTCACTAATACGGATGTATCAACCACTAAAATGTGTTTAGATACAACCACATTAGCGAAGAGTAATATGGATCGGAGGGAGTAGGAAATCTAGGGCACAAATCCAGAGAAAATATACGATTAGCTGCATACAGCAGCCAACATAGCATAGATAACAGTAGGTACCGACCGAGATCCAACATAAGCTACAATTTACATGAATGGGATTAAGCTGGGAGGCTGCGCAGGTGAATCCCAAGTGCTTTGTGTTTGGCCATGAACGCATGCACGTTCACGGTCGTTCCAACTCTAGCGCCGCCAATGGCTCTGCCAATGGATTCGGCATGGTTCACCAGGCAGTTGAAGTCGGTGGCGCGGAGCCTCCTGGTGCAGAAGGGGCACCTGTAAACGCCTTGAGCAAAGTGGCGATCGTAATGGCCGGACTGCAGCCTCCTGAGGATGTGACGAGTCTTGGTGTGGAAGGACTCGTCGTCGCTGTCGACGTCGCTGCTCTGCACCTGTCACGAAGCACCAAAGATCGAAAAACACAGAGTCAATTGCAGCGATGATGGAATAGAGAGTGAACAAAAGATCATGCATGATAATATGGGCACGAAAAAAAGAGGTAGCCTCAGTTACATTGGACACACTTATATCCAGGATTTGGGTCAGTGAACCAAAGATCATGCACAACAAATTTGTACACACCAATTGTTCACTAACCAAACCCTGAATCAATTTGTGCCCAAATATTCATCATCATCGGCACAAATTAACCGGATGGGATTGATTACTCACATAAGTTAACCGAATCTTAAACAAAAGCAAATCACAAACACTAATAACGCAAGATCTAGAACTAGGAATAGATGAACCCTAATAACGCAAGATCTAACACGCAAGATCTAGAACTAGGAACAGACGAACCCTAATGACACAAGATCTAACACAAAAGGATTGAACTAGGAACAGACGAACCCTATTAACGCAAGATCTAACACAAAATGATAGAACTAGGAACAGACGAACCCTAATAACGCAAGATCTAACACAAAAAGGATTGAAATGGAATAAGAACAAGGGAACAAAGGGTTACCTCCTCGTCGTCGACGATGCTGGTGCCGTAAGGGTTCTCCGGGGCGATGTACGGCTCTTGTTCATACGGGTCCCAATCGACGGGGAACTGGACGGGGGCCTGGACGGGGGCGGCGGCCGATGCGCCGGCGGCTGATGCGCCAGCGGCTACATCGGAAGCAGCGACGGGGGCCTGGACGGGGGCGGCGGCCGATGCGCCGGTGGCTGATGCGCCGGCGGCTACGTTCGAAGCAGCGACGGGGTCCTGGACGGGGGCGGCGGCCGATGCGCCGGTGGCCGATGTGCCGGCGGCTGATGCGCCGGCGGCTACGTCGGAAGCGCCGACAATGGGCATCTCATTCTTCTCCATCACCGGGGTTTTTTCTTCGGGGTTTTTTCAACGCGAAGTGGAGAAGATGATGGGATAGGAGAGGCGGTTGCAGTGAGAATGAGAGAGTGGGCGAGCGTCGAGGGAGAGAAAGAGGGGCTCTATAAAGACGAAGGTGGCGTTTGGTGTACCGCAACACGCGTCCGCTATGCACGGCTGCAGCGTGCACCGCGACACGAGGCTAACCCTTCGACGTTTGGTGTACTCAGTTCTAACCTCGGGCCTTATACAGAAATTTTATCTGTACTTAGTTTTCCCCTCGAGTACTTAGACTGGCAAGTGCAGTATACTCAGTTCTACCCTCAAGTAGCTGGTCAACAGAGAGTCAACAAATGAGATTAACATAGCTAATTGAGTCATTTCATGCGCAAAAAAATTCAAAAAAAATAAAAACATAGTGGCACCTACTCATGGAGTCTTCCTACGCAACCTGCCACCTTGAACAAACATAGATAAATCATGTTTTACCACAAATTGCCACTTCTCAGAATTACTAGTAGCTATGAAGATGCATGGTTTTCCACTCAAACCCCTTTGCAAAACATCTTTCCCAAAACATAGTTTGTCTAAATGAGGCCATAATTGTCACACTCATGTATATTTGAATTGCAAATAATTTGATGTAGCCCAATATGAATTATATTGTAAAAAACACACATTTTTCATTTTGTAATTCTTTTGTTTGAATCCCTTAGTCTATTTACTATTTACGTGCCCTTGGTTTCTTAGTACTACTCAGTTTTGCCCTCAAGTACTGTCACAAATGCTCACAGAAGCCCAAACTTATTCTGATTGGTTGAGCCGTTGTCACACGGATCGACTCTACCAACCGTTGAACCACTGATCTAACGGGCAGTATACCCCTATCCGTCTCTTCGTGGCCACCCCTCTCTCTCTCTCTTCGTGGCCACCCCTCTCTCTCTCTGTCGGTGGATCAACGGTTGGTGGAGTCGATCCGTGTGACAAGAGACATGCATTTATGGATTATTTTGCCACGTAACTATATTCCCTCTATTTATGCATTATTTTCCACGATTTAAAAATGTTAAACTAAAAAGTGGTATAATTTTGGTGTAAACAAGAGACATATATATTTGCGGATTTCGGTAAATGGATTATTTATTACCCTCTAACAATTATCAACTATCTTTAGCATTCCTTTTCTTTTAGGGAATATAGTTTTGGTAATTTGAAACGGCCCAAAAGTGGTATAATTTTGGTAGAAATATGAGACATACATATTTGGGGGATTTCGGTGAATGGATTATTTATCACCCCTCTAACAATTATCAACTATCTTTAGCATTCCTTTTCTTTTAGGGAATATAGTTTTGGCAATTTGAAACGGCCCAAAAGTGGTATAATTTTGGTAGAAACATGAGAAATACATATTTGGCATATTTTGGGGATTTCGGTGAATGGATTATTTATCACCCCTCTAACGATTATCAACTATCTTTAGCATTCCTTTTCTTTTAGGGAATATAGTTTTGGCAATTTGAAATGGCCCAAAAGTGGTATAATTTTGGTAGAAACATGAGACATACATATTTGGCATATTTGGGGGATTTCGGTGAATGGATTATTTATCACCCCTCTAACAATTATCAACTATCTTTAGCATTCCTTTTTTTTAGGGAATATAGTTTTGGCAATTTGAAACGGCCCAAAAGTGGTATAATTTTGGTAGAAACATGAGACATACATATTTGGCATATTTGGGGGATTTCGGTGAATGGATTATTTATCACCCCTCTAACAATTATCAACTTTCTTTAGCATTCTTTTTCTTTTAGGGAATATAGTTTGGGATATAGTTTTGGTTATTTGAAACGTCTCAAAAGTGGTATAATTTTGGTATAAACATGAGACATACATATTTGTGGGATTTCGGTGAATGCATTATTTGTCACCCCTCTAACAATTATCAACTATCTTTAGCATTCCTATATTCCCTAACACTTATTTTTTTTTGGTAATTTCGGTGAATGCACACACTAACTTTGAAAACAACTACAAGTACATGTAACTGACTAATGGATTTGTAACAAGGGATCCCTTGTAACAACTTCTAGCGCTTGATGAGCAATGATAAGAATCTGATCGCAATAATACAACAACAAAAAACAACCAGCCATCAGATTAGCTTGCTTCTTCAACTCGATCAGCTGCTTTAACTGCTTGTTCATTTTCTTCAGTTCTCCCTTCACTTCCACCAGTTCTGCATTGGGAGCATTAGGCATAATCGGAATGGCTCCTCTCTCCGCCGCATTCTCTACAGCAAGTCCCCCCCTCCCAAATTGCGCTCTCCAATAGCACCAATTGATTCCTGCAATTTAAGCCTCTAAACGTACACATCGATCCACTCGAAATATATACCTGCATTTCTTGAGCATCTGAAAACAACAACATGAACCCTAAATCCCAAATTCGAGGGAATAACAAGAAAATCGAGAGAAAACAGAGCAATTGGAGCGAGATCTAACCTTATCCCCCTCTCTATATGGCAAGCTCTCGCATGCAAGGAACTCACATCCACGGTTGCCGTTGTCGTTCGTCTTACAGATCGACCGCTTCAGAGGCTCCTGGCGTGGGCAGTCAGGGCATTTTGTCAAAGGCACGGGTCCATACTGCGGCCATGAAGAACGGGAGGTCGAAGAGAAACTAGACATCACCCGCCTGCCGGAGAAGAGCTGCCGATGGCGGAGAAGAAGAACAATGGGGAAAGAAAGGGAAAGCAATGGCACGGGCACGGGCGCGGGGCTGGCTCGGGCTCCCATTTTGCAACGGTCACCTGGGTAAGCTGTGGGTCCGGCGCGCTAACGTGGACAAGTTGTGGGTCCCACGATGATCTGGATAAGTGGAGACGTGTCCACTGTGGGGCACCAACAGTGGCCCCACTTGCCAGCACCAACAAATGGTCAACTAAACGGGATTCCTCCCGTCCGAGCTCCTTGCGAGGGTTTCAGACAAGCGCTTGGGCAAAACTGAGGAAAAACTAAGCGGCTGGGGAAAACTAAGCACAACTAAGGACCCGAGGGCACGAAAATAGAAATCCCAAAGAATTAATACTCCCCACATGAACAATCGTAGTAGGAGCAGATTCAACTGAATAAATATTCTCATCACCATAATCATCAAAAACAGGAGGCATATTGTAATTATAACTAGTTTTCTCCT
This sequence comes from Dactylis glomerata, assembly GCA_007115705.1. Classification (NCBI taxonomy): domain Eukaryota; kingdom Viridiplantae; phylum Streptophyta; class Magnoliopsida; order Poales; family Poaceae; genus Dactylis; species Dactylis glomerata. Next base: position 634,062 of record QXEO01001457.1, read on the forward strand.
CAAAAGTAGGTGAACTGAAAATATTATACCCATCATCTTAACCATCATAAACTAGAGGTTTAGTATCATCACAAGCTAGAGAGCAACTATTTCGCAAAGCATACTCATCAAACATATCATCATAAGAAGGAATATGGATAGTACTAATGGTACAACAATTATTAACCTTAGAATTGGTACCAAAAAGATTTTCAATATCAAAAGTAGAGTGCTTTTCCCAATCATGACCACTAACATAGGTAACAGGCATGGGAACATCATCCCAATCAGAATTATCATAATCTATAGCAGGATCATAACGCTTACGGGAAGATACCGTGTCCTCTCGCCTTTTACTCCTCTTCTTCTTCTTCATACTCTTCTTACTCTCTCCTTTAGGAGGGAGAGACTTGAAGGGCATCTTCTCCACATAATCTGGTTTGCTGACAGAAACAACAGAAGAAACTTTGGAGGATTCCTCCTCTCTATTAATAAGATAAAAACATCTATCAGTCCTGTCATAGCTTGGCAAAATATCAAGTTGCAAAATAGCCTGCTACCACCGGTGGTAGCTACACACCTAGCATCCACCATTAGATTTGCTATAGAGAGCATGAGATTTTCTACTGGGAGCACAAGAATTAACAGACGGAAGCAACATCGTTTTCGCATGGCATGGCTATCAGGTGACTTCGGTAGGCCAACTCGGTTTCACTTGGCATGTCTACTAGGTTACTTGAGTAGGCAACTTGGCATGGCATCTCCGAGATCACCACACGCACTAGGTTACTTGGGTAGGCAACTTGGCAGCAATGTGACAGACTAGATAATAGGGAAAAACAATCGGATCATTTTTGTGTGTGTGCTGGGTCAGCGTTTAGGGTAGGCAACTTGGCATGGCATGTCTACTAGGTTACTTGGGTAGGCAACTTGGCATGGCAACTTGGCATGGCATGTCTACTAGGTTACTTGGGTAGGCAACTTGGCATGGCAACTTGGCATGGCATGTCCGAGATCACCACACGCACTAGGTTACTTGGGTAGGCAACTTGGCATGGCATGTCCGAGATCACCACGTGCACTAGCCATCCGCGGTTGCCTTTCCAAGTATCCTTTCTAAAGCAACATATGCATGCAACAAACAGAATCTTTTTATCCGTTATCACCAACATGATCATGCTCTCTACATCGCATGCGGTAGGAATAGTATGCTCCCACAATCCAAGGATGATACATACATGCATAGCTACCACCGGTGATAGCAAATCCGCGTTGATATCAAGTTTTATAAGATTTTGTATGTAAGTATTTGCAAGGCAATCTTTAGCACAATAGAGACGACAACCACAAAGGGTGCTATTAATATCAACATCATTCATATCTATCAAAGCAATCTTTCTAGATATCTCGTCACACGCCAAGAACAAAGAGAGCTCATCATGCTGATTGAGAGTAATCTTGTCATCACAATACATACTTAAGGTACTAGAAGAGTGACTATTAGGGCTTGAGAATTGGAAATTAAAATGACCTATGTCATCGCAATGTTTACAAAGAAAAGGATAAAGCTTACAAACCTTTTTACCGATCTCGCCTATATCCTTGTACCACATTCGGGTTTCTTCATTTGCATGGTGGACACAATAATCTTCCTTGTTGTAACTCTGTTCACAAGGTCTATGTACTCCACAAAAATTAACATGCTTATAATAAATCGGACTTTTAGAAGTTTGAGCATGTTTATTGCAATCATCAATAACAATATCACTTTCTATGCAAGTGTCCTTAAAAGGTTCATGATACACGTCCCCATTTCCTTTAGGAACATTCATATGGGAAGCAAAGGCTTTAAAGCAATCAACCATAATTTGAGGATCAAGACCATACTTAGCACTAAGCTCTTGAAAATTAGCAGTTTTAGCGAAAGACTTAATGCAATCAAACTCGTAATTCATACCTGATCCTTTACCTTTGTCGCTATCCCAACCTTCAATATTGTTTTGAATTGTTTCAAGCAGATCCCACTTGGTGTCAACATCCTTGCTTGTGAAAGACCCATCAAAACATGCATCTAGATAGTCCTTGTAATATCCTGAAAGCCTTGCATAAAAATTATTAATAACAATATTATGGGGAAGATTATGAATAGGACATTTATGCATTAGTAACTTCAATCTTCCCCAAGCTTGGGCAATGCTTTCTCCATCATGCGGATGAAAATTATAAATGTAATTCCTATCTTTATAAACCTGACTAGAAGGATAGAATTTAGAATAAAAGAGAGATACAATTTCCTCCCAGTCAATAGATCGACCATCCTTCAGTGTTTTATACCATTCCTCAGCTTTGCCTTTCAGTGATAAAGAGAATAGCTTCTTCTTAACTTGGTTCATTGAAATACCTGCACACTGGAACAACTCGCATAATTCATGTATAAAAAGCAAATGATCACCAGGATGGACAGTTCCATCTCCTAAATAGCAGTTATTCATAACACGTTCAACAATCTTCATAGGTATTTCAAAAGGATGAGGAGCACAAGCATCATTAGAAACATCACATATGGGAGATAAAATATCATCAGAGCAAACTTTCTGCACTAAAGCTGGGGAACTAAAAATATCATGCTTAACAAAACCAGCTTCCCCAAGCTTAGACTTTTCCATAGCATTAGCAATAACGGGATTCAAAGCATTCGTACTAATAACATTGCTATGCGAAATAAGCTCCAAAGGATTTTTGATTTTCTCATCAAATCTAAACTCAGGAAAAAGACTAAAGAACTCTTTACTTTCCATTAAGCCTAACTAGTGAAAATAAAAACAAGAAACAAAAAGATATAATTGCAAAATCTAAAGAAAATAACTCCGAGCACTCACACAGGAGGATGCGAGTACCTTTTACCTTACCTCCCCGGCAACGGCGCCAGAAAATAGCTTGATGTCTACGCACGCGTCTGTTCTTGTAGACAGTGTTGGGCCTCCAAGTGCAGAGGTTTGTAGAGCAGCTGCAAGTTTCCCTTAAGTGGATCACCCAAGGTTTATCGAACTCAGGGAGGAAGAGGTCAAAGCTATCCCTCTCAAACAACCCTGCAATTACAATACAGAAAGTCTCTTGTGTCCCCAACACACCCAATACACTTGTCAGATGTATAGGTGCACTAGTTCGGCGAAGAGATAGTGAAATACAAGCGGTAGTGATGATTATAAGTAGTAAATGTAATCTAAAATAAATATCGCTGCAAGCAAACATGTAACAAAACTGAATGTAAACGGTGTGCAAAGCTTGGAAACAAGGCCTAGGGATCATACTTTCACTAGTGGACACACTCTCAACAAATATAACATAATTGAACCAATAGATACTATCATCAATATGCAACTCAAAACAATTCTCCAATGGAAAACGAATACTAATCATGCGTAGGGCTACGAAGCACTCCTCAAAGTCCGTATGTACCCAAACTAGATTGCCCCACACTATCACCATGAACGCACTAGATGGTTCCAACAAACACCAACAATTCATAGAGACATTAACCAAAAAGATACACATGATGCACACACTAGTCACCTTTACACCATGATACGAGGTATCTTCGGAGAGTATAATAATTAAGCATAGGAGTAGCATAATATCTGAATAATAACATCTACCAATTCAACTAGATACAAAGCTCACGATCACATAAAGATCACATCATGGGAGAGAGAGGTGAACCACATATCTACCGGTAGAGCCCTCAGCCCCGAGGGAGAACTACTCCCTCCTCATCATAGGAGACATCAAGATTGATGGAGATGGCGGTGAGGTCGATGGAGACGGTGGAGACGGCGATGGAGACCGATGGAGATGGCTCCGGGGGCACTTCCCCGTCCCGGCAGGGTGCCGGAACAGAGACTTCTGTCCCCCAAAATTTGTCGATGGCGGCGGCGGAGCTGCGGAACTCTTTCTGGAAAATTGCCGACCCCTCCCGTAGGGTTTTCCGTCCTGAGGCTTTATATAGGCGAAGGGGCGTCGTCAGGAGGCTGCCAGGGGCTCCTCACACATAGGGGGCGCGGCCAGGGGCTGGGCGGCCCTGGTGTGAGGCTGGCCCCTGGCCCCCCTCCAGCTCTCTTTCGGTCCTCGTCCTTCGCCCGGGAAAAATAGGAGTTCTGGAACTTGTTTCGTCCAATTCCGAGAATATTTCCTGTGTAGCATTTCTGAAACACAAAAATAGCAGAAAACAGGGAACTGGCACTGTGGCATCTTGTCAATAGGTTAGTTCCGGAAATCGCATAAAAACGCCACGAAGTGTAATGAAACACAAGGCAAATGGTGTAAAAACAAGCATGGAGCATAAAAAATTATAGATACGTTTGAGACGTATCAACCACACCCTCCCTAATATGGTTAACATGATCAAATCATCTCTCATATTTCTTAAGATGCATGAATCTCACTGGTACGATGGACGGCTCACACGTTAGAGGTAGCTACTCCATTTCTGATAATCCACTCGCATATATGAAATATGCATGTTTCTTGGATCATCAATGAAATTAATGGAAAATGCTAATTAGGATCTATTTTGGCCATGAACGAAAAAATACTACTTATGAGAACTGGTTTTCCCCATCATTCCTTTGTGGAACTTGTTACTCTTGGGTTCATTGGAACCCTAGATGGAAGAGGTTGTCCTCGAAGCTTAATCTTTGTGGTGTAAAGCTCTATAATTGCATTGGAAGCCTCCATTTGAGTTGTAGAGATTGTGTCAACCTTGTTGTAAAGGTTTCAGTCGCCGCCTTTAAGGCCATCTATCTCTTAGTGGATGGTAAACTAGCCTTTGTGGCCTATTTATCAGAAAATAAGGCGAGCCATTGTGGCGTTGGTGGGCGTTGTGTCGCCACACCTCTCCAACATAGACATTCTTATCATAAAAAGGAAGAAACTATGGGAATACATCATTGTATCTCCATTACGGTTATTTTTCCATTAACTTTGCTTGTATTGCTATTTCCTTGTTTTCTTGTATCTTGATAGATAGGATTGTCCACTTAGTTGCATATCTAGACAATCTATGTCAAACTTTAAAAAATGTATAAAAACTATTAGCCGCTTATTCACCCTCTCCCCCCATCTCTCCTCCCCGGTGGTCGCAAATACAAATCCTTTTAGGTGGAAAAATAGGAAATTTTCATATGTAGCCCCGATTTCATTAATTGACAAAATAATAATATAGGTTTTCTAGTAAATAACCTTAGGCATGCACACTAACACAACAATAACTTGTGATGGAATAAGGATTAAGAATTAAAAAACCCAACTACTAAGGCTAGAGTTTCACAAAACCACAAATGGAGGAAATTTCATCAAACAACCACAATTTTGGGTAAGTTGTTTCAAAGATACAAATCTCGCGATTTAGCCAGTTTGACACCGTTATTCTGACAACAAGGGCCCGCCATTAAGGTGCCATATGGCAGAGGAGGAAGTTTTGTTTGTTCAGTGTCATGCAGACTGGCCGGACATTTTCTTTCATAAAATTATTAAAAACTATTCTTTTAATAAATTTTGGCGGTGTAAGTCCGTTCTATAGCAGGTATGCATGATAAAAAAGGAAAAAACGCGTGGCACCTGACTGGTCGTGGCCGAGGTTATCGAAAATTGTGTCAAACTAACTAAATCGTGAGATGAAGGAGAGCCTTGGCGTAGTGGTAAAAGCTGTCGCCTTGTGACCAGGAGGTCACGGGTTCAAGTCGTGAAAACACCTTCTTGCAAAAATTGCAGGAAAAGGCTACGTACAAAGACCCGAAGTGGTTCGACATTTCTTTGGACCCCGGACAAAGCGGGAGTTTCATGCACCCAGGCTGCCCTTAACTAAATTGTGAGATGTATGTTCCCTGAAATAACTTACACAATTTTTTTTATCTTATGACAAAACTATCTTAGGTGATTTTCTACTATATTTTCTAATAGCTACCCTCCAATAGTTATAGTTTTGTGATATATGCTCTGAACTAAGTTCAGAAAGTAAGTGGCAGATTGAAGATAATGCAATCACAATGGTTTCTCTTAAAACTCGACTGTTCACCCTATTCTATGTGATAAAGGCATCCCCTAATCACTCTTGGAATGTCTTTCTTCTGTTTCACAATATAGCCTTTTTAGCAAGCTAGCTAGCTAAAAAAGGCTTATATTTTTTTTCGTGAAAACACAAAAAGCATTGCGTTTCGATGCATTGATAGAAAAGAAAGGTTTTGTACAAGCCCAAGCGGGCGAACACCCCACCACACAACTTGGCCCAAAGTCTAGCCTAGGGGAGCAGTTGGCAATCACCCAACCACTCAAGACACGAACAAGGGCAACAACTCCGACACATGTTACAACCGACGCCACCAAACTACCCTCAGCCTAGATGTCATCCAAGCAAACACAGAAGACACCACACCTCCCCAAGGCCCTCGAAAGGGAAAGAGAAACTCTGATCTTGCAAAGAAGGGCAGAATCAGACCCCTCCCGCTTGGGAGAAGCAATAGCGCTGCAGACCACCGGACTCGCCTCAGATCCGCAAACCACCACTGGTGCCCTCGATGCCACGCCACCACACATTGCCACTGTCCTGTCGGTCACAACATATGCCAACAGTTATCACCCGAATTTTGTTGAGTGGAACCATGCGACCAGAACCCGCAACACAAGATCCTCCGCAATCCACAGCCCTTGCCAAAAGGGTAGACGGACTAGCGCGAGTTGAAGCTCCAAAGATCTGCTCGCCAATGTCCAAGCATGCGCCATCATCATGCGTGCCACCCATGGGGCCGTACCCCCAAGAACAATGCCTCCATGGAGGGAACGACGTCTATGCCGCCGCCGTCATCCGATCTGGACAGATCTTGGTTTTCACCAAGGGGACTAAACCACGAGGGGTGGAGGTGAATCGATGCTCCACAACAACACCACCAAGATGGGAACGACGCCCGGGGGCGCCGCCATTGTCGGCACCAACAAAGGCTGGGCTGGACTTTCACTCGGAGTGCCACGATCACAACTCACACATCGGCGCAACCGCAAAGATCCAACAACAAGATCTTGTCATCAACAACGCCGCCCAATCTGAGATCCCGGTTGGCCCACCATCCCGCCAGCGAAGGCCACCACATGTTGCAGGCCTGAGGCGAAACAAAGCATCGCCAAGGTAGGAACCTTGTCGCAAGAGGCCACCCCAATCTGTACCAAGCCGCAGCAAACTGCAGCCACCTCATTTGCTGCCAAGACGGCGCTGATGAGGGAGCAGAGGACGCCGGCGCTGACAAAAAAAATGCCGCAGCCAGCCTTGCTCCAGTACAAGCCGCCAAATCTAGGATGCCCAGATTAGACGAGCGAGCGACCGGAGGACGTCGGACCCTACACCGGAGCTCCAGCAAGAACTCTGGCAGAGAAAGTCCGTAGCTTGGGGCATCCTCGTGTCACGCACATCAGGGCGTGTCCTCCGCGCCGGCCAGGCCATAGCCCTGCCGCGCAAGCGCCCGCGCCTAGCCGAAGCCACGTCGTAGTCGCCATCACCGGCCCCAGGCCACCGACCCGCCGTGCCAACCCCATGCCCTAGCTGAAGAGCTAGGTTGCAGCCACCACTGCAAGGAGCAGGTCGCAGCCACCTCGCCACCCACCAGGAAGAGCCATCGACCGGAGATCCCATCGCGACGGCGTCCCGCTCCAGGAGCCACCGAGTCGTGGACGCGCGCAACGGTCGTGGTCCGCTGGGCCCAGATCAGGCCCGCGCCGCCGCCACAAGCCCCTTCTCCAGAGGCCACGCCGGAGCTCGCCATTGGATCCTCGCCGCTGGAGCTCGCTAGTGCCGCCCCCCGACTCCTTGGACCACCACCGCCCAAGCAGAGCGCCCGCCGACGGGCCACCCTGCCTCTCCTCGCCCCTAGAATCCGCCACCTCTCCACGCGTAGAGGTAGCAGTGGGAGCGCCACCCCTGCCCTCCGCCTTCGGTGGCCCGGGCACCGCCACCACCGCCAGCGCCGGCGGCGGCAACGGCCAAGGGTGGCCGGGATTTGGGGGGGTTGGGGCTTTAGGGTTTGGGGGGCTCCGAAGTCGCCCCGCGCGGAGCGACCCGGGAGAGTCGACCCTATAATTTAGTTGGGTATTTTATGGGGATTGGCTAATTCCCAGCTAGCTGAGAATTAGTTAGTGCTCAGCTAACTCCTGATCCGTTAGATTGTTTCTGGTTTTAAGATTCGTGCTGAATTCTGTTGTTTTGTCCATGGAAGGCAGCGCGTCTAGCTTGCTTGTACGTGGGCTAGCCTAGCTTGTTCGTACGTGGGCTTCGTTCTTTAGATTTTCTAATATGCTGACATGTTTTAGATCATGTGGGCCTTTTTATTATTTTTATATGCAAAGTAGCCAATCATTTTTTACTTGTATGTAGGCCTTGTATTTGCATATTTTTCTTGCTCATCTGTTTGTCATTTTAAATTCGCTCCTTGTTGTTTTATTATTTTTCCCTCATTTCATTTTTCATTCTTCCCTATCATTTTTTATTACAAGTGGAGTTGCAACGGACATATTTCTCTAGTTTCAAGCAGGGCTGTAATTGAGATTTATCTCTAGTTTTAAGCGGGGTTGCAATTGAGATATTTCATCAGTTGCAACTAAGGTTGCAATTGAGGTATTTCTTATTTTTCTTTAGTTTTAAACGGTTTGCAATTGAGATATTCCAGTTGCAAGTAAGGTTGCAACTGAGGTATTCCTTCAGTTGCAAGTGGGGTGGCAACTAAGGTGTTTGTCTAGTTAGAAGTGGGTTTACAACTAAAATTATTTCTCCAGTTACAAGGGGGATGTAACTGAGATTGTCTCCAGTTATAAGTGGGGTTGTCACTAAGATTTATTTTTTAGTTTTGATTTTGCAACTAAAATTTTCTTTAGTTGCGAATGGGTTGCAAGTGGAATGTTGTTTAGTTACAAGTTGTGTTGCAACTAAGAACTTTTTCAGTTGCATGTGAGATTATAACTAAGATTTAGGAGGGGTTGTAACAAAGAATTTTACAGTTACAGGTAATATTAGTTGTCATAGATTTTGTCTTTACACATGTATATATAGACTAAAATACATCTAAATACATGCATATTTATACAAATGACACGATTTATCCTATTCAGATACACCCATGAGTGTGATCGCAGAAGATCGCTCCCTGACCTAGCCGCCAGAGGCGATCAGGGAGGCGCCCCCCTTTTCCACCCAATCTCCATCGGTCGTGCTGGTCCCCTCTCCCTCCGCCTGCTCCGGCGGCGGTGGGGAGGGGGGATCCGGTCTCTCCGCTCTGTAGTTAGGGTTTGGTTTTGCAGGTCGTGGAGCGCCGTTGGGGTGGTGGGAGCGGCGCCCGGACGAATAAATCTGCCTCAGCTCCACTCCCACACCGGCGGTGTCCTTCATGGCGGCGTCTCGGAGTTGATGGCATCGTGTGTTTGCCGATTCCTCAGATCGGCGGCTTTCAGTTTCTTGGATGGTGTCGTCGAGGCGGAGGCGATGATCCCATCAGTTGTGTTCATCCTCCTGCTCTGTCCTCGTTACTATGGCGTTGGTTCCGACGTCATGGTGGAGCAGGGAGGATGTGTTGTCCAGGAGTACGTGCAGACGTTTGTCTGCGTATGTGACAGACGGAAGATGGTGTATCCTATGCTGGGTTTGTGGATGGAGGCCGGCAATTCTGATTTCCTCCCCCGACGCTGTAGTCGTGGGGGGGTATCAGTTCTGGAGTTCGATCGCGTGTCCGAGGACATGTTGCCTCGGTCTGATTCTTTCAACGACAATGGTTTTGCCTCCGGCAAACTACTTTGGAGGTCCGAAAAGCTGCTGATCAGCGATGGAGCCGCGTCGAGCTCGAGTGTTGTGGTGATCTGTCTTCCGTCCCTTTGGCGTTCGCTTTGGTGGTGTCGAAGGAGGAGGATAGACGCTGGTTTTTTGCATAGGTTTATCCTATCTTTTTAGTTCTGTAAGGTCTGTTCGTTCGTAACTTGTAACTTGTTTTTATCTTATGAATAAAGAGCGGATTACAGTGTCAAAAAAAAGATACACCCATGAGTAGGAAAGATATTAGCAAGCGTCTCGTTGCCCTCATTTTTTTACACATGTAAATATTTTTTTGAGAGGTTTTATACATGTAATCGAAAGAGGGTTGAAAGAGAATCTTTTCTCTACCAAACAGCCAGCCTTATGTGCGGTTCAGCCAAATGCATAGAAGAAAGAGCCCATGAAAAAAATGGCCCGATAAACTAACCAACAAAATGATAAAAGCGAGCCAGACCAGGACCTGCCTACCGTGACAAAGCCCAGGCGGCATATAGTTAGACAACACGATTAACTACCGGGCCAAGAAAATCAATCGGGAGAACACAAATGATGTCAGTTAGCTGAGAATTCTGTTAATTCCCAGTCGACTGCGATATAGTCACTCCCTATTTTATGCATACCCTTTTTCCTAAAAAGGCTTATATTGTTTTTTTAGATAAAGAGGGCCTCGCCCCTGCTCCATTTTATAGAAGCACACGAGAACAGCATTCTTACATCACGCACTCGGAGGTGCAAGAGTTGCAACTCAGATTATTACAAAACAAATTGAGACAGTAGCTTAAAACTAACAATAACAGTTCCACCACGATCAACTACAGAACAACTTCAACTATTGCCCATAGCTTTTTTGGCAACACCTAACACTGGAGATAAAACAGACGACTCAGATAGCCATCTTGTGAACCACTTTGAAATTCTCCCCATCTCCAACCAGCATCAAGTTTTTCTCTTCCAAGATCTGCGCTAGGTCCGACGCCAGGAGCAGCTTCACGTTGCTGTCACCACAATTGTTAACAGCCAATTCACTTCGGGAGCACATCTTCTTTCCTTGCGTCACCCAGGATCCGGCCATAACAATAGAGGCGGCGCCCTGGCCAGAGCTTCCAGCTGAGCCCCCATCATCCTTAGCCTTCCTCTTTCTGCCTCTGGCACTAGTATCTCCCATTGAGCAAGCAGAGATGCAGTTCTTCTCCACAAAGTCTGCATACCAGGCCAGACAACACGATTGAAAACCATGTCATTCCTCATAAGCCAAATAGCTCTTAATAAAGCAGCATGAACCATATTACTAACTCTCCAGCCCTTAATAGGCCACAGAGAGGATAGATCACAAAAAGATTTGATACAAAAGTTTGTCCCAGTTATCCTTTTCATATCTTCCCAGGCTGCCTTAGCAACAGCACACTCGCAAAATAAATGATCACAAGTTTCAATCTCATTGCAAAAAACGCAACTGAGGTCATCAACCTGCTGCCTTTTACTTAAATTATCTCTAGTGAACAATTTTTTATAAAAAGCCAGCCACAAAAAGAACTGAATCTTTGGGGGCACTTTTAGTTTCCAAATGGCATGCACATCAATGACCTGCACACCCTTGAAGTTTATAAAAGCATACATAGACTTAACATTAAAATGCCCATTTGGAGAAAACTTCCAGACCAGAGCATCAGGCTCTTGAGTAAATTGAATAGATTTGGCTATTTCCAAAATCTCATACCATTTCAACATGAGCTCATGGCTAAAGCACCTCCTAAAGGAGATTTTGAGATGCACACCATCCCAAGCATCAGCAATACTAATGTTTTGCTCATTAGCCAGGATGTAAACATCCCAATATTGAATAGCCAGGCTACAATTCCCAAACCACTGATCTTCCCAGAAATGAATTTTCTTCCCATTACCAACTTTCCAATTGTACCCTACCCTAGCTGCAGTAGCAGCCCACATGACACCTTTCCAAAAAGGAGAGGCCCCAGGGATAGAGCAGGTTAGGATATTTTTGTCCTCCAACCCATATTTATGATCAATAATTGATTTCCAAATTTTGTCTTCAGCTAAGCTATATCTTTTAATCCAGGAGGCAAGTAGACACATATTTAGCTCAGCTAAATCAGGAATACCTAGACCCCCAAACTCTTTTTTCTGAGAGAGTAACCCCCAGTTAGCAAGATGGTATTTATGATGACCCTCATAATTATCCCACAGGCAATGAGCCATATGAGAGTTAATCAAAGTAATAGCCCATTTGGGGAATTTAATTACACTCAGTAAATATAAAGGAATACTAGCTAAGACACTTCTGACCAACTCCAACTTTGCAGCATGGTTTAATAACCTGCCTCTCCACCCACCAGCCTTTTTGAGGATCTTATCTACCACTAAATCTTCTTTTCTTAGTTTTTTATAATGCAAAGGGACTCCCAGGTATTTCAAAGGAAATTTTCCAAGCCCACAACTCAGAGTTTGAGATACATTCTGGGCACACTCATCACCCACATTGATAGCAATTAGATCACACTTATGGAAATTAATTCTCATCCCAGACATTTTCTCAAAACAAGACAGTAACCACTTAAGATTTGTTGCAGAAGAGACATCATTCTTAAGAAACAGCAAAGTATCATCAGCATATTGCATGCTAACAATACCAGTATTCACCATGCTATGCATCAAACCAGTAATGTGATTCTTAGCAGCAGCTTTAATAAGCATTTTGGTGAAAACATCAGCAACATAATTAAACAAAATGGGGGAAATAGGGCCCCCCTGCCTCACAGCCCTACTAGCTATGAAGAAATCACTGTTAATGTCATTCAATCTAACCCCAACAGATCCTTTATCCAATAAGGACCCAAGAATCTTTATCCACTTGGGACTAAAGCCCCTTCCTTGCATCATTTTAAGTATAAAACTCCTATCCACCTTATCATAGGCTTTTTCATAATCCAACTTAAAAACAAAACCAGATTGATCAGTATATGCAACATCATGAATAATCTCATGAGCTGCAACCACACTTTCCAGTATATACCTTCCTTTTAAAAAAGCAGTTTGATTCAGAGAAATAAGCCCATCACTTATACCACACAACCTATTGATTGCACACTTAGAGAAAATCTTAAAACTGCAATTTGTCAAAGCTATAGGTCTGAACTTCTGAATAATCACAGCATCAGCTTCTTTAGGGATGAGAGTCAACAGGGAAAAGTTCAACCGAAAAAGGTCCAAATTACCACAATTCCACTCATTTACCATCCCCATCAAATCAGCTTTAATCAACTCCCAGAATTTTTGGTAAAAAAGAAAAGGAAACCCATCTGGGCCAGGGGCACCATCGGCATATGAGCCAAAAACTGCCTCCTTAACTTCTTTCTCAGAAAAGTCAGCATCTAAGATTAAATTTTGCTCCTCAGTGACCAAACCAATTTCATCCCAGAAATCATTTGCAAGATTAATATCCAGTCTATCTTCTGCACTAAATAAGGCTTTGTAATAATCAATTGCAATTTTTAGCATACCTTTGTTATCTTCAACCACACCATCAGGACCTTCCAACTGAGTTATCTGCTTCTTCCTTCTCCTCTGATTAGCTACAGCATGAAAATAAGCAGTGTTACGGTCTCCTTCTAAAATATTCCTATCTCTAGAACGTTGTCTAGCCTTAATCTCCTCTTTTTTCCAAATATCAGTAAGCTCAGATGAAATATTTTTCATTCTTTGCTTAGAAACAGGAGACAAAGACTGAGACTCAGAGAGCACATCAAGCAAATCATACTCAGCAACTAAATGTTGCTTCTTCTTTTTTTGGTCAGCTTCAAAATTACTGCTCCAACCTTTTAACCCTTTCCTTAGATTTCTGATTTTAAATTGCCACCTATCAATAGCTTTATGCAAATGACAGGGAGAATTCCAAAACTTTTCCACCACATGCTCAAAACCATATACTTTTAACCACCACTTTTCAAACCTAAACTGTTTATGAACAGGAGGTTTAATAGCCCCAGAATCCACAATCAAAGGAACATGATCACTTCCCAATCTAGGCTTTACATTAACACTGCAGGAGGGAAATAAACTATCCCAGCAAGTAGACACAAAAATCCTATCCAACAGAGCCATAACCAGATTTTCCTGGTTATTGCCCCAAGTAAATCTCCTACTGGAGTTCTTGATTTCCACCAAGGCAAACTTATTAATCCAGTCATTAAATAGATCAGCCCAATGCTGATTAATATTACCAGTACTTTTCTCACAACTTTCCCTGATAAGGTTAAAATCACCCCCTACTAAAGTAGGACCAATCCAACTAGCATAAATATTATGAAGCTCATTTATAAAAGTCAATTTGTGTTCTTCATAAGCAGAACCATACACAGCAATAAATCTCCAAACCAAATTAGACTTTTTATCTTTAAAATCACAGATACCGTAAAATTTAAAATGTCCCATCTAACCACCTCAAACATATCATCACTAATTCCAACAAGGATACCACCAGCAGTTCCCTTAGCAGGCAACCAGTTCCAAAGGAATTTCTCATAAGGATCAAGTTGCTTTAACTGAAACACAGAAAAATCTTCTTTCTTGGATTCAGAAAAGCAAATTATATCTAGGCATGTCTCTTTAATAAGATCATGCATCCTAGTCAGCTTATCAGGCCTATTCAGACCTCTTGAATTCCAAATTAATGCAACTACCATTACTTAAATTTTAATTTCTTCCTACTAGATTTTTTCCTACACACCTCAGACCAGGCATGTTCCTCATCATACTCATCACTAATGTATGAGTCATGATATCTCTCATTTCCCACACTAATGTGTGATCCACTATCATCATGGCCATCCTTATTAGGACCAAGCATTTCATCTACAGTCAGACTAATGTCTGCTGGTAAAAACATATCAGGATTGCTCACATGAAATCTTTCTAATCTATCAAGTTCCACATCTTTAATCTTATTCACATTAATATCAGCTTTCTCTTTAGTATCACCCAGGCTAATGCCTGCATCAGCAGCTTTGTCTAACAGAGAATCATTAGCTAAAGCAGCAAAAGAATTGCTAAAACCAGCTTTACCTTTACCTTTTGGCGCCTCCAGATTCTTGGTCTTCTTGAGCTCCTGTGCCTTCTCAATTGCAGACTTACCATCTCTGGCAATCCTACTACTCATCCTTGTTGCTTGGATAGGACCCCAAGCCTTCTTCCCTTTGTCAGTAACTTTCTTCACAGCCACAGGAACATCAGACACAATCTGAGTTGAGATAGGCTGCTCATCCTCCTCAGATTCCTCATCAAATCTTTGAAGCAAGTGAGTTCCCACATTTTCCTCCAGGCTTTTTTGCTCAATCACAACAGACATTGGTTTGTGCACCAACTCACCAATGAGCCTGCTCATAACATGAGCCTCTCTCTCCTTTGAATAGCCAGACACCTCCAGACTGAGCTGAGTTTTCTGACCACTGCACTGCACTTTCTCTTGCACAATGTGGGTAACTGGCTCCTTCTCCAGGACTGCATCATTGACTTTTTTGCCATTACCAGATCCACCATTTGCCCTAGGTGTGACCATTTCAGTGTCCATGCCTGTCACACCACCAGCACCCCCATTACCACCAAGTTCTTCACCATCATCTTGTTCCTCAGCAGCATCCTCTTCACCCTCTTGTTGATCTTCATCACCATTGTTGTCATCATCTTCATCAATGGTTATACCATCCACAGCAGGCTTCTCAACATCAAAAGTAACAAGGAAAAAACATTGCTCCATCTCAAACAGCTTATTAGGTGGGATTTTCTCTATATCTCTCACAGCAATCAGCAGTCTGATTTTCCTATAGAAGCTCTTAAAGATCACAGGCCAATCAACATTAACCATGACTCCCAGGGCAGAGGCCACCCTAGCCACCACTTTCCAAGTGAGCCACTGGCATGGAATCCCCTCAATATTCACCCAGACCTCCTTGAAAATCTCATATGGTTCAGCCTCTCCTTCCCAATTCAGGAAAGAAACATTGACACCTTTTTTCTTTAGGTTGATAGCAGGGTACTCCACCAGCTCTTTGATTCTCTTGCTAGGGGGAAACCTGACTAAGAACCTCCCAGCAGATAACTGCCTTATCTGCCAGAACCAGCTTACCTTCCACATCTCATTGAAATTTTGCTCAAGCTCCTTCTCAGATATCTCCCCCTCATTCACCACCACAATGCCCACATTATCCATATTTAGCCATTGAACAGCTGCAGGTCCCTCAACATCCACATAGAAAAAACCAAGCCCTTGATTAGCACTCCCCAGTATTCTGCAGTAGGCATAGGAGCATACCAAGCTGCACAGTTGTCCATATGATGTCCAGGTCTACCACAAATGAAGCATCTCTTTGTCCTAGTGCACAAACCCACATAGTGGCCTGGTTCACCACAATTGAAGCATACCAAATCCTTGAGTTTCTGATCTAAGACAGGACCAGAAGAGGGAACCATAGCCTTATCACTTTTCTTGGAACCATCTGAACCAGCAGACTGCACTTTCTTCTTACTCTTAGCAGCTGGAGCCTGTTGAGCTTGAGTAGGAGCAGGTAAACCCACACCACTACTTTGGCTTATAGAGGCACCTTGTCCTCCCTGGTTGAACTATCCTTGCGGAAAATTGCCCATGGGATTCATCTGAGACTGTTGCCACTGTCCCAGCGGCATATTCCATAAGGCAGGGTTCATCATGGGAAACATACCTGGAGGAGCGCCACCCATCTGCTGCATCATGTTCGACACAAACGGCTCGATTGGAGCAGCCGCTGCTTGCTGGCCTTGCTGAGGAATCTTATCTCCACTCATCGCCCCAGAAGGCACTGGATTGGAACGATTACCTCTTCTTGCCCCAGTTCTTCCTGAGCCTCTGCCACCACCTTGCATCACCGCTTGAGCAAAAGTGGCTGCACCCGATTTTGTACTCCAGAGATCCCTCGCGAAGCTGATTTTGGTTGGGATTGGAAGTTTCTCACGGCCAACTGGGAAGCAATCACTCACAGAGAAGGATTTCTCCCGGACCAAATCTCTCCGAAC
Source organism: Dactylis glomerata (assembly GCA_007115705.1). Classification (NCBI taxonomy): domain Eukaryota; kingdom Viridiplantae; phylum Streptophyta; class Magnoliopsida; order Poales; family Poaceae; genus Dactylis; species Dactylis glomerata. Next base: position 650,944 of record QXEO01001457.1, read on the forward strand.
CCAGAACAGACGCGGCTGCCCAGCCGAAACCCTAGCTGGTATGCGTCTTCTATCCGGAGCCTTCGAGGAATTTATCACCCGATCTAGCAAAGGCGGATTACAGAAAGCCGCCTTCCCAGATCGCCGCACAAACTCGCCAGGTGTCGCCCATCTATCATCCTCTCGCCATGGAGACTTGAGATCAATGACAGGTGGGTCCTTAGCCTCCTCCTCCAACGGCCACTCCACCGCCGAGGAGAAACTCGCCGGCGACGACACCTCAACCGAAACTCGATCAAAACCACCAGGAGATGGCCGCATCGGTGAAACGACGGCACCACCACCTACTGGCCAGAGTGATCGCCGACGCAGGCGCAAACGCTCGGCGGCGCTGCCAGATCCCTGACCACCATCTGCCGCCATTCCTCCGTCGGCACCGCCCGAACTCGGAAGCCCACAGCCTCGCCCGCATCCAGGGTGAGCTGCAGAACCTGGACCTGATCCATTGGCGGAACCGCCAGCGCTTTCGCCCTTACAACCAAACGCCTCACCGCAGATTCTGCAATCTCCAGACAACCCACGATCCGGAAATCCTCGTTTCGCTTCACCACCAGAACTCTGCCTCTCCGGTGCGCATCCACCGTCATCTCCCGCAGATCTAGAATTGACTGGGGCATTCTCACCTGGGAGACGACCTCCCCAACCGCGCCACCGCGGTCTCCTCCCGCATCCTCCATGCCCGAAAGGGGGCGCGCCAGCTCCTCCGCCAGTCGGAGCAGCGCCACCGCAGCCTCTGCTTCCTCTCTCCGCGCCGGCAGCGGCAACTGGTAAAACCAGCTGCACATCTTCAATGAAACGCTCCGCCAGATCTCGCCCCTCCCGACGAACTCGACGAGGGAAGATCCGGTCCACGCCCCGCCTCGCGGAGCGACAACCGAAGGGAGAGGGATTCGAAGCAGTAGGCCTCTGATGCTGGGGAGATGCGGGGAAGGGATCGGCGACGGCCGTGGATCGGTGGGAGGTGGGGGGTGGAGCGGTGGAGGAGTCGCGAGAGCGCATCGGTGCGCTCTTGAAATGCTCAAAAGGCTTATATTGTGGAATGGAGTGAGTAGTTTCCTCCAAGCCGTGCATCCGATCAATCGTAGAACAAATCTTCCCGTACATGCCTCTGAAGCTTCAACTGTTCTGCATCGCCTTTTGTACTCTTCAAACGGTCTCTCTCACCAACTCCCAGTTTCCATTACTCTCTGCCCCGCAACGATATAATTCATGGTACATATACACGTACGTGCATACGTGCGCTAACCAGCAAGCAGAGACACAGTTTAACGGCCATGGACGCGGCCGCCGACCTTGGAGCAGGTGGACTCCTCCTAAGATGAAAGGCCGGTGGTTATTCCGTTTGTTTCCATGGACGCCATATTCTCGCTCGCGGCGGTGCCCCGGGCGCGCGTCCTGGAGCGCGCCGCGGCGCGCGTCCCCGGCTGCCTCTACCTCTGCCTCTGGGCGCCGGTGACCGCCCAGCCCTCATCCAGGTTCTTGCGCACCTCCCTGTCGCGCTCGTTCGGTTACTATCGCTCTTACAGCGTGGCGCATTGTGATTTCCAGCCATTTGTTCTGCTTGGACTCGTGGATCGGCGGCGGCGATCGCGCGCCGGCGACGTTCCAGGCGTACCGGGGAGCGCTCTGCGCCGTCGTAAGCGGGTAGGCAATGCGATTTCGCTACAGGTATTGATCTTCCCTCTGGTATTTTAGCTCGATTCCGACGATGTTGTCGAGGTTGCAGATGTGTGCCAGGGTGGGCGTACAAGGAGGGCCGCGCCTACATGGAGCTGCCGGAGCCGGACCTGACGGCGTCGGCGTCGCTGCTGGTGCAGCAGCAGTTCTACAATGTCAGTGTACACAAGAACCTTTTCTTCCAATCGTTTGACTGGATGCATATTTGAATGTTGAAGCGATTCCTGAGCTTTGCACACATTCGCCTTTTTTTCTCCATGCAGGAAGCCGGCACGAAGGTACGTTTCTTGAACAAGCTTTGGTGATGCATTGGGTGATGAAATGAGCGAGCTGATGATCGTGGCAGATGGCGGTGTTCATGGGATGCGAGAGCGGGGAGATCGAGGTCGGGCTGTCGACTACGTGGGTGGCGGCGGCGGCGGTGGCGGACCACGTGCAGCAGGCGCTCCTGGATGAGCTACTCCAGCTGCCTCCGGCACGTCCGTCGTCATCGTCCTCCTCCATTCCTTCACTCTCGGTCGGGAGCCCGGAGTACTCCTCTCTCATCCGCTCAATGGCGACGCCGGCCGCCGCGGCGGGCGAGCCGTCGACGCATCCACCGATGCTGGCGTCCCCGATTCCCGGCCTGCTCGCGCCTGTCTACGGCCGGCACGAGTTCCCGATCGCAGAACCCGACGCCGCCGCCGCAATGGCGCAGGCAATGCTCGCACTCATCTCCTCCTCCGATGTCTCCACCACCTCAACGCCTCCGCCTCCCCCGAGATACTCCACGCCGTCGTGGCTGGCGCGCCACCGCTCGTCACCGCGGCGGACGACGGCGTTCAAGGCATACAACGCGGCGAGAGCGCCGAGGGCGCGGCCGCGGCCAGGCGCGCCCGGGCAGAGGATGATCAAGACGTGTGTCTCACTCCTAGCGAGCGTGCACATGGCAATGCGCAGCCGGGAACTCGGCGCGGCGAGCCACGAGGACGGCAGAGCGCAGCCGCCGCCGCCGTCCACCGCCAGCCAGCTGCACCACATGATCTCGGAGCGGCGCCGGCGCGAGCGGCTCAACGACAGCTTCCAGAGCCTCAGGGCGCTTCTCCCTCCGGGGTCCAAGGTACGTTAACCGACCACATAGATCATCCCACGATGCAAGAATTCTGACATCTAAAAGACATGATCATTTTGTAGAAAGACAAAGCCAATGTTCTTGCGAGCACGACGGAGTACATGGCGAAGCTGATTTCTCAGGTGTCCCAGCTCCAAGATCAGAACCTGCAGCTCGAAGCACAGCTTGGCCTGAACCCAACCATGATCGACGACGGCTCAACGGAGAAGATAGAGGTGGAGGTGACCACCGGGGCATCGACGTCGACATCTTCGGCATCCGTGGAGGTGAACGTGAGGGTGACGGTGCGGGCGGAATGCGACATTTCAGAGATGCTGATCTCGCTGCTCGCCCGGCTGAAGGAGATGGGGAGCTTCACCGTAGTGTCCGTGGAGGCGAGACAGCATCCACCGGCACGGGCCAGCCTAACACTGCGAGTCACGGTAAGAGCTCGACCCTTCCTCGCCGCCCTGCCTACGAATCTACGATGAAGCTCAGTAAAGCTGCATACGATCAAATGAATACAACCACGGGACAATGTCGTCAATCTACAGTCCACGCATGCCTACAATAGTGCGGTCAGAATTTTAAAATGGTGGTAGGCTAGCTTCGATGAGTTCCACCGTTGAACTTAGGAGGAACCAGAGGGGAAAGTTGGTGTGCTTGACCTGGACTAGACCATTCTTGCTGAATCTCTGAAAATTATTCAGGAAAAAGGATTACAGGAGATCCGCGGAGAATCTAGCGAGCTAGTGACTGCTCGGATCAAAACCGCACAAATTACTTTTCATTTAAGAAATAGGCACAGGTCAAATTAGTTTTATGCTGTTTGAATTGGTTTTAGAATGCATGAGCACTCAGTTGACTAATTAAGCCTTGATATATAGTTGAATACTACTTAAATTACACACGTTTCCAGCTTAAGCTGACTAAGACAACTAGTAGAACGGGTGTCCTTTCTTCATGCATACATTGTCTTGGTCAGCTTGGAAAACACTTGTCACACCAATTACCTCGTTAACCGTCCTGCCATAGTGGCATGTCATAATGTACTCCATCGTACTGTTTTGACAATGACAGGGCACATACACTTGCACAATCATCTGTTAGATCTGCTCCAGTTTCTTGATATTCTTTTGGACACTGACGACGACAAGTACAATTGTTGGGGTAGAAATTACAACGACCTGGCATGGCTGAAAAGCACACGGTCAGAGCACTTGCTCGCCAAGCTTAACATACCATTCAAATGTTTGCTGCAGGAGGCTGCCTACGCCGTAGACGAGACATGGCTGAAGGAAGCTCTGAGGAAGGTGCTCGAGGACGCAACCATGGCGCTGCCCCCGCCTCCAGGGTCATCGTAAGCTGGGCTCCATGTCGCGGAAGATTTTGAGTAGGATGTCAGTTTTGACCGTATCAGGGAGGCAGGAAAGGGGCTCTGTTTCGTGGCAATGGCGCCTCTCTTTTTTCTTTCTTTAGTCTTTTGTCCATGTCTTGGTAGTGTTAGATCTAGAGAGGAACACTGGCATATACAGTGTTGGGATTGGTCAGAAGTGTAGCCTAGTATTGTTGATTGTGGGTTACCTACTTGTCTATGTAGGACTTGTTGCAATTTTGAAATGGAAATGAATCTGTTCTGCTGAGAAAAGATCAAGTCAATAAGGACTTTGCTGGAATACCCTGGTATCACATTCAAGCACAGGATGATACAGCTCGGTTCACAAACAAGTTGGTAGCCGGACAGAACTGTCCACGCCTTTTCGGCAGAAGCTGTTGTTATTCTAAAACGAAGGAACCAAAGTTCCAAACAGCAGGAGTGAACTGTTAAGACATCCTACGAACCGGAGACGAAAGCCCCCAAACAAATGGTCTTTCGTACAGCATATCATATCTTTCTTGATCACCTTCAATATCTATACAGTACCAAACAGTATGTTCAGTGGCTCCAAAGCAAACATTATTAACCGAAACACATAGTTTGGCGGTGGAGATGGCCTAATGGAGACCCACTGGGATCTCCAAGTGTGTTCTCTCTTGTCATGATCACCCTTCTCTAAGCTTCCCCGTTTCTTGCTCTTCTTGGGAGCAAAGGCCTTATGGCATATATATACAAGGTGACATGATTTTCTGTAAAATATACATGCTAATTACAAGATATATACATCTATTAGATGTGTCCTTCAAGTCGTACACTGTGGCAGGAGCTCTTTTAGCCTAGCTGGCTACCTAGTTGTATCAAGTTCTTCTGTGAGAGATTGATGAGTGAATCTGCAATTACTCGAGCACTTGACTTCATGTAGCCTCCTGATAAGAGGGTGGGTGTGTGCATGTCGGTGTAATATTAGCCTTTATTAACAGCATATGAACAGCAACAAGACAAAGTATAGGGGAAGTGGTTCACCTGATGTCAGCATGAGAAGGGGAATGTTTTGATCTTTTGCAAACCTGAACACCTTCTCATCTCTCATCACCACACCTTCAGGACTTATCTGAAATTTTGGGGGAGAACATGTCAGATTCAGCAGTATAGAGCCAATTGGTGGAAGTAACAAAAGCAAAACAAAGGCAACATGTTGTTGATAAACTAATGTTCATAATACATCAGTGCACAATTATTTTCCAGTTTTCTGTTGTTGCATTGCAGCCAAAAAAGTCTAGCTTAGGTGGAGAAATGTTGGACTACTAAGTTGTGGTTGCCATTCATGGTTAAGATTCTGTACAATGATGCAATCAAGAAATTTTCCACATTTTTCACCGTTGCAGAATACATTATGCACATGCTAAGTAATTTATGGGTCTAATCTTTGTTAGAAATATAGAGTCGATTAGAAAAGTACATTCAAGTTGCCCAATGGATCGCCATCCAGGATGTCTGTTCCAGCATTATAAACAATCAACTGGGGCTGAAATCTACTTTGTGCAACCTGCAATAACATGATCCAAGAAGAACTGTAAATAGCAGGTCTCATAACAAGAAATAAAACTACTGAACATACAAGAACAGTGAATGGTTAAAAGTGCAGCAAGTCTGCCAGACATGGAGAACAAGTACACTTTGAAGTGCATTAAGCTGGAAAGTTGGAATAACAGACAAAAAGAGTATTCCAGCGCCATTGGGTATGACCATTTCATCATAAATTACATGAGAAATTATGTTGCCCAACTGCGAACCCATTTTTAACATATTTTTTCCCCATCGCAGACCTCCATTTCAGTTGAATGCGATGCAAAAAAATTATTCAACACTGTGCTCTTTACCTCACAATATAAAATAGTAAATCAAAATCACCTTTATGTCCAGTTTACTGTAATCCTAGAATATATATCATGCAAAATATGGCACCTAAGATACCATCTTTCTCCTAATAATTCTCCTAAGCCATTACACATAGGATAATGTCATTTATGAATGCAAATTTTGCGAGCACCCCATCCATAAGTATAGAGGTACCTTGAGAGCCTTGTCGAGCTGATCCAAGTAGTCGTCTGTTTTCGTCCCACTCTAAAATGCACATCACATAATGCACTCAATTCTTATTTGAATTACATGAAACAAATAAGAGAATAAATAACCAACAGCTTGCAAGATGTAACTTACAACTAACTCGACTTTTTGATCGATATGCCGCTTAGCAGCGTGGTCCTAAAAACAAGTTATGTCAGTTTATATAACATCAGAAATATTACATGCATCCAGAAAAACGAAATGACAACAGACAAGGACTGAACTTAAAGTTGGTGACACAGACTAAGTATTGGACAGTGGGTGTTCTAGATATCACAGCAATAAACACTGCAAATAATTTTAGTATACGCAGCTGGGACTGCTGTTTTTTTCATTTCTCATATATGCCCAATTACATCATTCTGAATTGGATGTTATCGTCCAAAACATGATGCGGGGTATAAATTTCTGGGGTTGAGAACAGAACTTATGGTCAATATCATGACAAGGACAAATATTCTAGACAAGTAACTTCTACACCATAAGCAGTTCTGAACCACAGTCAGAGTAAAACCAGCAGCATGAAAAAGAAGCTTGGCATTCCGCAGGTGTAACTAGAATTCTATACGATGATGCTTACAAAGGGATAAATTCCAGCATTGTACATGTCCAAAATGTAAACCCTTCCTGCAAGCGAAAAATTGGGATTACCGTGTCATCATAGTGAGCATAAAATGCATAGAAGAACAAAGTAGAGGACATACCATCATTAGCGAAATCCTTTTCATGACCATTTCCTTGGTGAGCATCCAGATCTATGATCATTACTCTGCAAGTGTTTGAAAAGGATAGGTACTTATGAAGCTAAACTAGTGAGTAAAAAATATACATATGTTTGAATCCTTGCATTGAACTGCCAATAAAGGTTCTAACCAATTGGCAGAACATAGTGCTTGCTAAGATGTGAACCAACGCAATAAGCACGATCAACATGACAGAGGATGACTATCAACACAGATAATTCACACAGTATATTCAAAACTGGGCACGCACATATTTTTTTGTACAAGTCACACAAATAGTTGCAGACTAAAGAAACATAGTTTCTATAGTCACAGTCCGGCCGGTATAAGTTTCTCACCTTGAAATATTTAATCGGACAAAGGCAAACTGAATGCAGAGCGTAATATCAGCATAGGCACAAAAGCCACCCCCTTCTTCCGCCGAACAATGATGAAATCCTCCACCGACATTAACGGCCCAACCTCTCTCAAGCGCAAGTTTGGCTGATAAAATGGACCCACCCACCTACAGAAAAAAAGAACTATCTTACAGAGTTTTCCTCAAACTATCCATCAGATTATTTTCAGTGCAGATGGGGGCTGCTAATCACAAGGCATCACCTGCTTCCTGAAGGGGTACAGTAGCTTTTGCTGCACCAACCAATTAGGAATGAGCGTTACCGGAGGAACCTAAAACCGAAACATCTCATTAGCAATCTCCACTGCATAACCTGCTACCATTCATTCAGGCCAACAAAACTTCCTCTGAGCAACTAGTAGTAGCACCTCCACAATGGCTGCAACCCTGAAGCTGCTCTTGAGACTGTTCAAGTACGCCTCCGTGTGAACCTGGTCAGGCAAAGACATCGAACAAATTTAAAGGGAATCAGACATAGGAAGATGCTACGCTATAAGCAAGCTAAAACAGCTTCCCGATTCTTGGTCCGTACCACCAGCAAATCTTCCTTGGAAGCTTCCAACGGCTCAATCACTCTGTTCTTCTCCAGGTGGCCTTCTCCCGTGAGGAACCTGCATATGCGGCCCCATTTGGAGGAATCGAACGGGTGCCTGCACAGGATAGTCGCGCACACAGTAGCAGCGTAAGCCGTAGCCTCGAAAAAACGGAATTTTTGACAGAAGAGACCACCTGTACTAGTGAAATGTCAAAAGAGACCACCTTTGAAAATATTTGCTAAAAAGACCCCCTACAAGTGGCGGCACCCCTGCCCCAGGCGATACGTGGCACGTGCCGCCTGGGCCAATGCCGGCAAGGGCCTGCCGCCGTTGTCAAACCCGGCACGTGGCCGTGGCGGTTGGCCGGAATTGACGTGGCAGGCATGCCGCCACCCCCGTTGCCGGCACCCCTTGCCACGTGGACATGCCGCCACTGCCATTGGCGGCAGGGCCTTGCCACGTGGACATGCCGCCACCCACATTGGCGGCAGGCCCCACAGCGGCATCGGCTGGTGACGGTGCAACGGCAACATGCCGCCACCCCCATTGGCGGCAGGCCCTTGCCGCCATTGGCCCAGGCGGCACGTGCCACGTGTCTCGTAGGGGGTCTTTTTTGGCAAATATTTTCAGAGGTGGTCTCTTTTGACATTTCACTGGTGCAGGTGGTCTCTTCTGTCAAAAATTCGAAAAAACGTCCGTGTACTACTGTAGGTACACGGTAGCTAGAGAGGTGGTAAGCAGCTGACTCACAGCTTCTCGATTCCGAGGAAGGCGATGTCGTACGCCGCCGAGTAGACCACCGGAGCCTGCGAAGACGCAACCGCAACCACAGATTACAAGTGGTCGGAGTAAACGTAGGAACATTTCCACGGCCGAGCGACTGACCTTGGAGCCCGGGACGTCGAAGTAGAGCTTGCTGGAGAGGATGCGGTTGCGGCGGAGGGCGTCCGCCGGAGCGGGCCCTTTCGGGGCGGCGGATGAGGAGGACATCCCGGCCGCCGGAGGGGAGGGGAGGGCTCTTGAGGAGGAGACGAGTGGTCGCCTGCACGTCTGTGGCTCTGGGCTGGGAGTTGCGTTGAGTTGCCGCGAGGAAGAAGAGGATCAATGGAGATGGGGCTCACAGCCCCAGGAGAATCCCATTCGGTGGCGGCGATGCTGTAGCTTTTGCGGGGTAGTCCTTCTAACGTTATTTATTTGCGTTATTTTCCTGTTTCTTCTACTACAAGGTGCAGAGTCTTTGGAGCAACACGCGAAATTCGTTTTCTGCGGAAGTCGCAGTGGCTAAATGTAAAATACCCACGCCGCCGCCGAGGAGAAGATCGCTTTCACAGTTTCACTCCAGTCCTTCCCAAGCCGCTTCCATGGCGATCTCGAGGGCCCGGAGCCGGGCGGTCCCCCTCCTCCCGATGCTCCTCCTCGTCCTCCTCGTCCCGCTCATCTACTCCGGTACGGACCCGGTGAAGCCTTCCTCCTCTCGATTCCGGCACACATTGCGCACAGCTTGTTGCCCTCCTGACGATCCAATCTGTGTCCGTCCTTGCAGTTTCCAGAACGCGGTTGAGCTGGGCGCCGGAGCCGGGCCTGAACCTACTCCGGCCTGCCGCGCCGAAGCGTCCTGATAGCCTCGTACTTGGCCCGGCCGCCGGCCAGGGCCGCCCCGATCGCCTCCAGTGCCAAGGTTTTTTTCCTTCAGCTTCCGTACTCCCATCAGTTTCTCGCATTGTGAATTTGACAGGTGGTTGTTGGTTGTTGCACTGCTGGGTTTGAGAGTTGAGTGGAGTTGGCCCCTGAGGAGTGGCAAAGCCACATTCAAGCTATGGTGTCAGTCTGTCAGTTGACAGCACAGCATTATGCAAAACCATCACATATTGGAACAAACTAATGAAAAACATCGAAAACAGTACACAACTTAGAGATAATAACCTTATTTGAGACATCCTTATAGTCCTGGCTCCAACAATGCTTGAAATGCAGTTATCATTCTTGACCTCTTATTCCAAGATTGGGTGTGTGAAATTAGATGATTTGGTTCTCTGTTCTTCTTTTCGTACGTACTATAAATGTGCAATGTGTTAGCATCTCCATATAAGAATTGATTCGTGAGAACTCCATATGTAAGCTCTAACTGTATTATCCCAATTTGAAGCAATTCCGAGGAGAGTAGGGAACAAGAATAAGGTTATCAGCGCTTAACGATTGTACTTACTGTGCTGAATGTGAACTTATTTATTGACCACAGCCTATGATGATCTGTGGCATGCATTTAATACTGCCACTTAGGCTCCAGGATAACGCATTATTCATACTTCTGTAGCATGAGTGATATCAGCATCTATTGTGTAGCTACTGACTGCATCTTACCATTTTTCTTCAGGACTTAAAGCTGTAAATAAGATCAGTTTATCAAGTGAAAGAAAATATTCTGGAGAACCTGTTTCCTTTGTTACAGTATTCACAACCTACAATTCTGACCCAGCTGGAGCTGGCATAGTGCCATTTGATGCTGTAACTGTTGGAAAGCATTCTTATAGCAAGGTGGAAAGGTCCATGGCCATTCTTAGCACTTTCTTCAGCTTCATACAGGTACATATTCCTTTTCTTCTTGTTTCTGTTTAAAAAAAAGTAGCCAACTACCAGATGCTAAAATTTCTTCCCATGTTTTTACATGTTGTGAATGACTCATAATCACTCTCAGCTAATAGAATTTTGAGAGTTACTTATTTGGTAGTACAGAAAGAGGAACAAATGTTGTGAAGACTCAAATATAACCATTTGACATCACTTTGACCCAGCTAGTACACCCTTTCATAGAATCCACTATGGGTGTTAGCCTTCTGGCATATAAACTGAATCTTCAAAAGTAGAAGGGGCATATAAATTGGTGGTTACGTGGATGTTTGTTTAACTTCTGATCTTATTTATAGAACTCTGTAGGTGTCGATGCCAACAAGCAAAGTCATAATATTGACTGATCCTAAATCAAAATTGTCAATAAATCAAGGGAGGACCACAGTACTTCCTATCGAAGGAAATTATTCTCGAGGAAATTTGATGCTTCAGAGAATCAAGTCTTACATTGTAAGTCTATGCAAACAACATTTTTCTGCATATGCTTTCTCAGATCAGAACTACTGCTTATGTGATTTAGTATAGTACTGCTGTGCAACCATCTTTATGCATTATTTTCTTCTAAAATACTTATATCTTTGTGTTTATGGTTCATATTCAGGCATTTCTAGAGCTAAAACTTGAGGAGGTTGACCAAGTGAACAGTTTTAGTAATTATATTTTCACTGATTCTGATATGGCAGTGGTTGAGGATCTTGGACATATCTTCAAGAGATATCCTCACTGTCACCTTGCTCTTACTTTTCGTAATAACAAAGGCCAACCTCTGAACTCTGGATTTGTAGCGGTGAGAGGGACCAGCGATGGCATCTCTAAGTAAGTAAAACATCTATGTAACAGATCTTATAATGAGAGATTGGCATTACATTAAATAATTCTTTCCGTTGCTTTTAGGGCTATCGAATTCTTCAAAAAGGTCCTTGAAGCATACAACCTAAAATATATGAAGGCTTCCCGCATGCTTGGTGATCAACTAGCACTGGCATGGGTTGTGAAGTCTTACCTACCAACAGCTTTTGGGAAATTTTCTAGGCCTGAAATATTTACAGGTGAAGTCAATGGAGCATCTGTTCTGTTCTTGCCTTGTGCAGTTTATAATTGGACTCCACCTGAGGGTGCTGGACAGTTTCATGGTATGCCCTTGGATGTTAAGGTAGAGCGTTTTTCCTACTCAGAGAACTTATTTGATCCATGCCCTTCTCATGATAGAAGTTATTTTTTATTAAACGCTAGTACTTACACGCAAGACTTTGGAAACCTCTAGCTCCAGCCTCCCAGGAACATGTTGACATATGCAGTGTTTTTCATTAAGTATAATAGGATACCAAATCTGATGTTATGTTTTTTAGGTTGTCCATTTCAAAGGCTCAAGAAAGCGTTTGATGCTTGAGGCATGGGATTTCTACAATGCAACAACCCAATTATCTGATATGTTGTGCCTAATCTTGAAGAGTGGCAGAACAAAATATGACTTCTGAACATTTGTTCCATAATGAAGCTGCACCTGGTACTCTTTCTCTCCCTCCGACATCTCTGGCCATTTCGGGTTTTCTTTTCCAGTGTCTTTTGTAGTTCATGTAAAATAATTAGTTTTAGTCTTTGTAGTGCTTTATGTATGACTATAACTTGCTTACCTGTGTTTACATAGTGTGCTTTACTCTGAGGTTTCTCTGTTAAGAAGCCATCTTAAACTCTGCAGTTCTGAGTCATTTCCAGAATCGAGGCAGCGCATAATGCAAGAGTCGTCGCAGAAATTTGGGTAGTGTACAGTGAAAACAGGGTGATCCAGAATGCGAGAGCACACAGGTGTGATGAGATTGGTGCGAAGGGTCCCTGTGGAAGCAGGGCCATACACGATAGCTAGCAGGGTGATCACGTTGGAAATCACCAGTTATTTTAGTGATCACTTTGGTAGCTTTGTCCTTTACTAGCCACTCATGATGTTTGTTGGGGGCTTGATCCTGATGAGGTTATTGTAAATTTTTCCTTTTAAAACATGCTGTTATCAGCAAATATTGGTGCTTTGTTAAGCAAGATATAGCAGGAAATGATGACACTCGTGCTCTGTAATTGATCCTCTAGAGTTTGTAGCTGCTTATGCATGCTATGAATCGGCACTTGTTCAGCTCGTGGAATTTGTTTGAAAATTTTGTTATGGCTTTGTCCTGCGTACGAGTTTTAATTCGAAAACTGAACAAGCCTGCAATTGCCCAATACGATGGTGAGAATGAAAAGTACACATGGCAAAAGAAAATACTGCGTCCTGCTTTTCTGCATCACTAGCTCTGTGAGGGATTGCATCACTCAAGCTCTTTGAGAGATTACACTGTTACATAACTCTGTAAAGCAATTCGTTATTAAGGAAGGGTTAAATCCGTTAACTGAATCATGCGTTCCATCTAAACAAAAGGAAAGTGGAAGTCCTTTTTTGGCACAAATATTCATACAAAATGTGCTAGTGAAAATTGCAATTGAGGATAATGAATTTTTAGATGGCATAGACCATCTAACAGACTGTCGCACCCTGCCCTGTTTTGCTCAATCGCACAGTATGTTCAAACATATAGTGCTGACTATCATACATGCCTTGTTATTCCCATTCACACGTTCAGAAAAGATAAAACATATGTACCAGCAACAGTAATAACAGCAACATTTATATCAAGAAAATAACAGCAAACGGTATCACGATTGACAGATATAACTGGCTCCATCCGCACAAGACCCGAATGCATAAACCTCACAATAACATAACTAGACAGCAGGAACAGATACCCAAAAAGTCATGACATACCACAAAATTTAACAAGTTCACCTGGTCAAATTGGCATTGAGTAGCAAAACAAACTCTTACAAAGTAAAAAGTGTCAAGCCCCAGACTGGGTAAGACCTAATCAACAAATGAAGCCTCTTCAGTTAAAAAAAAACCTCTTTGCTGAACAAATTTATTCTACAGTACTAGATTACAGAGGAGATGCGGGCGGCCGGGTTCTGGCTCTGCCATTGGTTTCGACACTGAATTCAGTCCTTCATAGTTCTTTGTCGCCGCCATCATGATCACAAGCAATGCTCTGCGCACTTGAAGCACTTGGGTCCAGCAAAAGCCCTTCGAATGGCTAAAGGTTCTCAATCATGGCGTCAACGAGCTCCTTCTGGGCCTCGTCGGAGATGTCTACCTTGGTCCAGTCGTAGACCTCTTCCATGACGAACTTCGGGATGCCCGTGCCACGGAAGATCTAGAGTCCCTTGAGCTTGAAGGGTGTCAGAACCAATCACAGGCATCTTGCCGAAAGCATACTTGCTGCACAGATCATCCCTCTGCAGGAACCCACCAGCCTTGTCCAGGGAGTTTTGACAGAACCATAGAGAGTAACCATCTGGGTCATACATGTCCCAGAAACCTGAAACTTAAAAACTATGGAGGATGAGTTTCGGTTCATGGGAGGATTTGGTTTCTCTTTGTGGTACTTGTAGTCACAGAACCACATAGTGTAACTGTCTATGTCATACATGTCCCAGAAACCTGAAATACAGACATCATATCTGAATTCCAATTAAAATGAGTAACAAAGTAAGGAAACGAAAGAAACTGACTTTCTATATTTTAGCTTTACCTATCACAAGAGAACGTTTAAAAAATAGAATAAAAGGATTATCTTCTGCAAATGTAAGCTAACATGACGTATGTCCAATTCTAGTCTCCAGCGATAACAAGGACAGAGTGCCCCAATTACATTTGAAAGAAAAAATTACTGTCCTGCAGGCTAACTGCGTGACTCAGGACTCACACTCAGGACTTACAGAGACAGCAACAAAATATTAAGCAAAGAGAAACATCAAAGAAGAACTAGTGTTGGCTCAACGAATTTGTAGCTATCAGCGGTTGATTATATTGCTAAATTACAAATTCCATGGATCAGGCTTCTAAACAATGAACAAACATCACAGATAGAAGTTGCAAGGGATCGCTAACAAGTATAATAGAAGAATTTTATAAGATGGACATAATTTAATACCCTTTAAAGGCAACCTCATGGAAGTTGCTCTTTGTGTTTGAAACCAAGCCTTGGGTCCAAGTATGCTTGCAAGAAAGGAGCCAATAACAGGTAAGCACTAAAACTTACTGAGCATAGAAAGATTATCTTAAAAGAAGCTTCTCACCCTTCGAACGAGAAACCTCAGGAATAAAGAAGAACAGATATTAATTTAACAAGTGCAAGGCAGGTAAATTAAAATCAAGGGTGTAGCAGAATATATTACCATAGCATCCGATAGCATTGCTCTCAAAAACAGCAGCATCCGGAGTCTCAATGACAGGAACATGTAACATGTAAGTTCTTGAATACTGCATTGAACATTTAAACTTATCTGTAAATTTAACTGGTGCATGTACCTTTCTGAGGGGGTTCATCTTGATAAATTCAGGGGTGTTGTTTCAGCCACCCATCTCAAAGGTCTTGGTCATCTGAACCTTAACCCCACGGTATCCTGCAGCAATTAGTGCCTTAGAATCATAAGGCATACAGCCGTAACAATAGAACAGTGATGAAATCTACAAAGATTAATGAAACTTACAAACGCCATATGTCGGGCAGGGGCTTCTGGCTTCGCCCATCCAAATCTCAGACCTGCATAAAAGCAAAACAAAACACCATTAGCTCCTGTTCAGATAAAAAAATAGTACTAATAACCAAAGAATCCCGAGTCCTGAGACTCAATGAAAGCCACCACGACAGTAATGTCGTCCTGCTTCCCGCCGGTGCGAGCCTGTCCATGCTCCCGGCTGGCGATGCTGAAAGGCGAGTCCTTGGTCGGATTCATGGATGTCATATAAGCTTGAAAAGCCATAAGGCCGGCCATCTCTTCTGGCGTACAGCCGAGGACCGTGCCGACCTGCACTAAATTTTCTAGAGTAGAATCAAAGACGTTGTCAAAGAGGCCGTCGGACGCCACCACCAGCACATCCCCTTCCTCGACGGCGATCTCGCCCACCGCGGCGTCGCTGACTGTGCTAACACCATTGGCTGAGCGAAGCTGAAACGGACAATTAAAGTAGCGCTGCTGCGGCTGGAAGCGGTGCAGCATCTTTCCGTCACGGAACACGGCCAAGCCACTGTCACCAACGTATGCCCACTTGAGCGCCCTGCCGGCGAGCGAGACGATGACGGCCGTGGACGCCGCCGGCGTGCCCGATGCAGCCGTCCGCTGGTACGCCCGATCCAAAACCTCGTAGGGGCAGACAGGCTTTCCGAGCTCGGAGGTTGCCACCTCAGAGAAGGCGTTCTGCATCAGCCCGCGCGAGAAGGCGGCGGCGTCCACGCCTTCCGCGCGGCATCCCCCGACGCCGTCCGCCACGGCGATCACGCCGCACACGTCGTTGCAGAAATGGTAGTCTTCCGCGTGGTGGCGGATGTAGCACGAATTGGAGATTAGCCTCAGCGGCGCGCGCGGCGCGGTGGGGCGATCCGGCCGCGCGCGCGGCTGCACCTGCCGCGCGTAGTAGGCGGCGTATCCCGCGACGTCTTCGCGATCCCCGGCGGCGGAGGGAGGTAGGGATCCGTAGTGGATCCGCACGGCTGTCAGCAGGGCCTCGGGGTTCCGGGTGTGGATCTGCTCTAGGATCCTCCGGACCTCCGGCGGGGACTCCATGTCCGGTGGTTCGATCGCGTTCTCCGGCGAGCTGGGACCTGGGATCGAGAAAGTTTCTTGGCTAGGTTTCCGGCGAACGAGTTGGTCGAGGAAGATCTCGGGCGCTCGATTAGGGTTTCCTTGGATTTCGAGCGAGTTGTTCGATTTCGCGGGAGAGATCGGTGCGGGGGGGAATTGGGAATACCAGGTATATAGACAGTTATGGAATTCGAATTCTAGTCGTACTCGGTTCGGATTTGGAGTAAATCCCAAAATTCCGTATTTCGGTTCGTATTTGTACAGTACGAGCCAGGCTGGCACTGGGGTTCGACTCGGACTTGCAGTCCACGCTGGTGTACTCGATTATTCTGCACAAGACAAGATAACAACAATGTCGAATGCTTTGTTCTCATTTTTGGATTTGATAGAAATCAGGTGTAGCCGTCCAATTTTCTTGGAGATTCGTGCGGGGCGCATGTTTCAATTTTTTGTTCAGATTCTAATTTGTTCGAATTCTAATTTGTTCGAATTCGAAATTGTTTACATTCGAATTTTGTCCACACTTTTTTTTCATATTCTAAATTTGTTCAGATTTGAAATTTGTTAAAATTCGAAATCTAATCATAATCCAAATTTGTTCAGATTCAAATTTTATTCAAATTCGAAATTTGTTCATATCCAATTTTTCCATATTCAAAATTTGTTCTAAATTCGAAATTTGTTCAAATTTTGATTAAATTTTATCCATAATTCAAATTTTGGTTGAAAAGGAGAATGACGTCTAGGCGACGGATCAACTTATGGCATTTTATGGCATTGTGAGAAAGAAGCATTCAAGTGACTTCATCTACTGCGCTGAACATTGTGAGAAAGAAGCATTCACCCAAATGACATAACGAGACAGTAGCACCAGATACCCAAAAACCCTTTGGCGTAGCACAATGTTTTAACCAGTTGACCAGGTCAAGTAGGCATCATGTAAAAAACCAAATTATTCCACACAAAAAAGGACATCAGCTATTTCTACACTGAATTCAGGTCCTACATCTATGTCACCGCTGTCTTGACCCCAAGCACTGCTCCACTCACTTGAAGCACTTGGCGTCCAGCAAGGACTCGCCCTCGAATGGATCAAGGTCCTCGATCATGGCGTTGACGCGCTCCTTCTGGGCCTCGTCGGTGATGTCGACCTTGGTCCACTCGTAGAGCTCCATGTCGTGGACCTCTTTCATGACGAACTTGGGGATCTCCTGGCCACGGAAGAGCCACAGTCCCTTGATCTTGAAGGGTGCCTCAGAACCGATCACGAACATCTTGCTGAAAGCATACTTGCGGCATAGATCCATCCGCTGGAGAAACCCGCCGACCTTGTTCAGGGTCAGGTATGCCACGGTGTTCTCTTCTTGGTACTTGTATTCACAGAACCACAAGGAGTAACCCTCTGGGTCATACATGTCCCAGAAACCTGAAACAGACACCGCGTATGAGTTTCAGTTCATGTGAGGATCAGGGTTGAGAAATTAAGAGTTACACATATTTAAGAAAAATCCATTGGATAGCAAAAGGAAGGCTGAAAAATGTATTCACACCATTGTATTCTGATATGTAAGCTGACCTAATGCAGTACAAAAGGTCTTGATTTGTTCTAGTTTGGGTAATCTCAATTCATAACAAGGACAATATGCCACACTTACAAGGATCTGAAAGAATATCTATCCTCATGCTTGACTTGGGAGTTTCAGAAGAGTAGCAGAATGTTAAGTATACAGAAATATCAATGAATCTACAGTGAGTTCTTCTTGCCTTTACATCAATTAGCGTTGACAGAACAAATTTGTAGCCAGCAGTAGCTGGTTATATTGCTAGATTCCACGACTTGAAAATATGTTGGTCTTAATTCAGAAACAATGAACAAACACATATGAAATAGAAGAACTGTAGAAGACGGAAATGATACCTTTAACAGCAACCTCATGGAAGTTGCTCTTTGTGTTTGAGTATAGCCTCTTCCAATCATCAAGAACCATCTTGCTCGGTGGGATTAGATCAAGGGGATTTTCGGGCTTTGGCTTTGGTGTATCTTCCTCTGGTGCTTCAACCACTGGCTTTGGCTTTGGTGTATCTTCCTCTGGTGCCTTAACCACTGGTTTTGAGGTCTTCTTCGGAGACTCTTTCTTGGCCTCTTTCCTATCCTTCTTGGACTCCTAGGGAGCCTCTTTCCTCTTGACCTCCTTTTGAGCCTCTTTCTTGGCCTTTTTCGGAGCCCTCTTGGCCTCCTTCAGAGCCTCTTTCTTGACCTCCTTTGTTTTAGCAGGAGGGGCATAACTCCGAATAGCAGGTACACCCTCTGCCTGCTTGACATCACCAATGATCTTCTTGAAGTTAGGCTGGTTAACCATGGTCCAGAAGTACCTCTCAACATGAGGGAACTCGGATGTGAAGTCCTTGTTCAGTATCCACCGAAAACCAGAGTAGAGGTTGCATGTCATCACGATATCAGCTAGAGTGACAGAGTGTCCAACAAGGAATGTGGTTGAAGCCAGGTACGTGTTCAAAGCACCAAGCGACCTCATCAATCCACCAATGCTAATTTGCTCGGACTGTACAACGTAAAAGTTAGAACCTTGCAGCTTATAAATGCTCAGATATAGAGTATTCCCATTCACAACTTACCGCAGGAACATAAGGCAATAAACCAATCCTTGGGTGTAGCCACGTTTTAATATAGGAATCTACCTCGGTGGTAGCAAAGTCTATCCATTGCTCCACACATCCCTGCAAGAAACATCAACAGGTAAGCACTAAAACTTGTTGAGCTATGGCTGTAGAGTACTTGATAGATAGATCACTCCTTTTTTGCGGGAAACTTGATAGGTCACTCACATATTGGATAAGAGAATCCCCGAAAAGAAGATTGTCACCCTTGGAGCGAGCAACTTCAAGAAGAAAGAAGAGCAGTGGTTAATTTAGTAAGTGGAAAGTCAGGTAAGGTTTAAAATCAGGTGTCACACAATCTGTATACCATAGCGTGCGATAGCATTGCCCTCGAAAAGAGCACCATCAGGCGTATCAAGAACAGGAACCTACAAAGGAATCATTAGTTCTTGAGTCACTGCATTGAACTAATTCGTTAATGCAATTGGTGTACCGTTCCGAGGGGATTCATCTTGAGAAATTCAGGGGTTTTGTTTGAGACACCCATCTCGAAGTTGTTGGCCAGCACAACCTTGACCCCGCAGTATTCTGCAGCAATACGTGCCTTGAAGCCATTCTTGTTGCCGCTAGTGCAATGCAGAATCTATGCAAATAAAACAGAATAAAATCAGGGGTATACGAGTCGATAAATTCAGGGGTATCATCTGCATCTGCATATGAAGTTAAATAGAGCATACATGCAAGCAGAACAACTCTCTGTACACCAACAGGCTAAGAAAACTGAATAAAGCAGAGACGCAGTTATCTCCCTCTGGCACATTAAAAAAGCAACAGCTTCCCACATTCACTCCAACGTGGTCATATATAGGCACAGCAACTCAAAAAATGGAGAATTGGAAAATTTAGATGCAGCAGACATATCCTGGAGATCTAAACTTCTGCAGGATTATACACGAAATCTAGACAGCAGAGTACCAAAGCAAGCAATCGGCCCCTCGGTTTAGCACCGCCTATCAAATAGTAGTTGCATCAAGGACCCCATCAATCGCAACCCATCCAGGACCCTGGAACTACATCCATCAGAGACCGCCACAGACAGAGACGTACGACCCGCGTCACGCAAGCCGATCACGCACCGTGCCCTCTCCAAATCGACGCCGCTCGACCAAACCAACATCTATCAGCGAGAACGATAACCCTAGGAAGCGAGATGGAACTCACGAGCGACGCCATGTCGGCAGGAGCTGCTGGCTTCTGCTCAGTTCCAGGCCTCAGATCTGCACAAAAGGGAGACGAAACGCGCCAGGAAACCGTGAGCTCGGCTAGAATTGCGGCGAGGGAAGAGGGGTTTCTGGGGCGGCGGAGCTTGGGATCTTACCAGCGCGAGCGGATGGAGAGGAGGTGGCGGAAGCAGCGGCGAAAACCCCAGGAGCATGAGACGGAGGTCGGCGAGGCAGGGAGTGGGGTTTTACGGAAAAATGGCCAAATGGGGACTCGAATATAGCTGCCCAACGGGCCGGGCCTGAACCGGTGCGGCTCGTGGTGGCCCGCTTATAAGTGGGCTCTAACGGGCCGGCATGTGGGCTTCCAAACGCGGTCCAGAAATGGCACGGCCCATGGCGCGTGTGTGCCGGCTGGCCCGCGTGTTTTCCGGCCTTCTGGGATCACATAGGCTAATGGACATTGTGGTTCCATGAAGAACATGAAAATTTGTCTCAAAAAAAAAAATGAAGAACATGAAAAGGAACACATGAGTGTCACATTAGATTTCTCGGCCTTTTTTAACAATTTAGTCATACACGTTCACATTGTTGTTGGCCATATCTAAATGCAGTGATAAAACAAAATAAAAAATAATTTTATCAGGAAAGAATTACATGAGTTATGGTGAGTCTTAGACATCCTGCTAGCAATCTAGTATATGATCACAATGATGTTTACAGGAGCCGCCGTAGACGGATGTGTCTATGTCTAATCTCTATCTAGTCTAAGATCTGTAATCTATAAGATGTCCCTCTAGGGGTGTCTCTGCCTGGCTTTATATATGCAATCAGGCTATGATTTACAAGTGTCCTAGTTGAATACATATTGGAACTGCCTTTCTTCGTCTCCAAGTAAATTTTATCGAGTCCTTATGCCGGTCTATCTCCATAATGGCCCGAACCTGGTATACTAATCCGTGGGTACCCGAAGTGCATACCCACGTCAGTGAAGATATTCAAGTTGATGTTATGCACGAGGATCGCATGAGCAAATTATTCAAGGTTACTCTTGGCTTATATGTTCATTATTTATTACTTTGTATTAGCTACAACATTCAAAATATAATACTGCATCTACCTTATTGTGTTGTTCCACTATGTTCTCAAGAAACCGGCTTTGAGAGTGAGCATTTATCGATTTCCGAAAACAGCACGCCTAGCTAGAGATTGAGTTCCGAAATATTTTTTATGCATTACTTTGAGTAACCATTTTCAAAACTATTGTGAAGCTATGCTTTGTAAATCACAGTGTTGCATGAAGGTACAGTTATGGTTTTTGTGGATTTGACACTATTAAGCCGGTGTTTTACATGTTCTCAAGCTTTCTGTGCCGTGAATACAATCCTTTAGTGTTCTTTCTGTCAACCTATATTAGTTTTCATTGAAATTGAAGTTCTTTTCAGATAACTGTATAGCAAAATAGCCTGCTACCACCGGTGGTAGCTACACACCTAGCATCCACCATTAGATTTGCTATAGAGAGCATGAGATTTTCTACCGGAAGCACAAGAATTAACAGACGGAAGCAATGGCGTTTTCGCATGCATAGCTACCACCGGTGGTAGCAAATCCGCGTTGTGTATATCTGTAGTTGAGACCTAGCGGTGTATTTGGGTGTCCATGCTATTTTTATGAATGTGCTTCCATGCACTTTATGTTCTTAGAGAGCCTCAGTGGTGTACTCCATTCCTGATAGTCCAAGACTACTATTGTATCCATGAAATATACAAATATATTTTTCAGTACCACACGGTGTTCAGTGTTAACAATGCCCACTATAGGACTCGAGATGTTTTTTTTTAACTGAGGACTCGACAGGTTTGCCTACTTGATACGTGATAATGCCCCTTTTTGTGAGGCTTATTGCGTTTCCAGTTCTGTTGCTAGGACGGTTTCTGAACTACACGAAAGGTGCAGAGCATCACCAAAGAGATGACAGCGTTTACCACAAACTATCTAAACTAAGGCTCGAGAGAAGTGGTTTTACTTGTTAGCCAACGGTTATTGTTTACCTCGAACTCTCTAAACAAAGGCTCGAGAGAAGTGGTTGTCATATTTATCTTTAGAATTCTATCTGAAATATCTTTGATGTTTACATTCTGAACTCAAGTGTTGACTATCTTTGATATGTTTATTTTCTACATGAAAAAACATGTTTAGGGATTGTTACACGTGATATGCTCCCATCCCCCCTCTTCTCTTGGGCGCCGCCGAGGAGGAACCCTAATTCTCACCGCCCAGCCCCACTGTCCCTGCTCCTCCTCCTCCTCTCACTGTCGGCGCCGCCACGGGGTACGGCCAGGCAAAACCTGGGCGTTGCCGGCGGCGGCGGGGACTCCTTACTTCCCCGCGCGGGCGCGTGGGCGCGGTGCCTGGCTAGGGCACCCGACGTTGCATGGCTGCGTGCGGTTTGGTCTTCAACGTGAAGGGCGGCGCTCCTCCGACATCCGCCGGCGGAGAATGGACTCCAGGGCGGCAGCCCTGGACCTGGTGGCAGTGGCTCATCCTCTGTGATGGTCACCTACCTCGACCACACCGTTGTGGCTTCACCGGGGATGGCGTCTAGGGCAGTGCTCGCCTAGCGGGCGGATGTCGTTCACGCGCAAGGTTGCATCCAAGGGAAACCCTAGATCCTCGGATCAGTCGATGATGGCGTTTGTGCACCATTTCCTTCGTGAAGGCATCGTCCAGGAGCCTCTTTGTTGTGATCGATTTTTGTTCCCTAACCCAGGCAACTCCGGCGGAAACCCTAGATCCAGGTCTCCCGAGTCGGATGATGGCGGCGCGCGGCGTCGTTCTCCCACTTGTGGGCGTTGTCTTTGGAGATTGGTTCTGGTTGGAGGGATCCTATGGCGGAGTGGTGGGCACCTCCCTCGTCGGAGATGTCGATTCTTCGCAGCGAGATGCTGCAGGGTTTCGGCGTTGGATGTGGCTTGGTGGACTCGCGGGGGGTGGAGGCATCGTCTGATGTCGCAGTGGCATCGTTGTGGCGTCGATGGGCCCTGGCAGGCGTACCTATGTTAGTAGCCCCTGAAATTCTATTCGCATTGCAGATTCGGGTCGAATCTCCAAACATCGACTTTGCATTTTATGCAGGATGAACCCATTATTTCGAGTGAATAATTTCTTTATTTTTTAACTTAAAATTTTCATAGGGATATTGGTAAACGAGCATGGTGCTTCTGACGGATCAGGAAAATTTCTCTTGGGCAAAAATAGCGTGAATCTATATCAAACTCGAGTCTCCGGACTCGAATGGGGTCTTACCTTCATGACCTTTACGATCACGGCATCCAGACATCGCGGTGGACACCGGTCTGAGAAATTTCCATTGAGTGCCTTATTTGGCTGTTGGAATGCCCGAAATTGTCGGGTTCCTAAATTAATTGTCGATGCAAAATTGACTCCCCCGATGGGAATTAATATCAAGTCCATGTTTCTAATGTTTGCCACCGAAAAATGTGGGCGCCAATTGACGAGGAAGCCTTCGGCTCAAACAATGGTCAATTGTCTCCGTATTAATAATTCATCCATCCAACAACTATTCAAGCATGGTGTGCCAATAGTACCGATTATATCAAATGAACACACATTTTGATCCCCTATCCGTGTGTTTACAAATATTCAGATGTGAACATCATGGAATTCTAAATAGACCATCTCCTAGAATTCAATACAGGACATAGAGTATTGGTGAGACCTAAAGCCAAAAATCCCTTACTCTTTACTCATGTTCACGTTACTGATTTCTGGTATTACTATACCAAACAACAGAATAATCCACTATTCTCCAACCAACACGCGTAATTGTAGTGTCGGTTAACTGAATGAACAAATATATTCATGGATGTTGGGCGGAAACTCCAATCGGAGCAGTTCTAGGGAGCTCCTTAATTAAAAAATAAAGAGAGCCCTAGAGCTATCCGCACTCCGTTGTCGAGTAAATATGTGGGTCATGTTCGCCCAAAGTAACCATTAATCGTTTCGGTGGGGGAAAACTTGGAGAAGATCCATAACAAATATTCTCCAAATTTTTCCTAACAATTGAGGACAAATCTATTAGTGTACTAGAATATAATGTGTTGGAAAAAGAGAGCTGAGCGGGGCATCTTCGTGGCTGCTCGCTCCCTTGCTTGGATTCGGTCGGACCAGTGTGGTGGCTAGTTGGATTCGCCTTCTTTCCAATAACATCAGTATTTTGTACCCACGATCCTAAAACGAGACAAGATTCTGCACGTATGTGTCATGTCGGGTTCAAAATGATGATTCGCCTGTCTGAGAATTATTACATAGACGGCTAGCCTCAACCTCAAGCATAGTACTAGCACCTCCAACTCGCTTGCAATCAGAGGCAACTCAATGATATAGAAATTCTATGTTGTATCCACGACGACTTACGACCATAATTCCCAGTAACTTTCATTCCAAATACGCACGGTGATTACTATGATGACTCTCTGTGACACTAGAGAAAACACTGCTCTCTGATGTTTGTCGTCTCTAGATCGCTGGCCATCTGTCGGTAATTCCCTTGCATTTTTGTAAGGAAAGGCAAACTAAAACACATATATAGGCAAGCTTTGATTGAACTGGGAGGGAGCCTCTGGGCTCCGGCTGGGCAATGGTCAATTAACTCTATGTTAATAGCTCATCAACCACCCAACAATTATTCAAGCTTGGCATGCCAATAGTACTGGTTATATCAAGGTAAATACTAACTATCAGAGTCCGATTAGAAGCAAATCGTCGGACCTCCCGGACACCGTCCATCTCTTCTAAATCGAACGTTCAGTTTTGCATCAGATTCCCCCTCCCCACGTACGCTTCTGCCTCTCTTCTCCCTATAACGCCTCCCCTAATCAAGCAAACGCCGCACAACTCCATCCCCTCCCCCGCAAGGCCGCAACACGCCGCTCCCCTGCCCCGCCTCGCTGTGCCTCCTCCGCCGCCCCGCCTAGCTCTGCATCCTCCCGCCTTGTGCATCTCTCGAGCACAGCGCCGGTGCTAGGGGGTTGGTGCTGCCTGCCCAACAGCCATCCTCCGATGACACACTTGGAAGAAAAGGCTCCCTGGTCAGCCTCCGCATGATCTGCCCCCGAGCCATAGATCAGATGTCCCGGCTTGCTCCACCACTGGAGACACGCCACCGGCTTGCTCCAAGGCGGATCTAACATGTATGCCCGGTAGAGCTGCCACAAACACCTAGTTCTCTGTATAAAATACTAGCACTAGTAATGTTATGGTGCGGCTTCCATGTGCTGCGTCCTTGATCTGCTTGGCTTCAATGTGAATTTAACTTTACCACTGATTCCTTTGTATGCTTGTGTGCTTCCATCTGCTGCTTATTTTGCTGTGTGGGATTATACTCATGCTTTGAGTATACCATGTTCCTCTAGAATTATGCACTGATAATGGGAGTTGGGAACATATCTAGATAAATTAGTGGCAACCATTGTACATTTTACTTTTCAAATTTGTTTGCTTCCACATAGATTGTAACATGCTGTGTACCAACTATTTGATGCTCCTATGTTTCCATGCTTCCAAGTTAATTTTCATATGTTTCAGATTACTGTATGTTTGCTTCTACTTAAGTTTCAACAATCTCACATTGTCTCATGCTTCCAATCTCCATGGCCTACATTGTCCCGCAAATAATATTCTACGATGATTCAAGTAACATATTAACATCATGTGATGCTTCCAATCCTATTTCTACTGCTTCTAATACTCTACTATCATGTTTAATCCTTATTTGAGATGTTTCATTTACCGCTTCAACTACTCAACCTATAGTCTCCTATGTACTAGTACCTTAGATGCTTCATTGCAAAATTAATAATGTTTCGTTAGCATTTCAACCACTCTCTTTCTAAGCTTCTATCCCAATTCTATGTGTTTCATGAACTGACCTTGTAAAAGGCTTGTAAACACACATACGTACCATCCATGCTTCTAGTAAAAACGACAATCGCTTCACCACTAACCCTGTTGTGCTTCCAAATTTATATGTTACATATATTTTCTTTCTCGATGCAACCTACATACGTGCATCAAACTTATATGTCTCCTTTGCAACTTCCAGGAGATGTTTCAGGGCAGCATGGTGATTACCCACAACCAGAAGGTTCCAGTTGCACGTCATCGACGAGCCTATGCTGTTCATCGTTGATCTGGCCTAGCTGCTCACACTCATCGCTCTGATCTTGATGAGGCTCTTCCTCGAAAATATTCATCGACAGGGCAATGCCCATGTTAGCATGTGTGTCGCCCTAGCAGGCGTACTTCTCTGGTGTGTCCTGCAAGGTCGAGCAATGCTTTGTTGATACCATTGTCTTGTTCCCCGTGATTGCGCCATCGCCATTGAGGTGGAACACAGTGGCATCATGCCTAGGCGACCTAAATCATGTGACCATTGTTGTATCTTGTTGTAAATATGTTATCATGGAAAGAAAATATATTTTACTTTAGAAGAAAATTATATTCTCCGTTGGAAGCAATTATGATATCAACAAGGTATTCTATTGTGGAAGCAGTGCTCATAGAAACAAGTATCTGTCACATGGGAAGCAAATAATATTTTCGCTGGAAGCAAAATTATTCTCGTTTTGGAAGCAATATTGATAGAACCAAATATTTGATTCAATAATTCAATTTGATGCTAGACTGAAACAGATTCTCTAGTCGTTCTAGATGAATTGAAGCAATTTGGTTGGTTAACATGATCAAAGTATTCATGGTTCCAGTTATAAAGCTTACCACGACTAGAAAAAAACCAATTCTTTGTATGGAAGCAAAACTGAATATTATTGGAAACTAAAGTTGCTTTCTGAAGGAAGCAAACTAGCTTATATGGTGTGCAATCTCATTTTACTATAGTTGTTATTTTCCTAAAAATCTATAAAAGTTGAAATATAACACATAATAGCGTTACTGGTTTCAGTTCCGGAAACTACTCATAGGAGTTGGCCCGTAATTAGCATTTAATTCCAGAAACTACGCATAGGAAGCATTTACTAGTTCTATTTTTGGAAGCACTCGCCTGGAGATGCGCAGGGGCACAGCCTCTCATCTTGGATTTCATCCTACGGTGTGCAAGTGGTCCGATATTATGGTAGGATCGGGAGCCGATTCCTAGTGGTGCCCTTATATCAAATGACATTTGGATCCTCTATCCACGTGTTTATAAATGTTCGCTACAAGGAATCCTGAATATACAACCACCTAAAATTCATGATTGGACAGATTGTAAAGCCAAAAATCCGGTTAGGGGGCTGTTGTCATGCCGTGTTGGGGGTGTTTGTCGGTACGGCCTTGTAGTGTCGTGTCTCTTTAGTTATCTTTATTTTACTTGTGTGGGTGTGTTTGTGATAGTTTTACCTTGGTTTTTCGTATAATCGCGCAATTTTCTTCTGCTTAATTAATAGAAGAGCCAAAGTTTTTACCTCCGTTTAAAAAAAATCCCTTCAATACACACTAGTGGAAAACGGGCCTTTGGCCTGGACCCTTTAGTCCCGGCCGCAATCTGGGCCGGGACTAAAGGCCCGGCCACGTCGCCCCAAAATCGCCTAGCCGCCTGGGAAGCTTTAGTCCCGGCCCGTAACGAGCCTTTAGTCCCGGTTTGAGACACAAATCGGGACTAAAGGGCTATGCGCTGAGCGGCCCGCATGTGCGCCCCCTTTAGTCCCAGTTTGTGTCTCAAACCGGGACTAAAGGCCTCTGCCTATATATATGGCAGCAGCCCCTTTTCCCTCTTCCTTGTATTTTTCTAGGATAAAGGAGTGTGGGTGTGTGCTAGTTCTCCATTTCATTGCTATGCACTAGAGGTGTTTGTTGAAATGTGTGTTAGAGCGATGTCACTTCAGTTCACCGAACACAACTACGATATGAGCTGCCCGAGCCACGCTTAAGCATCTTCCTCTTTATTTCCACTTATTCTAAAAGGTTAGCAACTATATTTCCTCGTTTAGACTGTGTGGTACTAATTTTTAGGATCGTGATTGTGTTTGATATACTGTCGTATGACGCAGATGAGCCATCCATGGATGTACGGTGATCGACGCACAGCCGCTTACAGAGAAGGCGTGCATTCTTTTCGAGATGTGGCCGATGCGAACAAGCATGGTGGTGGCTATATGTTTTTTCCATGTGTTGAATGTCGGAATGAGAAGGATTACACTTCCTCAAGAGTCATTCAGAGCCACCTGCTTCGGTCCGGTTTTATGTCGGGCTATAATGTTTGGACCAAGCACGGAGAAAGAGGGGTTATGATGGAAGACGACGATGAAGAAGAAGAGAACGATGATGACAACTACCGATCTATGTTCCCTGAGTATGCTGATACCGCAATGGAAGACAATAAAGAAGAAGATCAGGGTGAAGAACGGGAACCAGATGAGCCCGTTGATGATCTTGGCCGGGTCATTTCTGATGCACGGCGAGGCTGCGAAACAGAAAAGGAGAGGTTGCAGTTCGAGCAGATGTTACAGGACCACAACAAATTATTGTACCCAACTTGTGAAGATGGCCAGAAGAAGCTGGGTAGCACACTGGAATTGCTGAAGTGGAAGGCAGAGACCGGTGTGACCGACTCGTTATTCGAAAAGTTGCTGGTACTGATGAAGAAGATGCTTCCAAGAAAGAACGAATTTCCCGTCAGCACGTACGAAGCAAAGAAGCTTGTCTGCCCTCTAGGATTAGACGTGCAGAAGATACATGCATGCCCTAATGACTGCATCCTCTACCGCGGTGAGAAGTACGAGAATATGGATAAATGCCCAGTATGCACTGCATTGCGGTATAAGATCAGAAAAGATGACCCTGGTGATATTGAGGGCGAGCCACCCAGGAAGAGGGTTCCTGCCAAGGTGATGTGGTATGCTCCTATAATACCATAGTTGAAACGTCTTTTCAGAAATAAAGATCATGCGAAGTTGTTGCGATGGCACATGGAAGATCGTATGAAAGACGACAAGTTGAGGCACCCCGCTGATGGTCGGCAGTGGAGAAAAATCGAGAGAGAGTTCCCGAGATTTGCAGGTGACGAAAGGAACTTATGGTTTGGTCTAAGTACAGATGGCATGAATCCTTTTGGGGAGCAGAGTTGCAGTCACAGCACCTGGCCCGTTACTCTATGTATCTACAACCTTCCTCCTTGGTTGTGCATGAAGCGGAAGTTCATTATGATGCCAGTGCTTATCCAAGGTCCAAAGCAACCCGGCAACGACATTGATGTGTACCTAAGGCCGTTAGTTGATGAACTTTTACAGCTGTGGGCCAAACCAGGTGTACGTGTGTGGGACGAGCACAAACAAGAGGAATTTGACCTTCGAGCGTTGCTTTTCGTAACCATCAATGATTGGCCTGCTCTTAGTAACATTTCAGGACAGTCAAACAAGGGATACAATGCATGCACGCACTGTTTCGATCAGACAGAAAGTATATATCTGGACAAATGTAGGAAGAATGTGTACCCGTACAATCGTCGTTTTCTTCCGCCCAAGCATCCCTTAAAGAAAAAAGGCAAGCATTTCAATGGCAAGGTAGAACCCCGGGGGAAGCCTGTCACCCATACTGGTGCTGAAGTATTTGATATGGTCAAAGATTTAAAAGTAATCTTTAGAAAGGGTCCTGGCAGCCAACCTGTTCCTAACGGCCCTGATAAGCGCGCACCCATGTGGAAGAAGAAATCTATATTTTGGGAGCTACCCTATTGGGAAGTCCATGAGGTCCGCTCCGCAATCGACGTGATGCACCTGACGAAGAATCTCTGCGTGAATATTCTAGGCTTTCTGGGCTTATATGGGAAGTCAAAAGATACACCGGAAGCACGGGAGGACCAGGAACGTCATAAAGGAAGAGATGGCATGCATCCAGGGCAGTTTTAAGGGCGTGCCAGCTACGCTCTTACCAAGGAAGAGAAGTAAATCTTCTTTGAAGTCCTTTTCAGTATCAAGGTCCCGACTGGCTTCTCGTCGAATATAAAGGGAATCGTAAATATGAAAGACAAAAAATTCCAAAACCTAAAGTCTCATGACTGCCACGTGCTTATGACGCAATTGCTTCCGGTTGCATTGAGGGGAATTCTACCGGAAAATGTTCGCCTGGCAATTGTGAAGGTATGTGCATTCCTCAATGCAATTTCTCAGAAGGTAATCAATCGAGAAAGTCTATCAGGGTTACAGATTGATGTGGTCCAATGTCTGGTCAGCTTCGAGTTGTTGTTCCCGCCATCCTTTTTCAATATAATGACACACCTCCTAGTTCACCTAGTCGAAGAGATTAGAATTCTCGGTCCTGTGTTTCTACACAATATGTTCCCCTTTGAGAGGTTCATGGGAGTCTTAAAGAAATATGTTCGTAACCGTGCTAGGCCAGAAGGAAGCATCTCTAAGGGCTATGGAACAGAGGAGGTCATTGAGTTTTGTGTGGACTTTCTTCCTGACCTTAAGCCGATTGGTGTTCCTGAATCTCGGTATGAGGGTAGGCTGACAGGAAAAGGCACACTAGGAAGGAAAGCAAAAGTATGTATGAACGGGCATTCTTTCTCTCAAGCACACTACACAGTTCTACACAATTCCACCGTGGTGGCTCCGTATATCGTGAGACACAATAATATTCTACGCTCCGAAAACCCGGGGAAGGCTGACTCTTGGATTAAAGGGGAACATGAGAAGACTTTCGGCAGTTGGTTGCAGACACATCTCATGAATGACGACACCATTGGAGATCAGCTGTACTGTTTGTCCAGGCCACCATCTTCGACTATATGTACTTTCCAAGGGTACGAGATAAATGGGAATACATTTTACACGGTTGCCCAAGATAAAAAGAGCACCAACCAAAACAGTGGTATCCGCTTTGATGCAACAGACGAGAATGGGCACTGTTTGGAAACATATTACAAGTACATAGAGGAGATATGGGAACTTGACTATGGACCTACTTTTAAGATCCCTTTGTTTCGGTGCAAATGGGTGAAGCTGACAAGAGGCGGGGTAGTTGTAGACCAAAAGTACGGCATGACAACAGTGGATCTCAACAATTTTGCGTACATGGACGAACCATTCGTCCTAGCCAACGATGTCGCTCAAGTTTTCTATATGAAGGACATGTCTACAAAAATGAGAAAAAGAAATCAGCAAAAGAAGACATCGTCCGATGAGCCAAGCGCCACATAGTTCTTTCAGGGAAAAGAAACATCGTGGGAGTAGATGACAAGACAGACATGTCATTATAATAAGTTTCATGAAATTCCGCCCTTCAAAGTGAAAATTGACCCAAGCATCCTACTGAATGATGAAGATTCTCCATGGCTATGACCCAGAAGAAAACAGAAATAATAGATAGGAATGTTGGTGCAATAATGTAATAATGTATTAAACCTTTTATGTAATGCATGTATGAAATGTACTAAACCTTTATTTAAGGAGCATGCATGTATGACAACCTTTAGTCCCGGCTGGAGAGTGCAACCGAGACTAAAGCTGTCGGCAGGATAAGGACGCATGGGTAACCTTTAGTCCCGGCTGGTGGGTGCAACCGAGACTAAAGCTGTCAGTAGGATAAGGATGCATGGGTGGATGCACTGCTCGATGAGATAAAGCATGTAGCGCACGACGCCCCTGTCGGAGGAACAAGACAAAAGTAGAAGCGGCGTCGTGCCTATAAAAGGAGCATCGATACGCCATGGCAAGCACAGCTCGAAGGCAGGGAGAGTTTCATCCCCATGGATGGAGGAAAGGGTTGGGAAATCTCCCGTGGCAGAGCTTCTCGAAGATGTCGTTGGTGCTCACGCCCTACGGCATCTTCGGAAGCTCTGCCTCAGAAAAATTTCCCTGCAAGCCCGTGAAAGACTCCATCTCCTCTAACAGTTATGGAGGAAAGGGTTGGGAAATCTCCCGTGGCGGAGCTTCTCGAAGATGTCGTTGGTGCTCACGCCCTACGGCATCTTCGGAAGCTCCGCCTCGGAAAAATTTCCCTGCAAGCCCGTGAAAGACTCCATCTCCTCTAACAGTTATGGAGGAAAGGGTTGGGAAATCTTCCGTGGCGGAGCTTCTCGAAGATGTCGTTGGTGCTCACGCCCTACGGCATCTTCGGAAGCTCCGCCTCGAAAAAATTTCCCTGCAAGCCCGTGAAAGACTCCATCTCCTCTAACAGTTATGGAGGAAAGGGTTGGGAAATCTCCCGTGGCGGAGCTTCTCGAAGATGTCGTTGGTGCTCACGCCCTACGGCATCTTCGGAAGCTCCGCATCGGAAAAATTTCCCTGCAAGCCCGTGAAAGACTTTTCATATTAGTTATTCAATTTCAAACACTTTTCATATTAAAAGTTTTCTCAAATTCTAAAATATACAAAAAGAATATTAATCAATATAGTTTTAATTGTAAATGGCAAAATAGTTAATAGTTTGGATAGTTAAAATAATTAATTTTGAAAATAGAAAATAGTTTTGAATTAGTTATTCAATTTCAAACACTTTTCATATTAATAGTTTTCTCAAATTCTAAAATATACAAAAAGAATATTAATCAATATAGTTTTAATTGAAAATGGCAAAATAGTTAATAGCTTGGATAGTTAAAATAATTAATTTTGAAATTAGAAAATAGTTTTGAATTAGTTATTCAATTTCAAACACTTTTCATATTAATAGTTTTCTCAAATTCTAAAATATACAAAAAGAATATTAATCAATATAGTTTTAATTGAAAATGGCAAAATAGTTAATAGTTTGGATAGTTAAAATAATTAATTTTGAAAATAGAAAATAGTTTTGAATTAGTTATTCAATTTCAAACACTTTTCATATTAATAGTTTTCTCAAATTCTAAAATATACAAAAAGAATATTAATCAATATAGTTTTAATTGTAAATGGCAAAATAGTTAATAGTTTGGATAGTTAAAATAATTAATTTTGAAAATAGAAAATAGTTTTGAATTGGTTATTCAATTTCAAACACTTTTCATTTTCATAGTTTTCTCAAATTCTAAAATATATAAAAAGAATATTAATCAATATAGTTTTAATTGAAAATGGCAAAATAGTTAATAGTTTGGATAGTTAAAATAATTAATTTTGATAATAGAAAATAGTTTTGAATTAGTTATTCAATTTCAAATACTTTTCATTTTCATAGTTTTCTCAAATTCTAAAATATGCAAACAGATAACTATTTATAAAATAAATAAAACAAAAAACAGAAAATAGGCCTTTAGTCCCGGTCCGAGCCACAGGCCGGGACTAAAGGCCCTGTTGCTGAAACCCCCCCGCCGAGGCCTTTAGTCCCGGGCGGTGGCTCAAACCGGGACTAAAGACCCCCCCCTTTAGTCCCGGTTTGAGCCACCGCCCGGGACTAAAGGCCTGGGGGTATAAAAGGCTCTCCTTCGTCCCCGATCGGTTCCACCGACCGGGACTTAGGAAAAATCGCGCGCGAGGAGCTCTAGGGACGCCGCCAGGCTGCCGAAATCGAGCTCGCCGCCGACGTCCGCGCGCACGCCCGCCTGCGACGCCGCCGCCGCCCGCACCCGCGCCCGACCGCGTCGCCGCCGCCCGATCGACCGCAGCGCCGCCGCTCGAGCCGCAGCGCCGCCGCTCGAGCCGCAGCGCCGCCGCCGCCGCACCAGTGCCCGCCGCTGCCGCCCAAGCCCCGCCGCCGCCGCCTCCCCGCGCCAGCCGCCGCCCCGCCCGAACATCTCGCAGATCAAAATTACTGTGACCATATACTGTTTCCATACAACTTCAAGTGAGGGTCTTACTCTGTTGTGTCCATTCACTTATAAGTGTAATTGATAAGTTACTGACATATATATATATACATGTGCAGCTACCACTGGATTCTGTTGGACATTCAAATTGATAAGGGAAGAGTTGATGCCTTCGACCCATTATCGAGACCCTTGGAACAGTTCCAAAGCCTGCAGGATATGCTCCAAGGGTAATTTCAATCATTCTTGCGCTCTATCGGTCTCTTTCGATGATTTTCTGATATATCAAATAATGAAAAACTTAGCAAATCATTTTCCTTGTCGGGCAGGGTTTGGAAGCGGTTTGTGCGTGACTGACGGTATCGAGCATGAGAAGCTGACCTTTAGAGCGGTTCAGGTAAGTAGTATGATATACTTCTATTTTCAATACATTTATGATGCTAGATTATTATTTTGATTATATTCTATTCTCGTAAAGTGCGACCAGCAGCCACGGGGGACGCATCTATGTTGATACTACGTTTGCGAGTCCATTCGCACGTTTACCTCTGAGCATAAGGATTACAGATACGACGTAAGCAATAAACATTCACATCTTTATTTTTACCCGTCATTCTTTGTTATCATGATTGACATTCATATTCATCTCCTCTTCTTAATTATATAGTTCACGGCCATGCGGGAGAAGTACCTACCAGAGCGACGCGCGATCGCTGTTGGAGAGGAGCTAGCGTCCTTTTTGAGGACAGAACTTATAGATGATAATGGAAGATTTAGTGTAGCAAGGGGCCATTACTGATGTTGGTACATGTAATCGAATAGACGGGCTCTAGTCCCGATAATTCTGATCTCCATATAATTGTATATATATGATCGCTTGTAAGATAAGTTAATCTTATATATATATATATATGCATAAACATGTATATTTAGAATTATACGAAAACTAATTCCCGAACACCAAACAAGGCACCAAACGAGGCATCACGTTAATCCCCCAAACACCTAAACCCTAAAACCCTAAAACGCTAAAATAAATAAAATCTGCAGAAACTCTTTAGTCCCGGTCCGTGTTACGACCCGGGACTAAAGGGCCTGCCCCTGAGGACGCTCCGAGGCGCCCACGTGGAGCCCTTTGGTCCCGGCTTGGAACAGGGCCGGGACTAAAGGTTAGGCCTTTAGTCCCGCCTCTTTGGTCCCGGTTGGAGAACCGGGACTAAGGCCACTTACGGGCCGGGACTATAGGCCCTGTCCCCACTAGTGACATACTCACGTTAACCTTAGGTTTCTAGTATAACTATTTTTGGTACTCCCTTTAATCTATATTACTTTTCTCTAATATGGATATATCTAGCACTTGTGGAGCTTCCTTAGAGCCAAACCGAGCCATGGCCCGCCCATAATTTTTGCAGAAAAGAATTACATTCCTATGCATAAGTGCCCCAGTCCACCAGCATCTATTCCTTGTCCTTTACGCTGCGTCCCCCGACTTCCAGTCGCTCCCTATCTCGCTTCTCGCATGATTGGTTTATCTCGCATGCCGTAAACATGGAGCGCGGCTTGCTAAGAAGCTAGGTTTAGAAAACGAAAACAAGGAGGAGCGGGGCAAAGCAGCAGTAGTGGCAGCGGCAAAGTAGACTGAAGCAACGCCCAATCACCCACAGCCGGAGGGCCAGGGAATCCCAGCATGCCTGGGCACGCGGCACCGGCCAGAGGGCAGCAGCCAGACAACATCCGGCGACCATCTGCGAACAGGACGTCCCTGCGAACAACCACAGACTCGCTCCAACTCTTCACTATTTTCATACCAAAGCAATTTTCTTTCGTTCCCTAGCAGTATGATTGATAACTAGCAAATTGCCCGTGCGTTGCAATGGAAAAGAAAATATGCGTTCACAATTAGTTGCTTTGTTGTTTACCCATAGAAATTTTTTGTGATAGTTGATTTTCACATGTAAAAAATTACAGATTGTTCTTCCTCAACCTAGAAAGAAGATGTAGTCCTGGCCCAGCAGTTGAGCTCATTTCCTTTATTTGCAACCCAAATAAAAAGTTTTCCTGTTAACTTACCACAACTCAGCGATTGAATCCTTTATCACAAATAGCACCCTCTTAGGAGCCATGTCGGTGGCGCATGATCCTACGAAAAACCACGGCAGGCTCTTCAGCGACATATCATCCTAGACTCCCTAGTGGCCAGATCAGTAGACCACAACGTTGAGGTGTTCGACCATGGCGTCCACTGGAGGCGCTCCACCGATGCAATACAGGCCATCGTGCTCTGTGTAGTAGTCGCTGGCCAGCTGCCTGAGATGGGTTACGTTCCGCGGACGTAGCACGGATAGGATAGACCCGCTCTTTGCCGCCTTATAGGTGATGTTGGCGGCGAGCCCTCGGCCTGCCTGGCCTCTACCAAGCCCGCTCACCTCTATTACTGCACCTCAAAGCCGCTTTGTCGGATTGCAATGACATGAGATGAGATGAGATGAGATTCCGATCAGGGTCTTGATGCTGCATCTTGGCAGATTAAGAAACCGCTCACTCGGTCATGGGTTAGGCAGTTCTTGTCTTGGTCGATCTCGTATCAATGGTCGTGGGTTTGGGCCGGAGCCAGAAAGTTCTCGTTGTGGCCGTGTGGTACATCAGACATGGATGGTCTCTTGGTCGATCTCGTACGTATCTATGGTCGTGGGTTATGGCAGGGGTAGTTCTTGTCACGCGGTCGATCTTGTCTTTGAACTCACGTGTATGTATAGGAACCAGGCGGTGGGAGTTAGGACTTAGGAAACGTGTATCCAAATTCTTTTGTGAGGAAATATCGATGTACGATTTAAGTATGGGCCGCTCTGACTTTTACTGGGCCACTCTAAACAATATTTAGAACCGGTTTTTTCACGTACCTACGATATGTCAGAGCCTTCAGTGAATCTGAGAAACTTTTAGTACCACCTCGTCTAACGTTTGGTAAAATTTTAGCACGGACAAACTCAAGTTATAGTTTTTTTTAGGACAACGGGTTGATTTCTGATTTTTTTTTCTTACGTACGACGGTTCTCTTAAACATGAAAATCGGCTGGAGCGAACGTGCGAAGGCAGACGAGAAAAAATCGGCTGAAGCGAACTTTTTGACGTACGAAACCTTTTCTGGCATACCATCTAAGCACAACCTTCACGTCCTCTAGCAATTTTATTTATAGAGACTATCGAGTTGGACAAAAATATATTTTCGATTGATTGAAAGCGTATTTTACAGATACGGACCAGTTCGATTTGCCCGTGCATTGCGATGAGAATAAAATCGAGAAGTTTGCTAAGAAAAACCCGGTCTAACTACAACACCTCGTATGTTAGTTACTGGTGCCGAAAGTCAGAAAAATCCGGATGCAAATAAATCCGAATGGCGTGGAGTCCTGAATTTACTTGCCACCGTGCAAAAATTATTATCGGACCATCAATTCTAGACGTGTATTGTAAAAATCTCATGATAATTGAAGTCATGTAATAGTGAAAATCATAGGATAGTTTACGTCATGTAGAAGTGAAAATTTAAAGTTGTTAATAACAATAAGTCATCAGTGGTCACAACAAAGATACTACTAAAAATGACTTTTCTGCTAGGGCATCCATAGCCTTATTTTTTTCTTATGGAGGCCATAAGCTTTGGTGCTATGCCCCATTAATTCTTTTTGTTTCTTTTTGTTGTAAGAATATTTTTATAAGGGCTGGTTTTAGAGAATATACTATCTCCATTCTAAGGCTTAAGGTTTTTTAAAAAAAGTCAAACTAAGTAAAGTTTGACCAAACTTTTAGAAGAATCTATCAATAATTATGATATTTTGTAGATACCACATGAAAATATATTTCACTATCTATCTAATGATATTAATTTTGTATTTTATATGTTAATGATTTTTGATAAAAACTTAGTCAAGCTTAATATAGTTTGACTTTTAAAAAAAATATAAGCCTTAAGCCTCTTAGGATGGAGGTAGTATAGCCTTAGGCTTTTTCCGTAATAATAGAAACATGAACTTGAAGCTTGTAATAGTAAAAACCAAAGGAACATGAACGAATGGTCTGGAACTTTGCATAACCGGTTAGCAAAACGTATTGACAGGCTTAGTCACTACTCCAACTTCTGAAAAAAATGAACTGGGTGGCGTTTTTTGTTCATTGGCAAGCTTAGCACCGTTCTTTCTATCTTTTTGGGCTTTGCTTTGCTATCCTGACAACACCCCTTTTTCTCTTCTTCTTTGGCTTTGATTTCTTCCATCTGAGCAACTTAATCCTGCACACAGGAAACAAGCTTAGCACAAATTAAATCAACAGAGCATGGACATCTCCGCCGCGGTGATTTCCTGCACAGCCCAACGACGAGCCACTGGTGCTGAGAACGAGAGCACATGGCCATGGGTAGGTGGAGGTGTCCATGTCGCACGGCCTAGGAAATCCCTATGCGTCAGGTATCCAACAACATAGAAGCACCTACAAGCTTCCCTCCGGCCAAGCTGCTAGCACAGAGGCGGACAAATTGGCGGGTGCTCGGCTCCCCTCGTCTGTTTCCAACCAGACGGCGACGACGCGGTAGCCTACGGCAGCAGATTCGTCACTGTGATACATCCACCGACATTGAAGAGGAGTCCGGGGATGCATAGTCCCGTTCCTCCCAAAGGAGGGAGGCGGCGCCGCCGCCGGTCGCTGGGATCGAGTGGAACCAGAGGTGCGATAGGATCCCATGGGGATTTTCCA
The DNA here is from genome assembly GCA_007115705.1 of Dactylis glomerata. Classification (NCBI taxonomy): domain Eukaryota; kingdom Viridiplantae; phylum Streptophyta; class Magnoliopsida; order Poales; family Poaceae; genus Dactylis; species Dactylis glomerata. The sequence goes on from QXEO01001457.1 coordinate 689,561, forward strand.
TTGCATCCCGCGGATTCGGTGGCAAGCCGCAGTTCACCTGCATCCGCGCGGGCGGCAGCTCGCCTCTCCCCTACAGATGGATATATGCTCTGGCCGAGGATGGGTGACAAGGGTATAAATAATAGAACCCGTCAGTTGAGTACCCCTGAGGCCTATTAAACTAGGCTCAATTGTAATATTACTCGAAATACGAGTTCATGTCATATTTTGATATTGTAATCTGTATCGGACCCCTCCCGATCCTTGAGACCTGGCCACCTATATATAGGGGCCAGGAGAGGACGGTGAGGGACAGATTGAGAGTAAGCCAAAGTTCACCTTACGCCTACTTTCGATACGCACCTTGTTTTAGTGATCTTACCTTCGAGTTCATCCGACGCCCTACTTCCCCGATCCTAAGTCCTTCATCTAGGACATTTGTCGAGTTAACACTCGTCAATTGGCGCCGGTCGTGGGGACTTTGGGCGTTGGAATCATGAATTTGACGGCTTTTTCGCTTTTAGCCAATAGCAATCCAGAAGTCGACGAAAGTCAAGAGATGGAGCTAACGATCGGAAGTTTAAGCTTCTACATCGAACCTTCGGGTTCGACTCGTCTTTCGGATCCAGCGAAATCGGGTCCGTCGGCAAGCAAAACCAAGACAATTACAATGTCTGGATCATCTGTGGGCTCTTCCAGTGAGGTAAACTCGCCGGTCAGTCTCGCAGCAACAGAAAATGTGCAAAAGAAACTCGAGAAATTCAACGAAACTCGGGGAAAGGCCGACATAGAAGCAACAGTGGTTAAACCACACGATAGTCCAAAGGATTTCACCACCGGAAGCAGCGGCGTCTCCAGAAGCGTACACCATTTATGTGTCATTATCACTGAAGCAGCAGAAGAGAATAATCACGCAGGCAATGAAGAAGTTGACATGCAAGTCGACAAACTAAGGAGTAACAGCAAGAAGGAAAAGGAGAAAATTCATGTCTCCACCGGAGAATGGAGAATCATTATGTCAGCCATCAATCACGGCACTGAAGTACCCGCAGATTCAAGAAGAGAAGTTCTGATGGGATATCAATATGCACTGCACCAGCACAGAATGAAGTTGAGGGAGAAAAGAGACATGTTTATGAGAAGCCGAGACAACATCAGCACATCAAGTGGAGGATATTGGGATGAGTACAGTGATGCATCAGAGTCCAGCATAGAAAGGCACAGAGACCCGAAGCATAGTTGGAGGACAACAGCACGGACAAAAGAAGAAAGCCATACGAAAAGTATAAGCGCACACCCATCAGATGAGGAAGAGGACTTTGTGTAAAAAACACCAGAACAAGCATTGGTAGCAGCACAGGCGTACCTACTAACCACTCAACCAAAGCCGGGAGATCCACGGGAGCACATGCATCAAGCCGTAATACGAAGCCTCGGGTTGATAGAAGACAAGCTAAGGAAAAACCTTCCAGAGAAAAAGGCGACACGTCATAAGGAGAGTCAAAAGGAAGAATTCAAGCGACAATCCTCGCAAAACGAAACCAGTGAGTCATCAGGTGACGAAAAGCGTCAAAAACGAAAGAAGGACGCAAGGAATATAATAGCACAAGCAAGAGTAAACAACACGTGCTATGCATGGAAAGAAGAAAATTACGAAGACGACAAAAAAGAGATGGGCGCGTTATGCTTTACCCGCAGGGTTCGCAGAACGCGGGTACCCAAAGGGTTCAAGCTGCCACACGATTAGCAAAAATATGATGGGTCGCAAGAACTCACGCTATGGTTATCAGACTACCTGCAAGCAGTACAAATACTCGAAGGAACAAGAGCAATGGCTATGCAAAGTTTGCAGTTACACCTCACCGGCGCAGCATGGTCCTCGTTGAACACTATACCCAACGATTCATTGGGAGTTGGGGAGAACTGGAAAACCAATTCGCAAGAAATTTTCGCTCAACATACAAACGCCCAGCGTCTCTGGAAGAAATCAAGTCGTGCGTGCAGAGGAAAGGCGAAACCCTACGCTCTTATATACAACGTTGGAGCGTAATCAAAAATTCTGCAGAAGACGTCTCCGATGAGAGAGCAATAGATGCCTTTTCAGCTGGCCTGCGTCGTTCGGACCTCGTGGAAGAGGTAGGGAGAACAAGGTCGAGGACGGTGTCGGAGTTAATGGAAATAGCCAATAGATTTGCGGATGGAGAGGATGCATATAATAATAAAAGGGGATGTTCACCAGAAGTCGACAGAGTGAGCAGGCAAAGGCGAAGATACCGCAATGGAGAAAGCCAAGCAAGGCGAAATCAGATAGCCGCAGGATATGAAAGAAGGGACGAGGAAGGCTATGAAAATAGGGAGTTTCAGGCAAGAGGTAATCATAGAGTAGAAAAACCAAAGTACTCTGGCCCGTCAGCGGAGGACATGCTCTATGGACCTTGTCGCATCCATTACGCGTACCTAGATGGGAAAAGGGTTTCTAACCACCAGATGATGGATTGCAGAACCTTCCTGAGGTTGCAAAGTGCCATGAACTCGAACCAAGGAGCATGGCAGGGAGGAAAAATTATGAGTCAGGGATACCAAGTACAGCGTCTAGCGAAATATCTGGAGTCAAAAGTATACATATCTGCAATGATCCAACCAGTGCCAAAGTCCAAGAAAAAGCGGAAGAGCATATCCAGACAAGTAAATCTAGCAATATCATCACCATCAGCTACTACAGAGTACTTGAGATGGTTCGATCAACCAGTTAAGTTCAGCAGAGCAGACCACCCGAGGAAAGTACCCAGGCCAGGGCACGCGCCAATGGTGCTAATAGCGCAAATAGGGGGATACAATGTCGGGCGAGTATTCATGGACGCAGGAAGCGGTATAAACCTAATATACGCAAGAACTCTGAAGGCAATGTGCATCTCACTGGAAAGTCTAAAGCCAACAGACTGTTCTTTCCATGGAATAGTACCAGGAAGTGCAAATTATCCTCTCAGAAGAATAGAACTCGATGTTTGCTTTGGCAGTAGCAGCAATTATCATAGAGAAAAGTTAGAGTTTGAAGTCATGAACTGGCCTTCACAGTATCATACAATCCTGGGGCGCCCAGCATTTGCAAAATTCATGGCAGTACCCCACTACGCATACCTCATGCTCAAAATTCTAGGACCCAAAGGAACAATCACGGTACAAGGCAGCTTCAAAGTATCTAACACTTGTGACAAAGAATTCAATAGGTTGGCGCAAACTTACGTCATGACAGCAGAATATGCAAGGTTGAAAGGCGAAACCAACCATAATGTACTACCCGACGTTGGATGATCCCTGCCAGATCAGGCCTTCGATGCAACCCAAGACTCAAAGAAAATCCAGGTCCACCCCGTGGACCCGAACAAGACCACCTCCATAGCAGTAAATCTGGATCCCGTATAGGAAAGCGCGCTCGTCGAGTTCCTCCGTGAGCGCTGGGAAATCTTCGTCTGGTGTCCTTCAGACATGCCAGGAGTTCCCAGGGAACTCATTGAGCACGCACTAAACGTGGATCCCAAAGCAAAGCCAGTCAAGCAGCCATTGAGACGATTTGACGAACCCAAAAGGAAAGCAATAGCATATGAACTACACAGGCTAGAAAATGCAGGATTCATCCGAGAAATCAAAACGTCGACTTGGGAATCTAATCCAATTATTGTCCCCAAGAAAAACACAGATGTATAAAGAGTATGTGTGGACTACACATCTCTCAACAAGCACTGTCCGAAGGATCCCTTTCCCCTACCTCGAATTGATCAAATAATAGACTCAACGGCGGGGTGTGCAAGGCTTTCCTTCCTGGACGCATATTCTGGCTACAACCAGATCAAATTGAAGAAAGAAGACGAGGAAAAAACAGCTTTTATCACACCATACGGTGTGTTCTGCTATCAAGTCATGCCTTTTGGCTTAAAAAAATGTAGGAGCAACTTATCAGCGGATGATGCAAAACTACCTCGGAAGTCAAATAGGACGCAACATTCAAGTCTACATCGACGACGTGGTCATCACCACAAGAAAAGAGGAGTCACTAATTAGTGATCTGGTAGAAACCTTTGACAACCTAAACAGGTATAAGCTCAAACTTAACCCAACAAAATGTTCTTTTGGGGTATCCGCAGGACAACTTCTAGGCTTCTTGGTGTCAGCAAGAGGAATAGAAGCCAACCCAGAGAAGATCCAAGCAATATTAACAATGGGGAAACCAACAAAGTTGCACGACGTCCAGAAACTTGCCGGACGAGTCGCAGCTCTAAGTTGATTCGTCGCACTGTTAGGGGAAAAAGCACTTCCTTTCTATGCACTAATGAAAAAGTCAGACGACAAATTTGAGTGGACAGAAGAAGCAGATACAGCTTTCGCACCATTGAAAAAAGTGCTTTCCACACCTCCGGTGTTGGTTGCACCAAATGAAAAGGAGCCGCTACTACTATATATTGCGGCAACACATCAAGTGGTGAGCACAGTATTAGTAGTCCAAAGAAGAGAAGAGGGAAAAGCTCATGGAGTCCAGCGGCCAGTATATTTCATCAGCGAAGTACTATTTCCAACAAAACAGAGGTACCCGCACTACCAAAAACTTGCATACAGCATATTCACAATAGCACGAAAGCTACGGCAATATTTCGCAGTGCACCCAATTATAGTGGTTAACGAAGCACCACTATCCAACATATTGAACAGCCCTTTAGCGACAAGACGTGTCTCCTTATGGGTAATCGAATTATCACCCCTGGACATCATGTACGAAAAGCGGAAGGCGATTAAATCACAAGTTCTGCCGGATTTCACAGCAGAGTGGCTAGAATTACAGGGCACAGGACCGCCGGATCTATCAAGCGTATGGACAATGTACTTTGACGGATCGAAAAGAGTGCAGGAGCAGGAGTAGTCCTGATATCACCACAAGGCGACAAGTTGAAATACGTTTTAAGGATGAGTTTTCCTCAAGCTTCTAATAACGAAGCCGAGTACGAGGCACTGCTCCACGGAATGAAAATGGACAAAGCATGCGGAGCGACTCGACTGAAAATATTCGGGGAGTCGAATCTCGTCGTCCAGCAAGTGATGAATAGATGTGACGCCATCAGCGACAATATGACAGCATACAGAAACTTATACTAATATCTAGAGGGAACGTTCGATGGATGCGAAGTTTCACACGTCAGCAGGGCCAGCAACGAGGAAGCCGACAATCTAGCAAATATCGGGTCCTAATGCTTACCCATACCACAAGGAGTCTTTTGGGAAGAAATCATAGAGAGATCAATAAAGAATCACAAAACTTCGACTACAGAAGAACAAGCCCAGCACCAAGCAATAGGCTCGGGGGCTGGCAAGCCTGGCCAAAGAAGCACAGCAGAACCAGAAGAAGTCATGATGATCGAAGAAACCTGGATGCAGCCATACTTGGCATACATGATAAACAAGACACTACCCGAAGATACAGTAGAAGCAAGGAGGATAATACAACGATCCAAGGCTTTCGTCATATTACAAGGGAAACTATACAAGAAAAGTATAATGGGTGTCCTGCAACGATGCGTCACCCCTCAAGAAGGACAAGAAATATTAAAATACATCCACGCAGGAGTATGCGGACATCACGCTAGCAGCAGAGCTATTGCAGCTAAAGCTTTTCGCGCAGGTTTCTACTGGCTAACAGCCATTGAAGACGCGAAAGATATAGTGAGGAAATGCGAGGCTTGTCAACGTTTTGCATCTCGACCGCACGCACCAGCAGCAGAATTGCAACCAATACCATTATCTTGGCCCTTCGTGCAATGGGGTCTCGATATGGTAGGAAAGTTGTACAAATCTTGGCCAGGAGGACACGTCTACATGCTGGTGACAATGGACAAATTTACCAAATGGGTTGAGGCAGCACCCGTAACAGCCCAATATTCCACAGCCGCAATCAACTTCATCAAGTCTATAGTCTTTCACTTCGGAGTACCACACAGCATCATCACGGACAATGAGACAAACTTCAAAAGAGTTCAAGAGTTACTGTGAGAGTATGGGAATCAAACTAAAATTCGCATCCGTAGCGCATCCAAAGACAAATGGACAAGTCAAAAAAGCTAATGGCTTAATATGCAATGGGATAAAAAAGAGGCTGTTAGCACCTCTCGAGAAAGCCAAACATGCTTGGGTAGACGAACTGCCCTCCGTGTTGTGGAGTCTCAGAACTACACCCAATGCGGCTACTCAAGAAACCCCCTTCTTTCTGGTCCACGGCGCAGAAGTCGTGCTTCCAGTCGAGATCACCCATTAAGCCCCAAGAATCGTGGCCTATGGTGAGACAACTTCCACAGAAGTGCTTCAGGATGATGTCGATGCACTCGACGAGGCAAGAGATGTTGCACTCGCCAGAGCCATGCAATATCAGCAAAATCCATGAAACTACCATAGTAGTCGAGTTCGTCCACGATCCTTCGTGGTGGGAGACCTAGTCTTACGACTCAAGCAGGATGGTCACGGCAAATTAGAGTCCCCATGGGTGGGACCTTACATCGTGACAGAAGTAATACCAGGAAGAGCTTATCGACTACAAGACAAGAAAATGGAGAAAGACGAGAGCAACCCGTGGAATGCAGAGCAACTACGGTGGTTCTACGCATAGAAGAAATATGGCGACAAGAAATTTTCGAGTTATGATCCTCTAAACCCAGAACATGAGGCCACAGGTCGGATTCTTTGGGTCAACTCGACAATATGTGTGAATATTTTTTCTTTCCACTTGGGAGCTCAGACCCTCGAGTCGTATGAAATAAACAAGTTATTGAGATCCGCGATTATTTGAGACATACTACTAGGTTGTTCGCAACCCGATATTCGACAAAAATACACACGGTTCAAGATAACCCAATAATACATCAAAAGCATACCTCGGAATGACGATTCGTTCCCATGGTCTATTAATAAAGCTGGCACAAGATATAATTCATCATGACTACTTATTACATATAACATGCGAAAGGATAACCAAAAAAGGAGATTACAAAAAAGGAGTATCTACTGAAAGTGCACTTCAGCTTCATACTCCTTCCGGCACTGAGTATAGTCGTAGATCTTTACATCAAACTTCGACGTACTAACATGGTAGTCGAAGATCATGAAGAAACCTTGGTGGAGGTCATGGTCTTCTGCAAACTGAGACCAGCCGCCCTTGAAGTACATCTCGCCGTCCCCGTCATACCAGACCTCCACTTCATAAGGAGTTCCTCCCCCAGAGTGTTCACGAAGAATTGCTTCCCACAGCTCTCGCCCATCCATGAACTTGGTAAACTTCAGCGGCACCCGCTGAATCTCGCGGCATTGAGCGCCGGCGATGCAGAAAAAGGAGTACATTTTGGGCGGAGGAGGAGGAGAAGCATTATGAGGCAGGGCGCTCGGACCTGGCGCAGCAGATGAAACATTGGGCTTATTTTTACTTCCCGCAGGGCGGCCAGGGCGCCGCTTCGCAGGAGCGGACGACGAGGCTACCATAGCCAGGCCTGTGGGCTTGTTCTTACTGTCGCGAGGGCGGCCGCGACCTCGCTTTTCCACCGGAGAGCCGATGTTCAGACGCAATCCACCTGCATCGGCCATGGAGACAAATGCTGGGAGGAAAAACCCTAGATGAGATGAGGAAGAGGAAGATGATGCGGCGGAGGAAGATAGTAGTGAAAGAATTAGGGTTTTTCCCTAAGCTAACACGCTTTATTTATAAACAAACCTTAATGGGCCTTTGCAAATTAAAAGTCCAAGTATATCTATGGGCTTTTATATTCAGCCCTGAGCAGAAGGTAAAACGGCAGTAAGGGCAATGACAAGAAGAAGGAAGATACGGTATGAATAAGTAAAGTACGGAGATATGTCAAGGAGCAAACCGCACCTCATCGCAAACTCGGGGGCTCATATCATCAGAAAGAGTAGAGTGAATATTTCAAGCACAAAATGTTCCAAAATTATTGCAGGAGACAAGTTACTAGGCGACAATATTATATTTTTTGAGCCTATACCCGAAAACTTTCGGCTATAGCCTCGGGGGCTGCTCGCATCGGGAGCGTTGGTCGCGCACCCGATAAAAAGAAGTCGACAAAAGGAAGACGAAGAGATTGGAGCCTATGATCGGCTACAAGTACCCACCCATAGCCTCAGGGGTTACTTACATCAGGAGCACTGGTGGTGCACCCAATGATAGAGAACCAACCGGTTGACAAGTGATACAGACGCAATCGACTATCTTTAGTCGACAACGAACTTCGACTTCATTGTCGACGAAATAAAGATCGATTACTCCCATCGGGAGTTATTTATGAGAATCTAAAAAAAATAGCAAACTCGAATAGTTTGCACATTCTAACAGTCAAACAAGGCTGCGACATATGATTCTCGAGTTGCGTCATCGCGACAAAATTCGAATGCCATGATTGAAATATATTGTGAAGGTAAGACCCCAGGATCCATCCTGTGTGGCCTGGTATACGCACATGAATGCGCTCTGCTAGTACTTATCCGTGTCAACGACGCAAAGAAAATCCTGGTGTACGCACTAGGTACCCTAAGAACCGCTGGGACTCATTCTTTGTAAGTCCTAAATGCGGCAAAAGAGTGGGTTTGACCGGTTTCCTGAATTCAAGTCCAAGGGGATTGAATTTGAAGTAGGTGACAAGTATCTGTTTCGGCAGTTAACTGGCCTCTTGATCCATCAGAGTTGTCAGGCTTGTTCATCCAAACCCCTTGCGAGACAATATAATGAAAGATATTTGAAGATCAAATCGAAGATTTGAAGATCTGAAGAAATCAAAAGATTGATCAAGTCGAAGATTTGGAGATCTGAGATTCAACCCGAATCTGCAATTTTGGTAGAATCTCGGGGGCTACTGACAAGGGTATAGATAATAGAGCCCGTCAGTTGAGTGCTCTTGAGGCCCATTAAACTAGGCCCAATTGTAATATTAGTCGAAATATGAGTTCATGTCGTATGTCAATATTGTAATCTGTATCGGACCCCTCCCGATCCTTGAGACCTGGCCACCTATATATAGGGGCCAGGAGAGGACGGTGAGGGACAGATTGAGAGTAAGCAAAAGTTCACCTTACCCCTACTTTCGATACGCACCTTGTTTTACTGATCTTACCTTCGAGTTCATCCGACGCCCTACTTCCCCGATCCTAAGTCCTTCATCTAGGACATTTGTCGAGTTAACCCTCGTCAATGGGGAATTGAAGCCCAGCTCCTGCTCGTTGGGAGGTCCATCTTTTTCAGTGATAAATTCACCGCCGGCGAGCTCGGGATCGCGGTCGCGAGGCGTGGCCTCGAGGTTCAGCCAAATCGATTTGGGGGAGGGTGTAACAAAGTTGATTAATCTCCTCGACACCTCCAGCGCCACGCCGGTGTCCTGGAGCATCACCACAGACGACGTCCACTCCGCCACCGCACCGTCCCGTTGACGGCTCCCAATCGAGCCAGACTCCTCCGCTCAGCGTGGGAGAGAAAGGGAGGAAGGAGACGAGAACAGGGAAGGCCACGGGAAGTTTCTTGTGCCGGTCGACCGCTGCGTGGGTAGCTAGTCTTTTCATCGCACAGAGATTTGCCTTCGGTCTTGATTGGTTTTTCAGACGGACGAAGCTATCGATTCGGTTTATTTGACGGACGAAGATTTCTTTCACAGATAATATGGTTTTTTTACGTACCACGGTTTTATAACCATCACGTCCTCTAGCCGTATTATTAGTAGAGATTAGTATATCTGCTGAGTGCTGACCTTGTAATGGCTGGGAACAAAAAGTATTGGTTGATGCCAATGTGTAGTAATATAGTGTGATTCAGAACAAAAAAATTATGAGACTAGCCTGCCCATGGATTTCTCTGAAGCTCCGCCACAGACCCATTTTAGTGATAGATACATCCTTATTAGCGAAGAGTAATATGGATCGGAGGGAGTACTGGCATTCGGATCTCCTATCCACGCGTTGAGATGTTCGCAACAGACCACCACCTAGAATTTATTTTTTCACGGAGAGTGTCTGTCAGACCTAAAGCCCAAAAGTCCTTATGTTACACTCACATTCACGTACAATACCAAACAATAGGATAATCCCACTATTCCCCACCCAACATACATAATTGTAGTAACGATCAAGCGGTTAACTACTGAAAGAATAAGTACTCAAGCTGTTATTGGCGTGTGTTGGTGATTCTTTGGAGCCGTCGAAGGCATGCACTTCTGATGGCCCGGGGCTCACCCCCGCGCAGGCTTCATTTCCGCATGACTCCTCTGAGCAAAAGTCTTCTATGGTTGAGGAAGACCACCTATATGGTTGTATCTCTCCTCGTGGTAGTTCTTGCCTATCGCCCCAGCCTGTTGTGTCCTCTGCCCCTGAGAGCGAGGGCATAGATGGGATCTTTGCTCCGGTGATGCAGATCACACCAGAGCTTCATGAGTTGTGTGAGGAGTATTCTGTGGAGCTTCCATTGGAACTTGGCTCAGTTGAGGCCTTGGCGGTGGCCTCGGTGCCCTCGCCATTGCAAAAGCCCGCCTCTAAGGTCGGTGGAGAAGTGTTGGCGCATAGCTCTGAGGCTCTTTTTGGTACAGAGCTTTCTGGCTTGCTTGCCAGTTTAGAGGCTGTCAGCCCTGGATATGGCAAAGACATTGCCTGCATGTTGGCGGCGAAGGCTTCAGAGGATATGATCAGGAAGGTGGAGAAGTCTCTTAGGAAGGTGTCTATCTGGGGCAGAAGAAGGAAGAAAGGCGCTGCAAAGAAATCTTCGGTAGCTGCTTGAGTGATGAACCCTCTTTGGGTTATCCGTTTTGTGGTTTTTCTTTATGTCGTGGTGATCCAGATGTCGTGAGTTTGTGGTTGTAGGTTGAGAGTGCTTGTTGGTTCGGAGGTTGAAGGTTTTAGGTGTTGTTCTTTTGTGATTTTCTTGTAACGGTTTTCGCCCGGTTTTCCATTAATTAACTGGGCAATTCTCTTCTTCTTAATTAATAGATTGGGGCAAATCTTTTGCCTCCGTTTCAAAAAAAAAAGTATAGTCAGGGTTGTTGGGCGGAAACTCCAACTAGAGCCCAAGCTTTAGGGAACTCTTTATTTTTTTTTTAAAGTTAAAAAACTCCACGGAGCTCATCTACGTTTGTCCGCACTCAGTTGTCCAGAGGTCATGTTCGCCCAAACTAACCATTAAGCGTTTTAATGGGGAAAAAACTTGAAGAAGATCCATTAAAAATCTTATCCAAATCTTGCCTAACAATTTGGGGAAATTTTATTAAATAATGATGTGTTATAAATAGGTAGTGGAGAGAATACCCACAGTGGATGGGTTTTTAATAAAAAAATATTTCATAACAATACTTGAGACATTTCCATAACTGAATTTATATCGAGCATATGTTCCCGTGTGTGGGCGACTGCGAGATTGTATGATAGCCGGTACGATCGGATGTCAACTTCAATTTTTCTTGCCATGTGGCGAGCTGCGGCTTTTTCTTTCCCTAAATTGCCGCACAGTCGATTAGGGTATTTTAATAAATATGACTATGTCTATGTGCATGTATTGATGAAGTGGTCGTAGTTTTGCCAATTTTCAGAAGAAAATAACCTAGTATTGACTCTAATTTCACCCTTTATCCTGAATGATTGATGTGGTCGACTCAGAAATTCTTTATCCTATAAGAAATAGCTAAACCGTAACCTTATGGTGGTTGTGAATATGGCCATCGATGTGTAAGAACGATAGGACTAAGTTTTGGCTATGTCCTTCATTTGTCTGAATGACTGATTACGTGCAATTTCAACGAATTTGGCTATGAAGTACACCATCCGTCGCTTTCACACAACACATAACACCTTTACATGAGAATTATCGTGGGCTCTAACTCTAACAACACCATCCGTCGCATGCGGAAGAAGGCTGCAAGGCTGAGAGAGTTGAGGTGAAGCAATGGGGGGAATAGCTGAGGGCGTCGCCAAGGAAACCACAAAGAGCTGCTTTGTCAGCGCGTCCGTCAGTGACTTCTAGCAGCTATGGCAGCAGGTTGGATGGGTCGGTCTCATGGTCTGATGTGAACGTGAGTATTCGGGACTTGCCACCCAGGAGGAAGCTGTCCTTTATGCATGAGAACTCCAGCTCATCCCGCACTGGCGGGTATGACACAGGAGAGTATGGTGATGTTACTAGCCCTCCAAAAGACCACAGGGTCAGGGTGCAAGATAGGCTGGGAGGCAAGGCTCCTATGGCTTCTGATCCGAAGAAGCATAAAGCTGGCACTTTCATTCGTAAGCCTCGAAAGCAGTCAGAGAACCAAGCTGGTGAGTTTCTGCATGTGCCACTGGGCGCAAAGAATAGGAAGAGAAACACGAGACATGTGTGGCTTTCGGTGCGGGTCAAAGTAGTAGGGGAAGGGAGTTCGGAGTCAGCGGAGAAAAGGCAGAGGATAGCCTCTGTTTTTGACAGACTAGAGGAGTCAGCGGCGGACCCTGCGAGGCAGGGCCGCCGAGAGCAATGAATATTCTTAGCCTGAACTGTCGCGGATTGGGGTTGGACACGGCAGTGGGTGAACTACGGGACCTGTGTAGGTCATACAACCCGGAGATGGTGTTCTTGTGTGAGACAAAAAAGAAAGCAAAAGAAATGGATAAGCTGAAGTGGAGTTTGGGCTTTGCCAATGGTGTGGTGGTCGATTGCTGTGGTAGGAGTGGGGGGCTGGCGTTGTGGTGGAGACATGGGGTGGAGATTACTGTTAGACCTTGGTGCCAGTATTATGTTGACGCAAAGATCATGGTACAGGGAAAGACATGGAGGTTTACGGGAGTTTACGGTGAATCTCGTACTGACTTGAGGGCAAAAACATGGGAAGCTTTGCGGTTTTTAAAATCCCAAGATGACTTACCGTGGTTGTGTGTTGGTGATTTCAACGAAGTTCCAGCGCAGCATGACCACCAAGGGGGGAACTTGCGGAGTCAGGCACAAATGACGGCTTTCAGGGACTGCCTTGAGCATTGCGAGTTGACGGACCTATGATACAAAGGGTATGACTTCACTTGGAACAATAAAAGGGAGGGGACAGAGAATGTCCAGTGCAGATTGGATATGGGGACGGCGACAGCGTCGTTCCTCGATATGTATCCTCTAACATAGGTGGAACACGTGATTACAGAGGAATCTGACCATATGGCATTGTTGATCAAAGTTTGTGAAGCTCAAGTTGTTAGCAAATCCCCGGGTGCTCGTGGTTTTATGTATGAAGAAATGTGGCTGCGGCATGAGTCCTATGAGGATAGGGTGCAATCAGCTTGGGAGAACAGAAGTACAAGTAGTCCGGGTATAGATCACCTCTAGAGACAGCTCCGAGAGGTGTCGGCCGACATGAAATGCTGGAGCTTCGAAACCTTCGGCTCTGTCCGGGCTGAGATAAAAAAAGCTAAGGTCACAGCTAGAATCCGCAAAGGAAAATACAAGGCTTCTTGGCATGTCACCGGAGGTGCGGGAGCTGGAAAAACGGCTGCATGATGTTTTCGAGCAGGAAGAAATTATGTACAGACAAAGGTCTCGGCAAGATTGGCTAAGGGCCGGAGATAAAAAATACAAGATACTTCCATAATAGATGCTCGCATAGAAGACGAAAGAATACGGTTCTTGGGCTGCGATGGGAAGATGGATCGTTATGCAAATCAAATGAGGGTATGACTGATTTGGCACAGGCCTTTTATCATCATTTATACACCTCTGAGGGCTGGGTAAACTCTGATCAGATTTTGAATTTAATGAGTTCTCTGGTAACTGATGACATGAATCGGGCGTTAACTGTGGAGCTGTCGGACAAGGAAATTTCGGATGCTCTCTTCCAAATGGGGCCGACAAAAGCTCCTGGGCCGGATGGGCTTCCCGCTCTTTTCTATCAGAGGCACTGGCCTCTGTTGAGATCGCATGTATTCTCAGTTGTTCGTGAGTTCCAGGCGGGAAAAGAGTGCCCTGATGATTTTAATGACACTATTCTAGTGCTGATCCCGAAGGCAATGCGCCAGAGTTACTCAGTCAGTTTCGCCCGATAAGTCTATGTAATGTGCTTTACAAGATAGCATCGAAAGCGGTGGCAAACAGGTTGAAGAGAATCCTCCCAATTTTAATCTCAGAGGAACAAAGTGCTTTCGTCCCCGGTAGACTAATCACGGACAATGTCTTTATTGCATATGAGTGCGTACATGCAATTCGCACGAGACAAAGGAAGAAGCCGTTGTGTGCAGTAAAGCTCGATATGATGAAAGCGTATGATCAGGTCGAGTGGGACTTTCTGGAGAAGATGATGTTGAAGTTGGGCTTTGCAGCAGGATGGGTGTCGATGGTGATGAGGTGTGTAAGATCAGTTCGCTTCTCGGTTAAACTTAATGGCTGCATCTCAGACTCCTTCTTACCCTCGAGAGGCCTTTGTCAAGGGGATCCTCTGTCACCATATCTATTCCTTTTTTGCGTTGAGGGGTTCTTAGCGTTACTTCGCCAGGCTCAGTTGGAGAAGGACATTACAGGAGTCAGTTTTGGGAGACAGGGTCCAACAATCACTCACCTGTTGTTCGCTGACGACAACATTGTTTTCCTGGAGGCTAGTCCGGGGAATTTGGCAGCTCTGAAAAGAGTGTTACAGAAGTATGAGGAGAGCTCGGGGCAGAGAGTCAATTTGGACAAATCGTCAATATTCTTTGGCAAAGGATGTGGGGAGAGTGCACGGGTGGGTCTGAAGGGTGAAATTGGGATTAACAATGAGGCCTTGTCCGAACGTTATCTGGGTTTGCCTATAGTAGTAGGCCGATCCAAAAATGGAGCCTTTAAGCACCTTACTGACCGGTCTAGGGGAAAGTATCTGGTTGGAAGGGCCAGGGTCTGTCTAAGGCGAGAAAAGAAATATTGGTGAAATCTTTCCTACAGGCTGTATCAACGTTTTTGATGGGCTGTTTCCGATTGACAAAGGGCCAGTGTGGTGAACTATCGACAGTGGCATCGAGGTTTTGGTGGGGAGATGCTGCAAACCAGAGAAAGATCCATTGGGTCAGCTGGAAACGTATGTGCACCTCAAAGAGCAGAGGCGGGATGGGTTTTCGTGATAATGTGGACTTCAATCAGGCATTACTAGCCAAGCAGGCTTGGCGGATGATCACGAATCCGGAGTCTCTGTGTGCTCGGGTTGTGAGGGTGTGGTATGCTAATGGTGGAGATCTCCTAAACGCTAAGTGTCCGAAGAAAGCATCCTATACTTGGCGGAGTGTGATGCACGGCAGAGATCTCCTTAAGAAGGGTTTAGTGTGGAGAATTGGGGATGGGACGAAGATTAAGGTATGGGAGCATAACTGGATACCAAGGTCATATCACATGAGACCACTGGGTATCAAACCTGGTAAGGAGGTTAACTTGGTCAGCGAACTCCTGTTACCGAATGGGGCTGGGTGGAATGTCGGTAAGCTAAATGACTGTTTCTTTGAGGCGGATGTGAATGATATCCTGAAGATACCAGTTGGTAGGGCTGGATCAGTTGATTATATGGCGTGGAATTACACCAAGTATGGTTTATTCAGTGTTCGTTCGGCCTACCATCTTAAACATCAGATTAAGAGAGAGGCGACAGGGAGTGCTAGTTCCTCCAGGAATATTTCTGAACATCAGGGCTGGTTATCGCTTTGGGAGGCTGATGTTGCAAGTAAAATTAAGGTGCATTGTTGGAGATTGGCCAAGAACATACTGGCGGTAGGCAAGGAGCTAAGAAGAAGACGGGTAAAGGAGGGGGTACGGTGCATTGCCTGCAATCGGGAAGAAACACTGGTTCATCAGTTCTGGTACTGTCCGCACTCTATACAGGTATGGGAGTTTCTGCGTGCTAGGACTTCTATGTGTCTGTTGTCACCACCAGAGGTTTTGAGATCACACAATGAATTTCAAAATTGGCTCCTTGATTGGTCCGGTGCCTTACCGGCAGATGAACTAGCGGTAGCGATGACGACCATTTATCATTTGTGGCTGTGTAGGAACAATGCTTGAGACGAGGTGATGATTGAGAACCCTGAGAAGATTGTTAGTAGAGTGGTTTTACTGACAGAGGAGTGGCGGAGTCTGAAACCTGTAGGTGCTGGACACCAACCGAGGGAGATAGAGCACTGGCTACCACCTGAGGATGGATGGACCAAGGAAAATGCAGATGGTGCACTAGCAGCGGCAGAGGGTCATGGCGGGGGCGGGGTAGTCTTGCGTAACCATCATGGTGGATCGGTGGCGGGAGCATGCTATTTCTTCCCATCGCGCAGAGCTTCTTGCCTGTCGTCGGGCTGCTCAACTAGCAAAGGAGGTGGGGGTTAGCAAGCTGGTGATGGAAACTGATTGCGCGGGAGCTGTAGCAAAGCTGAAGGCACAGGAGTTGGACAGATCGGTCCATGGGCCGCTGGTTGAAGAAATCAAGGCACTACTTGGTGACTTTGACGATTTTTCGATCAGGCATGTGCGATGTTCCAGCAATGTGGTAGCACACTGTTTGGCAAAAGAGGGCTGCTTAAATAAATGTAATTCCGTTTGGGTAGATGCTCTACCAGACTTTGTATCAGACCTATTGGCACAGGATGCCGCATATTAATAAATAGCAGCCCACATTAATCTTAAAAAAAACACTTTGGGCTCCTCAAAATGTATGCATCAAAACTTGTGTAAACAGTATGACCTACTGTAGAAGGGTATGATTGCATGACCATGCATGAGTGCTAGCGATCTCGCGGTCACAAGCAACTGAGTGGTGCGTCACTTCTACATTGTCACTTTGAGAACCTACAACCATACTTCCCAGTAACTTCCATTCCGAATACCTATCATGATTATTATGACTATCTGTGACACTAGAGAAAATATTGCTCCCTGACCAATGTTGTCTCTTGATCGCCAGCCCTCTCCTGAGAATCCACCTGCATTTCTATACGGAAACGCAAATAAAGCACTTATATAGGCCAGCTTTGATTGAATGTGGAGGGAGCCTCCAACTCATGGCAATGGTCACTTAACGCCATATTAATAATTCATCAATCGGCCAACAACTATTCAAGTTTGGTGTGCCCACAATACTAGTTATATCAAATAGACACACATTTGGATCCCCTATCCTCGTGACATCATGAAATTCTAAATAGACCACCACCTAGAAACCATGATTGGATAGAGAGTGTTCGTCAGACCGGAAGCCAAAAATCTCTTACTCTGTACTCATGTTTACGTTAGTGATTTCTCAAATTACTATACCAAAACAACAGGATAATCTCACTAATCTCTAGCCAACGCACAAAATTGTAGTTATCATTCAGTTAACCATATGGTTGTCGGGTGGAAACTCCAAATGGAGGCCGATATAAGTGTACCACAAATTCCTATAGATTATCTCTAGGGTTGATATCATATGCGTGTCACAAGATAACATTGGTTTTTGTGTAGCAGAAATGAAACATTTATAGTAAATCTCTAGCTATCTGCTATGTTCTCACAAGAGTTTCCTTATCCACAAGAATTTCATGTCCATTTGACGGAATGTAACTCGAAATTGAGTCTCTATCAACCATCCTACTTGGAAACAAACGCCTAAGTCTGTTGGTGCCGATATCCAGAATGAGATCCTCACATACTTTGTCATCCTGGGTGAGGACAAGAATCGTCTTGAGTGCAAGGATTTTTTTGGTTACTGGCACGGCCTGAAAGCAATGGAAGTGCAAGCTTCTGAGAGATTTTGTGCATAAGTAGATCACCCCCTTTGCCAAGTGCCTGCAGATTCCAAAGAAGAATGGGCTAAGTTTGTGCTGGTCAATGCTGACTTGCAATGTTAGGAATGTTAACGTATAATATTTGAATACGTTCTGTACATGTATAGCATATCTACCGCAATCTGTTTAGATTGATTCGGTACGGATCGGTTTCGATCCTAGCTTGGAGTCTAAGTCTTGTACTCTCTGTACTATAAATATGTAATACGAGAGCGCCCCGATGCGTGGCGATTTACTCCAAAACCTGTTCGTTTTCTAGGAAGTGTCAACTCTCGTTTCAAACTATATGTTGTTGCAAACATTTAGACGTACTTGTAAATTCTAGTTTAGAAATTTATGTTGTGCTGCAATCTGTGACATGTCGCATATATCTTTGCACTTCTTATAATCTTATATTGCTTAAATAATATTTGCAGCTGCATATACTGCTTAAGTATGCTGCAAATAGCAAAATTCCAAACTTTTTCGGATGCTCTAAATATTACTATCTAGTTCTCCTAACGTCGGCTGGAGAGAAAACTTAGACCCTGCGGAAGTTATGGCCGGTTAGAAATAACAGCCGTCTCAGGATTCATCCAAATGGAGCTGGCCAAGAATAAAAGTTGTCTCTAGTGGTCGCAGCACCGGAGCCGGCTGCAATAAACAACCGTCTATGTTAGTCACTCTATTGGAGATGCTTAATTTGTTTGTCCGTCGGATGCGGCGGGTGACTATCTGTGCATGTCTGAGTCATGCTAGGAAAGCGTCAGTTTTGTCGGACAGTTGTGGTAGTTTTTTGACCAGCCTATTTGCAACAACCAAATGAATAAGACATTGCTAGAATCTTGCCATGGAATGGAGCAAGAGACTTTTCTGGGATGCTTGAGAGCATCAGTTGTATGCATTGAGCTTGGAAGAACTGCCCATTTATTTGGCATGGGTTGTACAAGGGTCATATTGAAGAGTGCAGTGTGATACTTGAAGTTGTAGCAAATCATGACTTCTGGATTCAGCATACTTTCTTCCGGATGGGGGAACTTACAATGATATCAATGTGTTGCAGTGCTCTCCTGTGTTTGCAAGACTGACTAGGGGACATGCTCCGGCAGTTAACTTTGAGATCAATGGCAACCCTTACAACAAAGGGTACTACCTCGCTGATGGTATCTATCCGCAATGGTCTACATTTGTGAATACCATTCCCGAAACATGACCCTAGTATGGAGAAGGAATCTCACTTTGCTAAGTGTCAGAAGGCTTATCGGAAGGATGTCGAGCGGGCATTTGGTGTGCTTCAGCAACATTTTTCTATTGGCATGTACCCTGCTCTAACTTGGTTGGAGTCTTAAATGTTGTACTCCCTCCGACCCATAATACTCTTCGCTAATATGAATGTATCTAAACATATTTTACTGGTAGATACATCCATATTTGCGAAGAGTAATATGAGTCAGAGGGAGTATGTTTATTGAGAGTGAGCGGATACACCTGTGGTTGATGACTAGCCTTTTGATCACCATGGTCCTCTACTCTTGCACAGCTAGCTCAGGTGTCGGCCGAATTTATAGCTTTCGTCGCCATGCATCATAAAATTCGCAACAAAGACGTTTGTAATCTTCTTCAGGGGTCTGGTTGAGCATTTGTGGATACTTAAAGGAAACACCCAATAATTTGTTTTATTTTCTGTTTCAATTGTTGTATGAAACATTGTACTCTGATATATTTTATATGTTTACAACTCTAAATAATGGCTTAAATTATTGTTTAAAACTCTTTCTATTACTATTTGTCAAAAAAAGTATTTAGGGCCGGTGCCCTACCAACGTTTATTTAGGGAGCAACGATGAAGATTCACTAAACGAAACAGAGGCGGCGCGTTGTTGCGATCTCATGAGCCGGACTCGATCAGAACTCTGCAGAGAGCCAATAGTACAAGGGCAGGTCTCAACCAAAGTGAAACTGAAACCTGATGGTGTACGCCGTAGCTTGCTTTTCGAATTTGAGACAGGCACCAACATGTCCGTGTTGCACGCACGCAAACAGAGCGCCAGAGCCTCCTATACGTACGTTCTGCTACTAGAGCCCAAAGCTCTTACGAACACGTACGTCTCCGGGCCTCATCAGACCTCCGAACGAGTCCCATCAAAATCACCGTTGCTCTCTATATATATATAAACGTCCATATACACGGGTCGATCGATCAGCACGATCTCGATCGACTAGTTAGCTAGCTAGGGTTCTTCGTCAAGTTTCCGATCGAGATGAAGTTCGTGGCGGCGTACCTCCTGGCCAGCATGGCCGGGAACCCGAGCCCGACCAAGGACGATGTCCGCAAGATCCTCGACTCGGTGGGCGCCGAGGTGGAGGAGGCCAAGCTCGAGCTGCTGTTCAAGGAGGTGGAGGGCAAGGACGTGGACGAGCTTCTCGCTGCCGGCAGGGAGAAGTTCGCGTTCACGCCGTCCGGCGCCGGTGCTGGCGCGGACTTGGCTCCCGCCGCCGCGGGTGCTTCCGGGGGCGCAGCTGCTGCCGAGAAGAAGAAGGAAGAGAAGGCCGAGGAGAAGATGGAGGAAGAGGACGACGATGCCATGTTTAGCCTCTTCGACGACTAAGCAATTACTAGTACTCAGCATATATGCATTGCCATGCTACATGGCGTCCGGACTCCGGAGTCGCTAGTCTATTTTTTCTTTGCTACCTACTCCCTCCGTTTAGAAATATAAGATGTTTTAGCTTTGTGAAGTGAGTGTATCTAGACATTTTAAATGTCTAGATACACTCACTTCACAAAGCTAAAACATCTTATATTTCTAAACGGATGGAGTATATACGATTGCAGTTTTTCCTATTTTACTCTGTTTTGGACATGTACCTATGAGTTTTTAAGTACAATAATCTTTTATGATCCATATATCTCATCAATGCTTCACCGTTCGGATCAAACTCAAACACACAGAAGATGAACTTTCGTGCTGATAAAAGTACTGAAATATCTTTGATGTTTACATTCTGAATTCAAAGGCTCGAGAAAAGTGGTTGTGAGGTTGTCATCGTGACGACACAGAGCTCAAACACACGGAAAGCTAATACTTATGCTTATTAGGTGCTTTTACTATACACTTCTTCTTTTTTAACAAGCTTTTACTATACACTTAAATACATGTGTTCTAGGAAAACGCTAAAACATCTTATATTTTACTCCATCCGTTCCCTAGCTTACGGCGTAAATTTAAGGGCGCCGTTTATTAAGGAGAGCTCGGTAGTATCTCTTTTTCCTATCTTGCCCCTATTTCTTCCCCACTTGTGTCTATGCCTGGCACTAAAAATCTCCATCGGGCCATCCCCGTCTCCTCGCCCACAAGCCACAACCCAACTCCGCCCCAGAGCCGCCATCACCACACCTCGTGGTGCCATCACCTTGCCCCCAGGCCCCAGCGCCACCTCGCCCCCAATCACAGCTCTCCATGCTCCGCCGTCAGGCTCCTCGAAGCTCTGCCTCGCTGCACTATTTCCCCATCCGCCCTCTAGCCAGAGGTTGCTCTATGCCTTCATCCTCCTCAACCTCAGGTTTCTCTATGCCTTCATGCTCCTCAACCTCTCCGTGGAAGCCAGGCTCGTGGCCATGCTTGTCGTTCACGGTCGTGGCGAGGAAGTAGGTATGCCGGCGGAGGTGTTCTGCACCTTCTGGACTGCACTGCCGCTCAGGGGTTCCTTCGAGGGGAGGTAGGAGACAGGGCCTACGCTCCCTGACTAGGCCTGTAAGTGGACACGGGCTGTCCACGGCGCCACTTGTCCAACCATTTAATTCGGCTTAGTGGAAACCCACGGGCACGCAAAAAATCGTCGCGGATGGTTACGGCTCGCTCGCTACCGCCGCCAGGCCGCCGCCGCGCTGCGTTCACAGGGGAGTGAGATGGTGAGCCGATAGATGGCGGCGCTACAGCCACTATCTCGGTTTGATATTCATAGGGGCGTCGATTTGGAGGTCAAGGAGGAAGCAGTGCTACTGACCGGTGGATTGGGCGGGTAGCATTGCAACGCCATGGCTGCTATCTCGAGAAGGTCGGTGTGGAAAGTGTTTGGTGCATCGATAATTGCATTGATCGTGCACAAGGCACATATATAGGTACAGGGGTGTGACCGGGTCTAGTCTCCTAATGAATACAGGGGGGAGAGAGACACTATAGGTACAACGTACAAAACCCTACCCTATACACGTACAAATGTGTTCAACACCCCCCCGCAGTCGAAGCGGCGCCAGTGACGCAAAGACTGGACCTGAAACCCTCGAAGGTCGAGGTAGGAAGACCCTTCGTCATCACATCGGCGAACTGCTGATCGGTGGGTACATGTAGAACACGAACACGACCAAGAGCGACGTGCTCCCGAACGAAGTGAATGTCGAGCTCGATATGCTTCGTCCGGCGATGATGAACAGGATTAGCAGAGAGGTATACCGCGGAGACATTGTCACAGTAGACAATCGTGGCCTTGGGAACCTCGCAGAGCAACTCCTGTAGTAGCTGTCGGAGCCAGGAGCACTCGGCTACGGCATTAGCCACAGCCCTGTACTCAGCCTCGGCGCTCGAGCGTGAAACTGTGGGCTGTCGCTTGGACGACCATGACATCAGGGAGGTGCCGAGGTAGACGCAGTATCCAGAAGTGGAGCGTCGAGTGTCGGGACACCCAGCCCAGTCGGCGTCGGAGTAGGCGACAAGGCTGGTGTCGGTGGAGGCCGTCAGGGTGAGTCCCATAGACATGGTGCCACGGATATACCGAAGAATCCGTTTCACCAGGGCCCAGTGGGTATCACGCGGAGCGTGCATGTGGAGACACACCTGCTGGACGGCATACTGTATATCCGGCCGTGTCAGCGTGAGGTACTGAAGAGCACCGACGATGGAGCGAT
This sequence comes from Dactylis glomerata, assembly GCA_007115705.1. NCBI lineage: Eukaryota > Viridiplantae > Streptophyta > Magnoliopsida > Poales > Poaceae > Dactylis > Dactylis glomerata. The sequence goes on from QXEO01001457.1 coordinate 712,212, forward strand.
AGAAGGCAGCATCGGACGCTGGAGAGCCCTCGACAGCGGATACCTTGGCCTTCGTATCGACAGGCGTGGAAGCAGATTTGCAATTAAGCATGCATGCACGCTCCAGAAGCTCATGTGCGTACTTCTGCTGATGCAGGAAGAACCCAGTGTCGCGGCGGACAACCTCGATGCCAAGGAAGTAGTGGAGAGCCCCCAAGTCCTTGAGGGCGAACTCAGCGCTGAGCTGGGCTGTAATCTGCTGCAGGAGAGCCGTCGAGGAAGCAGTCAAGATGATGTCATCGACGTATAGGAGGAGGTACGCAGTGGCGGCGCCCTGGTGGTACACAAACAGGGAGGCGTCAGACCGGGTGGACCGGAACCCCTGCTGCTGAAGGAAGCCAGCCATCCGCTGGTACCAAGCTCGAGGCGCCTGCTTTAACCCATAAAGAGAACGGGAGAGCAGGCACACATGGTCCGGGAAGGCGCTGTCGACGAAACCGGTGGGCTGCTGAGAAAACACCTGCTCGGTGAGATGCCCATGCAAGAAAGCATTGGACACATCGAGCTGGTGAACCGGCCAGGCGCGAGAGGCAGCGAGCTGAAGGACGACGCGAATCGTGCCCGGTTTGACAACCGGGGCGAAGGTGTCGGTGAAGTTCACGCCTGCGCGCTGGGGAAAGCCGCGTACCACCCAGCGCGCCTTATGGCGCTCGAGAGAACCGTCCGGGCGAGTCTTGTGCCGAAAGACCCACTTGCCGGTGATGACATTGGCATGAGGGGGTCGCGGCACGAGCTGCCACGTGCGGTTGCGCTGCAGAGCGTCGAACTCCTCGCGCATAGCGGCAAGCCAGTTCGGATCCCGAAGGGCAGCGCGAGCGGAGGAGGGCAGCGGAGACGGCGCCGACGTAGATGCAGCGTAGGCGTACTCGGGGTCGGTGTAGCGCGGATTGGGACGCCAGATCCCGGTCCGGGCGCGGGTGACTGCACCGTCGAGAGGTGCAGCCGCAGCGGGTGGAAGCGAAGCGGCCGGTGGCGCGGAAGGCTGGCCGGGCGCTGACTCCGAGGGCGCACGGGCGGGGGCTGCTGCCGGGGCCACGGTGGGCGCGGGCGCAGCCGGGGCCGTAGAAGGCACGGGCGCAGCGGGGGCCGCAGGGGGCGCGGGCGCAGCCGGGGCCGCAGCGCTGCTGGAGGGAGGTGCCTGCTAAAACGGAAAAACCAGCTCATCAAAGTAAACGTGTCGCGAAGTGTACACGCGATGGGACACAGGATCATAGCACCGGTAACCTTTGGTGTTGGGAGGGTAACCAAGGAAGACACAACGGACCGAACGCGGAGCGTGTTTGTGAGGAGTGGTGGACGCGGTGCTAGGATAACAGAGACACCCGAAGATCCGAAGACCATCGTAAGACGGGGGGCGCCGAATAGGAGCTGATGAGGAGCATAATTCCAGCGGGGACGACATGGGCGGATGTTAAGAAGGAGGGTGGCGGTGGCGAGAGTGTCCGGCCAGAACCGAGGGGGAACGTTGGAGTGGAAAAGCAACGTGCGGACACAATCGTTAAGAGTGCGAATGACACGCTCAGCACGGCCATTTTGTTGGGACGTGTAGGGACAAGTTAGGCGGAGGACGGTGCCGTGCGACGCTAGGAGATGGCGGACGGCGGCATTGTCAAACTCTTTGCCATTGTCAGTTTGGAGTGCAAGGATGGGGCGACCGAACTGAGTGGTGACATATGCATAGAAGGTTGTGAGAGTGGCGAGAGCGTCGGATTTACGACGAAGTGGGAACGTCCACACATAATGAGAAAAATCATCCAAAATTACCAAATAGTATAAATAACCCGTGTTGCTAGCAACTGGGGACGTCCAAACATCACTATGCAACAACTGGAAAGGAAAAGTAGAAATAGTGGTAGACTCGCTAAATGGAAGACGCACATGCTTGCCGAGACGGCAGGCTTGACAAGTATGGTGTTCAGCCTTATTACATGAGAATGAAAAACTCTGAAGAATCTGACGCAAAATGGTGGAGTTGGGATGACCAAGACGAGCATGCCAAAGGTCGACGCTAGTGGCGAGGGCGGCAGGACGAGGGGTGGCAGCGGTGGTGGAGTGCACTGGGTAGAGCTCGTCGGGGCTATCACATCGGTGGAGAACCATCCGAGTACGGGCGTCCTTCACAGAAAAACCAACGGTGTCAAATTCAACAGTAATAGGATTCTCACGAGTAAGACGACGAACAGAAACGAGGTTTTTAACTAAGTGAGGGGAGACAAGAACATTAGACATGGTAATAGGAGTGGACGTGGAGGGAAAAGACCTATGACCGACATGTGTAATGGGTAAGGAGGAACCGTCGCCAACGGTGATGCGAGTGGAAGTTTGAACAGGAGTGGAAGATGAAAGGTTACCGGGATGATTTTTCATGTGAGCGGTGGCGCCCGTGTCCATGAAGTAGTCACCGCCACCACCGTAGTGGCTGGGGGACGGCACCAAGTGCAATGCGGCGAGGAGGGCGGGATCCCACGGCGGCGGCACCTGGGGAGGGTACCCCCCAGACGGTGGCGCGGTGGTGGAGCCTGCAGCAGTCGGTGGCGCGTAGTAGCCCGGGTAGGAGGCGGCGGGGGGCGCAACACCATAGGCTGGGTAGGAAGCGCCGGGGGGCACCGCGGCTGGCCCGGCGAAGTACGCCTGGTGAGTCGACGGATGTGGCCCGAAAATACTCGGTGCGGGTGCCCGAGGCACCGGCATAGAGTATGCGTGGACCACGCCGGTCCACGGGTTGGCGTCGTAGGACCAGGGAGGGGTGGGCTGGGTCGGACGCGGGCCCCCCCCTGCGCCTGGCCTCCCGCGGGCGCCTGTTGCTGCTGCTGGTTGCGGTCTCCGCGGCGGCGGCCTCCGCGACGCCCACCTTGCTGCTGTTGGGGAGCAGCGGGAGGGGCGGGGTAGAACCCTGGTGGCGGAGCAGGCTGCGACGGTGGCCGGGGAGCGGCCGGGGCGGTGGGTGGCGCGTCGCGGGTGGTGCCGGCGGCCAGGGCCTGATGCTGCGCGCGCTTCTTCACCCCTTTCATCCGGCGTTCCTCGAGCTTCAAGTATGACACAAACTTGGGGAAGGAGGGGTCCGCCATCAAGGTGAGGTTGTCGGCGGCGTTGCCGAAGTCCTCGTTGAGGTTGGCGGTGAGCGTGCTGAGGAGAAGATCATCGTCGATCCTGGAGCCGATGTCGCGCAGGTCGTCCGCCAACTTCTTGAGACGACGAGTATACTCGTCGATGGTCTGGTCATCCTGATGGCAGTCGAAGAATTCTTGCTGCAAGAAGACACGGCGCTGTAGTTTGTTGTCGGTGAAGAAGCCGTTGAGCTTGATCCACACGGCGGCGGCATCATCGCCGTCGGTGACGACGGTGTGAAACAGATCGCGCGAGATCGTGGTGAAGAACCAGCGGATGAGCGTGGCGTCGATCGAGGTCCACTCGGGATCGGCCGCCATGACGCGCGAGTCGGTGGAGCCGTCGACGTGATCCAGGAGATTCTCCTCGCGGAAGAGAAGAGAGAAGTAGGTCTTCCAGGGGTGGTAGGAGGCGGTAGTGGCGTCGAGGGTCACGGGAACACGATTCCGGATGTTGATGTCGCGGATGACGGCGGGATCGGGGCCAGCGAATGGATTGGTGCGAGAGGAGGCAGGGGTCGACGACATGGTGAGGGGAGGAGAGGGCGGCGGCGCAAGGGAGCGCGGCGGCTGAGGTGGGGGCGGCGGCGCAAGGGAGCGCGGCGGCGGAGGTGGGGGCGGCGGCGCGGTAGAGGGAGAAGGGAGCGCGGCGGCCAGGGGAGGAGGAGGAGGAGCGGCGGCGGCGGCTAGGGTTGCTGTGGCGGCGGCAGGCCCGTGGCAGCGGCGGCGGCTAGGAGGTGGAGCGGAAGCTAGGGTTAGGGACTGATACGGTGTCTGATACCATGTGGAAAGTGTTTGGTGCATCGATAATTGCATTGATCGTGCACAAGGCACATATATAGGTACAGGGTGTGACCGGGTCTAGTCTCCCAATGAATACAGGGGGGAGAGAGACACTACAAGTACAACGTACAAAACCCTACCCTATACACGTACAAATGTGTTCAACAGTCGGCATAGACCGCGGCGGCGTAGCGCGCGCCCTGGCGAGAGGCCCTCGAGAAGAGGGTCAGCCAAGCTTGACTACGTGAGAGAGGCAGTCCACGCGGTGAGCTGACTGCGTTCACAGGGGAGTTCTTAGTGCTTGAAGATGAGCCATGGTGGGCGCAGCGCAAAGAAAAAATAGAGAAGAAAAGGGGAACTGATGGGAGCTGAGCCGATAAGGCGGTAGTGGAGGGGCCCACTTGCTTGGGTCGAGCATGCACGCGCGGTGAGAAGGGGATCAGGATTCAGGAGGCGTTTTCCTCCGTGGGGATTAAGATCTGACTATACCGAACGGATTTAAACGGGCAGCTGGGCACCGTTTCCGTCCCGTTTTACACGCACGGACACGGGTGGTCAGCTAGTGGACGTCCGTGGGCGTGCCCAATTACAGGCTTATCCCTGACCATGCTACCGCTGAGGCGTCTCCAGGTGCACAAGGTGAGTAAGGTCAAAGGGATGGGGATTGAGGGGCAGTATATCAGGAAAACGGGTACGCCTAAGCAGAAGAACAGAGGGAGTAGAACAGAAGATCTCCTTGTCGTCAAATGAGAGCAGCCTGAATGGATTGGCAGACTGTCCCAGCATGAACGTATTACATGCCAGTTTTCACAATTGGACAAATTCACAACCTTTGGAACTGAATAGCTTGAAGCTCCAAAGTGAGAAAAAAAAGTATAGTGAATGGCGCAATTCAAGCATAGAGCAACAATATCAGACTTCCTAGACACAACTTCATCAGAAGGTCCAATATGCAGAAAGAAAAACATGCATAGCACAACGAGAGTAGGGCCAGATATACCCAAGAAACTCATGACATAGCACAAAAACTGACCGGTTCAGCAGGTCAAATAGGCATTAAGTAACAAGCAAACTCTTCCGACAAAATAAGACACCAACTGTTTCGACACTGAATTCAAGTCCTACATAGATTTTTGTCACCGCTGTCTTTATCCCAAGCACTGCCCCGCTCACTTGAAGCACTTGGCGTCCAGCAAGGCCTCTCCCTCGAATGGCTCGAGGTCCTCAATCATGGCGTTGACACGCTCCTTCTGGGCCTCATCAGAGATGTCGACCTTGGTCCACTCGTAGAGCTCCATGTCGTACACCTCATCCATGACGAACTTGGGGATTTCCTGGCCACGGAAGAGCCAGAGTCCCTTGAGCTTGAAGGGCGCCTCAGAACCAATCACGAGCATCTTGCCAAAAGCATACTTGCGGCAGAGATCCATCCTCTGGAGGAACCCGCCGACCTTGTTCATGGTCACGTATGACACGGTGTTCTCTTCTTGGTACTTGTATTCACAGAACCACAGAGAGTAACCCTCTGGGTCATACATGTTCCAGAAACCTGAAACATTGTTATCATAAATGAGTTTCAGTTCATGCGAGGATATGAATCAGGAAGCGAACAAAAATGTGTTCTTCAAATTATTATATTCTGGTAAGAAAACTGGCATAGTGAATATCGACTACAATGAGTCATTCTAGTCCCCATTGATGATAAACAAGTACAGAATGCCACAGCTACAAACATAAAAAAAAATGACATCCTAAAAGAATGACTCGGGTGGAGTTGAACGTTTATCAAGGAACATGAAGAATGGACAATGAGCAGCTCTCAGCCTTAACAACAAATAGTGTTGACTTAGTAAATTTATTGATATCAGCAGTTGATTCTATTTGCTACTACCTCCAATCCACAAAACAAGGCATGTAAATTTAGTCAAAAGACAACATTCTCAAGTTTGACTTGTTTTGAGACAAAAATATGATCATCTACATTACCAAATGCATATCGATAGATTCACCATACGATGTATTTTCTTAGTATAGATGTTGTTTTTTTGGAACAGATGTAGTAGATTCTAAAATCCATGTATCAGGCTTCTGAACGATTAACAGACATCAAAGATAGATGTTGCAAGATACCACTAACACATGGAATAGAAGATCTACGAAAGGCAGAAATAATACCTTTAATAGCAACCTCATGGAAGTTGCTCTTGGTGTTTGAGTACAGCCTCTTCCAGTCATCAAGCACCATCGTGCTCGGTGGCAGCAGATCAAGGGGATTTTTGGCCTTGGGCTTAGGTGCCTCTTCCTCTGGTGCCTCAACCACCGGCTTTGGAGCCTCCTTTGGAGCCTCAACCTTGACCTCCTTTGGCTTAGCAGGAGCAGGAGCCTTCTTCGGAATAGCAGGAACAGCCTCTGCCTGCTTGACCTCACCAATCACCTTCTTGAAGTTAGGCTGGTTAACCATGGTCCAGAAGTACCTCTCCACATGAGGGAACTCAGATGTGAAGTCCTTGGTCAGGATGCGTGCAAATCCATGGTAGAGGTTGCATGTCATGACGATATCAGCCAGCGTGACAGAATGCCCAACAAGGAATGTGGTTGAGGCAAGGTGTGTGTTCAAAGCACCAAGCGACCTCTTCAATCCAGCAATGCCCAACTCCTCAGACTGCAATGGTAAACATTAGAAGTTTAGAACCTTGCAGTATACCAATGCTCACATAGCTGACATACCAATCCTAAAAACTTACCGCAGCATTGTAAGGCATATAGCCAAGCCTTGGGTACGACCACCGTGCGAGATTGGGATCAATCTCTGTTGCAGCAAAGTCCATCCATTGCTCAACACGTGCCTGCAAGAACCATTAGACGGTCATTACTAAAACTTGCTGGGCTATGATGATAGATAGAAGTACTTGATGAGTCACTCACGTATTCGATAAGAGAGCTACCATGAAGAAGGTCTTCACCCTTTGAGCGAGCAACTGAAGGAATGAGAACATTGGTTAACTAAGGAAGTGTGAAGTCGGTAAGATCTAAAACCAAAGTTGCAACAGTAAACATACTGTAGCGTGCAATCGCATTGCTCTCAAAAACAGCACCATCAGGGGTCTCCAGAACAGGAACCTACAAAGAAATATTAGTTGACAGTTCACTGTATTAAACTAATTTGTGAATTTAAATAGTGTACCTTCCCGAGGGGGTTCATCTTGATAAACGCAGGGGTTTTGTTCGAGACACCCATCTCAAAGTTCTTGGGCAGCTCAACCTTGACACCACAGTACTCTGCAGCGATAAGTCCCTTGTAGGCATTCTTGTTGCCGCTGCCCGAATGCAAAACCTATGCAAACAAGACACAATACGTGCTCAGAAAAATGGAAAATCTACTGTCACATATAAAGTAACTAACATACATGCAAGCAGAATAACTTTATGTACAACAACAGGCTAAGCATAGTGAATGAAGCAGAGACACACTAATCTCTCTGAAGCACAAACAAAAATCAGCACCGTAAATCAATTCTAATGTGGTCCTATACAAGCTACAGCAAAGTGAATCAAGCAGAGATGCAGTAATCTCTAACAGGCACGAACAAAAATCAGCTACCTAAATCCATTCTAACGTGGTCGTTTATATAAACTGCAGCAACTCAACAGATCGAGAATTCAAAGTTCTAGAGATAACCGACATATCCTGGAGATCTAAGCTTGTGCATGATCATATACAAATCTACGGGACAGAGTATCAAAGTGAGTAAATGGACCATCGGTTCCAGCACCACCTACGAAATCGATATTTAAAGCAGGACCCATAAACGCACAAACTGGATCGAGCAGATGCGCTACACAGACCTATGAACCGCGCCAAGCATCACGCGCCCTCGAATCTAGATACCCAACGTCACACGATCAAATCACCGTTCTACTTCGCAGCAAACAGGAACTAAACGGCGGTAAACAAGCAACAAGTAACTCTATAAAGCGAGAGGAGACTCACGAGCGCCATGGCGGCAGGAGCTGCTGCCTTTCGCCCGGCCCAAAATCTCAGATCTGCACAAAAGCGAGAGTAAACAGTGAGCTCCGAGTGGAATTACGACGAACGTAGAGCGAGAGAGGAGGGGGTTTCTGGGGCGGCGGAGCTCGGGATCTTACGGCGCGGGCGGATCGCGGCGAGATCGCGGCGAAAACCCTAGAAACGAAGGTGGGAGAGGCAGAGAGGGGTTTACAATGGAGGTTGAGGTGAGGATTTATGGCGGCGCTGGGGTGGGGAGTGGGGATGGGAGAGGGGCTTTCTAGGGTTGCGGCGCGGAGGGTCGTGATGGCGTGATGGGGGAGGATGGACGGACGAGATTTGTCGGGGATGAGGCGGATCGGCGGGGTGGTTTTTTGTTTTTGGGTTGGGGCTCCTTGAAGTTTGTTGGAATTGGTAGCAGGTCCATGCAGGGTCAAGCCTGTAATTCTGGAATTATTACTTGCACGAACGGTGCGTACCATGAGTAAGGGTCACGTCATCTCCGAAAATGCATTGCGTGACGGGTGCTCTACCTCTCCAGTCTCCACATACTTCGAAGATACAATGTCATGCGAAAACAATTTTGTATAACAACTACTCCCTCCGATCGGAAATAACTGAGAACTTTGTATTAAACTAGTACAAAATTGCCGACACTTATTTTTGATCGGAGGGGGTACTTTCTTTGATCGAAAAAGGTTATTAAATAATTTAATATTGCTTGTTATGTGCGTTGCCACTGACAGTTTTCCTTTTGTTATTGCACATGTGAAAACTAACACACACATGAAAGTTTTTAGCGTCCTAAGAATATTCGAACGAATACACCTTTCTTTCTATTCAACATTTAAACGGCAACAGGAAATAAGGCGGGCGTGGATTGCATACTTCTATTTACACCTTTCCTTTGTTGGTTTCATATGTAACTATAAAAAAGTGTGCATTTTTGTCCATCGACAGTTAGAAGAGTTACCAATCTTGAGTAAATTCACAAGTTAAAAAGTAACAAGAATTTTGAAGGAAAAATAAATATTATAATCCCAATTTTTTGCTCAATAGACTTCCCACACCACTCATCACCCCCTTCCTCCCTCTCTCCGCAATTTCATTGCCCATCCTTTTCTCCCTCTCTCTATACATATCCCATATTTTTATTATATAATAATTACATATAGGATGCTAACGCAGGTAAAACTGCACCGTTGGTCACTTATTGATGAAACGGATTATGCAAACTATGAACGGAAGACGAGAAGTATCGTCTTGATTATTGTGCGTACTCATGACCAGTCCGCGGAGAAAAATACATTCATGTCAACCCACTACATAGATCTCATGCAAGTTTCATGTTGTCTTTTTTACTATAACTGTATGCTTTTTGTCATCCAGTGACACAAATTATGGTCTTGTTTGTTTAAAGTTGGCATATTTGTGTTGAACATCATGTTCCAAATCTTAAGGTAATACTGTGTTAGTCCTTAAGTTTGAGTTGAGTAAGTTTTCCCTTGTTGGAGGAGTATTAGAGAGTTGTGTTGCATCAACTCTATGCTAGAACATGATGTCTATGTTAATGTTTATCAATGACTTATAGTATGTTTGCATGCTCTTAATTTATCGTTTATGCTATCATCACCACCATTTTTTGTGAGAGTGAGAGAGATCGAGTGAAACCATGATCTGGTCCACTTTTAGTCATAAAACAAACCTTCTACATTAGTTTACTTGTTGTTTTCCTTTCAGTTATTATAAATACAAAAATACCTTTACTTATTAATTTTAGTTTTTTAAAAGTTGCAAGCTCTGAGTGCCTGATAATCGCTCAAGTTAGTTGGGGACACAAAACTGTTGTTTGCTTCTATAGGTTGCTGGAAGAGTATAAGAAGAAAACCACCATTTTCCCT